>OX246756.1:113723557-114923557 GCA_945910035.1 Brachypalpus laphriformis | reverse complement strand
GTGGTATTTTGACAGACAATATCTTATTTTCCGAGTTTTTGCGGTCAATGGTGTGGTATTTTGACAGACAACATCTTATTTTACGGGTTGAAATGCTTCATTTTGTCTTCGAAAATTTCTAGGGAGAAGCTTAACCATAACAGACTGCCCACGCATATTTTGCGTTCAATGGTGTGGTATATTGACAGGCAATATTTTATTTTCGGAGTTTTTGCGGTCAATGATGTGGTATTTTGACAGACAACATTTTATTTTCCAGGTTGCAATGCTTCATTTTGTCTTCGTAAATATCTAGGGAGAAGCTTAACACTAACTGACTGGCCACGCAGACTTTGCGGTCAATGGTGTGGTATTTTGACAGACAACATCTTATTTTACGGATTGAGATGCTTCATTTTGTCGTCGAAAATTTCTAGGGAGAAGCTTAACATTAACTGACTGCCCGCACATATTTTGCGTTCAATGGTGTGGTATTTTGACAGGCAATATTTTGTTTTCGGAGTTTTTGCGGTCAATGATGTGGTATTTTGACAGACAACATCTTATTTTCCAGGTTGAAATTCTTCATTTTGCCTTCGAAAATTTCTAGGGAGAAGCTTAACCCTAACTGACTGCCCACACATATTTTGACAGACAACATCTTATTTTACGAGTTGAAATGCTTCATTTGGTCTTCGAAAATTTCTAGGGAGAAGCTTAACCATAACTGACTGCCCACACATATTTTGCGTTCAATGGTGTGGTATTTTAACAGGCAATATTTTGTTTTCGGAGTTTTTGCGGTCAATGATGTGGTATTTTGACAGACAACATTTTATTTTCCAGGTTGCAATGCTTCATTTTGTCTTCGTAAATATCTAGGGAGAAGCTTAACACTAACTGACTGGCCACGCAGACTTTGCGTTCAATTGTGTGGTATTTTGACAGACAAAATCTTATTCTCGGAGATTTTGTGTTCAATGGTGTGGTATTTTGACAGACAACATCTTATTTTCCGGGCTGAAATGCTTCATTTTGTCTTCGAAAATTTCTAGGGAGAAGCTTAACCCTAACTGACTGGCCACACAGATTTTGCGTTCAATGGTGTGGTATTTTGACAGACAATATCTTATTTTCGGAGTTCTTGCGTTCAATGGTGTGGTATTTTGATAGACAACAGCTTATTTTACGGACTGAAATGCTTCATTTGTCTTCGAAGATTTCTAGCGAGATGCTCAACACTAACGACTGGCCACACAGATTTTGCGTTCAATGGTGTGGTATTTTGACAGACAATATCTTATTTTCGTAATTTTTGTGGTCGATGGTGTGGTATTTTGACAGACAACATCTTATTTTACGGGTTGAAATGCTTCATTTTGTTTTCGAAAATTTCTAGGGAGAAGCTTAACCATAACTGACTGCCCACACATATTTTGCGTTCAATGGTGTGGTATTTTGACAGACAATATTTCATTTTCTTGGTTTTTGCGGTCAACGATGTGGTATCTTGACAGACAACATTTTATTTTCCAGGTTGCAGTGCTTCATTTTTTCTTCGAAAATATCTAGGGAGAAGCTTAACACTAACTGACTGGCCACGCAGACTTTGCGTTCAATGGTGTGGTATTTTGACAGACAATATCTTTTTTTCGGAGTTTTTGCGGTCAATGGTGTGGTATTTTGACAGACAACATCTTATTTTACGGGTTGAAATGCTTCATTTTGTTTTCGAAAATTTCTAGGGAGAAGCTTAACCATAACTGACTGCCCACACATATTTTGCGTTCAATTTTGTGGTATTTTGACAGACAATATTTCATTTTCTTGGTTTTTGCGGTCAATGATGTGGTATTTTGACAGACAACATTTTATTTTCCAGGTTGCAATGCTTCATTTTTTCTTCGAAAATATCTAGGGAGAAGCTTAACACTAACTGACTGGCCACGCAGACTTTGCGTTCAATGGTGTGGTATTTTGACAGACAATATCTTATTTTCGGAGTTCTTGCGTTCAATGGTGTGGTATTTTGACAGACAACATCTTATTTTACGGGCTGGAATGCTTCATTTTGTCTTCGAAAATTTCTACGGAGAAGCTTAACACTAGCTGACTGGCCACGCAGACTTTGCGTTCAATGGTATGATATTTTGACAGACAATATCTTTTTTTCGGAGTTTTTGCGGTCAATGGTGTGGTATTTTGACAGACAACATCTTATTTAACGGGTTGAAATGCTTCATTTTGTCTTCGAAAATTTCTAGGGAGAAGCTTAACCATAACTGACTGCCCACAAATATTTTGCGTTCAATGGTGTGGTATTTTGACAGGCAATATTTTATTTTCGGGGTTTTTGGGGTCAATGATGTGGTATTTTGACAGACAACATTTTATTTTCCAGGTTGCAATGCTTCATTTTTTCTTCGAAAATATCTAGGGAGAAGCTTAACACTAACTGACTGGCCACGCAGACTTTGCGTTCAATGGTGTGGTATTTTGACAGACAATATCTTTTTTTGGAGTTTTTTGCGGTCAATGGTGTGGTATTTTGACAGACAACATCTTATTTTACGGGTTGGAATGCTTCATTTTGTCTTCGAAAATTTCTAGGGAGAAGCTTAACCATAACTGACTGCCCACACATATTTTGCGTTCAATGGTGTTATTTTGACAAGCAATATCTTATTTTCGGAGCTTTTGCGTTTAATGATGTGGTATTTTGACAGACAACATTTTATATTCCGGGTTGAAATGCCTCAATTGGTCTTCGAAAACTCCTAGGGAGAAGCTTAACACTAACGACTGGCCACACAGATTTTGCGTTCAATGGTGTGGTATTTTAACAGACAATATCTTATTTTTCGAGTTCTTGCGTTCAATGGTGTGGTATTTTGACAGACAACATCTTATTTTACGGGTTGAAATGGTTCATTTTGTGTTCGAAACTTTTTAGTTAGAAGCTTAACCCTAATTGATTGGCCGCACAGATTTTGCGTTCAATGGTGTGGTATTTTGACAGACAATATTTTATTTTCGTAGTTTTGCGGTCAATGGTGTGGTATTTTGACAGACAACATCTTATTTTACGGGTTGAAATGCTTCATTTTGTCTTCGAAAATTTCTAGGGAGAAGCTTAACCATAACAGAGTGCCCACGCATATTTTGCGTTCAATGGTGTGGTATTTTGACAGGCAATATTTTATTTTCGGAGTTTTTGCAGTCAATGATGTGGTATTTTGACAGACAACGTCTTATTTTCCAGGTTGAAATGCTTCATTTTGTCTTCGAAAATATCTAGGGAGGAGCTTAACACTAACTGACTGCCCACGCAGATTTTGCGTTCAATAGTGTGGTATTTTGACAGACAACATCTTATTTTACGGGCTGAAATGCTTCATTTTGTCTTCGAAAATATCTAGGGAGAAGCTTAACACTAACTGACTGGCCACGCAGACTTTGCGTTCAATGGTGTGGTACTTTGACAGACAACATCTTATTTTACGGGTCTAAATGGTTCATTTGGTCTTCGAAACTTTTTAGGGAGAAGCTTAACCCTAACTGACTGCCCACACAGATTTTGCGTTCAATGGTGTGGTGGGCGCCGTGGCGTAAGTGGTTAGTGTGTCGGATCACTACGCATTAGGTTCCAAGTTCGAATCACAGAAAACACCAAAAAGTTTTTTCACTTTCCGACCTCTCGCGAGCGTCTGACAAACATCCGAGAGTATTGTTGTCATGAAAAAGCTTCTCAAATCGCCGTTCGGATTCGGCACTAAACTGTAGGTCCCCTCCATTCGTGTGAAAAATATA
Organism: Brachypalpus laphriformis; assembly: GCA_945910035.1. NCBI lineage: Eukaryota > Metazoa > Arthropoda > Insecta > Diptera > Syrphidae > Brachypalpus > Brachypalpus laphriformis. Next base: position 114,919,768 of record OX246756.1, on the reverse strand, counting down.
ACGCACACAACATGAGTGGTTGCGAGAAGCTAGGCCCTGGCACTTTAAAGAGCTGTTGCGCCAAATATTTGTATTTTGGTGTGGTATTTTGACAGGCAATATTTTATTTTCGGAGTTTTTGCGGTCAATGATGTGGTATTTTGACAAACAACATCTTATTTTCCTGGTTGAAATGCTTCATTTTGATTTTGAAAATTTCTAGGGAGAAGCTTAACACTAACTGACTGCCCACACAGATTTTGCGTTCAATGGTGTGGTGTTTTGACAGGCAATATTTTATTTTCGGAGTTTTTGCGGTCAATGATGTGGTATTTTGACAGACAACGTCTTATTTTCCAGGTTGAAATGCTTCATTTTGTCTTCGAAAATATCTAGGGAGAAGCTTAACACTAACTGACTGCCCACGCAGATTTTGCGTTCAATAGTGTGGTATTTTGACAGACAACATCTTATTTTACGGGCTGAAATGCTTCATTTTGTCTTCGAAAATTTCTAGGGAGAAGCTTAACACTAACTGAATGGCCACACAGGTTTTGCGTTCAATGGTGTGGTATTTTGACAGACAATATTTTATTTTCGTAGTTTTGCGGTCAATGGTGTGGTATTTTGACAGACAACATCTCACTTTACGGGTTGAAATGGTAAATTTTGTCTTCGAAACTTTTTAGGGAGAAGCTTAACCCTAACTGACTGGCCACACAGATTTTGCGTTCAATGGTGTGGTATTTTGACAGACAATATTTTATTTTCGTAGTTTTGCGGTCAATGGTGTGGTATTTTGACAGACAACATCTTATTTTACGGGTTGAAATGCTTCATTTTGTCTTCGAAAATTTCTAGGGAGAAGCTTAACCATAACAGACTGCCCACGCATATTTTGCGTTCAATGGTGTGGTATTTTGACAGGCAATATTTTATTTTCGGAGTTTTTGCAGTCAATGACGTGGTATTTTGACAGACAACATCTTATTTTCCAGGCTGAAATGCTTCATTTTGTCTTCGTAAATATCTAGGGAGAAGCTTAACACTAACTGACTGGCCACGCAGACATTCCGTCCAATGGTGTGGTATTTTGACAGACAATATCTTATTCTCTGAGATTTTGTGTTCAATGGTGTGGTATTTTGACAGACAATATCTTATTTTACGGGCTGAAATGCTTCATTTTGTCTTCGAAAATTTCTAGGGAGAAGCTTAACACTAACTGACTGGCCGCACAGATTTTGCGTTCAATGGTGTGGTATTTTGACAGACAATATCTTATTTTCGGAGTTCTTGCGTTCAATGGTGTGGTATTTTGACAGACAACAGCTTATTTTACGGATTGAAATGCTTCAATTTGTCTTCGAAAATTTCTAGGGAGATGCTCAACACTAACGACTGGCCACACAGATTTTGCATTCAATGGTGTGGTATTTTGACAGACAATATCTTATTTTCGGAGTTTTTGCGGTCAATGGTGTGGTATTTTGACAGACAACATCTTATTTTACGGGTTGAAATGCTTCATTTTGAATTCGAAAATTTCTAGGGAGAAGCTTAACCCTAACTGACTGCCCGCACATATTTTGCGTTCAATGGTGTGGTATTTTAACAGACAAAATCTTATTTTTCGAGTTCTTGCGTTCAATGGTGTGGTATTTTGACAGACAACATCTTATTTTACGGGTTGAAATGGTTCATTTTGTGTTCGAAACTTTTTAGGGAGAAGCTTAACCCTAACTGACTGGCCACACAGATTTTGCGTTCAATGGTGTGGTATTTTGACAGACAATATCTTATTTTCGTAATTTTTGTGGTCAATGGTGTGGTATTTTGACAGACAACATCTTATTTTACGGGTTGAAATGCTTCATTTTGTTTTCGAAAATTTCTAGGGAGAAGCTTAACCATAACTGACTGCCCACACATATTTTGCGTTCAATGGTGTGGTATTTTGACAGACAATATTTCATTTTCTTGGTTTTTGCGGTCAATGATGTGGTATCTTGACAGACAACATTTTATTTTCCAGGTTGCAGTGCTTCATTTTTTCTTCGAAAATATCTAGGGAGAAGCTTAACACTAACTGACTGGCCACGCAGACTTTGCGTTCAATGGTGTGGTATTTTGACAGACAATATCTTTTTTTCGGAGTTTTTGCGGTCAATGGTGTGGTATTTTGACAGACAACATCTTATTTTACGGGTTGAAATGCTTCATTTTGTTTTCGAAAATTTCTAGGGAGAAGCTTAACCATAACTGACTGCCCACACATATTTTGCGTTCAATGGTGTGGTATTTTGACAGACAATATTTCATTTTCTTGGTTTTTGCGGTCAATGATGTGGTATTTTGACAGACAACATTTTATTTTCCAGGTTGCAATGCTTCATTTTTTCTTCGAAAATATCTAGGGAGAAGCTTAACACTAACTGACTGGCCACGCAGACTTTGCGTTCAATGGTGTGGTATTTTGACAGACAATATCTTATTTTCGGAGTTCTTGCGTTCAATGGTGTGGTATTTTGACAGACAACATCTTATTTTACGGGCTGGAGTGCTTCATTTTGTCTTCGAAAATTTCTAGGGAGAAGCTTAACACTAGCTGACTGGCCACGCAGACTTTGCGTTCAATGGTATGATATTTTGACAGACAATATCTTTTTTTCGGAGTTTTTGCGGTCAATGGTGTGGTATTTTGACAGACAACATCTTATTTAACGGGTTGAAATGCTTCATTTTGTCTTCGAAAATTTCTAGGGAGAAGCTTAACCATAACTGACTGCCCACACATATTTTGCGTTCAATGGTGTGGTATTTTGACAGGCAATATTTTATTTTCGGGGTTTTTGGGGTCAATGATGTGGTATTTTGACAGACAACATTTTATTTTCCAGGTTGCAATGCTTCATTTTTTCTTCGAAAATATCTAGGGAGAAGCTTAACACTAACTGACTGGCCACGCAGACTTTGCGTTCAATGGTGTGGTATTTTGACAGACAATATCTTTTTTTGGAGTTTTTTGCGGTCAATGGTGTGGTATTTTGACAGACAACATCTTATTTTACGGGTTGGAATGCTTCATTTTGTCTTCGAAAATTTCTAGGGAGAAGCTTAACCATAACTGACTGCCCACACATATTTTGCGTTCAATGGTGTTATTTTGACAAGCAATATCTTATTTTCGGAGCTTTTGCGTTTAATGATGTGGTATTTTGACAGACAACATTTTATATTCCGGGTTGAAATGCCTCAATTGGTCTTCGAAAACTCCTAGGGAGAAGCTTAACACTAACGACTGGCCACACAGATTTTGCGTTCAATGGTGTGGTATTTTAACAGACAATATTTTATTTTCGTAGTTTTGCGGTCAATGGTGTGGTATTTTGACAGACAACATCTTATTTTACGGGTTGAAATGCTTCATTTTGTCTTCGAAAATTTCTAGGGAGAAGCTTTACCATAACAGAGTGCCCACGCATATTTTGCGTTCAATGGTGTGGTATTTTGACAGGCAATATTTTATTTTCGGAGTTTTTGCAGTCAATGATGTGGTATTTTGACAGACAACGTCTTATTTTCCAGGTTGAAATGCTTCATTTTGTCTTCGAAAATATCTAGGGAGGAGCTTAACACTAACTGACTGCCCACGCAGATTTTGCGTTCAATAGTGTGGTATTTTGACAGACAACATCTTATTTTACGGGCTGAAATGCTTCATTTTGTCTTCGAAAATATCTAGGGAGAAGCTTAACACTAACTGACTGGCCACGCAGACTTTGCGTTCAATGGTGTGGTACTTTGACAGACAACATCTTATTTTACGGGTCTAAATGGTTCATTTGGTCTTCGAAACTTTTTAGGGAGAAGCTTAACCCTAACTGACTGCCCACACAGATTTTGCGTTCAATGGTGTGGTGGGCGCCGTGGCGTAAGTGGTTAGTGTGTCGGATCACTACGCATGAGGTTCCAAGTTCGAATCACAGAAAACACCAAAAAGTTTTTTCACTTTCCGACCTCTCGCGAGCGTCTGACAAACATCCGAGAGTATTGTTGTCATGAAAAAGCTTCTCAAATCGCCGTTCGGATTCGGCACTAAACTGTAGGTCCCCTCCATTCGTGTGAAAAATATAACGCGCACAACATGAGTGGTTGCGAGAAGCTAGGCCCTGGCACTTTAAAGAGCTGTTGCGCCAAATATTTGTATTTTGGTGTGGTATTTTGACAGGCAATATTTTATTTTCGGAGTTTTTGCGGTCAATGATGTGGTATTTTGACAGACAACGTCTTATTTTCCAGGTTGAAATGCTTCATTTTGTCTTCGAAAATATCTAGGGAGAAGCTTAACACTAACTGACTGCCCACGCAGATTTTGCGTTCAATAGTGTGGTATTTTGACAGACAACATCTTATTTTACGGGCTGAAATGCTTCATTTTGTCTTCGAAAATTTCTAGGGAGAAGCTTAACACTAACTGAATGGCCACACAGGTTTTGCGTTCAATGGTGTGGTATTTTGACAGACAATATTTTATTTTCGTAGTTTTGCGGTCAATGGTGTGGTATTTTGACAGACAACATCTCACTTTACGGGTTGAAATGGTTAATTTTGTCTTCGAAACTTTTTAGGGAGAAGCTTAACCCTAACTGACTGGCCACACAGATTTTGCGTTCAATGGTGTGGTATTTTGACAGACAATATTTTATTTTCGTAGTTTTGCGGTCAATGGTGTGGTATTTTGACAGACAACATCTTATTTTACGGGTTGAAATGCTTCATTTTGTCTTCGAAAATTTCTAGGGAGAAGCTTAACCATAACAGACTGCCCACGCATATTTTGCGTTCAATGGTGTGGTATTTTGACAGGCAATATTTTATTTTCGGAGTTTTTGCAGTCAATGACGTGGTATTTTGACAGACAACATCTTATTTTCCAGGCTGAAATGCTTCATTTTGTCTTCGTAAATATCTAGGGAGAAGCTTAACACTAACTGACTGGCCACGCAGACATTCCGTCCAATGGTGTGGTATTTTGACAGACAATATCTTATTCTCGGAGATTTTGTGTTCAATGGTGTGGTATTTTGACAGACAATATCTTATTTTACGGGCTGAAATGCTTCATTTTGTCTTCGAAAATTTCTAGGGAGAAGCTTAACACTAACTGACTGGCCACACAGATTTTGCGTTCAATGGTGTGGTATTTTGACAGACAATATCTTATTTTCGGAGTTCTTGCGTTCAATGGTGTGGTATTTTGACAGACAACAGCTTATTTTACGGATTGAAATGCTTCAATTTGTCTTCGAAAATTTCTAGGGAGCTGCTCAACACTAACGACTGGCCACACAGATTTTGCGTTCAATGGTGTGGTATTTTGACAGACAATATCTTATTTTCGGAGTTTTTGCGGTCAATGGTGTGGTATTTTGACAGACAACATCTTATTTTACGGGTTGAAATGCTTCATTTTGAATTCGAAAATTTCTAGGGAGAAGCTTAACCCTAACTGACTGCCCGCACATATTTTGCGTTCAATGGTGTGGTATTTTAACAGACAATATCTTATTTTTCGAGTTCTTGCGTTCAATGGTGAGGTATTTTGACAGACAACATCTTAATTTACGGGTTGAAATGGTTCATTTTGTGTTCGAAACTTTTTAGGGAGAAGCTTAACCCTAACTGACTGGCCACACAGATTTTGCGTTCAATGGTGTGGTATTTTGACAGACAATATTTTACTTTCGGAGTTTTTGCGGTCAATGATGTGGTATTTTGACAGACAACATTTTATTCTCCAGGTTGCAATGCTTCATTTTGTCTTCGTAAATATCTAGGGAGAAGCTCAACACTAAGTGACTGGCCACACAGTCTTTGCGTTCAATGGAGTGGTATTTTGACAGACAATATCTTATTTTCGGAGATTTTGTGTTCAATGGTGTGGTATTTTAACAAGCAATATTTTATTTTCGGAGTTTTTGCGGTCAATGATGTGGTATTTTGACAGACAACATCTTATTTTCCAGGCTGAAATGCTTCATTTCGTCTTCGAAAATTTCTAAGGAGAAGCTTAACCCTAACTGACTGCCCACACATATTTTGCGTTCAATGGTGTGGTATTTTAACAAACAATATTTTATTTTCGGAGTTTTTGCGGTCAATGATGTGGTATTTTGACAGACAACATCTTATTTTCCAGGCTGAAATGCTTCATTTCGTCTTCGTAAATATCTAGGGAGAAGCTTAACACTAACTGACTGGCCACACAGATTTTGCGTTCAATGGTGTGGTATTTTGACAGACAATATCTTATTTTCGGAGTTCTTGCGTTTAATGGTGTGGTATTTTGACAGACAACAGGTTATTTCACGGATTGAAATGCTTCAATTTGTCTTCGAAAATTTCTAGGAAGATGCTCAACACTAACGAGTGGCCACACAGATGTTGCGTTCAATGGTGTGGTATTTTGACAGACAATATCTTATTTTCTGAGTTTTTGCGGTCAATGGTGTGGTATTTTGACAGACAACATCTTATTTTACGGGTTGAAATGCTTCATTTTGTCTTCGAAAATTTCTAGGGAGAAGCTTAACCATAACTGACTGCCCACACATATTTTGCGTTCAATGGTGTGGTATTTTGACAGGCAATATTTTATTTTCGGAGCTTTGCAGTCAATGATGTGGTATTTTGACAGACAACATCTTTTTTTCCAGGCTGAAATGCTTCATTTTGTCTTCGTAAATATCTAGGGAAAAGCTTAACACTAACTGACTGGCCACGCAGACTTTGCGTTCAATGGTGTGGTATTTTGACAGACAATATCTTATTTTCGAAGATTTTGTGTTCAATGGTGTGGTATTTTGACAGACAACATCTTATTTTATGGGCTGAAATGCTTCATTTTGTCTTCGAAAGTTTCTAGGGAGAAGCTTAACACTAACTGACTGCCAACACAGATTTTGCGTTCAATGGTGTGGTATTTTGACAGACAATATTTTATTTTCTGAGTTTTTGCGTTCAATGGTGTGGTACTTTGACAGACAACATCTTATTTTACGGGTTGAAATGCTTCATTTTGTAATCGAAAATTTCTAGGGAGAAGCTTAAGAGTGTCTGACTGGCCACACAGATCTTGCGTTAAATGGTGTGGTATTTTGACAGACAATATTTTATTTTCTGAGTTTTTGCGTTCAATGGTGTGGTATTTTGACAGACAACATCTTATTTTACGGGTTGAAATGCTTCATTTTGTCCTCGAAAATTTCTAGGGAGAAGCTTAACACTAACTGTCTGGCCGCGCAGACTTTGCGTTCAATGGTGTGGTATTTTGACAGGCAATATTTTATTTTCGGAGTTTTTGCGGTCAATGATGTGGTATTTTGACAGGCAACATCTTATTTTCCAGGCTGAAATGCTTCATTTTGTCTTCGAAAATTTCTAGGGAGAAGCTTAACACTAACTGGCTGGCCACACAGATTTTGCGTTCAATGGTGTGGTATTTTGACAGACAATATTCTATTTTCGGAGTTCTTGCGTTCAATGGTGTGGTATTTTGACAGACAACAGCTCATTTTACGGATTGAAGTGCTTCAATTTGTCTTCGAAAATTTCTAGGGAGATGCTCAGCACTAACGACTGGCCACGCAGACTTTGCGTTGAATGGTGTGGTATTTTGACAGACAATATCTTATTCTCGGAGTTTTTGCGGTCAGTTGTGTGGTGTTTTGACAGACAACATCTTATTTTCCAGGTTGAAATGTTTCATTTTGTCTTCGAAAATTTCTAGGGAGAAGCTTAACACTAACTGACTGGCCACACAGATTTTGCGTTCAATGGTGTGGTATTTTGACAGACAATATCTTATTTTCGGAGTTCTTGCGTTCAATGGTGTGGTATTTTGACAGACAACATCTTATTTTCCAGGCTGAAATGCTTCATTTTGTCTTCGTAAATATCTAGGGAAAAGCTTAACACTAACTGACTGGCCACGCAGACTTTGCGTTCAATGGTGTGGTATTTTGACCGACAATATCTTATTTTCGGGGATTTTGTGTTCAATGGTGTGGTATTTTGACAGACAACATCTTATTTTACGGGCTGAAATGCTTCATTTTGTCTTCGAAAATATCTAGGGAGAAGCTTAACACTAACTGACTGGCCACGCAGACTTTGCGTTCAATGGTGTGGTACTTTGACAGACAACATCTTATTTTACGGGTCTAAATGGTTCATTTGGTCTTCGAAACTTTTTAGGGAGAAGCTTAACCCTAACTGACTGCCCACACAGATTTTGCGTTCAATGGTGTGGTGGGCGCCGTGGCGTAAGTGGTTAGTGTGTCGGATCACTACGCATTAGGTTCCAAGTTCGAATCACAGAAAACACCAAAAAGTTTTTTCACTTTCCGACCTCTCGCGAGCGTCTGACAAACATCCGAGAGTATTGTTGTCATGAAAAAGCTTCTCAAATCGCCGTTCGGATTCGGCACTAAACTGTAGGTCCCCTCCATTCGTGTGAAAAATATAACGCACACAACATGAGTGGTTGCGAGAAGCTAGGCCCTGGCACTTTAAAGAGCTGTTGCGCCAAATATTTGTATTTTGGTGTGGTATTTTGACAGGCAATATTTTATTTTCGGAGTTTTTGCGGTCAATGATGTGGTATTTTGACAGACAACATCTTATTTTCCTGGTTGAAATGCTTCATTTTGATTTTGAAAATTTCTAGGGAGAAGCTTAACACTAACTGACTGCCCACACAGATTTTGCGTTCAATGGTGTGGTGTTTTGACAGGCAATATTTTATTTTCGGAGTTTTTGCGGTCAATGATGTGGTATTTTGACAGACAACGTCTTATTTTCCAGGTTGAAATGCTTCATTTTGTCTTCGAAAATATCTAGGGAGAAGCTTAACACTAACTGACTGCCCACGCAGATTTTGCGTTCAATAGTGTGGTATTTTGACAGACAACATCTTATTTTACGGGCTGAAATGCTTCATTTTGTCTTCGAAAATTTCTAGGGAGAAGCTTAACACTAACTGAATGGCCACACAGGTTTTGCGTTCAATGGTGTGGTATTTTGACAGACAATATTTTATTTTCGTAGTTTTGCGGTCAATGGTGTGGTATTTTGACAGACAACATCTCACTTTACGGGTTGAAATGGTTAATTTTGTCTTCGAAACATTTTAGGGAGAAGCTTAACCCTAACTGACTGGCCACACAGATTTTGCGTTCAATGGTGTGGTATTTTGACAGACAATATTTTATTTTCGTAGTTTTGCGGTCAATGGTGTGGTATTTTGACAGACAACATCTTATTTTACGGGTTGAAATGCTTCATTTTGTCTTCGAAAATTTCTAGGGAGAAGCTTAACCATAACAGACTGCCCACGCATATTTTGCGTTCAATGGTGTGGTATTTTGACAGGCAATATTTTATTTTCGGAGTTTTTGCAGTCAATGACGTGGTATTTTGACAGACAACATCTTATTTTCCAGGCTGAAATGCTTCATTTTGTCTTCGTAAATATCTAGGGAGAAGCTTAACACTAACTGACTGGCCACGCAGACATTCCGTCCAATGGTGTGGTATTTTGACAGACAATATCTTATTCTCGGAGATTTTGTGTTCAATGGTGTGGTATTTTGACAGACAATATCTTATTTTACGGGCTGAAATGCTTCATTTTGTCTTCGAAAATTTCTAGGGAGAAGCTTAACACTAACTGACTGGCCACACAGATTTTGCGTTCAATGGTGTGGTATTTTGACAGACAATATCTTATTTTCAGAGTTCTTGCGTTCAATGGTGTGGTATTTTGACAGACAACAGCTTATTTTACGGATTGAAATGCTTCAATTTGTCTTCGAAAATTTCTAGGGAGATGCTCAACACTAACGACTGGCCACACAGATTTTGCATTCAATGGTGTGGTATTTTGACAGACAATATCTTATTTTCGGAGTTTTTGCGGTCAATGGTGTGGTATTTTGACAGACAACATCTTATTTTACGGGTTGAAATGCTTCATTTTGAATTCGAAAATTTCTAGGGAGAAGCTTAACCCTAACTGACTGCCCGCACATATTTTGCGTTCAATGGTGTGGTATTTTAACAGACAATATCTTATTTTTCGAGTTCTTGCGTTCAATGGTGAGGTATTTTGACAGACAACATCTTATTTTACGGGTTGAAATGGTTCATTTTGTGTTCGAAACTTTTTAGGGAGAAGCTTAACCCTAACTGACTGGCCACACAGATTTTGCGTTCAATGGTGTGGTATTTTGACAGACAATATCTTATTTTCGTAATTTTTGTGGTCAATGGTGTGGTATTTTGACAGACAACATCTTATTTTACGGGTTGAAATGCTTCATTTTGTTTTCGAAAATTTCTAGGGAGAAGCTTAACCATAACTGATTGCCCACACATATTTTGCGTTCAATGGTGTGGTATTTTGACAGACAATATTTCATTTTCTTGGTTTTTGCGGTCAATGATGTGGTATCTTGACAGACAACATTTTATTTTCCAGGTTGCAGTGCTTCATTTTTTCTTCGAAAATATCTAGGGAGAAGCTTAACACTAACTGACTGGCCACGCAGACTTTGCGTTCAATGGTGTGGTATTTTGACAGACAATATCTTTTTTTCGGAGTTTTTGCGGTCAATGGTGTGGTATTTTGACAGACAACATCTTATTTTACGGGTTGAAATGCTTCATTTTGTTTTCGAAAATTTCTAGGGAGAAGCTTAACCATAACTGACTGCCCACACATATTTTGCGTTCAATGGTGTGGTATTTTGACAGACAATATTTCATTTTCTTGGTTTTTGCGGTCAATGATGTGGTATTTTGACAGACAACATTTTATTTTCCAGGTTGCAATGCTTCATTTTTTCTTCGAAAATATCTAGGGAGAAGCTTAACACTAACTGACTGGCCACGCAGACTTTGCGTTCAATGGTGTGGTATTTTGACAGACAATATCTTATTTTCGGAGTTCTTGCGTTCAATGGTGTGGTATTTTGACAGACAACATCTTATTTTACGGGCTGGAATGCTTCATTTTGTCTTCGAAAATTTCTAGGGAGAAGCTTAACACTAGCTGACTGGCCACGCAGACTTTGCGTTCAATGGTATGATATTTTGACAGACAATATCTTTTTTTCGGAGTTTTTGCGGTCAATGGTGTGGTATTTTGACAGACAACATCTTATTTAACGGGTTGAAATGCTTCATTTTGTCTTCGAAAATTTCTAGGGAGAAGCTTAACCATAACTGACTGCCCACACATATTTTGCGTTCAATGGTGTGGTATTTTGACAGGCAATATTTTATTTTCGGGGTTCTTGCGGTCAATGATGTGGTATTTTGACAGACAACATCTTATTTTACGGGTTGGAATGCTTCATTTTGTCTTCGAAAATTTCTAGGGAGAAGCTTAACCATAACTGACTGCCCACACATATTTTGCGTTCAATGGTGTGGTATTTTGACAGACAATATTTCATTTTCTTGGTTTTTGCGGTCAATGATGTGGTATTTTGACAGACAACATTTTATTTTCCAGGTTGCAATGCTTCATTTTTTCTTCGAAAATATCTAGGGAGAAGCTTAACACTAACTGACTGGCCACGCAGACTTTGCGTTCAATGGTGTGGTATTTTGACAGACAATATCTTATTTTCGGAGTTCTTGCGTTCAATGGTGTGGTATTTTGACAGACAACATCTTATTTTACGGGCTGGAATGCTTCATTTTGTCTTCGAAAATTTCTAGGGAGAAGCTTAACACTAACTGACTGGCCACGCAGACTTTGCGTTCAATGGTGTGGTATTTTGACAGACAATATCTTTTTTTGGAGTTTTTTGCGGTCAATGGTGTGGTATTTTGACAGACAACATCTTATTTTACGGGTTGGAATGCTTCATTTTGTCTTCGAAAATTTCTAGGGAGAAGCTTAACCATAACTGACTGCCCACACAAATTTTGCGTTCAATGGTGTTATTTTGACAAGCAATATCTTATTTTCGGAGCTTTTGCGTTTAATGATGTGGTATTTTGACAGACAACATTTTATATTCCGGGTTGAAATGCCTCAATTGGTCTTCGAAAACTCCTAGGGAGAAGCTTAACACTAACGACTGGCCACACAGATTTTGCGTTCAATGGTGTGGTATTTTAACAGACAATATCTTATTTTTCGAGTTCTTGCGTTCAATGGTGTGGTATTTTGACAGACAACATCTTATTTTACGGGTTGAAATGGTTCATTTTGTGTTCGAAACTTTTTAGTTAGAAGCTTAACCCTAATTGACTGGCCGCACAGATTTTGCGTTCAATGCTGTGGTATTTTGACAGACAATATTTTATTTTCGTAGTTTTGCGGTCAATGGTGTGGTATTTTGACAGACAACATCTTATTTTACGGGTTGAAATGCTTCATTTTGTCTTCGAAAATTTCTAGGGAGAAGCTTAACCATAACAGAGTGCCCGCGCATATTTTGCGTTCAATGGTGTGGTATTTTGACAGGCAATATTTTATTTTCGGAGTTTTTGCAGTCAATGATGTGGTATTTTGACAGACAACGTCTTATTTTCCAGGTTGAAATGCTTCATTTTGTCTTCGAAAATATCTAGGGAGAAGCTTAACACTAACTGACTGCCCACGCAGATTTTGCGTTCAATAGTGTGGTATTTTGACAGACAACATCTTATTTTACAGGCTGAAATGCTTCATTTTGTCTTCGAAAATATCTAGGGAGAAGCTTAACACTAACTGACTGGCCACGCAGGCTTTGCGTTCAATGGTGTGGTACTTTGACAGACAACATCTTATTTTACGGGTCTAAATGGTTCATTTGGTCTTCGAAACTTTTTAGGGAGAAGCTTAACCCTAACTGACTGCCCACACAGATTTTGCGTTCAATGGTGTGGTGGGCGCCGTGGCGTAAGTGGTTAGTGTGTCGGATCACTACGCATGAGGTTCCAAGTTCGAATCACAGAAAACACCAAAAAGTTTTTTCACTTTCCGACCTCTCGCGAGCGTCTGACAAACATCCGAGAGTATTGTTGTCATGAAAAAGCTTCTCAAATCGCCGTTCGGATTCGGCACTAAACTGTAGGTCCCCTCCATTCGTGTGAAAAATATAACGCGCACAACATGAGTGGTTGCGAGAAGCTAGGCCCTGGCACTTTAAAGAGCTGTTGCGCCAAATATTTGTATTTTGGTGTGGTATTTTGACAGGCAATATTTTATTTTCGGAGTTTTTGCGGTCAATGACGTGGTATTTTGACAGACAACGTCTTATTTTCCAGGTTGAAATGCTTCATTTTGTCTTCGAAAATATCTAGGGAGAAGCTTAACACTAACTGACTGCCCACGCAGATTTTGCGTTCAATAGTGTGGTATTTTGACAGACAACATCTTATTTTACGGGCTGAAATGCTTCATTTTGTCTTCGAAAATTTCTAGGGAGAAGCTTAACACTAACTGAATGGCCACACAGGTTTTGCGTTCAATGGTGTGGTATTTTGACAGACAATATTTTATTTTCGTAGTTTTGCGGTCAATGGTGTGGTATTTTGACAGACAACATCTCACTTTACGGGTTGAAATGGTTAATTTTGTCTTCGAAACTTTTTAGGGAGAAGCTTAACCCTAACTGACTGGCCACACAGATTTTGCGTTCAATGGTGTGGTATTTTGACAGACAATATTTTATTTTCGTAGTTTTGCGGTCAATGGTGTGGTATTTTGACAGACAACATCTTATTTTACGGGTTGAAATGCTTCATTTTGTCTTCGAAAATTTCTAGGGAGAAGCTTAACCATAACAGACTGCCCACGCATATTTTGCGTTCAATGGTGTGGTATTTTGACAGGCAATATTTTATTTTCGGAGTTTTTGCAGTCAATGACGTGGTATTTTGACAGACAACATCTTATTTTCCAGGCTGAAATGCTTCATTTTGTCTTCGTAAATATCTAGGGAGAAGCTTAACACTAACTGACTGGCCACGCAGACATTCCGTCCAATGGTGTGGTATTTTGACAGACAATATCTTATTCTCGGAGATTTTGTGTTCAATGGTGTGGTATTTTGACAGACAATATCTTATTTTACGGGCTGAAATGCTTCATTTTGTCTTCGAAAATTTCTAGGGAGAAGCTTAACACTAACTGACTGGCCACACAGATTTTGCGTTCAATGGTGTGGTATTTTGACAGACAATATCTTATTTTCGGAGTTCTTGCGTTCAATGGTGTGGTATTTTGACAGACAACAGCTTATTTTACGGATTGAAATGCTTCAATTTGTCTTCGAAAATTTCTAGGGAGCTGCTCAACACTAACGACTGGCCACACAGATTTTGCGTTCAATGGTGTGGTATTTTGACAGACAATATCTTATTTTCGGAGTTTTTGCGGTCAATGGTGTGGTATTTTGACAGACAACATCTTATTTTACGGGTTGAAATGCTTCATTTTAAATTCGAAAATTTCTAGGGAGAAGCTTAACCCTAACTGACTGCCCGCACATATTTTGCGTTCAATGGTGTGGTATTTTAACAGACAATATCTTATTTTTCGAGTTCTTGCGTTCAATGGTGAGGTATTTTGACAGACAACATCTTAATTTACGGGTTGAAATGGTTCATTTTGTGTTCGAAACTTTTTAGGGAGAAGCTTAACCCTAACTGACTGGCCACACAGATTTTGCGTTCAATGGTGTGGTATTTTGACAGACAATATTTTACTTTCGGAGTTTTTGCGGTCAATGATGTGGTATTTTGACAGACAACATTTTATTTTCCAGGTTGCAATGCTTCATTTTGTCTTCGTAAATATCTAGGGAGAAGCTCAACACTAAGTGACTGGCCACACAGTCTTTGCGTTCAATGGAGTGGTATTTTGACAGACAATATCTTATTTTCGGAGATTTTGTGTTCAATGGTGTGGTATTTTAACAAGCAATATTTTATTTTCGGAGTTTTTGCGGTCAATGATGTGGTATTTTGACAGACAATATCTTATTTTCCAGGCTGAAATGCTTCATTTCGTCTTCGAAAATTTCTAAGGAGAAGCTTAACCATAACTGACTGCCCACACATATTTTGCGTTCAATGGTGTGGTATTTTAACAAACAATATTTTATTTTCGGAGTTTTTGCGGTCAATGATGTGGTATTTTGACAGACAACATCTTATTTTCCAGGCTGAAATGCTTCATTTCGTCTTCGTAAATATCTAGGGAGAAGCTTAACACTAATTGACTGGCCACACAGATTTTGCGTTCAATGGTGTGGTATTTTGACAGACAATATCTTATTTTCGGAGTTCTTGCGTTTAATGGTGTGGTATTTTGACAGACAACAGGTTATTTCACGGATTGAAATGCTTCAATTTGTCTTCGAAAATTTCTAGGAAGATGCTCAACACTAACGAGTGGCCACACAGATTTTGCGTTCAATGGTGTGGTATTTTGACAGACAATATCTTATTTTCGGAGTTTTTGCGGTCAATGGTGTGGTATTTTGACAGACAACATCTTATTTTACGGGTTGAAATGCTTCATTTTGTCTTCGAAAATTTCTAGGGAGAAGCTTAACCATAACTGACTGCCCACACATATTTTGCGTTCAATGGTGTGGTATTTTAACAGGCAATATTTTGTTTTCGGAGTTTTTGCTGTCAATGATGTGGTATTTTGACAGACAACATTTTATTTTCCAGGTTGCAATGCTTCATTTTGTCTTCGTAAATATCTAGGGAGAAGCTCAACACTAAGTGACTGGCCACACAGTCTTTGCGTTCAATGGTGTGGTATTTTGACAGACAATATCTTATTTTCGGAGATTTTGTGTTCAATGGTGTGGTATTTTAACAAGCAATATTTTATTTTCGGAGTATTTGCGGTCAATGATGTGGTATTTTGACAGACAACATCTTATTTTCCAGGCTGAAATGCTTCATTTCGTCTTCGAAAATTTCTAAGGAGAAGCTTAACCATAACTGACTGCCCACACATATTTTGCGTTCAATGGTGTGGTATTTAAACAAACAATATTTTATTTTCGGAGTTTTTGCGGTCAATGATGTGGTATTTTGACAGACAACATCTTATTTTCCAGGCTGAAATGCTTCATTTCGTCTTCGTAAATATCTAGGGAGAAGCTTAACACTAACTGACTCTCCACGCAGAGTTTGCGTTCAATGGTGTGGTATTTTGACAGACAATATCTTATTTTCGGAGTTCTTGCGTTTAATGGTGTGGTGTTTTGACAGACAGCAGGTTATTTCACGGATTGAAATGCTTCAATTTGTCTTCGAAAATTTCTAGGAAGATGCTCAACACTAACGACTGGCCACGCAGACTTTGCGTTGAATGGTGTGGTATTTTGACAGACAATATCTTATTTTCGGAGTTTTTGCGGTCAATGGTGTGGTATTTTGACAGACAACATCTTATTTTACGGGTTGAAATGCTTCATTTTTCCTTCGAAAATATCTAGGGAGAAGCTTAACACTAACTGACTGGCCACACAGATTTTGCGTTCAATGGTGTGGTATTTTGACAGACAATATCTTATTTTCGGAGTTCTTACGTTTAATGGTGTGGTATTTTGACAGACAACAGGTTATTTCACGGATTGAAATGCTTCAATTTGTCTTCGAAAATTTCTAGGAAGATGCTCAACACTAACGAGTGGCCACACAGATTTTGCGTTCAATGGTGTGGTATTTTGACAGACAATATCTTATTTTCTGAGTTTTTGCGGTCAATGGTGTGGTATTTTGACAGACAACATCTTATTTTACGTGTTGAAATGCTTCATTTTGTCTTCGAAAATTTCTAGGGAGAAGCTTAACCATAACTGACTGCCCACACATATTTTGCGTTCAATGGTGTGGTATTTTGACAGGCAATATTTTATTTTCGGAGCTTTGCAGTCAATGATGTGGTATTTTGACAGACAACATCTTTTTTTCCAGGCTGAAATGCTTCATTTTGTCTTCGTAAATATCTAGGGAAAAGCTTAACACTAACTGACTGGCCACGCAGACTTTGCGTTCAATGGTGTGGTATTTTGACAGACAATATCTTATTTTCGAAGATTTTGTGTTCAATGGTGTGGTATTTTGACAGACAACATCTTATTTTATGGGCTGAAATGCTTCATTTTGTCTTCGAAAGTTTCTAGGGAGAAGCTTAACACTAACTGACTGCCCACACAGATTTTGCGTTCAATGGTGTGGTATTTTGACAGACAATATTTTATTTTCTGAGTTTTTGCGTTCAATGGTGTGGTACTTTGACAGACAACATCTTATTTTACGTGTTGAAATGCTTCATTTTGTAATCGAAAATTTCTAGGGAGAAGCTTAAGAGTGTCTGACTGGCCACACAGATCTTGCGTTAAATGGTGTGGTATTTTGACAGACAATATTTTATTTTCTGAGTTTTTGCGTTCAATGGTGTGGTATTTTGACAGACAACATCTTATTTTGCGGGTTGAAATGCTTCATTTTGTCCTCGAAAATTTCTAGGGAGAAGCTTAACACTAACTGTCTGGCCGCGCAGACTTTGCGTTCAATGGTGTGGTATTTTGACAGGCAATATTTTATTTTCGGAGTTTTTGCGGTCAATGATGTGGTATTTTGACAGGCAACATCTTATTTTCCAGGCTGAAATGCTTCATTTTGTCTTCGAAAATTTCTAGGGAGAAGCTTAACACTAACTGACTGGCCACACAGATTTTGCGTTCAATGGTGTGGTATTTTGACAGACAATATTCTATTTTCGGAGTTCTTGCGTTCAATGGTGTGGTATTTTGACAGACAACAGCTCATTTTACGGATTGAAGTGCTTCAATTTGTCTTCGAAAATTTCTAGGGAGATGCTCAGCACTAACGACTGGCCACGCAGACTTTGCGTTGAATGGTGTGGTATTTTGACAGACAATATCTTATTCTCGGAGTTTTTGCGGTCAGTTGTGTGGTGTTTTGACAGACAACATCTTATTTTCCAGGTTGAAATGCTTCATTTTGTCTTCGAAAATTTCTAGGGAGAAGCTTAACACTAACTGACTGGCCACACAGATTTTGCGTTCAATGGTGTGGTATTTTGACAGACAATATCTTATTTTCGGAGTTCTTGCGTTCAATGGTGTGGTATTTTGACAGACAACATCTTATTTTACAGGCTGAAATGCTTCATTTTGTCTTCGTAAATATCTAGGGAAAAGCTTAACACTAACTGACTGGCCGCGCAGACTTTGCGTTCAATGGTGTGGTATTTTGACCGACAATATCTTATTTTCGGGGATTTTGTGTTCAATGGTGTGGTATTTTGACAGACAACATCTTATTTTACGGGCTGAAATGCTTCATTTTGTCTTCGAAAATTTCTAGGGAGAAGCTTAACACTAACTGACTGGCCACACAGATTTTGCGTTCAATGGTGTGGTATTTTGACAGACAGTATCTTATTTTCGGAGTTCTTGCGTTCAATGGTGTGGTATTTTGACAGACAACAGCTCATTTTACGGATTGAAGTGCTTCAATTTGTCTTCGAAAATTTCTAGGGAGATGCTCAACACTAACGACTGGCCACACCGATTTTGCGTTCAATAGTGTGGTATTTTGACAGACAAAATCTTATTTTCGGAGTTTTTGCGTTCAATGGTGTGGTATTTTGGCAGACAACATCTTATTTTACGGGTTGAAATGCTTCATTTTGTCTTCGAAAATTTCTAGGGAGAAGCTTAACCATAACTGACTGCCCACACATATTTTGCGTTCAATGATGTGGTATTTTGACAGGCAATATTTTATTTTCGGGGTTTTTGGGGACAATGATGTGGTATTTCGACAGACAACATCTTATTTTACGGGTTGAAATGCTTCATTTTGTCTTCGAAAACTCCTAGGGAGAAGCTTAACACCAAGTGACTGGCCACACAGATTTTGCGTTCAATGGTGTGGTATTTTGACAGACAATATCTTATTTTCGGAGTTTTTGCGTTCAATGGTGTGGTATTTTGACAGACAACATCTTATTTTACGGGTTGAAATGCTTCATTTTGTCTTCGAAAACTCCTAGGGAAAAGCTTAACCCTAACTGACTGCCCTCACATATTTTGCGTTCAATGGTGTGGTGTTTTGACAGGCAATATTTTATTTTCGGAGTTTTTGTGGTCAATGATGTGTTATTTTGACAGACAACGTCTTATTTTCCAGGTTGAAATGCTTCATTTTGTCTTCGAAAATTTCTATGGACTAGCTTAACACTAACTGACTGGCCACGCAGACTTTGCGTTCAATGGTGTGGTATTTTGACAGACAATATATTTTTTTCCGAGGTTTTGCCTTCAATGGTGTGGTATTTTGACAGACAACAGCTTCTTTCACGGATTGAAATGCTTCAATTTGTCTTCGATAATTTCTAGGGAGATGCTCAACACTAACGAGTGGCCACACAGATTTTGCGTTCAATGGTGTGGTATTTTGACAGACAATATCTTATTTTTCGAGTTCTTGCGTTCAATGGTGTGGTATTTTGACAGACAACATCTTATTTTACGGGTTGAAATGGTTCATTTTGTCTTCGAAACTTTTTAGGGAGAAGCTTAACCCTAACTGACTGGCCACACAGATTTTGCGTTCAATGGTGTGGTATTTTGACAGACAATATTTTATTTTCGTAGTTTTTGCGGTCAATGGTGTGGTATTTTGACAGACAACATCTTATTTTACAGGTTGAAATGCTTCATTTTGCCTTCGAAAATTTCTAGGGAGAAGCTTAACCCTAACTGACTGCCCGCACATATTTTGCGTTCAATGGTGTGGTATTTTGACAGCCAATATTTCATTTTCTGAGTTTTTGCGGTCAATTATGTGGTATTTTGACAGACAACATTTTATTTTCCAGGTTGCAATGCTTAATTTTTTCTTCGAAAATATCTAGGCAGAAGCTAAACACTAACTGACTGGCCACGCAGACTTTGCGTTCAATGGTGTGGTATTTTGACAGACAATATCTTTTTTTCCGAGGTTTTGCGGTCAATGGTGTGGTACTTTGACAGACAACAGCTTCTTTCACGGATTGAAATGCTTCAATTTGTCTTCGAAAATTTCTAGGGAGATGCTCAACACTAACGAGTGGCCACACAGATTTTGCGTTCAATGGTGTGGTATTTTGACAGACAATATCTTATTTTTCGAGTTCTTGCGTTCAATGGTGTTTTATTTTGACAGACAACATCTTATTTTACGGGTTGAAATGGTTCATTTTGTCTTCGAAACTTTTTAGGGAGAAGCTTAACACTAACTGACTGGCCACACAGATTTTGCGTTCAATGGTGTGGTATTTTGACAAACAATATTTTATTTTCGTAGTTTTTGCGGTCAATGGTATGGTATTTTGACAGACAACATCTTATTTTACGGGTTGAAATGCTTCATTTTGTCTTCGAAAATTTCTAGGGAGAAGCTTAACCATAACAGACTGCCCACACATATTTTGCGTTCAATGGTGTGGTATTTTGACAGGCAATATTTTATTTTCGGAGTTTTTGCGTTGAATGGTGTGGTATTTTGACAGACAGCGTCTTATTTTACGGGTTGAAATGCTTCATTTTGTCTTCGTAAATATCTAGGGAGAAGCTAAACACTAACTGACTGGCCACGCAGACTTTGCGTTCAATGGTGTGGTATTTTGACAGACAATATCTTATTTTCGGAGATTTTGTGTTCAATGGTGTGGTATTTTGACAGACAATATCTTATTTTACTAGCTGAAATGCTTCACTTTGTCTTCGAAAATCTCTAGGGAGAAGCTTAACACTAACTGACTGGCCATACAGATTTTGCGTTCAATGGTGTGGTATTTTGACAGACAATATCTTATTTTCGGAGTTCTTGCGTTCAATGGTGTGGTATTTTGACAGACAATATCTTATTTTCTGAGTTTTTGCGGTCAATGATGTGGTATTTTGACAGACAACATCTTATATTCCGGGTTGGAATGCTTCAATTGGTCTTCGAAAACTCCTAGGGAGAAGCTTAACACTAACGGCTGGCCACACAGATTTTGGGTTCAATGGTGTGGTATTTTGACAGACAATATCTTATTTTTCGATTTCTTGCGTTCCATGGTGTGGTATTTTGATAGACAACATCTTATTTTACGGGTTGAAATGGTTCATTTTGTGTTCGAAACTTTTTAGGGAGAAGCTTAACCCTAACTGACTGGCCACACAGATTTTGCGTTCAATGGTGTGGTATTTTGAAAGACAATATTTTACTTTCGGAGTTTTTGCGTTCAATGATGTGGTATTTTGACAGACAACATCTCATTTTACGGATTGAAATGCTTCATTTTGTCTTCGAAAATTTCTAGGGAGAAGCTTAACCCTAACTGACTGCCCACACATATTTTGCGTTCAATCGTGTGGTATTTTGACAGGCAATATTTTATTTTCGGAGTTTTTGCGGTCAATGATGTGGTATTTTGACAGACAACATTTTATTTTCCAGGTTGCAATGCTTCATTTTTTTTTTCGAAAATTTCTAGGGAGAAGCTTAACACTAACTGACTGGCCACACAGAATTTGCGTTCAATGGTGTGGTATTTTGACAGACAATATCTTTTTTTCGGAGTTTTTGCGGTCAATGGTGTGGTATTTTGACAGACAACATCTTATGTTACGGGTTGAAATGCTTCATTTGGTCTTCGAAAATTTCTAGGGAGAAGATTAACCATAACAGACTGGCCACACATATTTTGCGTTCAATGGTGTGGTATTTTGACAGACAATATTTTATTTTCGGAGTTCTTGCGTTCAATGGTGTGGTATTTTGACAGACAACAGCTCATTTTACGGATTGAAGTGCTTCAATTTGTCTTCGAAAATTTCTAGGGAGATGCTCAACACTAACGACTGGCCACGCAGACTTTGCGTTGAATGGTGTGGTATTTTGACAGACAATATCTTATTCTCGGAGTTTTTGCGGTCAGTGGTGTGGTGTTTTGACAGACAACATCTTATTTTCCAGGTTGAAATGCTTCATTTTGTCTTCGAAAATTTCTATTGAGAAGCTTAACACTAACTGACTGGCCACACAGATTTTGCGTTCAATGGTGTGGTATTTTGACAGACAATAGCTTATTTTCGGAGTTCTTGCGTTCAATGGTGTGGTATTTTGACAGACAACATCTTATTTTCCAGGCTGAAATGCTTCATTTTGTCTTCGTAAATATCTAGGGAAAAGCTTAACACTAACTGACTGGCCACGCAGACTTTGCGTTCAATGGTGTGGTATTTTGACCGACAATATCTTATTTTCGGGGATTTTGTGTTCAATGGTGTGGTATTTTGACAGACAACATCTTCTTTTACGGGCTGAAATGCTTCATTTTGTCTTCGAAAATTTCTAGGGAGAAGCTTAACACTAACTGACTGGCCGCAGAGATTTTGCGTTCAATGGTGTGGTATTTTGACAGACAATATCTTATTTTCGGAGTTCTTGCGTTCAATGGTGTGGTATTTTGACAGACAACAGCTCATTTTACGGATTGAAGTGCTTCAATTTGTCTTCGAAAATTTCTAGGGAGATGCTCCACACTAGCGACTGGCCACACCGATTTTGCGTTCAATGGTGTGGTATTTTGACAGACAATATCTTATTTTCGGAGTTTTTGCGTTCAATCGTGTGGTATTTTGGCAGACAACATCTTATTTTACGGGTTGAAATGCTTCATTTTGTCTTCGAAAATTTCTAGGGAGAAGCTTAACCATAACTGACTGCCCACACATATTTTGCGTTCAATGATGTGGTATTTTGACAGGCAATATTTTATTTTCGGGGTTTTTGGGGTCAATGATGTGGTATTTTGACAGACAACATCTTATTTTACGAGTTGAAATGCTTCATTTTGTCTTCGAAAACTCCTAGGGAGAAGCTTAACACCAAGTGACTGGCCACACAGATTTTGCGTTCAATGGTGTGGTATTTTGACAGACAATATCTTATTTTCGGAGTTTTTGCGTTCAATGGTGTGGTATTTTCACAGACAACATCTTATTTTACGGGTTGAAATGCTTCATTTTGTCTTCGAAAACTCCTAGGGAAAAGCTTAACCCTAACTGACTGCCCTCACATATTTTGCGTTCAATGGTGTGGTGTTTTGACAGGCAATATTTTATTTTCGGAGTTTTTGTGGTCAATGATGTGTTATTTTGACAGACAACGTCTTATTTTCATGGTTGAAATGCTTCATTTTGTCTTCGAAAATTTCTATGGAGGAGCTTAACCCTAACTGACTGCCCGCACATATTTTGCGTTCAATGGTGTGGTATGTTGACAGGCAATATTTCATTTTCTGAGTTTTTGCGGTCAATGATGTGGTATTTTGACAGACAACATTTTATTTTCCAGGTTGCAATGCTTCATTTTTTCTTCGAAAATATCTAGGCAGAAGCTAAACACTAACTGACTGGCCACGCAGACTTTGCGTTCAATGGTGTGGTATTTTGACAGACAATATCTTTTTTTCCGAGGTTTTGCGGTCAATGGTGTGGTATTTTGACAGACAACAGCTTCTTTCACGGATTGAAATGCTTCAATTTGTCTTCGATAATTTCTAGGGAGATGCTCAACACTAACGAGTGGCCACACAGATTTTGCGTTCAATGGTGTGGTATTTTGACAGACAATATCTTATTTTTCGAGTTCTTGCGTTCAATGGTGTGGTATTTTGACAGACAACATCTTATTTTACGGGTTGAAATGGTTCATTTTGTCTTCGAAACTTTTTAGGGAGTAGCTTAACCCTAACTGACTGGCCACACAGATTTTGCGTTCAATGATGTGGTATTTTGACAGACAATATTTTATTTTCGTAGTTTTTGCGGTCAATTGTGTGGTATTTTGACAGACAACATCTTATTTTACAGGTTGAAATGCTTCATTTTGCCTTCGAAAATTTCTAGGGAGAATCTTAACCCTAACTGACTGCCCGCACATATTTTGCGTTCAATGGTGTGGTATTTTGACAGGCAATATTTTATTTTCGGAGTTTTTGCGGTCAATGATGTGGTATTTTGACAGACAACATTTTATTTTCCAGGTTGCAATGCTTCATTTTTTCTTCGAAAATATCTAGGCAGAAGCTAAACACTAACTGACTGGCCACACAGATTTTGCGTTCAATGGTGTGGTATTCTGAAAGACAATATTTTACTTTCGGAGTTTTTGCGTTCAATGGTGTGGTATTTTGACAGACAGCATCTTATTTTACGGATTGAAATGCTTCATTTTGTCTTCGAAAATTTCTAGGGAGAAGCTTAACCCTAACTGACTGCCCACACATATTTTGCGTTCAATGGTGTGGTATTTTGACAGGCAATATTTTATTTTCGGAGTTTTTGCGGTCAATGATGTGGTATTTTGACAGACAACATTTTATTTTCCAGGTTGCAATGCTTCATTTTTTTTTTGAAAATATCTAGGGAGAAGCTTAACACTAACTGACTGGCCACACAGATTTTGCGTTCAATGGTGTGGTATTTGGACAGACAATATCTTTTTTTCGGAGTTTTTGCGGTCAATGGTGTGGTATTTTGACAGACAACATCTTATGTTACGGGTTGAAATGCTTCATTTGGTCTTCGAAAATTTCTAGGGAGAAGCTTAACCATAACTGACTGCCCACACATATTTTGCGTTCAATGGTGTGGTATTTTGACAGACAGTATCTTATTTTTGGAGATTTTGTGTTCAATGGTGTGGTATTTTGACAGACAACAGCTTATTTTACGGATTGAAATGCTTCAATTTGTCTTCGAAAATTTGTAGGAAGATGCTCAACACTAACGACTGGCCACACAGATTTTGCGTTCAATGGTGTGGTATTTTGACAGACAATATCTTATTTTCGGAGTTTTTGCGGTCAATGGTGTTGTATTTTGACAGACAACATCTTATTTTACGGGTTGAAATGCATCATTTTGTCTTCGAAAATTTCTAGGGAGAAGCTTAACACTAACTGACTGGCCACGCAGACTTTGCGTTCAATGGTGTGGTATTTTGACAGACAATATCTTATTTTCGGAGATTTTGTGTTCAATGGTGTGGTATTTTGACAGACAACATCTTATTTTACGGGCTGAAATGCTTCATTTTGTCTTCGAAAATTTCTAGGGAGAAGCTTAACACTAACTGACTGGCCACACAGATTTTGCGTTGAATGGTGTGGTATTTTGACAGACAATATCTTATTTTCGGAGTTCTTGCGTTCAATGGTGTGGTATTTTGACAGACAACATCTTATTTTACAGGCTGAAATGCTTCATTTTGTCTTCGTAAATATCTAGGGAAAAGCTTAACACTAACTGACTGGCCACGCAGTCTTTGCGTTCAATGGTAATGTATTTTGACAGACAATATCTTATTTTCGGAGATTTTGTGTTCAATGGTGTGGTATTTTGACAGACAACATCTTATTTTACAGGCTGAAATGCTTCATTTTGTCTTCGAAAATTTCTAGGGAGAAGCTTAACACTAACTGACTGGCCACACAGATTTTGCGTTCAATGGTGTGGTATTTTGACAGACAACATCTTATTTTCGGAGCTCTTGCGTTCAATGGTGTGGTATTTTGACAGACAACAGCTCATTTTACGGATTGAAGTGCTTCAATTTGTCTTCGAAAATTTCTAGGGAGATGCTTAACACTAACTGACTGGCCACGCAGACTTTGCGTTGAATGGTGTGGTATTTTGACAGACAGCGTCTTATTTTACGGGTTGAAATGCTTCATTTCGTTTTCGAAAATTTCTAGGGAGAAGCTTAATAATGTCTGACTGGCCACACAGATCGTGCGTTCAACGCTGTGGTATTTTGACAGCCAATATCTTATTTTCGGAGATTTTACGTTCAATGGTGTGGTATTTTGACAGACAACATCTTACTTTACGGGCTGAAATGCTTCATTTTGTCTTCAAAAATTTATAGGAAGAAGCTTAACGCTAATTGACTGTCCACACAGATTTTGCGTTCAATGGTGTGGTATTTTGACAGGCTATATTTTATTTTCGGAGTTTTTGCGGTCAATGGTGTGGTATTTTGACAGACAACATCTTATTTTACGGATTGAAGTGCTTTAATTTGTCTTCGACAATTTCTAGGGAGAAGCTTAAGAATGTCTGGCTGGCCACATAGATCTTGCGTTAAATGGTGTATTATTTTAGCAGACAATATCTTATTTTCGGGGTTTTTGCGTTCAATGGTGTAGTCTTTTGACAGATAACATCTTATTTTTCGAGTTCTTGCGTTCAATGGTGTGGTATTCCGGTATTCCGGGTTGAAATGCTTCAATTGGTCTTCGGAAACTTCTAGGGGGAAGCTTAACACTAACTGACTGGCCACACAGATTTTGCATTCAATGGTGTGGTATTCTGACAGACAATATCTTATTTTCCGGGTTAAAATGTTTTATTTTGTCTTCGCAAACTTCTAGGAAATAGCTTAAGAGTGTCTGACTGGCCACACAGATTTTGCATTCAATGGTGTGGTATTTTTACAGACAATATTTTATTTTCGGAGTTTTTGCTTTCAATGGTGTGGTATTTTGGCAGACAACATCTTATTTTACGGGTTGAAATGCTTCATTGTGCCTTCGAAAATATCTAGGGAGAAGCTTAACACTAACTGACTAGCCACGCAGACTTTGCGTTCAATGATGTGGTATTTTGACAGACAATATCTTATTTTTCGAGTTCTTGCGTTCAATGGTGTGGTATTTTGACAGACAACAGCTTATTTTACGGGTTGAAATGCTTCATTTTGCCTTCGAAAATTTCTAGGGAGAAGCTTAACCCTAACTGACTGCCCGCACATATTTTGCGTTCAATGGTGTGGTATTTTGACAGACAACATCTTATTTTTCGAGTTCTTGCGTTCAATGGTGTGGTATTTTGACAGACAACATCTTATTTTACGGGTTGAAATGCTTCATTTTGCCTTCGAAAATTTCTAGGGAGAAGCTTAACCCTAACTGACTGCCCGCACATATTTTGCGGTCAATGGTGTGGTATTTTGACAGACAACATCTTATTTTACGGGTTGAAATGCTTCATTTTGTCTTCGAAAATTTCTAGGGAGAAGCTTAACCATAACAGACTGCCCACACATATTTTGCGTTCAATGGTGTGGTATTTTGACAGGCAATATTTTATTTTCGGAGTTTTTGCGGTCAATGACGTGATATTTTGACAGACAACATCTTATTTCCCAGGCTGAAATGCTTCATTTTGTCTTCGTAAATTTCTAGGGAGAAGCTTAACACTAACTGACTGGCCACGCAGACTTTGCGTTCAATGGTGTGGTATTTTTACAGACAATATTTTATTTTCTTGGTTTTTGCTTTCAATGGTGTGGTATTTTGGCAGACAACATCTTATTTTACGGGTTGGAATGCTTCATTTTGTCTTCGAAAATTTCTAGGGAGAAGCTTAACACTAACTGACTGGCCACGCAGACTTTGCGTTCAATGGTGTGGTATTTTGACAGACAATATCTTATTTTCGGAGTTTTTGCGGTCAATGGTGTGGTATTTTGACAGACAACATCTTATTTTACGGGTTGAAAAGCTTCATTTTGTCTTCGAAAATTTCTTCGAGAAGCTTAACCCTAACTGACTGCCCACACATATTTTGCGTTCAATGGTGTGGTATTTTGACAGGCAATATTTCATTTTCTTGGTTTTTGCGGTCAGTGATGTGGTATCTTGACAGACAACATTTTATTTTCCAGGTTGCAATGCTTAATTTTTTCTTCGAAAATATCTAGGGAGAAGCTTAACACTAACTGACTGGCCACGCAGACTTTGCGTTCAATGGTATGGTATTTTGACAGACAATATCTTTTTTTCCGAGTTTTTGCGGTCAATGGTGTGGTATTTCGATAGACAACATCTTATTTTACGGGTTGAAATGCTTCATTTTGTCTTCGAAAATTTCTACGGAGAAGCTTTACCATAACTGACTGCCCACACATTTTTGCGTTAAATGGGGTGGTATTTTGACAGACAACATCTTATTTTCCAGGCTGAAATGCTTCATTTTGTCTTCGCAAATATCTAGGGAGAAGCTTAACACTAACTGACTGGCCACGCAGACTTTGCGTTCAATGGTGTGGTATTTTGACAGACAATATCTTATTTTCGGAGTTCTTGCGTTCAATGGTGTGGTATTTTGACAGACAACATCTTATTTTCCAGGCTGAAATGCTTCATTTTGTCTTCGCAAATATCTAGGGAGAAGCTTAACACTAACTGACTGGCCACGCAGATTTTGCGTTCAATGGTGTGGTATTTTGACAGACAATATCTTATTTTCGGAGTTCTTGCGTTCAATGGTGTGGTATTTTGGCAGACAACAGGTTATTTCACGGATTGAAATGCTTCAATTTGTCTTCGAAAATTTCTATTAAGATGCTCAACATTAACGAGTGGCCACACAGATTTTGCGTTCAATGGTGTGGTATTTTGACAGACAATATCTTATTTTCGGAGTTTTTGCGGTCAATGGTGTTGTATTTTGACAGACAACATCTTATTTTACGGGTTGAAATGCTTCATTTTGTCTTCGAAAATTTCTAGGGAGAAGCTTAACACTAACTGACTGGCCACGCAGACTTTGCGTTCAATGGTGTGGTATTTTGACAGACAATATCTTATTTTCGGAGATTTTGTGTTCAATGGTGTGGTATTTTGACAGACAACATCTTATTTTACGGGCTGAAATGCTTCATTTTGTCTTCGAAAATTTCTAGGGAGAAGCTTAACACTAACTGACTGGCCACACAGATTTTGCGTTGAATGGTGTGGTATTTTGACAGACAATATCTTATTTTCGGAGTTCTTGCGTTCAATGGTGTGGTATTTTGACAGACAACATCTTATTTTCCAGGCTGAAATGCTTCATTTTGTCTTCGTAAATATCTAGGGAAAAGCTTAACACTAACTGACTGGCCACGCAGACTTTGCGTTCAATGGTGTGGTATTTTGACAGACAGTACCTTATTTTCGGACATTTTGTGTTCAATGGTGTGGTATTTTGACAGACAACATCTTATTTTACGGGCTGAAATGCTTCATTTTGTCTTCGAAAATTTCTAGGGAGAAGCTTAACACTAACTGACTGGCCACACAGATTTTGCGTTCAATGGTGTGGTATTTTGACAGACAATATCTTATTTTCAGAGTTCTTGCGTTCAATGGTGTGGTATTTTGATAGACAACAGCTTATTTTACGGATTGAAATGCTTCAATTTGTCTTCGAAAATTTCTAGGGAGATGCTCAACACTAACGACTGGCCACACAGATTTTGCGTTCAATGGTGTGGTATTTTGACAGACAATATCTTATTTTCGGGGTTTTTGCGGTCAATGATGTGGTATTTTGACAGACAACATCTTATTTTACGGGTTGAAATGCTTCATTCTGTCTTCGAAAATTTCTAGGGAGAAGCTTTACCATAACTGACTGCCCACACATATTTTGCGTTAAATGGTGTGGTATTTTGACAGACAACATCTTATTTTCCAGGCTGAAATGCTTCATTTTGTCTTCGCAAATATCTAGGGAGAAGCTTAACACTAACTGACTGGCCACGCAGACTTTGCGTTCAATGGTGTGGTATTTTGACAGACAATATCTTATTTTCGGAGTTCTTGCGTTCAATGGTGTGGTATTTTGACAGACAACATCTTATTTTACGGGCTGGAATGCTTCATTTTGTCTTCGAAAATTTCTAGGGAGAAGCTTAACACTAATTGACTGGCCACACAGATTTTGCGTTCAATGCTGTGGTATTTTGACAGACAATATCTTATTTTCGGAGTTCTTGCGTTCAATGGTGTGGTATTTTGGCAGACAACAGGTTATTTCACGGATTGAAATGCTTCAATTTGTCTTCGAAAATTTCTATTAAGATGCTCAACATTAACGAGTGGACACACAGATTTTGCGTTCAATGGTGTGGTATTTTGACAGACAATATCTTATTTTCGGAGTTTTTGCGGTCAATGGTGTTGTATTTTGACAGACAACATCTTATTTTACGGGTTGAAATGCTTCATTTTGTCTTCGAAAATTTCTAGGGAGAAGCTTAACACTAACTGACTGGCCACGCAGACTTTGCGTTCAATGGTGTGGTATTTTGACAGACAATATCTTATTTTCGGAGATTTTGTGTTCAATGGTGTGGTATTTTGACAGACAACATCTTATTTTACAGGCTGAAATGCTTCATTTTGTCTTCGAAAATTTCTAGGGAGAAGCTTAACACTAACTGACTGGCCACACAGATTTTGCGTTGAATGGTGTGGTATTTTGACAGACAATATCTTATTTTCGGAGTTCTTGCGTTCAATGGTGTGGTATTTTGACAGACAACATCTTATTTTCCAGGCTGAAATGCTTCATTTTGTCTTCGTAAATATCTAGGGAAAAGCTTAACACTAACTGACTGGCCACGCAGACTTTGCGTTCAATGGTATCGTATTTTGACAGACAATATCTTATTTTCGGAGATTTTGTGTTCAATGGTGTGGTATTTTGACAGACAACATCTTATTTTACGGGCTGAAATGCTTCATTTTGTCTTCGAAAATTTCTAGGGAGAAGCTTAACACTAACTGACTGGCCGCACAGATTTTGCGTTCAATGGTGTGGTATTTTGACAGACAACATCTTATTTTCGGAACTCTTGCGTTCAATGGTGTGGTATTTTGACAGACAACAGCTCATTTTACGGATTGAAGTGCTTCAATTTGTCTTCGAAAATTTCTAGGGAGATGCTTAACACTAACTGACTGGCCACGCAGACTTTGCGTTGAATGGTGTGATATTTTGACAGACAGCGTCTTATTTTACGGGTTGAAATGCTTCATTTCGTCTTCGAAAATTTCTAGGGAGAAGCTTAATAATGTCTGACTGGCCACACAGATCGTGCGTTCAACGGTGTGGTATTTTGACAGCCAATATCTTATTTTCGGAGATTTTACGTTCAATGGTGTGGTATTTTGACAGACAACATCTTACTTTACGGGCTGAAATGCTTCATTTTGTCTTCAAAAATTTATAGGGAGAAGCTTAACGCTAATTGACTGTCCACACAGATTTTGCGTTCAATGGTGTGGTATTTTGACAGGCTATATTTTATTTTCGGAGTTTTTGCGGTCAATGGTGTGGTATTTTGACAGACAACATCTTATTTTACGGATTGAAGTGCTTTAATTTGTCTTCGAAAATTTCTAGGGAGAAGCTTAAGAATGTCTGACTGGCCACATAGATCTCGCGTTAAATGGTGTATTATTTTAGCAGACAATATCTTATTTTCGGGGTTTTGCGTTCAATGGTGTAGTATTTTGACAGATAACATCTTATATTCCGGGTTGAAATGCTTCAATTGGTCTTCGGAAACTTCTAGGGGGAAGCTTAACACTAACTGACTGGCCACACAGATTTTGCATTCAATGGTGTGGTATTCTGACAGACAATATCTTATTTTCCGGGTTAAAATGTTTTATTTTGTCTTCGCAAACTTCTAGGAAAAAGCTTAAGAGTGTCTGACTGGCCACACAGATTTTGCGTTCAATGGTGTGGTATTTTTACAGACAATATTTTATTTTCGGAGCTTTTGCTTTTAATGGTGTGGTATTTTGGCAGACAACATCTTATTTTACGGGTTGAAATGCTTCATTGTGTCTTCGAAAATATCTAGGGAGAAGCTTAACACTAACTGACTAGCCACGCAGACTTTGCGTTCAATGGTGTGGTATTTTGACAGACAATATCTTATTTTTCGAGTTCTTGCGTTCAATGGTGTGGTATTTTGACAGACAACAGCTTATTTTACGGGTTGAAATGCTTCATTTTGTCTTCGAAAATATCTAGGGAGAAGCTTAACACTAACTGACTAGCCACGCAGACTTGGCGTTCAATGGTGTGGTATTTTGACAGACAAAATCTTATTTTTCGGGTTCTTGCGTTCAATGGTGTGGTATTTTGACAGACAACATCTTATTTTACGGATCGAAATGCTTCAATTTGTCTTCGAAAATTTCTAGGGAGATGCCCAACACTAACGACTGGCCACACAGATTTTGCGTTCAATGGTGTGGTATTTTGACAGACAATATCTTATTTTCGGGGTTTTTGCGGTCAATAGTGTGGTAATTTGACAGACAACATCTTATTTTACGGGTTGAAATGCTTCCTTTTGTCTTCGAAAATTTCTAGATAGAAGCTTAACCCTAACTGACTGGCCACACAGATTTTGCGCTCAATGGTGTGGTATTTTGACAGACAATATTTTATTTTCGTAGTTTTTGCGGTCAATGGTGTGGTATTTTGACAGACAACATCTTATTTTACGGGCTGAAATGCTTCAATTTGTCTTCGAAAATTTCTAGGGAGAAGCTTAACCATAACAGACTGCCCACACATATTTTGCGTTCAATGGTGTGGTATTTTGACAGGCAATATTTTATTTTCGGAGTTTTTGCGGTCAATGACGTGGTATTTTGACAGACAACATCTTATTTCCCAGGCTGAAATGCTTCATTTTGTCTAAATATCTAGGGAGAAGCTTAACACTAACTGACTAGCCACGCAGACTTTGCGTTCAATGGTGTGGTATTTTTACAGACAATATTTTATTTTCGGAGTTTTTGCTTTCAATGGTGTGGTATTTTGGCAGACAACATCTTATTTTACGGGTTGAAATGCTTCATTTTGTCTTCGAAAATTTCTAGGGAGAAGCTTAACACTAACTGACTGGCCACGCAGACTTTGCGTTCAATGGTGTGGTATTGTGACAGACAATATCTTATTTTCGGAGTTTTTGCGGTCAATGGTGTGGTATTTTGACAGACAACATCTTATTTTACGGGTTGAAAAGCTTCATTTTGTCTTCGAAAATTTCTAGGGAGAAGCTTTACCATAACTGACTGCCCACACATATTTTGCGTTCAATGGTGTGGTATTTTGACAGGCAATATTTCATTTTCTTGGTTTTTGCGGTCAGTGATGTGGTATCTTGGCAGACAACATTTTATTTTCCAGGTTGCAATGCTTAATTTTTTCTTCGAAAATATCTAGGGAGAAGCTTAACACTAACGACTGGCCACACAGATTTTGCGTTCAATGGTGTGGTATTTTGACAGACAATATTTTATTTTCGTAGTTTTTGCGGTCAATGGTGTGGTATTTTGACAGACAACATCTTATTTTACGGGCTGAAATGCTTCAATTTGTCTTCGAAAATTTCTAGGGAGAAGCTTAACCATAACAGACTGCCCACACATATTTTGCGTTCAATGGTGTGGTATTTTGACAGGCAATATTTTATTTTCGGAGTTTTTGCGGTCAATGACGTGGTATTTTGACAGACAACATCTTATTTCCCAGGCTGAAATGCTTCATTTTGTCTAAATATCTAGGGAGAAGCTTAACACTAACTGACTAGCCACGCAGACTTTGCGTTCAATGGTGTGGTATTTTTACAGACAATATTTTATTTTCGGAGTTTTTGCTTTCAATGGTGTGGTATTTTGGCAGACAACATCTTATTTTACGGGTTGAAATGCTTCATTTTGTCTTCGAAAATTTCTAGGGAGAAGCTTAACACTAACTGACTGGCCACGCAGACTTTGCGTTCAATGGTGTGGTATTGTGACAGACAATATCTTTTTTTCCGAGTTTTTGCGGTCAATGGTGTGGTATTTCGATAGACAACATCTTATTCTACGGGTTGAAATGCTTCATTTTGTCTTCGAAAATTTCTAGGGAGAAGCTTTACCATAACTGACTGCCCACACATATTTTGCGTTAAATGGTGTGGTATTTTAACAGGCAATATTTTATTTTCGGAGTTTTTGCGGTCAATGATGTGGTATTTTGACAGACAACATCTTATTTTCCAGGCTGAAATGCGTCTTCGCAAATATCTAGGGAGAAGCTTAACACTAACTGACTGGCCACACAGATTTTGCGTTCAATGGTGTGGTATTTTGACAGACAACATCTTATTTTCGGAACTCTTGCGTTCAATGGTGTGGTATTTTGACAGACAACAGCTCATTTTACGGATTGAAGTGCTTCAATTTGTCTTCGAAAATTTCTAGGGAGATGCTTAACACTAACTGACTGGCCACGCAGACTTTGCGTTGAATGGTGTGATATTTTGACAGACAGCGTCTTATTTTACGGGTTGAAATGCTTCATTTCGTCTTCGAAAATTTCTAGGGAGAAGCTTAATAATGTCTGACTGGCCACACAGATCGTGCGTTCAACGGTGTGGTATTTTGACAGCCAATATCTTATTTTCGGAGATTTTACGTTCAATGGTGTGGTATTTTGACAGACAACATCTTACTTTACGGGCTGAAATGCTTCATTTTGTCTTCAAAAATTTATAGGGAGAAGCTTTACGCTAATTGACTGTCCACACAGATTTTGCGTTCAATGGTGTGGTATTTTGACAGGCTATATTTTATTTTCGGAGTTTTTGCGGTCAATGGTGTAGTATTTTGACAGACAACATCTTATTTTACGGATTGAAGTGCTTTAATTTGTCTTCGAAAATTTCTAGGGAGAAGCTTAAGAATGTCTGACTGGCCACATAGATCTCGCGTTAAATGGTGTATTATTTTAGCAGACAATATCTTATTTTCGGGGTTTTGCGTTCAATGGTGTAGTATTTTGACAGATAACATCTTATATTCCGGGTTGAAATGCTTCAATTGGTCTTCGGAAACTTCTAGGGGGAAGCTTAACACTAACTGACTGGCCACACAGATTTTGCATTCAATGGTGTGGTATTCTGACAGACAATATCTTATTTTCCGGGTTAAAATGTTTTATTTTGTCTTCGCAAACTTCTAGGAAAAAGCTTAAGAGTGTCTGACTGGCCACACAGATTTTGCGTTCAATGGTGTGGTATTTTTACAGACAATATTTTATTTTCGGAGTTTTTGCTTTCAATGGTGTGGTATTTTGGCAGACAACATCTTATTTTACGGGTTGAAATGCTTCATTGTGTCTTCGAAAATATCTAGGGAGAAGCTTAACACTAACTGACTAGCCACGCAGACTTTGCGTTCAATGGTGTGGTATTTTGACAGACAATATTTTATTTTTCGAGTTCTTGCGTTCAATGGTGTGGTATTTTGACAGACAACAGCTTATTTTACGGGTTGAAATGCTTCATTTTGTCTTCGAAAATATCTAGGGAGAAGCTTAACACTAACTGACTAGCCACGCAGACTTGGCGTTCAATGGTGTGGTATTTTGACAGACAAAATCTTATTTTTCGGGTTCTTGCGTTCAATGGTGTGGTATTTTGACAGACAACATCTTATTTTACGGATCGAAATGCTTCAATTTGTCTTCGAAAATTTCTAGGGAGATGCCCAACACTAACGACTGGCCACACAGATTTTGCGTTCAATGGTGTGGTATTTTGACAGCCAATATCTTATTTTCGGAGATTTTACGTTCAATGGTGTGGTATTTTGACAGACAACATCTTACTTTACGGGCTGAAATGCTTCATTTTGTCTTCAAAAATTTATAGGGAGAAGCTTAACGCTAATTGACTGTCCACACAGATTTTGCGTTCAATGGTGTGGTATTTTGACAGGCTATATTTTATTTTCGGAGTTTTTGCGGTCAATGGTGTGGTATTTTGACAGACAACATCTTATTTTACGGATTGAAGTGCTTTAATTTGTCTTCGAAAATTTCTAGGGAGAAGCTTAAGAATGTCTGACTGGCCACATAGATCTCGCGTTAAATGGTGTATTATTTTAGCAGACAATATCTTATTTTCGGGGTTTTGCGTTCAATGGTGTAGTATTTTGACAGATAACATCTTATATTCCGGGTTGAAATGCTTCAATTGGTCTTCGGAAACTTCTAGGGGGAAGCTTAACACTAACTGACTGGCCACACAGATTTTGCATTCAATGGTGTGGTATTCTGACAGACAATATCTTATTTTCCGGGTTAAAATGTTTTATTTTGTCTTCGCAAACTTCTAGGAAAAAGCTTAAGAGTGTCTGACTGGCCACACAGATTTTGCGTTCAATGGTGTGGTATTTTTACAGACAATATTTTATTTTCGGAGTTTTTGCTTTCAATGGTGTGGTATTTTGGCAGACAACATCCTATTTTACGGGTTGAAATGCTTCATTGTGTCTTCGAAAATATCTAGGGAGAAGCTTAACACTAACTGACTAGCCACGCAGACTTTGCGTTCAATGGTGAGGTATTTTGACAGACAATATTTTATTTTTCGAGTTCTTGCGTTCAATGGTGTGGTATTTTGACAGACAACAGCTTATTTTACGGGTTGAAATGCTTCATTTTGTCTTCGAAAATATCTAGGGAGAAGCTTAACACTAACTGACTAGCCACGCAGACTTGGCGTTCAATGGTGTGGTATTTTGACAGACAAAATCTTATTTTTCGGGTTCTTGCGTTCAATGGTGTGGTATTTTGACAGACAACATCTTATTTTACGGATCGAAATGCTTCAATTTGTCTTCGAAAATTTCTAGGGAGATGCCCAACACTAACGACTGGCCACACAGATTTTGCGTTCAATGGTGTGGTATTTTGACAGACAATATCTTATTTTACGGGTTGAAATGCTTCATTTTGCCTTCGAAAATTTCTAGGGAGAAGCTTAACCCTAACTGACTGGCCACACAGATTTTGCGTTCAATGGTGTAGTATTTTGACAGACAATATTTTATTTTCGTAGTTTTTGCGGTCAATGGTGTGGTATTTTGACAGACAACATCTTATTTTACGGGCTGAAATGCTTCATTTTGTCTTCGAAAATTTCTAGGGAGAAGCTTAACCATAACAGACTGCCCACACATATTTTGCGTTCAATGGTGTGGTATTTTGACAGGCAATATTTTATTTTCGGAGTTTTTGCGGTCAATGACGTGGTATTTTGACAGACAACATCTTATTTCCCAGGCTGAAATGCTTCATTTTGTCTTCGTAAATATCTAGGGAGAAGCTTAACACTAACTGACTGGCCACGCAGACTTTGCGTTCAATGGTGTGGTATTTTTACAGACAATATTTTATTTTCGGAGTTTTTGCTTTCAATGGTGTGGTATTTTGGCAGACAACATCTTATTTTACGGGTTGAAATGCTTCATTTTGTCTTCGAAAATTTCTGGGGAGAAGCTTAACACTAACTGACTGGCCACGCAGACTTTGCGTTCAATGGTGTGGTATTTTGACAGACAATATCTTATTTTCGGAGTTTTTGCGGTCAATGGTGTGGTATTTTGACAGACAACATCTTATTTTACGGGTTGAAAAGCTTCATTTTGTCTTCGAAAATTTCTAGGGAGAAGCTTAACCCTAACTGACTGCCCACACATATTTTGCGTTCAATGGTGTGGTATTTTGACAGGCAATATTTCATTTTCTTGGTTTTTGCGGTCAGTGATGTGGTATCTTGACAGACAACATTTTATTTTCCAGGTTGCAATGCTTAATTTTTTCTTCGAAAATATCTAGGGAGAAGCTTAACACTAACTGACTGGCCACGCAGACTTTGCGTTCAATGGTATGGTATTTTGACAGACAATATCTTTTTTTCCGAGTTTTTGCGGTCAATGGTGTGGTATTTCGATAGACAACATCTTATTTTACGAGTTGAAATGCTTCATTTTGTCTTCGAAAATTTCTAGGGAGAAGCTTTACCATAACTGACTGCCCACACATATTTTGCGTTAAATGGTGTGGTATTTTAACAGGCAATATTTTATTTTCGGAGTTTTTGCGGTCAATGATGTGGTATTTTGACAGACAACATCTTATTTTCCAGGCTGAAATGCGTCTTCGCAAATATCTAGGGAGAAGCTTAACACTAACTGACTGGCCACGCAGACTTTGCGTTCAATGGTGTGGTATTTTGACAGACAATATCTTATTTTCGGAGTTCTTGCGTTCAATGGTGTGGTATTTTGACAGACAACATCTTATTTTACGGGCTGGAATGCTTCATTTTGTCTTCGAAAATTTCTAGGGAGAAGCTTAACACTAATTGACTGGCCACACAGATTTTGCGTTCAATGGTGTGGTCTTTTAACAGACAATATCTTATTTTCGGAGTTCTTGCGTTCAATGGTGTGGTATTTTGGCAGACAACAGGTTATTTCACGGATTGAAATGCTTCAATTTGTCTTCGAAAATTTCTATTAAGATGCTCAACATTAACGAGTGGCCACACAGATTTTGCGTTCAATGGTGTGGTATTTTGACAGACAGCGTCTTATTTTACGGGTTGAAATGCTTCATTTCGTCTTCGAAAATTTCTAGGGAGAAGCTTAATAATGTCTGACTGGCCACACAGATCGTGCGTTCAACGGTGTGGTATTTTGACAGCCAATGTCTTATTTTCAGAGATTTTACGTTCAATGGTGTGGTATTTTGACAGACAACATCTTACTTTACGGGCTGAAATGCTTCATTTTGTCTTCAAAAATTTATAGGGAGAAGCTTAACGCTAATTGACTGTCCACACAGATTTTGCGTTCAATGGTATGGTATTTTGACAGGCTATATTTTATTTTCGGAGTTTTTGCGGTCAATGGTGTGGTATTTTGACAGACAACATCTTATTTTACGGATTGAAGTGCTTTAATTTGTCTTCGAAAATTTCTAGGGAGAAGCTTAAGAATGTCTGACTGGCCACATAGATCTTGCGTTAAATGGTTTATTATTTTAGCAGACAATATCTTATTTTCGGGGTTTTTGCGTTCAATGGTGTAGTATTTTGACAGATAACATCTTATATTCCGGGTTGAAATGCTTCAATTGGTCTTCGGAAACTTCTAGGGGGAAGCTTAACACTAACTGACTGGCCACACAGATTTTGCATTCAATGGTGTGGTATTCTGACAGACAATATCTTATTTTCCGGGTTAAAATGTTTTATTTTGTCTTCGCAAACTTCTAGGAAAAAGCTTAAGAGTGTCTGACTGGCCACACAGATTTTGCGTTCAATGGTGTGGTATTTTTACAGACAATATTTTATTTTCGGAGTTTTTGCTTTCAATGGTGTGGTATTTTGGCAGACGACATCTTATTTTACGGGTTGAAATGCTTCATTGTGTCTTCGAAAATATCTAGGGAGAAGCTTAACACTAACTGACTAGCCACGCAGACTTTGCGTTCAATGGTGTGGTATTTTGACAGACAATATCTTATTTTTCGAGTTCTTGCGTTCAATGGTGTGGTATTTTGACAGACAACAGCTTATTTTACGGGTTGAAATGCTTCATTTTGTCTTCGAAAATATCTAGGGAGAAGCTTAACACTAACTGACTAGCCACGCAGACTTGGCGTTCAATGGTGTGGTATTTTGACAGACAAAATCTTATTTTTCGGGTTCTTGCGTTCAATGGTGTGGTATTTTGACAGACAACATCTTA
The DNA here is from genome assembly GCA_945910035.1 of Brachypalpus laphriformis. Taxonomy (NCBI): domain Eukaryota; kingdom Metazoa; phylum Arthropoda; class Insecta; order Diptera; family Syrphidae; genus Brachypalpus; species Brachypalpus laphriformis. The sequence continues at coordinate 114,880,239 of OX246756.1, read as the reverse complement.
TTTTACGGATCGAAATGCTTCAATTTGTCTTCGAAAATTTCTAGGGAGATGCCCAACACTAACGACTGGCCACACAGATTTTGCGTTCAATGGTGTGGTATTTTGACAGACAATATCTTATTTTCGAAGTTTTTGCGGTCAATAGTGTGGTATTTTGACAGACAACATCTTATTTTACGGGTTGAAATGCTCCATTTTGCCTTCGAAAATTTCTAGGGAGAAGCTTAACCCTAACTGACTGCCCGCACATATTTTGCGTTCAATGGTGTGGTATTTTGACAGACAACATCTTATTTTTCGAGTTCTTGCGTTCAATGGTGTGGTATTTTGACAGACAACATCTTATTTTACCGGTTGAAATGGTTCATTTTGTCTTCGAAACTTTTTAGGGAGAAGCTTAACCCTAACTGACTGGCCACACAGATTTTGCGTTCAATGGTGTGGTATTTTGACAGACAATATTTTATTTTCGTAGTTTTTGCGGTCAATGGTGTGGTATTTTGACAGACAACATCTTATTTTACGGGTTGAAATGCTTCATTTTGTCTTCGAAAATTTCTAGGGAGAAGCTTAACCATAACAGACTGCCCACACATATTTTGCGTTCAATGGTGTGGTATTTTGACAGGCAATATTTTATTTTCGGAGTTTTTGCGGTCAATGACGTGGTATTTTGACAGACAACATCTTATTTCCCAGGCTGAAATGCTTCATTTTGTCTTCGTAAATATCTAGGGAGAAGCTTAACACTAACTGACTGGCCACGCAGACTTTGCGTTCAATGGTGTGGTATTTTGACAGACAATATTTTATTTTTCGAGTTCTTGCGTTCAATGGTGTGGTATTTTGACAGACAACAGCTTATTTTACGGGTTGAAATGCTTCATTTTGTCTTCGAAAATATCTAGGGAGAAGCTTAACACTAACTGACTGGCCACGCAGACTTGGCGTTCAATGGTGTGGTATTTTGACAGACAAAATCTTATTTTTCGGGTTCTTGCGTTCAATGGTGTGGTATTTTGACAGACAACATCTTATTTTACGGATCGAAATGCTTCAATTTGTCTTCGAAAATTTCTAGGGAGATGCCCAACACTAACGACTGGCCACACAGATTTTGCGTTCAATGGTGTGGTATTTTGACAGCCAATATCTTATTTTCGGAGATTTTACGTTCAATGGTGTGGTATTTTGACAGACAACATCTTACTTTACGGGCTGAAATGCTTCATTTTGTCTTCAAAAATTTATAGGGAGAAGCTTAACGCTAATTGACTGTCCACACAGATTTTGCGTTCAATGGTGTGGTATTTTGACAGGCTATATTTTATTTTCGGAGTTTTTGCGGTCAATGGTGTGGTATTTTGACAGACAACATCTTATTTTACGGATTGAAGTGCTTTAATTTGTCTTCGAAAATTTCTAGGGAGAAGCTTAAGAATGTCTGACTGGCCACATAGATCTCGCGTTAAATGGTGTATTATTTTAGCAGACAATATCTTATTTTCGGGGTTTTGCGTTCAATGGTGTAGTATTTTGACAGATAACATCTTATATTCCGGGTTGAAATGCTTCAATTGGTCTTCGGAAACTTCTAGGGGGAAGCTTAACACTAACTGACTGGCCACACAGATTTTGCATTCAATGGTGTGGTATTCTGACAGACAATATCTTATTTTCCGGGTTAAAATGTTTTATTTTGTCTTCGCAAACTTCTAGGAAAAAGCTTAAGAGTGTCTGACTGGCCACACAGATTTTGCGTTCAATGGTGTGGTATTTTTACAGACAATATTTTATTTTCGGAGTTTTTGCTTTCAATGGTGTGGTATTTTGGCAGACAACATCCTATTTTACGGGTTGAAATGCTTCATTGTGTCTTCGAAAATATCTAGGGAGAAGCTTAACACTAACTGACTAGCCACGCAGACTTTGCGTTCAATGGTGTGGTATTTTGACAGACAATATTTTATTTTTCGAGTTCTTGCGTTCAATGGTGTGGTATTTTGACAGACAACAGCTTATTTTACGGGTTGAAATGCTTCATTTTGTCTTCGAAAATATCTAGGGAGAAGCTTAACACTAACTGACTAGCCACGCAGACTTGGCGTTCAATGGTGTGGTATTTTGACAGACAAAATCTTATTTTTCGGGTTCTTGCGTTCAATGGTGTGGTATTTTGACAGACAACATCTTATTTTACGGATCGAAATGCTTCAATTTGTCTTCGAAAATTTCTAGGGAGATGCCCAACACTAACGACTGGCCACACAGATTTTGCGTTCAATGGTGTGGTATTTTGACAGACAATATCTTATTTTACGGGTTGAAATGCTTCATTTTGCCTTCGAAAATTTCTAGGGAGAAGCTTAACCCTAACTGACTGGCCACACAGATTTTGCGTTCAATGGTGTAGTATTTTGACAGACAATATTTTATTTTCGTAGTTTTTGCGGTCAATGGTGTGGTATTTTGACAGACAACATCTTATTTTACGGGCTGAAATGCTTCATTTTGTCTTCGAAAATTTCTAGGGAGAAGCTTAACCATAACAGACTGCCCACACATATTTTGCGTTCAATGGTGTGGTATTTTGACAGGCAATATTTTATTTTCGGAGTTTTTGCGGTCAATGACGTGGTATTTTGACAGACAACATCTTATTTCCCAGGCTGAAATGCTTCATTTTGTCTTCGTAAATATCTAGGGAGAAGCTTAACACTAACTGACTGGCCACGCAGACTTTGCGTTCAATGGTGTGGTATTTTTACAGACAATATTTTATTTTCGGAGTTTTTGCTTTCAATGGTGTGGTATTTTGGCAGACAACATCTTATTTTACGGGTTGAAATGCTTCATTTTGTCTTCGAAAATTTCTGGGGAGAAGCTTAACACTAACTGACTGGCCACGCAGACTTTGCGTTCAATGGTGTGGTATTTTGACAGACAATATCTTATTTTCGGAGTTTTTGCGGTCAATGGTGTGGTATTTTGACAGACAACATCTTATTTTACGGGTTGAAAAGCTTCATTTTGTCTTCGAAAATTTCTAGGGAGAAGCTTAACCCTAACTGACTGCCCACACATATTTTGCGTTCAATGGTGTGGTATTTTGACAGGCAATATTTCATTTTCTTGGTTTTTGCGGTCAGTGATGTGGTATCTTGACAGACAACATTTTATTTTCCAGGTTGCAATGCTTAATTTTTTCTTCGAAAATATCTAGGGAGAAGCTTAACACTAACTGACTGGCCACGCAGACTTTGCGTTCAATGGTATGGTATTTTGACAGACAATATCTTTTTTTCCGAGTTTTTGCGGTCAATGGTGTGGTATTTCGATAGACAACATCTTATTTTACGAGTTGAAATGCTTCATTTTGTCTTCGAAAATTTCTAGGGAGAAGCTTTACCATAACTGACTGCCCACACATATTTTGCGTTAAATGGTGTGGTATTTTAACAGGCAATATTTTATTTTCGGAGTTTTTGCGGTCAATGATGTGGTATTTTGACAGACAACATCTTATTTTCCAGGCTGAAATGCGTCTTCGCAAATATCTAGGGAGAAGCTTAACACTAACTGACTGGCCACGCAGACTTTGCGTTCAATGGTGTGGTATTTTGACAGACAATATCTTATTTTCGGAGTTCTTGCGTTCAATGGTGTGGTATTTTGACAGACAACATCTTATTTTACGGGCTGGAATGCTTCATTTTGTCTTCGAAAATTTCTAGGGAGAAGCTTAACACTAATTGACTGGCCACACAGATTTTGCGTTCAATGGTGTGGTCTTTTAACAGACAATATCTTATTTTCGGAGTTCTTGCGTTCAATGGTGTGGTATTTTGGCAGACAACAGGTTATTTCACGGATTGAAATGCTTCAATTTGTCTTCGAAAATTTCTATTAAGATGCTCAACATTAACGAGTGGCCACACAGATTTTGCGTTCAATGGTGTGGTATTTTGACAGACAGCGTCTTATTTTACGGGTTGAAATGCTTCATTTCGTCTTCGAAAATTTCTAGGGAGAAGCTTAATAATGTCTGACTGGCCACACAGATCGTGCGTTCAACGGTGTGGTATTTTGACAGCCAATGTCTTATTTTCAGAGATTTTACGTTCAATGGTGTGGTATTTTGACAGACAACATCTTACTTTACGGGCTGAAATGCTTCATTTTGTCTTCAAAAATTTATAGGGAGAAGCTTAACGCTAATTGACTGTCCACACAGATTTTGCGTTCAATGGTATGGTATTTTGACAGGCTATATTTTATTTTCGGAGTTTTTGCGGTCAATGGTGTGGTATTTTGACAGACAACATCTTATTTTACGGATTGAAGTGCTTTAATTTGTCTTCGAAAATTTCTAGGGAGAAGCTTAAGAATGTCTGACTGGCCACATAGATCTTGCGTTAAATGGTTTATTATTTTAGCAGACAATATCTTATTTTCGGGGTTTTTGCGTTCAATGGTGTAGTATTTTGACAGATAACATCTTATATTCCGGGTTGAAATGCTTCAATTGGTCTTCGGAAACTTCTAGGGGGAAGCTTAACACTAACTGACTGGCCACACAGATTTTGCATTCAATGGTGTGGTATTCTGACAGACAATATCTTATTTTCCGGGTTAAAATGTTTTATTTTGTCTTCGCAAACTTCTAGGAAAAAGCTTAAGAGTGTCTGACTGGCCACACAGATTTTGCGTTCAATGGTGTGGTATTTTTACAGACAATATTTTATTTTCGGAGTTTTTGCTTTCAATGGTGTGGTATTTTGGCAGACGACATCTTATTTTACGGGTTGAAATGCTTCATTTTGTCTTCGAAAATATCTAGGGAGAAGCCTAACACTAACTGACTAGCCACGCAGACTTGGCGTTCAATGGTGTGGTATTTTGACAGACAATATCTTATTTTTCGGATTCTTGCGTTCAATGGTGTGGTATTTTGACAGACAACGGTTTATTTTACGGGTTGAAATGCTTCATTTTGTCTTCGAAAATATCTAGGGAGAAGCCTAACACTAACTGACTAGCCACGCAGACTTGGCGTTCAATGGTGTGGTATTTTGACAGACAATATCTTATTTTTCGGGTTCTTGCGTTCAATGGTGTGGTATTTTGACAGACAACATCTTATTTTACAGATCGAAATGCTTCAATTTGTCTTCGAAAATTTCTAGGGAGATGCTCAACACTAACGACTGGCCACACAGATTTTGCGTTCAATGGTGTGGTATTTGGCAGACAATATCTTATTTTCGTAGTTTTTGCGGTCAATGGTGTGGTATTTTGACAGACAACATCTTATCTTACGGGTTGAAATGCTTCATTTTGTCTTCGAAAATTTCTAGGGAGAAGCTTAACCCTAACTAACTGCCCGCACATATTTTGCGTTCAATGGTGTGGTATTTTGACAGGCAATATTTTATTTTCGGAGTTTTTGCGGTCAATGACGTGATATTTTGACAGACAACATATTATTTCCCATACTGACATGCTTCATTTTGTCTTCGTAAATATCTAGGGAGAAGCTTAACACTAACTGACTGGCCACGCAGACTTTGCGTTCAATGGTGTGGTATTTTGACAGACAATATCTTATTTTCGGAGATTTTGTGTTCAATGGTGTGGTATTTTGACAGACAATATCTTATTTTACGGGCTGAAATGCTTCATTTTGTCTTCGAAAATTTCTAGGGAGAAGCTTAACACTAACTGACTGGCCACACAGATTTTGCGTTCAATGGTGTGGTATTTTGACAGACAATATCTTATTTTCGGGGTTCTTGCGTTCAATGGTGTGGTATTTTGACAGACAATATATTTTTTTCCGAGGTTTTGCGGTCAATGGTGTGGTATTTTGACAGACAACATCTTATTTTACGGGTTGAAATGCTTCATTTGGTCTTCGAAAATTTCTAGGGAGAAGCTTAACCATAACTGACTGCCCACACATATTTTGCGTTCAATGGTGTGGTATTTTAACAGGCAATATTTTGTTTTCGGAGTTTTTGGGGTCAATGATGTGGTATTTTGACAGACAACATCTTATTTTCCAGGTTGCAATGCTTCATTTTGTCTTCGTAAATATCTAGGGAGAAGGTTAACACTAACTGACTGGCCACGCAGACTTTGCGTTCAATGGTGTGGTATTTTGACAGACAATATCTTATTTTCGGAGATTTTGTGTTCAATGGTGTGGTATTTTGACAGACAATATCTTATTTTACGGGCTGAAATGCTTCATTTTGTCCTCGAAAATTTCTAGGGAGAAGCTTAACACTAACTGACTGGCCACACAGATTTTGCGTTCAATGGTGTGGTATTTTGACAGACAATATCTTTTTTTCGGAGTTTTTGCGGTCAATGGTGTGGTATTTTGACAGACAACATCTTATTTTACGGGTTGAAATGCTTCATTTGGTCTTCGAAAATTTCTAGGGAGAAGCTTAACCATAACTGACTGCCCACACATATTTTGCGTTCAATGGTGTGGTATTTTAACAGGCAATATTTTGTTTTCGGAGTTTTTGGGGTCAATGATGTGGTATTTTGACAGACAACATCTTATTTTCCAGGTTGCAATGCTTCATTTTGTCTTCGTAAATATCTAGGGAGAAGGTTAACACTAACTGACTGGCCACGCAGACTTTGCGTTCAATGGTGTGGTATTTTGACAGACAGTATCTTATTTTCGGAGATTTTGTGTTCAATGGTGTGGTATTTTGACAGACAACATCTTATTTTACGGGCTGAAATGCTTCATTTTGTCTTCGAAAATTTCTAGGGAGAAGCTTAACACTAACTGACTGGCCACACAGATTTTGCGTTCAATGGTGTGGTATTTTGACAGACAACAGCTCATTTTACGGATTGAAGTGCTTCAAATTGTCTTCGAAAATTTCTAGGGAGATGCTCTACACTAACGACTGGCCACACCGATTTTGCGTTCAATGGTGTGGTATTTTGACAGACAATATCTTATTTTCGGAGTTCTTGCGTTCAATGGTGTGGTATTTCGGCAGACAACATCTTATTTTACGGGTTGAAATGCTTCATTTTGTCTTCGAAAATTTCTAGGGAGAAGCTTAACCATAACTGACTGCCCACACATATTTTGCGTTCAATGATGTGGTATTTTGACAGGCAATATTTTATTTTCGGGCTTTTTGGGGTCAATGATGTGGTATTTTGACAGACAACATCTTATTTTACGGGTTGAAATGCTTCATTTTGTCTTCGAAAACTCCTAGGGAGAAGCTTAACACCAAGTGACTGGCCACACAGATTTTGCGTTCAATGGTGTGGTATTTTGACAGACAATATCTTATTTTCGGAGTTTTTGCGTTCAATGGTGTGGTATTTTGACAGACAACATCTTATTTTACGGGTTGAAATGCTTCATTTTGTCTTCGAAAACTCCTACGGAAAAGCTTAACCCTAACTGACTGCCCTCACATATTTTGCGTTCAATGGTGTGGTGTTTTGACAGGCAATATTTTATTTTCGGAGTTTTTGTGGTCAATGATGTGTTATTTTGACAGACAACGTCTTATTTTCATGGTTGAAATGCTTCATTTTGTCTTCGAAAATTTCGATGGAGGAGCTTAACACTAACTGACTGGCCACGCAGATTTTGCGTTCAATGGTGTGGTATTTTGACAGACAATATCTTATTTTTGGAGTTCTTGCGTTCAATGGTGTGGTATTTTGACAGACAACAGCTTCTTTCACGGATTGAAATGCTTCAATTTGTCTTCGATAATTTCTAGGGAGATGCTCAACACTAACGAGTGGCCACACAGATTTTGCGTTCAATGGTGTGGTATTTTGACAGACAATATCTTATTTTTCGAGTTCTTGCGTTCAATGGTGTGGTATTTTGACAGACAACATCTTATTTTACGGGTTGAAATGGTTCATTTTGTCTTCGAAACTTTTTAGGGAGTAGCTCAACCCTAACTGACTGGCCACACAGATTTTGCGTTCAATGGTGTGGTATTTTGACAGACAATATTTTATTTTCGTAGTTTTTGCGGTCAATGGTGTGGTATTTTGACAGACAGCATCTTATTTTACAGGTTGAAATGCTTCATTTTGCCTTCGAAAATTTCTAGGGAGAAGCTTAACCCTAACTGACTGCCCGCACATATTTTGCGTTCAATGGTGTGGTATTTTGACAGGCAATATTTCATTTTCTGAGTTTTTGCGGTCAATGATGTGGTATTTTGACAGACAACATTTTATTTTCCAGGTTGCAATGCTTCATTTTTTCTTCGAAAATATCTAGGCAGAAGCTAAACACTAACTGACTGGCCACGCAGACTTTGCGTTCAATGGTGTGGTATTTTGACAGACAATATCTTTTTTCCGAGGTTTTGCGGTCAATGGTGTGGTATTTTGACAGACAACAGCTTCTTTCACGGATTGAAATGCTTCAATTTGTCTTCGAAAATTTCTAGGGAGATGCTCAACACTAACGAGTGGCCACACAGATTTTGCGTTCAATGGTGTGGTATTTTGACAGACAATATCTTATTTTTCGAGTTCTTGCGTTCAATGGTGTGGTATTTTGACAGACAACATCTTATTTTACGGGTTGAAATGGTTCATTTTGTCTTCGAAACTTTTTAGGGAGAAGCTTAACACTAACTGACTGGCCACACAGATTTTGCGTTCAATGGTGTGGTATTTTGACAGACAAATTTTATTTTCGTAGTTTTTGCGGTCAATGGTGTGGTATTTTGACAGACAACATCTTATTTTACGGGTTGAAATGCTTCATTTTGTCTTCGAAAATTTATAGGGAGAAGCTTAACCATAACAGACTGAACACACATATTTTGCGTTCAATGGTGTGGTATTTTGACAGGCAATATTTTATTTTCGAAGTTTTTGCGTTGAATGGTGTGGTTTTTGACAGACAGAGTCTAATTTTACGGGTTGAAATGCTTCATTTTGTCTTCGTAAATATCTAGGGAGAAGCTAAACACTAACTGACTGGCCACGCAGACTTTGCGTTCAATGGTGTGGTATTTTGACAGACAATATCTTATTTTCGGAGATTTTGTGTTCAATGGTGTGGTATTTTGACAGACAATATCTTATTTTACGGGCTGAAATGCTTCATTTTGTCTTCGAAAATCTCTAGGGAGAAGCTTAACACTAACTGACTGGCCATACAGATTTTGCGTTCAATGGTGTGGTATTTTGACAGACAATATCTTATTTTCGGAGTTCTTGCGTTCAATGGTGTGGTATTTTGACAGACAATATCTTATTTTCTGAGTTTTTGCGGTCAATGATGTGGTATTTTGACAGACAACATCTTATATTCCGGGTTGGAATGCTTCAATTGGTCTTCGAAAACTCCTAGGGAGAAGCTTAACACTAACGGCTGGCCACACAGATTTTGGGTTCAATGGTGTGGTATTTTAACAGACAATATCTTATTTTTCGATTTCTTGCGTTCAATGGTGTGGTATTTTGACAGACAACATCTTATTTTACGGGTTGAAATGGTTCATTTTGTGTTCGAAACTTTTAAGGGAGAAGCTTAACCCTAACTGACTGGCCACACAGATTTTGCGTTCAATGGTGTGGTATTCTGAAAGACAATATTTTACTTTCGGAGTTTTTGCGTTCAATGATGTGGTATTTTGACAGACAACATCTTATTTTACGGACTGAAATGCTTCATTTTGTCTTCGAAAATTTCTAGGGAGTAGCTTAACCCTAACTGACTGCCCACACATATTTTGCGTTCAATGGTGTGGTATTTTGACAGGCAATATTTTATTTTCGGAGTTTTTGCGGTCAATGATGTGGTATTTTGACAGACAACATTTTATTTTCCAGGTTGCAATGCTTCATTTTTTTTCGAAAATATCTAGGGAGAAGCTTAACACTAACTGACTGGCCACACAGATTTTGCGTTCAATGGTGTGGTATTTTGACACACAATATCTTTTTTTCGGAGTTTTTGCGGTCAATGGTGTGGTATTTTGACAGACAACATCTTATGTTACGGGTTGAAATGCTTCATTTGGTCTTCGAAAATTTCTAGGGAGAAGCTTAACCATAACTGACTGCCCACACATATTTTGCGTTCAATGGTGTGGTATTTTAACAGGCAATATTTTGTTTTCTGAGTTTTTGCGGTCAATGACGTGGTATTTTGACAGACAACATCTTATTTTAGAGGTTGCAATGCTTCATTTTGTCTTCGAAAATTTCTAGGGAGAAGCTTAACACTAACTGACTGGCCACGCAGATTTTGCGTTCAATGGTGTGGTATTTTGACAGACAGTATCTTATTTTTGGAGATTTTTTGTTCAATGGTGTGGTATTTTGACAGACAACAGCTTATTTTACGGATTGAAATGCTTCAATTTATCTTCGAAAATTTGTAGGAAGATGCTCAACACTAACGACTGGCCACACTGATTTTGCGTTCAATGGTGTGGTATTTTGACAGACAATATCTTATTTTCGGAGCTTTGCGGTCAATGGTGTTGTATTTTGACAGACAACATCTTATTTTACGGGTTGAAATGCATCATTTTGTCTTCGAAAATTTCTAGGGAGAAGCTTAACACTAACTGACTGGCCACGCAGACTTTGCGTTCAATGGTGTGGTATTTTGACAGACAATATCTTATTTTCGGAGATTTTGTGTTCAATGGTGTGGTATTTTGACAGACAACATCTTATTTTACGGGCTGAAATGCTTCATTTTGTCTTCGAAAATTTCTAGGGAGAAGCTTAACACTAACTGACTGGCCACACAGATTTTGCGTTCAATGGTGTGGTATTTTGACAGACAATATCTTATTTTCGGAGTTCTTGCGTTCAATGGTGTGGTATTTTGACAGACAACATCTTATTTTACAGGCTGAAATGCTTCATTTTGTCTTCGTAAATATCTAGGGAAAAGCTTAACACTAACTGACTGGCCACGCAGTCTTTGCGTTCAATGGTAATGTATTTTGACAGACAATATCTTATTTTCGGAGATTTTGTGTTCAATGGTGTGGTATTTTGACAGACAACATCTTATTTTACGGGCTGAAATGCTTCATTTTGTCTTCGAAAATTTCTAGGGAGAAGCTTAACACTAACTGACTGGCCACACAGATTTTGCGTTCAATGGTGTGGTATTTTGACAGACAACATCTTATTTTCGGAGCTCTTGCGTTCAATGGTGTGGTATTTTGACAGACAACAGCTCATTTTACGTATTGAAGTGCTTCAATTTGTCTTCGAAAATTTCTAGGGAGATGCTCAACACTAACTGACTGGCCACGCAGACTTTGCGTTGAATGGTGTGGTATTTTGACAGACAGCGTCTTATTTTACGGGTTGAAATGCTACATTTCGTCTTCGAAAATTTCTAGGGAGAAGCTTAATAATGTCTGACTGGTCACACAGATCGTGCGTTCAACGGTGTGGTATTTTGACAGCCAATATCTTATTTTCGGAGATTTTACGTTCAATGGTGTGGTATTTTGACAGACAACATCTTACTTTACGGGCTGAAATGCTTCATTTTGTCTTCAAAAATTTATAGGGAGAAGCTTAACGCTAATTGACTGTCCACACAGATTTTGCGTTCAATGGTGTGGTATTTTGACAGGCTATATTTTATTTTCGGAGTTTTTGCGGTCAATGGTGTGGTATTTTGACAGACAACATCTTATTTTACGGATTGAAGTGCTTTAATTTGTCTTCGACAATTTCTAGGGAGAAGCTTAAGAATGTCTGGCTGGCCACATAGATCTTGCGTTAAATGGTGTATTATTTTAGCAGACAATATCTTATTTTCGGGGTTTTTGCGTTCAATGGTGTAGTATTTTGACAGATAACATCTTATATTCCGGGTTGAAATGCTTCAATTGGTCTTCGGAAACTTCTAGGGGGAAGCTTAACACTAACTGACTGGCCACACAGATTTTGCATTCAATGGTGTGGTATTCTGACAGACAATATCTTATTTTCCGGGTTAAAATGTTTTATTTTGTCTTCGCAAACTTCTAGGAAAAAGCTTAAGAGTGTCTGACTGGCCACACAGATTTTGCGTTCAATGGTGTGGTATTTTTACAGACAATATTTTATTTTCGGAGTTTTTGCTTTCAATGGTGTGGTATTTTGGCAGACAACATCTTATTTTACGGGTTGAAATGCTTCATTGTGTCTTCGAAAATATCTAGGGAGAAGCTTAACACTAACTGACTAGCCACGCAGACTTTGCGTTCAATGGTGTGGTATTTTGACAGACAATATCTTATTTTTCGAGTTCTTGCGTTCAATGGTGTGGTATTTTGACAGACAACAGCTTATTTTACGGGTTGAAATGCTTCATTTTGTCTTCGAAAATATCTAGGGAGAAGCTTAACACTAACTGACTAGCCACGCAGACTTGGCGTTCAATGGTGTGGTATTTTGACAGACAATATCTTATTTTCGAAGTTTTTGCTTTCAATGGTGTGGTATTTTGACAGACAACATCTTATTTTACGGGTTGAAATGCTTCATTTTGCCTTCGAAAATTTCTAGGGAGAAGCTTAACCCTAACTGACTGCCCGCACATATTTTGCGTTCAATGGTGTGGTATTTTGACAGACAACATCTTATTTTTCGAGTTCTTGCGTTCAATGGTGTGGTATTTTGACAGACAACATCTTATGTTACGGGTTGAAATGGTTCATTTTGTCTTCGAAACTTTTTAGGGAGAAGCTTAACCCTAACTGACTGGCCACACAGATTTTGCGTTCAATGGTGTGGTATTTTGACAGACAATATTTTATTTTCGTAGTTTTTGCGGTCAATGGTGTGGTATTTTGACAGACAACATCTTATTTTACGGGTTGAAATGCTTCATTTTGTCTTCGAAAATTTCTAGGGAGAAGCTTAACCATAACAGACTGCCCACACATACTTTGCGTTCAATGGTGTGGTATTTTGACATTCAATATTTTATTTTCGGAGTTTTTGCGGTCAATGACGTGGTATTTTGACAGACAACATCTTATTTCCCAGGCTGAAATGCTTCATTTTGTCTTCGTAAATTTCTAGGGAGAAGCTTAACACTAACTGACTGGCCGCGCAGACTTTGCGTTCAATGGTGTGGTATTTTTACAGACAATATTTTATTTTCGGAGTTTTTGCTTTCAATGGTGTGGTATTTTGGCAGACAACATCTTATTTTACGGGTTGGAATGCTTCATTTTTGACTTGTTTTCATTTTTACTACAACTAAGTATTCGACTTATCAAGTAGTTTTCGTTTCACGAAATAAGGACGTTTTGCAGGTACCTTCCCATTAGAAGTTCCTGCTAGCTCCGCAGTTTAGACGCGGTTACTTATTGCGCTAAGTCTAAAGGTTTTGTTCTTTGTAGACGGCGTAGTAAGTTTCTTTCATCCAAAACTTGGAGGACTGTTATATTAACGTGACTTTCTAGTCGACTTTTATGTTTTCTCGCGTAGTTTTTGATTTCGTCTTCGACTGTTTTAATGCCAAGATCTCTGTGGATATCGCTATTTCTGATATACCATGGCGCATTTACAATACCTCTTAGAACTTTGTTTTCAAAAGTTTGTAAAATTTGAATATTACTTATTTTGGTACAACCCCAGAGTTGTATACCATATGTCCATACAGGCTTTAGCACTTGCTTATATAAAAGCAGTTTGTTCTCTATATTAAGCTTGGAATATTTTCCAAGTAACCAATACATTTCTCGATATTTGTTATCTAGTTCTTTGCGTTTTTTCTTAACGTGCGTTTTCCATTTCAGCTTTGCATCAAGTGTCATTCCAAGATACTTAGCCTCGTTTGCAAACGGAATTTGAACCGAGTTTGAAAAGATCGGCAGATTATTTACTCTCTTATAAGTAAAATTTACATGAACAGATTTGGTCTCATTGAGTGCGATTCGCCAAACCATTTACTCTATCCAAAGCTTCTTGCAATTTTTCTGTAGTATCTTCGACCGTTTTACCTACTGCCAAGATAGCAGTGTCGTCGGCAAATGTAGCTAGCTCAGTGCCTTCTACTTGCGGTATATCACGAGTGTATAATAGATATAAGACTGGACCAAGAACGCTTCCTTGCGGCACCCCAGCCATTATTTCCTTAAAATCCGAATATTCGTTTCCACATTTGACGCGGAATAGTCTATTCGTAAGGTAGTTCTTCAAAATATTATATAGGTGCTCTGGCAGAACTTGTCGTAATTTTAACTTCAAGCCTTCATGCCAGACCTTGTCAAAGGCTTGAGAGACGTCAAGGAATACGCTTGAACAAATCTTTTTTTCTTCAAGTGACTTTTCGATTACATGTGTTATTCGATGTACTTGTTCAACTGTAGAATGCTTACTTCTGAATCCGAATTGATGATCCGGAATGAGATGCCTCTCTTCTATATCCGGCTGTATTCGCCTAATCAAAATTCTCTCGAACACTTTCGATATGATTGAAAGAAGCGAAATCGGTCTATAAGACGTTTTTTCATTCGGCGGTTTTCCGGGCTTAAGGACCATTATGACTTCGGCCACTTTCCATTGACTGGGAACATATTCTAGTCTAAGCGCGGCGTTTATAATGAACAGAAGCTTCATTAGACCTTTTCTCGGAAGTGCTTTAAGAACCTCTCCCGTGATTAGGTCGTATCCAGGAGCCTTCTTAGGTTTAAGTTTCTTTATTTCTTCCTTAAGTTCGGTTAGTGTTGCATTTCTTATTTTGCGATTGTCAATATACAACGTATTTATATTTTGAATAAGAGCCTGTCCATCAAGCGGTTTGAAAGTTTCTTCCAGGTGGGCGGCAAAAACTTGCGCTTTCTCTTTATCATGCCTGGCCCATTCGTCTTGATTTTTCATAATTGGGGCGGCTTGAATTTGAGGTTTTTTAATACCTTTTATAGCTTTCCAAAGCGAATAATTAGAATCTTTTTCTGCCGTTAAGCTTTCTAGGTGAGTTTGCATTTCATTATTCTTAAGGTCTTTAATAGATCTTTTTAATAAGTTACACAAACGGTTAAGATGTGCTTTATGTTGCGGAGCCCGAGTTTGTTGCCATTTTTTGCGCGCTTTCGTCTTCTCCTTAATCATCTCTTTTATTTCCTGCGGATAATTTTGAATATATCTGGCCGGCGTTTTCTTAGGTTTCGGAGTATTCTTCCACGCGGCATTCTGTAGGATTTCGACGAAGCGATCTACTTCAATTTCAAGTTCATAGGGCGTTTTAAGTGATACCCTCAGCTCAGTATTTGATTCAATATCTTTTTTGAAGCCATCCCAATTCGTTTTCGCGCTGGTTAATCTGGCCGGACCTACTTTTTTAATCAGAGCATCGCTTATCGTCATAATGATTGGAGAATGATCAGAGGAGAGATCAAAGCTTTCTTCAACTTTTATACAGTTGCCAGATATACCTTTAACAATAAAGAAATCGATCAGATCTGGTATCTTATTTCTATCAGTCGGCCAATATGTTGGTTTACCGGTCGAGTGAAAATCACAACTATATTGCATACCCGCATTATAAAGCTTTCTACCTTTCTGAGAGGCGTACCTTGAACCCCAGAAGGGGTGTTTCGCGTTGAAATCGCCACCAATAATAAAATTTGGTTTAAGGAAGTTGAAGATGTTTGTGAAATCACTTTCTTCAAGTTTACATCGCAGTGGACAATATATAGACGAAATGTTGAAAGCAAAATGTCTATTTCTAACGCGTACCGTGCTTATTTGCATTGCTTCTAATTCAATCTTTACTTCCGCTGAGTGTTCGATACATTCTTTTATAAACAAGGATGATCCGCCTCTGGCTCTTTCCGATGGGTGAAAGGCGTGATACACGCTATATCCCCTTATCTTAACATTCGATTGCTTTGTCAGATGAGTTTCGCAGACCAAGCATATATCAATATCTTTTTCTCGTATAAAGATTTCTAACTCGTCGAGTCTTCGTATAAGCCCGTTGGCGTTCCAAGTAAGAATTTTAAGCGTTTCTTTCATATTCTGGTTGTAGTGCGCCTGTTATGAATGTTGTTTTCTAAAGCAACTAGTCTCTCGAAAATAAGTTTGTTTGTTTTGGATTGCTCTTCAAGTTTCGCAAGAATTAGGGAAAAAACATGGGATACATGATCTTGTGAGCTACCTCTATCACCGTTTTCCAATGTCGCAGCTTGAGCAGGAGTCTTTACGTTAGAAATTGGATGATTTCTTGCTTTGATCTCCCGCGAGCTGTCGGTCTTGTACTTGCCGTTAGCTGTCATCGCCGCTTGAGCATAAGACTGCACGCCAAAATTCGAGGATTTAGTTCCGTTCACCTTTTCTCTACTACGTTTGGGTTTTTCTTCATTACCCGATCTTAAGAGAATATTGACGGATTTTTTATCTTTCGCTGCTTTTTTCGTAGCTATTTTGGGTCTATTCTTAATTGGTTTTGGATTCGTGCCCATGGAATTTTTAAGCGTATCGCGCCTTTTTTGGAGCTCTTTCGCCACTTCGCAACCTCGATAGTTCGCAGGGTGTTTTCCTTTACAGTTTATGCAAGTGGCTGGGGTTTGCTTATTTAGGTGACACTCATCTGAGAGATGTTCACCTGCGCATTTGACGCATCGCGGTTCTTTCTGGCAGTAAGTCTGCGTGTGATTGAAACCTTGACAGCGCTTGCACTGCGGGATCGATCTGGAGCTCTTACGCATAGGTTCGATTTTGACCACGATATTTAGAATAGTCTTAATACCATAAATAGCATCTTTATTTTCGTCTTTATCGAAACTTAGCATGAATAGTGGAAGACCACGCCTTACCAATTTTTCCTGATCTCCCTCCGACTGTTGCTTCTCCTTCTTGATAATATTGACGGCATCAAGAATTTTAAAGCCTTTATCTTGAAGGTCGTTTATAACATCTTCTTTGGTGCACGAGGGGTGGAGTCCCCTTGCTACAACACGCAGTGGTCTTTCTAACTTATTTTCATAAGTATACCACTGAATCTTTTCGGCATTCAATTTTTGCGATACTGATCGGTAACCGTCGGCATCATCGACATTGATTTTCCACGTATTATTTCGCAGAGATGTCACCTTAAACTTCGATGTCGCAGTTCCTTTAAGGAGGCAATGCAACTTGTTGTAGTCCGTAATTCCAACGACGTTTATCGGTGGCGGAGGACGTATTTTTTGTTGTTGTTGCTTTTCCTGCAACTCCTTGCGCTTTTCATCCTTTTGTGGCTCGACTTCCGGTGAGGAACCAGCTTTGCGTTTTTTGCTAGGTCGTTTCTTTTCGATCCAATTCGTTTCACGTGTTAGCTCTTCTTCGTCCGTCTGGTATTCGCGACTAGGTGAGCGCTGTGGGCTAAGTGTATTTTCTTTTTGTAGATACGACTTTTTTAAGGCATTATTTTCTTGCCTGAGTAAATCTACTTCTTTCTTAAGCTCACGATAGAGTACCTCCATTTCGCTAAGCTTGGTACGGAGTACGTCGTTTTCCTCCTGAATGCTTTTTGATTTCGCTGAGTCCCGTTTTTCACGCGCTTGCGCTTCCGGCGGACTTCTTTTTCCGGACACGTTCGATCTTGTTGGTGGAGATCGAGATACCCTTGTACTTTTTAAGAAGGGATTTATTAGGTGCAATAAGTGGCTCTCCCCAGAATCCGTAGAGCCGACCTCCGAAGAGGGTGGATTTTCCAGTGTACCTGGACTGCCACCTGGGGTATTAAAATCTTTCGTTTTGTTCATTGCATGTTTTTGTATACACCATACTCGGTATACGGAGGTTGGATTTTAGTCGCCTCTTACGACAGGCATGCCTACCTCGGGTATATTCTGACCCCTACCCGGAGGGGGTAGGGGGTAGGTCTTCGAAAATTTCTAGGGAGAAGCTTAACACTAACTGACTGGCCACGCAGACTTTGCGTTCAATGGTGTGGTATTTTGACAGACAATATCTTATTTTCGGAGTTTTTGCGGTCAATGGTGTGGTATTTTGACAGACAACATCTTATTTTACGGGTTGAAAAGCTTCATTTTGTCTTCGAAAATTTCTAGGGAGAAGCTTAACCCTAACTGACTGCCCACACATATTTTGCGTTCAATGGTGTGGTATTTTGACACTCAATATTTCATTTTCTTGGTTTTTGCGGTCAGTGATGTGGTATCTTGACAGACAACATTTTATTTTCCAGGATGCAATGCTTAATTTTTTCTTCGAAAATATCTAGGGAGAAGCTTAACACTAACTGACTGGCCACGCAGACTTTGCGTTCAATGGTATGGTATTTTGACAGACAATATCTTTTTTTCCGAGTTTTTGCGGTCAATGGTGTGGTATTTCGATAGACAACATCTTATTTTACGGGTTGAAATGCTTCATTTTGTCTTCGAAAATTTCTAGGGAGAAGCTTTACCATAACTGACTGCCCACACATATTTTGCGTTAAATGGTGTGGTATTTTGACAGACAACATCTTATTTTCCAGGCTGAAATGCTTCATTTTGTCTTCGCAAATATCTAGGGAGAAGCTTAACACTAACTGACTGGCCACGCAGACTTTGCGTTCAATGGTGTGGTATTTTGACAGACAATATCTTATTTTCGGAGTTCTTGCGTTCAATGGTGTGGTATTTTGACAGACAACATCTTATTTTACGGGCTGGAATGCTTCATTTTGTCTTCGAAAATTTCTAGGGAGAAGCTTAACACTAATTGACTGGCCACACAGATTTTGCGTTCAATGGTGTGGTATTTTGACAGACAATATCTTATTTTCGGAGTTCTTGCGTTCAATGGTGTGGTATTTTGGCAGACAACAGGTTATTTCACGGATTGAAATGCTTCAATTTGTCTTCGAAAATTTCTATTAAGATGCTCAACATTAACGAGTGGCCACACAGATTTTGCGTTCAATGGTGTGGTATTTTGACAGACAATATCTTATTTTCGGAGTTTTTGCGGTCAATGGTGTTGTATTTTGACAGACAACATCTTATTTTACGGGTTGAAATGCTTCATTTTGTCTTCGAAAATTTCTAGGGAGGTGCTTAACACTAACTGACTGGCCACGCAGACTTTGCGTTCAATGGTGTGGTATTTTGACAGACAATATCTTATTTTCGGAGATTTTGTGTTCAATGGTGTGGTATTTTGACAGACAACATCTTATTTTACAGGCTGAAATGCTTCATTTTGTCTTCGAAAATTTCTAGGGAGAAGCTTAACACTAACTGACTGGCCACACAGATTTTGCGTTGAATGGTGTGGTATTTTGACAGACAATATCTTATTTTCGGAATTTTTGCGGTCAATGGTGTGGTATTTTGACAGACAACATCTTATTTTCCAGGCTGAAATGCTTCATTTTGTCTTCGTAAATATCTAGGGAAAAGCTTAACACTAACTGACTGGCCACGCAGACTTTGCGTTCAATGGTGTGGTATTTTGACAGACAGTATCTTATTTTCGGACATTTTGTGTTCAATGGTGTGGTATTTTGACAGACAACATCTTATTTTACGGGCTGAAATGCTTCATTTTGTCTTCGAAAATTTCTAGGGAGAAGCTTAACACTAACTGACTGGCCACACAGATTTTGCGTTCAATGGTGTGGTATTTTGACAGACAATATCTTATTTTCAGAGTTCTTGCGTTCAATGGTGTGGTATTTTGATAGACAACAGCTTATTTTACTAATTGAAATGCTTCAATTTGTCTTCGAAAATTTTTAGGGAGATGCTCAACACTAACGACTGGCCACACAGATTTTGCGTTCAATGGTGTGGTATTTTGACAGACAATATCTTATTTTCGGAGTTTTTGCGGTCAATGATGTGGTATTTTGACAGACAACATCTTATTTTACGGGTTGAAATGCTTCATTCTGTCTTCGAAAATTTCTAGGGAGAAGCTTTACCATAACTGACTGCCCACACATATTTTGCGTTAAATGGTGTGGTATTTTGACAGACAACATCTTATTTTCCAGGCTGAAATGCTTCATTTTGTCTTCGCAAATATCTAGGGAGAAGCTAAACACTAACTGACTGGCCACGCAGACTTTGCGTTCAATGGTGTGGTATTTTGACAGACAATATCTTATTTTCGGAGTTCTTGCGTTCAATGGTGTGGTATTTTGACAGACAACATCTTATTTTACGGGCTGGAATGCTTCATTTTTCTTCGAAAATTTCTAGGGAGAAGCTTAACACTAATTGACTGGCCACACAGATTTTGCGTTCAATGGTGTGGTATTTTGACAGACAATATCTTATTTTCGGAGTTCTTGCGTTCAATGGTGTGGTATTTTGGCAGACAACAGGTTATTTCACGGATTGAAATGCTTCAATTTGTCTTCGAAAATTTCTATTAAGATGCTCAACATTAACGAGTGGCCACACAGATTTTGCGTTCAATGGTGTGGTATTTTGACAGACAATATCTTATTTTCGGAGTTTTTGCGGTCAATGGTGTTGTATTTTGACAGACAACATCTTATTTTACGGGTTGAAATGCTTCATTTTGTCTTCGAAAATTTCTAGGGAGAAGCTTAACACTAACTGACTGGCCACGCAGACTTTGCGTTCAATGGTGTGGTATTTTGACAGACAATATCTTATTTTCGGAGATTTTGTGTTCAATGGTGTGGTATTTTGACAGACAACATCTTATTTTACAGGCTGAAATGCTTCATTTTGTCTTCGAAAATTTCTAGGGAGAAGCTTAACACTAACTGACTGGCCACACAGATTTTGCGTTGAATGGTGTGGTATTTTGACAGACAATATCTTATTTTCGGAGTTCTTGCGTTCAATGGTGTGGTATTTTGACAGACAACATCTTATTTTCCAGGCTGAAATGCTTCATTTTGTCTTCGTAAATATCTAGGGAAAAGCTTAACACTAACTGACTGGCCACGCAGACTTTGCGTTCAATGGTATGGTATTTTGACAGACAATATCTTATTTTCGGAGATTTTGTGTTCAATGGTGTGGTATTTTGACAGACAACATCTTATTTTACGGGCTGAAATGCTTCATTTTGTCTTCGAAAATTTCTAGGGAGAAGCTTAACACTAACTGACTGGCCACACAGATTTTGCGTTCAATGGTGTGGTATTTTGACAGACAACATCTTATTTTCGGAACTCTTGCGTTCAATGGTGTGGTATTTTGACAGACAACAGCTCATTTTACGGATTGAAGTGCTTCAATTTGTCTTCGAAAATTTCTAGGGAGATGCTTAACACTAACTGACTGGCCACGCAGACTTTGCGTTGAATGGTGTGATATTTTGACAGACAGCGTCCTATTTTACGGGTTGAAATGCTTCATTTCGTCTTCGAAAATTTCTAGGGAGAAGCTTAATAATGTCTGACTGGCCACACAGATCGTGCGTTCAACGGTGTGGTATTTTGACAGCCAATATCTTATTTTCGGAGATTTTACGTTCAATGGTGTGGTATTTTGACAGACAACATCTTACTTTACGGGCTGAAATGCTTCATTTTGTCTTCAAAAATTTATAGGGAGAAGCTTAACGCTAATTGACTGTCCACACAGATTTTGCGTTCAATGGTGTGGTATTTTGACAGGCTATATTTTATTTTCGGAGTTTTTGCGGTCAATGGTGTGGTATTTTGACAGACAACATCTTATTTTACGGATTGAAGTGCTTTAATTTGTCTTCGAAAATTTCTAGGGAGAAGCTTAAGAATGTCTGACTGGCCACATAGATCTTGCGTTAAATGGTGTATTATTTTAGCAGACAATATCTTATTTTCGGGGTTTTGCGTTCAATGGTGTAGTATTTTGACAGATAACATCTTATATTCCGGGTTGAAATGCTTCAATTGGTCTTCGGAAACTTCTAGGGGGAAGCTTAACACTAACTGACTGGCCACACAGATTTTGCATTCAATGGTGTGGTATTCTGACAGACAATTTTCCGGATTAAAATGTTTTATTTTGTCTTCGCAAACTTCTAGGAAAAAGCTTAAGAGTGTCTGACTGGCCACACAGATTTTGCGTTCAATGGTGTGGTATTTTTACAGACAATATTTTATTTTCGGAGTTTTTGCTTTCAATGGTGTGGTATTTTGGCAGACAACATCTTATTTTACGGGTTGAAATGCTTCATTGTGTCTTCGAAAATCTCTAGGGAGAAGCTTAACACTAACTGACTAGCCACGCAGACTTTGCGTTCAATGGTGTGGTATTTTGACAGACAATATCTTATTTTTCGAGTTCTTGCGTTCAATGGTGTGGTATTTTGACAGACAACAGCTTATTTTACGGGTTAAAATGCTTCATTTTGCCTTCGAAAATATCTAGGGAGAAGCTTAACACTAACTGACTAGCCACGCAGACTTGGCGTTCAATGGTGTGGTATTTTGACAGACAAAATCTTATTTTTCGGGTTCTTGCGTTCAATGGTGTGGTATTTTGACAGACAACATCTTATTTTACGGATCGAAATGCTTCAATTTGTCTTCGAAAATTTCTAGGGAGATGCCCAACACTAACGACTGGCCACACAGATTTTGCGTTCAATGGTGTGGTATTTTGACAGACAATATTTTATTTTCGTAGTTTTTGCGGTCAATGGTGTGGTATTTTGACAGACAACATCTTATTTTACGGGCTGAAATGCTTTATTTTGTCTTCGAAAATTTCTAGGGAGAAGCTTAACCATAACAGACTGCCCACACATATTTTGCGTTCAATGGTGTGGTATTTTGACAGGCAATATTTTATTTTCGGAGTTTTTGCGGTCAATGACGTGGTATTTTGACAGACAACATCTTATTTCCCAGGCTGAAATGCTTCATTTTGTCTTCGTAAATATCTAGGGAGAAGCTTAACACTAACTGACTGGCCACGCAGACTTTGCGTTCAATGGTGTGGTATTTTTACAGACAATATTTTATTTTCGGAGTTTTTGCTTTCAATGGTGTGGTATTTTGGCAGACAACATCTTATTTTACGGGTTGAAATGCTTCATTTTGTCTTCGAAAATTTCTAGGGAGAAGCTTAACACTAACTGACTGGCCACGCAGACTTTGCGTTCAATGGTGTGGTATTTTGACAGACAATATCTTATTTTCGGAGTTTTTGCGGTCAGTGGTGTGGTATTTTGACAGACAACATCTTATTTTACGGGTTGAAAAGCTTCATTTTGTCTTCGAAAATTTCTAGGGAGAAGCTTAACCCTAACTGACTGCCCACACATATTTTGCGTTCAATGGTGTGGTATTTTGACAGGCAATATTTCATTTTCTTGGTTTTTGCGGTCAGTGATGTGGTATCTTGACAGACAACATTTTATTTTCCAGGTTGCAATGCTTAATTTTTTCTTCGAAAATATCTAGGGAGAAGCTTAACACTAACTGACTGGCCACGCAGACTTTGCGTTCAATGGTATGGTATTTTGACAGACAATATCTTTTTTTCCGAGTTTTTGCGGTCAATGGTGTGGTATTTCGATAGACAACATCTTATTTTACGGGTTGAAATGCTTCCTTTTGTCTTCGAAAATTTCTAGGGAGAAGCTTTACCATAACTGACTGCCCACACATATTTTGCGTTAAATGGTGTGGTATTTTAACAGGCAATATTTTATTTTCGGAGTTTTTGCGGTCAATGATGTGGTATTTTGACAGACAACATCTTATTTTCCAGGCTGAAATGCGTCTTCGCAAATATCTAGGGAGAAGCTTAACACTAACTGACTGGCCACGCAGACTTTGCGTTCAATGGTATGGTATTTTGACAGACAATATCTTTTTTTCCGAGTTTTTGCGGTCAATGGTGTGGTATTTCGATAGACAACATCTTATTTTACGGGTTGAAATGCTTCCTTTTGTCTTCGAAAATTTCTAGGGAGAAGCTTTACCATAACTGACTGCCCACACATATTTTGCGTTAAATGGTGTGGTATTTTGACAGACAATATCTTATTTTCGGAGTTCTTGCGTTCAATGGTGTGGTATTTTGACAGACAACATCTTATTTTACGGGCTGGAATGCTTCATTTTGTCTTCGAAAATTTCTAGGGAGAAGCTTAACACTAATTGACTGGCCACACAGATTTTGCGTTCAATGGTGTGGTATTTTAACAGACAATATCTTATTTTCGGAGTTCTTGCGTTCAATGGTGTGGTATTTTGGCAGACAACAGGTTATTTCACGGATTGAAATGCTTCAATTTGTCTTCGAAAATTTCTATTAAGATGCTCAACATTAACGAGTGGCCACACAGATTTTGCGTTCAATGGTGTGGTATTTTGACAGACAATATCTTATTTTCGGAGTTTTTGCGGTCAATGGTGTTGTATATTGACAGACAACATCTTATTTTACGGGTTGAAATGCTTCATTTTGTCTTCGAAAATTTCTAGGGAGAAGCTTAACACTAACTGACTGCCCACGCAGACTTTGCGTTCAATGGTGTGGTATTTTGACAGACAATATCTTATTTTCGGAGTTCTTGCGTTCAATGGTGTGGTATTTTGACAGACAACATCTTATTTTCCAGGCTGAAATGCTTCATTTTGTCTTCGTAAATATCTAGGGAAAAGCTTAACACTAACTGACTGGCCACGCAGACTTTGCGTTCAATGGTAATGTATTTTGACAGACAATATCTTATTTTCGGAGATTTTGTGTTCAATTGTGTGGTATTTTGACAGACAACATCTTATTTTACGGGCTGAAATGCTTCATTTTGTCTTCGAAAATTTCTAGGGAGAAGCTTAACACTAACTGACTGGCCACACAGATTTTGCGTTCAATGGTGTGGTATTTTGATAGACAACATCTTATTTTCGGAGCTCTTGCGTTTAATGGTGTGGTATTTTGATAGACAACAGCTCATTTTACGGATTGAAGTGCTTCAATTTGTCTTCGAAAATTTCTAGGGAGAAGCTTAACACTAACTGACTGGCCACGCAGACTTTGCGTTGAATGGTGTGGTATTTTGACAGACAGCGTCTTATTTTACCTGTTGAAATGCTTCATTTCGTCTTCGAAAATTTCTAGGGAGAAGCTTAATAATGTCTGACTGGCCACACAGATCGTGCGTTCAACGGTGTGGTATTTTGACAGCCAATATCTTATTTTCGGAGATTTTACGTTCAATGGTGTGGTATTTTGACAGACAACATCTTACTTTACGGGCTGAAATGCTTCATTTTGTCTTCAAAAATTTATAGGGAGAAGCTTAACGCTAATTGACTGTCCACACAGATTTTGCGTTCAATGGTATGGTATTTTGACAGGCTATATTTTATTTTCGGAGTTTTTGCGGTCAGTGGTGTGGTATTTTGACAGACAACATCTTAATTTAAGGATTGAAGTGCTTTAATTTGTCTTCGAAAATTTCTAGGGAGAAGCTTAAGAATGTCTGACTGGCCACATAGATCTTGCGTTAAATGGTGTATTATTTTAGCAGACAATATCTTATTTTCGGGGTTTTGCGTTCAATGGTGTAGTATTTTGACAGATAACATCTTATATTCCGGGTTGAAATGCTTCAATTGGTCTTCGGAAACTTCTAGGGGGAAGCTTAACACTAACTGACTGGCCACACAGATTTTGCATTCAATGGTGTGGTATTCTGACAGACAATATCTTATTTTCCGGGTTAAAATGTTTTATTTTGTCTTCGCAAACTTCTAGGAAAAAGCTTAAGAGTGTCTGACTGGCCACACAGATTTTGCGTTCAATGGTGTGGTATTTTTACAGACAATATTTTATTTTCGGAGTTTTTGCTTTCAATGGTGTGGTATTTTGGCAGACAACATCTTATTTTACGGGTTGAAATGCTTCATTGTGTCTTCGAAAATATCTAGGGAGAAGCTTAACACTAACTGACTAGCCACGCAGACTTTGCGTTCAATGGTGTGGTATTTTGACAGACAATATCTTATTTTTCGAGTTCTTGCGTTCAATGGTGTGGTATTTTGACAGACAACAGCTTATTTTACGGGTTAAAATGCTTCATTTTGCCTTCGAAAATATCTAGGGAGAAGCTTAACACTAACTGACTAGCCACGCAGACTTGGCGTTCAGTGGTGTGGTATTTTGACAGACAAAATCTTATTTTTCGGGTTCTTGCGTTCAATGGTGTGGTATTTTGACAGACAACATCTTATTTTACGGATCGAAATGCTTCAATTTGTCTTCGAAAATTTCTAGGGAGATGCTAAACACTAACGACTGGCCACACAGATTTTGCGTTCAATGGTGTGGTATTTTGACAGACAATATTTTATTTTCGTAGTTTTTGCGGTCAATGGTGTGGTATTTTGACAGACAACATCTTATTTTACGGGCTGAAATGCTTCATTTTGTCTTCGAAAATTTCTAGGGAGAAGCTTAACCATAACAGACTGCCCACACATATTTTGCGTTCAATGGTGTGGTATTTTGACAGGCAATATTTTATTTTCGGAGTTTTTGCGGTCAATGACGTGGTATTTTGACAGACAACATCTTATTTCCCAGGCTGAAATGCTTCATTTTGTCTTCGTAAATATCTAGGGAGAAGCTTAACACTAACTGACTGGCCACGCAGACTTTGCGTTCAATGGTGTGGTATTTTTACAGACAATATTTTATTTTCGGAGTTTTTGCTTTCAATGGTGTGGTATTTTGGCAGACAACATCTTATTTTACGGGTTGAAATGCTTCATTTTGTCTTCGAAAATTTCTAGGGAGAAGCTTAACACTAACTGACTGGCCACGCAGACTTTGCGTTCAATGGTGTGGTATTTTGACAGACAATATCTTATTTTCGGAGTTTTTGCGGTCAATGGTGTGGTATTTTGACAGACAACATCTTATTTTACGGGTTGAAAAGCTTCATTTTGTCTTCGAAAATTTCTAGGGAGAAGCTTAACCCTAACTGACTGCCCACACATATTTTGCGTTCAATGGTGTGGTATTTTGACAGGCAATATTTCATTTTCTTGGTTTTTGCGGTCAGTGATGTGGTATCTTGACAGACAACATTTTATTTTCCAGGTTGCAATGCTTAATTTTTTCTTCGAAAATATCTAGGGAGAAGCTTAACACTAACTGACTGGCCACGCAGACTTTGCGTTCAATGGTATGGTATTTTGACAGACAATATCTTTTTTTCCGAGTTTTTGCGGTCAATGGTGTGGTATTTCGATAGACAACATCTTATTTTACGGGTTGAAATGCTTCCTTTTGTCTTCGAAAATTTCTAGGGAGAAGCTTTACCATAACTGACTGCCCACACATATTTTGCGTTAAATGGTGTGGTATTTTAACAGGCAATATTTTATTTTCGGAGTTTTTGCGGTCAATGATGTGGTATTTGACAGACAACATCTTATTTTCCAGGCTGAAATGCGTCTTCGCAAATATCTAGGGAGAAGCTTAACACTAACTGACTGGCCACGCAGACTTTGCGTTCAATGGTGTGGTATTTTGACAGACAATATCTTATTTTCGGAGTTCTTGCGTTCAATGGTGTGGTATTTTGACAGACAACATCTTATTTTACGGGCTGGAATGCTTCATTTTGTCTTCGAAAATTTCTAGGGAGAAGCTTAACACTAATTGACTGGCCACACAGATTTTGCGTTCAATGGTGTGGTATTTTGACAGACAATATCTTATTTTCGGAGTTCTTGCGTTCAATGGTGTGGTATTTTGGCAGACAACAGGTTATTTCACGGATTGAAATGCTTCAATTTGTCTTCGAAGATTTCTATTAAGATGCTCAACATTAACGAGTGGCCACACAGATTTTGCGTTCAATGGTGTGGTATTTTGACAGACAATATCTTATTTTCGGAGATTTTGTGTTCAATTGTGTGGTATTTTGACAGACAACATCTTATTTTACGGGCTGAAATGCTTCATTTTGTCTTCGAAAATTTCTAGGGAGAAGCTTAACACTAACTGACTGGCCACACAGATTTTGCGTTCAATGGTGTGGTATTTTGATAGACAACATCTTATTTTCGGAGCTCTTGCGTTTAATGGTGTGGTATTTTGACAGACTACAGCTCATTTTACGGATTGAAGTGCTTCAATTTGTCTTCGAAAATTTCTAGGGAGAAGCTTAACACTAACTGACTGGCCACGCAGACTTTGCGTTGAATGGTGTATTATTTTGACAGACAGCGTCTTATTTTGCCTGTTGAAATGCTTCATTTCGTCTTCGAAAATTTCTAGGGAGAAGCTTAATAATGTCTGACTGGCCACACAGATCGTGCGTTCAACGGTGTGGTATTTTGACAGCCAATATCTTATTTTCGGAGATTTTACGTTCAATGGTGTGGTATTTTGACAGACAACATCTTACTTTACGGGCTGAAATGCTTCATTTTGTCTTCAAAAAGTTATAGGGAGAAGCTTAACGCTAATTGACTGTCCACACAGATTTTGCGTTCAATGGTATGGTATTTTGACAGGTTATATTTTATTTTCGGAGTTTTTGCGGTCAGTGGTGTGGTATTTTGACAGACAACATCTTATTTTACGGATCGAAGTGCTTTAATTTGTCTTCGAAAATTTCTAGGGAGAAGCTTAAGAATGTCTGACTGGCCACATAGATCTTGCGTTAAATGGTGTATTATTTTAGCAGACAATATCTTATTTTCGGGGTTTTGCGTTCAATGGTGTAGTATT
Organism: Brachypalpus laphriformis; assembly: GCA_945910035.1. Taxonomy (NCBI): domain Eukaryota; kingdom Metazoa; phylum Arthropoda; class Insecta; order Diptera; family Syrphidae; genus Brachypalpus; species Brachypalpus laphriformis. The sequence goes on along the minus strand of OX246756.1, from coordinate 114,851,566 downwards.
TTGACAGATAACATCTTATATTCCGGGTTGAAATGCTTCAATTGGTCTTCGGAAACTTCTAGGGGGAAGCTTAACACTAACTGACTGGCCACACAGATTTTGCATTCAATGGTGTGGTATTCTGACAGACAATATCTTATTTTCCGGGTTAAAATGTTTTATTTTGTCTTCGCAAACTTCTAGGAAAAAGCTTAAGAGTGTCTGACTGGCCACACAGATTTTGCGTTCAATGGTGTGGTATTTTTACAGACAATATTTTATTTTCGGAGTTTTTGCTTTCAATGGTGTGGTATTTTGGCAGACAACATCTTATTTTACGGGTTGAAATGCTTCATTGTGTCTTCGAAAATATCTAGGGAGAAGCTTAACACTAACTGACTAGCCACGCAGACTTTGCGTTCAATGGTGTGGTATTTTGACAGACAATATCTTATTTTCGGAGATTTTGTGTTCAATGGTGTGGTATTTTGACAGACAACATCTTATTTTACAGGCTGAAATGCTTCATTTTGTCTTCGAAAATTTCTAGGGAGAAGCTTAACACTAACTGACTGGCCACACAGATTTTGCGTTGAATGGTGTGGTATTTTGACAGACAACATCTTATTTTACAGGCTGAAATGCTTCATTTTGTCTTCGAAAATTTCTAGGGAGAAGCTTAACACTAACTGACTGGCCACACAGATTTTGCGTTGAATGGTGTGGTATTTTGACAGACAATATCTTATTTTCGGAGTTCTTGCGTTCAATGGTGTGGTATTTTGACAGACAACATCTTATTTTCCAGGCTGAAATGCTTCATTTTGTCTTCGTAAATATCTAGGGAAAAGCTTAACACTAACTGACTGGCCACGCAGACTTTGCGTTCAATGGTGTGGTATTTTGACAGACAGTATCTTATTTTCGGACATTTTGTGTTCAATGGTGTGGTATTTTGACAGACAACATCTTATTTTACGGGCTGAAATGCTTCATTTTGTCTTCGAAAATTTCTAGGGAGAAGCTTAACACTAACTGACTGGCCACACAGATTTTGCGTTCAATGGTGTGGTATTTTGACAGACAATATCTTATTTTCAGAGTTCTTGCGTTCAATGGTGTGGTATTTTGATAGACAACAGCTTATTTTACTAATTGAAATGCTTCAATTTGTCTTCGAAAATTTCTAGGGAGATGCTCAACACTAACGACTGGCCACACAGATTTTGCGTTCAATGGTGTGGTATTTTGACAGACAATATCTTATTTTCGGAGTTTTTGCGGTCAATGATGTGGTATTTTGACAGACAACATCTTATTTTACGGGTTGAAATGCTTCATTCTGTCTTCGAAAATTTCTAGGGAGAAGCTTTACCATAACTGACTGCCCACACATATTTTGCGTTAAATGGTGTGGTATTTTGACAGACAACATCTTATTTTCCAGGCTGAAATGCTTCATTTTGTCTTCGCAAATATCTAGGGAGAAGCTAAACACTAACTGACTGGCCACGCAGACTTTGCGTTCAATGGTGTGGTATTTTGACAGACAATATCTTATTTTCGGAGTTCTTGCGTTCAATGGTGTGGTATTTTGACAGACAACATCTTATTTTACGGGCTGGAATGCTTCATTTTTCTTCGAAAATTTCTAGGGAGAAGCTTAACACTAATTGACTGGCCACACAGATTTTGCGTTCAATGGTGTGGTATTTTGACAGACAATATCTTATTTTCGGAGTTCTTGCGTTCAATGGTGTGGTATTTTGGCAGACAACAGGTTATTTCACGGATTGAAATGCTTCAATTTGTCTTCGAAAATTTCTATTAAGATGCTCAACATTAACGAGTGGCCACACAGATTTTGCGTTCAATGGTGTGGTATTTTGACAGACAATATCTTATTTTCGGAGTTTTTGCGGTCAATGGTGTTGTATTTTGACAGACAACATCTTATTTTACGGGTTGAAATGCTTCATTTTGTCTTCGAAAATTTCTAGGGAGAAGCTTAACACTAACTGACTGGCCACGCAGACTTTGCGTTCAATGGTGTGGTATTTTGACAGACAATATCTTATTTTCGGAGATTTTGTGTTCAATGGTGTGGTATTTTGACAGACAACATCTTATTTTACAGGCTGAAATGCTTCATTTTGTCTTCGAAAATTTCTAGGGAGAAGCTTAACACTAACTGACTGGCCACACAGATTTTGCGTTGAATGGTGTGGTATTTTGACAGACAATATCTTATTTTCGGAGTTCTTGCGTTCAATGGTGTGGTATTTTGACAGACAACATCTTATTTTCCAGGCTGAAATGCTTCATTTTGTCTTCGTAAATATCTAGGGAAAAGCTTAACACTAACTGACTGGCCACGCAGACTTTGCGTTCAATGGTATGGTATTTTGACAGACAATATCTTATTTTCGGAGATTTTGTGTTCAATGGTGTGGTATTTTGACAGACAACATCTTATTTTACGGGCTGAAATGCTTCATTTTGTCTTCGAAAATTTCTAGGGAGAAGCTTAACACTAACTGACTGGCCACACAGATTTTGCGTTCAATGGTGTGGTATTTTGACAGACAACATCTTATTTTCGGAACTCTTGCGTTCAATGGTGTGGTATTTTGACAGACAACAGCTCATTTTACGGATTGAAGTGCTTCAATTTGTCTTCGAAAATTTCTAGGGAGATGCTTAACACTAACTGACTGGCCACGCAGACTTTGCGTTGAATGGTGTGATATTTTGACAGACAGCGTCCTATTTTACGGGTTGAAATGCTTCATTTCGTCTTCGAAAATTTCTAGGGAGAAGCTTAATAATGTCTGACTGGCCACACAGATCGTGCGTTCAACGGTGTGGTATTTTGACAGCCAATATCTTATTTTCGGAGATTTTACGTTCAATGGTGTGGTATTTTGACAGACAACATCTTACTTTACGGGCTGAAATGCTTCATTTTGTCTTCAAAAATTTATAGGGAGAAGCTTAACGCTAATTGACTGTCCACACAGATTTTGCGTTCAATGGTGTGGTATTTTGACAGGCTATATTTTATTTTCGGAGTTTTTGCGGTCAATGGTGTGGTATTTTGACAGACAACATCTTATTTTACGGATTGAAGTGCTTTAATTTGTCTTCGAAAATTTCTAGGGAGAAGCTTAAGAATGTCTGACTGGCCACATAGATCTTGCGTTAAATGGTGTATTATTTTAGCAGACAATATCTTATTTTCGGGGTTTTGCGTTCAATGGTGTAGTATTTTGACAGATAACATCTTATATTCCGGGTTGAAATGCTTCAATTGGTCTTCGGAAACTTCTAGGGGGAAGCTTAACACTAACTGACTGGCCACACAGATTTTGCATTCAATGGTGTGGTATTCTGACAGACAATTTTCCGGATTAAAATGTTTTATTTTGTCTTCGCAAACTTCTAGGAAAAAGCTTAAGAGTGTCTGACTGGCCACACAGATTTTGCGTTCAATGGTGTGGTATTTTTACAGACAATATTTTATTTTCGGAGTTTTTGCTTTCAATGGTGTGGTATTTTGGCAGACAACATCTTATTTTACGGGTTGAAATGCTTCATTGTGTCTTCGAAAATCTCTAGGGAGAAGCTTAACACTAACTGACTAGCCACGCAGACTTTGCGTTCAATGGTGTGGTATTTTGACAGACAATATCTTATTTTCGGAGTTTTTGCGGTCAATGATGTGGTATTTTGACAGACAACATCTTATTTTACGGGTTGAAATGCTTCATTCTGTCTTCGAAAATTTCTAGGGAGAAGCTTTACCATAACTGACTGCCCACACATATTTTGCGTTAAATGGTGTGGTATTTTGACAGACAACATCTTATTTTCCAGGCTGAAATGCTTCATTTTGTCTTCGCAAATATCTAGGGAGAAGCTAAACACTAACTGACTGGCCACGCAGACTTTGCGTTCAATGGTGTGGTATTTTGACAGACAATATCTTATTTTCGGAGTTCTTGCGTTCAATGGTGTGGTATTTTGACAGACAACATCTTATTTTACGGGCTGGAATGCTTCATTTTTCTTCGAAAATTTCTAGGGAGAAGCTTAACACTAATTGACTGGCCACACAGATTTTGCGTTCAATGGTGTGGTATTTTGACAGACAATATCTTATTTTCGGAGATTTTGTGTTCAATTGTGTGGTATTTTGACAGACAACATCTTATTTTACGGGCTGAAATGCTTCATTTTGTCTTTGAAAATTTCTAGGGAGAAGCTTAACACTAACTGACTGGCCACACAGATTTTGCGTTCAATGGTGTGGTATTTTGATAGACAACATCTTATTTTCGGAGCTCTTGCGTTTAATGGTGTGGTATTTTGACAGACAACAGCTCATTTTACGGATTGAAGTGCTTCAATTTGTCTTCGAAAATTTCTAGGGAGAAGCTTAACACTAACTGACTGGCCACGCAGACTTTGCGTTGAATGGTGTGGTATTTTGACAGACAGCGTCTTATTTTACTTGTTGAAATGCTTCATTTACTCTTCGAAAATTTCTAGGGAGAAGCTTAATAATGTCTGACTGGCCACACAGATCGTGCGTTCAACGGTGTGGTATTTTGACAGCCAATATCTTATTTTCGGAGATTTTACGTTCAATGGTGTGGTATTTTGACAGACAACATCTTACTTTACGGGCTGAAATGCTTCATTTTGTCTTCAAAAATTTATAGGGAGAAGCTTAACGCTAATTGACTGTCCACACAGATTTTGCGTTCAATGGTATGGTATTTTGACAGGCTATATTTTATTTTCGGAGTTTTTGCGGTCAGTGGTGTGGTATTTTGACAGACAACATCTTATTTTACGGATTGAAGTGCTTTAATTTGTCTTCGAAAATTTCTAGGGAGAAGCTTAAGAATGTCTGACTGGCCACATAGATCTTGCGTTAAATGGTGTATTATTTTAGCAGACAATATCTTATTTTCGGGGTTTTGCGTTCAATGGTGTAGTATTTTGACAGATAACATCTTATATTCCGGGTTGAAATGCTTCAATTGGTCTTCGGAAACTTCTAGGGGAAGCTTAACACTAACTGACTGGCCACACAGATTTTGCATTCAATGGTGTGGTATTCTGACAGACAATATCTTATTTTCCGGGTTAAAATGTTTTATTTTGTCTTCGCAAACTTCTAGGAAAAAGCTTAAGAGTGTCTGACTGGCCACACAGATTTTGCGTTCAATGGTGTGGTATTTTTACAGACAATATTTTATTTTCGGAGTTTTTGCTTTCAATGGTGTGGTATTTTGGCAGACAACATCTTATTTTACGGGTTGAAATGCTTCATTGTGTCTTCGAAAATATCTAGGGAGAAGCTTAACACTAACTGACTAGCCACGCAGACTTTGCGTTCAATGGTGTGGTATTTTGACAGACAATATCTTATTTTTCGAGTTCTTGCGTTCAATGGTGTGGTATTTTGACAGACAACAGCTTATTTTACGGGTTAAAATGCTTCATTTTGCCTTCGAAAATATCTAGGGAGAAGCTTAACACTAACTGACTAGCCACGCAGACTTGGCGTTCAATGGTGTGGTATTTTGACAGACAAAATCTTATTTTTCGGGTTCTTGCGTTCAATGGTGTGGTATTTTGACAGACAACATCTTATTTTACGGATCGAAATGCTTCAATTTGTCTTCGAAAATTTCTAGGGAGATGCCCAACACTAACGACTGGCCACACAGATTTTGCGTTCAATGGTGTGGTATTTTGACAGACAATATTTTATTTTCGTAGTTTTTGCGGTCAATGGTGTGGTATTTTGACAGACAACATCTTATTTTACGGGCTGAAATGCTTCATTTTGTCTTCGAAAATTTCTAGGGAGAAGCTTAACCATAACAGACTGCCCACACATATTTTGCGTTCAATGGTGTGGTATTTTGACAGGCAATATTTTATTTTCGGAGTTTTTGCGGTCAATGATGTGGTATTTTGACAGACAACATCTTATTTCCCAGGCTGAAATGCTTCATTTTGTCTTCGTAAATATCTAGGGAGAAGCTTAACACTAACTGACTGGCCACGCAGACTTTGCGTTCAATGGTGTGGTATTTTTACAGACAATATTTTATTTTCGGAGTTTTTGCTTTCAATGGTGTGGTATTTTGGCAGACAACATCTTATTTTACGGGTTGAAATGCTTCATTTTGTCTTCGAAAATTTCTAGGGAGAAGCTTAACACTAACTGACTGGCCACGCAGACTTTGCGTTCAATGGTGTGGTATTTTGACAGACAATATCTTATTTTCGGAGTTTTGCGGTCAATGGTGTGGTATTTTGACAGACAACATCTTATTTTACGGGTTGAAAAGCTTCATTTTGTCTTCGAAAATTTCTAGGGAGAAGCTTAACCCTAACTGACTGCCCACACATATTTTGCGTTCAATGGTGTGGTATTTTGACAGGCAATATTTCATTTTCTTGGTTTTTGCGGTCAGTGATGTGGTATCTTGACAGACAACATTTTATTTTCCAGGTTGCAATGCTTAATTTTTTCTTCGAAAATATCTAGGGAGAAGCTTAACACTAACTGACTGGCCACGCAGACTTTGCGTTCAATGGTATGGTATTTTGACAGACAATATCTTTTTTTCCGAGTTTTTGCGGTCAATGGTGTGGTATTTCGATAGACAACATCTTATTTTACGGGTTGAAATGCTTCCTTTTGTCTTCGAAAATTTCTAGGGAGAAGCTTTACCATAACTGACTGCCCACACATATTTTGCGTTAAATGGTGTGGTATTTTAACAGGCAATATTTTATTTTCGGAGTTTTTGCGGTCAATGATGTGGTATTTTGACAGACAACATCTTATTTTCCAGGCTGAAATGCGTCTTCGCAAATATCTAGGGAGAAGCTTAACACTAACTGACTGGCCACGCAGACTTTGCGTTCAATGGTGTGGTATTTTGACAGACAATATCTTATTTTCGGAGTTCTTGCGTTCAATGGTGTGGTATTTTGACAGACAACATCTTATTTTACGGGCTGGAATGCTTCATTTTGTCTTCGAAAATTTCTAGGGAGAAGCTTAACACTAATTGACTGGCCACACAGATTTTGCGTTCAATGGTGTGGTATTTTGACAGACAATATCTTATTTTCGGAGTTCTTGCGTTCAATGGTGTGGTATTTTGGCAGACAACAGGTTATTTCACGGATTGAAATGCTTCAATTTGTCTTCGAAGATTTCTATTAAGATGCTCAACATTAACGAGTGGCCACACAGATTTTGCGTTCAATGGTGTGGTATTTTGACAGACAACATCTTATTTTACGGATCGAAATGCTTCAATTTGTCTTCGAAAATTTCTAGGGAGATGCCCAACACTAACGACTGGCCACACAGATTTTGCGTTCAATGGTGTGGTATTTTGACAGACAATATTTTATTTTCGTAGTTTTTGCGGTCAATGGTGTGGTATTTTGACAGACAACATCTTATTTTACGGGCTGAAATGCTTTATTTTGTCTTCGAAAATTTCTAGGGAGAAGCTTAACCATAACAGACTGCCCACACATATTTTGCGTTCAATGGTGTGGTATTTTGACAGGCAATATTTTATTTTCGGAGTTTTTGCGGTCAATGACGTGGTATTTTGACAGACAACATCTTATTTCCCAGGCTGAAATGCTTCATTTTGTCTGCGTTCAATGATGTGGTATTTTGACAGACAATATCTTATTTTCGGAGTTCTTGCGTTCAATGGTGTGGTATTTTGACAGACAACATCTTATTTTACGGGCTGGAATGCTTCATTTTGTCTTCGAAAATTTCTAGGGAGAAGCTTAACACTAATTGACTGGCCACACAGATTTTGCGTTCAATGGTGTGGTATTTTAACAGACAATATCTTATTTTCGGAGTTCTTGCGTTCAATGGAGTGGTATTTTGGCAGACAACAGGTTATTTCACGGATTGAAATGCTTCAATTTGTCTTCGAAAATTTCTATTAAGATGCTCAACATTAACGAGTGGCCACACAGATTTTGCGTTCAATGGTGTGGTATTTTGACAGACAATATCTTATTTTCCAGGCTGAAATGCTTCATTTTGTCTTCGTAAATATCTAGGGAAAAGCTTAACACTAACTGACTGGCCACGCAGACTTTGCGTTCAATGGTATGGTATTTTGACAGACAATATCTTATTTTCGGAGATTTTGTGTTCAACGGTGTGGTATTTTGACAGACAACATCTTATTTTACGGGCTGAAATGCTTCATTTTGTCTTCGAAAATTTCTAGGGAGAAGCTTAACACTAACTGACTGGCCACACAGATTTTGCGTTCAATGGTATGGTATTTTGACAGACAACATCTTATTTTCGGAACTCTTGCGTTCAATGGTGTGGTATTTTGACAGACAACAGCTCATTTTACTAATTGAAGTGCTTCAATTTGTCTTCGAAAATTTCTAGGGAGATGCTTAACACTAACTGACTGGCCACGCAGACTTTGCGTTGAATGGTGTGATATTTTGACAGACAGCGTCCTATTTTACGAGTTGAAATGCTTCATTTCGTCTTCGAAAATTTCTAGGGAGAAGCTTAATAATGTCTGACTGGCCACACAGATCGTGCGTTCAACGGTGTGGTATTTTGACAGCCAATATCTTATTTTCGGAGATTTTACGTTCAATGGTGTGGTATTTTGACAGACAACATCTTATTTTACGGGCTGGAATGCTTCATTTTGTCTTCGAAAATTTCTAGGGAGAAGCTTAACACTAATTGACTGGCCACACAGATTTTGCGTTCAATGGTGTGGTATTTTAACAGACAATATCTTATTTTCGGAGTTCTTGCGTTCAATGGAGTGGTATTTTGGCAGACAACAGGTTATTTCACGGATTGAAATGCTTCAATTTGTCTTCGAAAATTTCTATTAAGATGCTCAACATTAACGAGTGGCCACACAGATTTTGCGTTCAATGGTGTGGTATTTTGACAGACAATATCTTATTTTCCAGGCTGAAATGCTTCATTTTGTCTTCGTAAATATCTAGGGAAAAGCTTAACACTAACTGACTGGCCACGCAGACTTTGCGTTCAATGGTATGGTATTTTGACAGACAATATCTTATTTTCGGAGATTTTGTGTTCAACGGTGTGGTATTTTGACAGACAACATCTTATTTTACGGGCTGAAATGCTTCATTTTGTCTTCGAAAATTTCTAGGGAGAAGCTTAACACTAACTGACTGGCCACACAGATTTTGCGTTCAATGGTGTGGTATTTTGACAGACAACATCTTACTTTACGGGCTGAAATGCTTCATTTTGTCTTCAAAAATTTATAGGGAGAAGCTTAACGCTAATTGACTGTCCACACAGATTTTGCGTTCAATGGTGTGGTATTTTGACAGGCTATATTTTATTTTCGGAGTTTTTGCGGTCAATGGTGTGGTATTTTGACAGACAACATCTTATTTTACGGATTGAAGTGCTTTAATTTGTCTTCGAAAATTTCTAGGGAGAAGCTTAAGAATGTCTGACTGGCCACATAGATCTTGCGTTAAATGGTGTATTATTTTAGCAGACAATATCTTATTTTCGGGGTTTTGCGTTCAATGGTGTAGTATTTTGACAGATAACATCTTATATTCCGGGTTGAAATGCTTCAATTGGTCTTCGGAAACTTCTAGGGGGAAGCTTAACACTAACTGACTGGCCACACAGATTTTGCATTCAATGGTGTGGTATTCTGACAGACAATATCTTATTTTCCGGGTTAAAATGTTTTATTTTGTCTTCGCAAACTTCTAGGAAAAAGCTTAAGAGTGTCTGACTGGCCACACAGATTTTGCGTTCAATGGTGTGGTATTTTTACAGACAATATTTTATTTTCCGAGTTTTTGCTTTCAATGGTGTGGTATTTTGGCAGACAACATCTTATTTTACGGGTTGAAATGCTTCATTGTGTCTTCGAAAATATCTAGGGAGAAGCTTAACACTAACTGACTAGCCACGCAGACTTTGCGTTCAATGGTGTGGTATTTTGACAGACAATATCTTATTTTTCGAGTTCTTGCGTTCAATGGTGTGGTATTTTGACAGACAACAGCTTATTTTACGGGTTGAAATGCTTCATTTTGCCTTCGAAAATATCTAGGGAGAAGCTTAACACTAACTGACTAGCCACGCAGACTTGGCGTTCAATGGTGTGGTATTTTGACAGACAAAATCTTATTTTTCGGGTTCTTGCGTTCAATGGTGTGGTATTTTGACAGACAACATCTTATTTTACGGATCGAAATGCTTCAATTTGTCTTCGAAAATTTCTAGGGAGATGCCCAACACTAACGACTGGCCACACAGATTTTGCGTTCAATGGTGTGGTATTTTGACAGACAATATTTTATTTTCGTAGTTTTTGCGGTCAATGGTGTGGTATTTTGACAGACAACATCTTATTTTACGGGCTGAAATGCTTCATTTTGTCTTCGAAAATTTCTAGGGAGAAGCTTAACCATAACAGACTGCCCACACATATTTTGCGTTCAATGGTGTGGTATTTTGACAGGCAATATTTTATTTTCGGAGTTTTTGCGGTCAATGACGTGGTATTTTGACAGACAACATCTTATTTCCCAGGCTGAAATGCTTCATTTTGTCTTCGTAAATATCTAGGGAGAAGCTTAACACTAACTGACTGGCCACGCAGACTTTGCGTTCAATGGTGTGGTATTTTTACAGACAATATTTTATTTTCGGAGTTTTTGCTTTCAATGGTGTGGTATTTTGGCAGACAACATCTAATTTTACGGGTTGAAATGCTTCATTTTGTCTTCGAAAATTTCTAGGGAGAAGCTTAACACTAACTGACTGGCCACGCAGACTTTGCGTTCAATGGTGTGGTATTTTGACAGACAATATCTTATTTTCGGAGTTTTTGCGGTCAATGGTGTGGTATTTTGACAGACAACATCTTATTTTACGGGTTGAAAAGCTTCATTTTGTCTTCGAAAATTTCTAGGGAGAAGCTTAACCCTAACTGACTGCCCACACATATTTTGCGTTCAATGGTGTGGTATTTTGACAGGCAATATTTCATTTTCTTGGTTTTTGCGGTCAGTGATGTGGTATCTTGACAGACAACATTTTATTTTCCAGGTTGCAATGCTTAATTTTTTCTTCGAAAATATCTAGGGAGAAGCTTAACACTAACTGACTGGCCACGCAGACTTTGCGTTCAATGGTATGGTATTTTGACAGACAATATCTTTTTTTCCAAGGTTTTGCGGTCAATGGTGTGGTATTTCGATAGACAACATCTTATTTTACGGGTTGAAATGCTTCATTTTGTCTTCGAAAATTTCTAGGGAGAAGCTTTACCATAACTGACTGCCCACACATATTTTGCGTTAAATGGTGTGGTATTTTAACAGGCAATATTTTATTTTCGGAGTTTTTGCGGTCAATGATGTGGTATTTTGACAGACAACATCTTATTTTCCAGGCTGAAATGCGTCTTCGCAAATATCTAGGGAGAAGCTTAACACTAACTGACTGGCCACGCAGACTTTGCGTTCAATGGTGTGGTATTTTGACAGACAATATCTTATTTTCGGAGTTCTTGCGTTCAATGGTGTGGTATTTTGACAGACAACATCTTATTTTACGGGCTGGAATGCTTCATTTTGTCTTCGGAAATTTCTAGGGAGAAGCTTAACACTAATTGACTGGCCACACAGATTTTGCGTTCAATGGTGTGGTATTTTAACAGACAATATCTTATTTTCGGAGTTCTTGCGTTCAATGGTGTGGTATTTTGGCAGACAACAGGTTATTTCACGGATTGAAATGCTTCAATTTGTCTTCGAAAATTTCTATTAAGATGCTCAACATTAACGAGTGGCCACACAGATTTTGCGTTCAATGGTGTGGTATTTTGACAGACAATATCTTATTTTCGGAGTTTTTGCGGTCAATGGTGTTGTATTTTGACAGACAACATCTTATTTTACGGGTTGAAATGCTTCATTTTGTCTTCGAAAATTTCTAGGGAGAAGCTTAACACTAACTGACTGGCCACGCAGACTTTGCGTTCAATGGTGTGGTATTTTGACAGACAATATCTTATTTTCGGAGATTTTGTGTTCAATGGCGTGGTATTTGGCAGACAACATCTTATTTTACGGGCTGAAATGCTTCATTTTGTCTTCGAAAATTTCTAGGGAGAAGCTTAACACTAACTGACTGGCCACACAGATTTTGCGTTGAATGGTGTGGTATTTTGACAGACAATATCTTATTTTCGGAGTTCTTGCGTTCAATGGTGTGGTATTTTGACAGACAACATCTTATTTTCCAGGCTGAAATGCTTCATTTTGTCTTCGTAAATATCTAGGGAAAAGCTTAACACTAACTGACTGGCCACGCAGACTTTGCGTTCAATGGTAATGTATTTTGACAGACAATATCTTATTTTCGGAGATTTTGTGTTCAATTGTGTGGTATTTTGACAGACAACATCTTATTTTACGGGCTGAAATGCTTCATTTTGTCTTCGAAAATTTCTAGGGAGAAGCTTAACACTAACTGACTGGCCACACAGATTTTGCGTTCAATGGTGTGGTATTTTGATAGACAACATCTTATTTTCGGAGCTCTTGCGTTTAATGGTGTGGTATTTTGACAGACAACAGCTCATTTTACGGATTGAAGTGCTTCAATTTGTCTTCGAAAATTTCTAGGGAGAAGCTTAACACTAACTGACTGGCCACGCAGACTTTGCGTTGAATGGTGTGGTATTTTGACAGACAGCGTCTTATTTTACCTGTTGAAATGCTTCATTTCGTCTTCGAAAATTTCTAGGGAGAAGCTTAATAATGTCTGACTGGCCACACAGATCGTGCGTTCAACGGTGTGGTATTTTGACAGCCAATATCTTATTTTCGGAGATTTTACGTTCAATGGTGTGGTATTTTGACAGACAACATCTTACTTTACGGGCTGAAATGCTTCATTTTGTCTTCAAAAATTTATAGGGAGAAGCTTAACGCTAATTGACTGTCCACACAGATTTTGCGTTCAATGGTATGGTATTTTGACAGGCTATATTTTATTTTCGGAGTTTTTGCGGTCAGTGGTGTGGTATTTTGACAGACAACATCTTATTTTACGCATTGAAGTGCTTTAATTTGTCTTCGAAAATTTCTAGGGAGAAGCTTAAGAATGTCTGACTGGCCACATAGATCTTGCGTTAAATGGTGTATTATTTTAGCAGACAATATCTTATTTTCGGGGTTTTTGCGTTCAATGGTGTAGTATTTTGACAGATAACATCTTATATTCCGGGTTGAAATGCTTCAATTGGTCTTCGGAAACTTCTAGGGGGAAGCTTAACACTAACTGACTGGCCACACAGATTTTGCATTCAATGGTGTGGTATTCTGACAGACAATATCTTATTTTCCGGGTTAAAATGTTTTATTTTGTCTTCGCAAACTTCTAGGAAAAAGCTTAAGAGTGTCTGACTGGCCACACAGATTTTGCGTTCAATGGTGTGGTATTTTTACAGACAATATTTTATTTTCGGAGTTTTTGCTTTCAATGGTGTGGTATTTTGATAGACAACAGCTTATTTTACTAATTGAAATGCTTCAATTTGTCTTCGAAAATTTCTAGGGAGATGCTCAACACTAACGACTGGCCACACAGATTTTGCGTTCAATGGTGTGGTATTTTGACAGACAACATCTTATTTTCCAGGCTGAAATGCTTCATTTTGTCTTCGTAAATATCTAGGGAAAAGCTTAACACTAACTGACTGGCCACGCAGACTTTGCGTTCAATGGTATGGTATTTTGACAGACAATATCTTATTTTCGGAGATTTTGTGTTCAACGGTGTGGTATTTTGACAGACAACATCTTATTTTACGGGCTGAAATGCTTCATTTTGTCTTCGAAAATTTCTAGGGAGAAGCTTAACACTAAGTGACTGGCCACACAGATTTTGCGTTCAATGGTGTGGTATTTTGACAGACAACATCTTATTTTCGGAACTCTTGCGTTCAATGGTGTGGTATTTTGACAGACAGCAGCTCATTTTACGGATTGAAGTGCTTCAATTTGTCTTCGAAAATTTCTAGGGAGATGCTTAACACTAACTGACTGGCCACGCAGACTTTGCGTTGAATGGTGTGATATTTTGACAGACAGCGTCCTATTTTACGGGTTGAAATGCTTCATTTCGTCTTCGAAAATTTCTAGGGAGAAGCTTAATAATGTCTGACTGGCCACACAGATCGTGCGTTCAACGGTGTGGTATTTTGACAGCCAATATCTTATTTTCGGAGATTTTACGTTCAATGGTGTGGTATTTTGACAGACAACATCTTACTTTACGGGCTGAAATGCTTCATTTTGTCTTCAAAAATTTATAGGGAGAAGCTTAACGCTAATTGACTGTCCACACAGATTTTGCGTTCAATGGTGTGGTATTTTGACAGGCTATATTTTATTTTCGGAGTTTTTGCGGTCAATGGTGTGGTATTTTGACAGACAACACCTTATTTTACGGATTGAAGTGCTTTAATTTGTCTTCGAAAATTTCTAGGGAGAAGCTTAAGAATGTCTGACTGGCCACATAGATCTTGCGTTAAATGGTGTATTATTTTAGCAGACAATATCTTATTTTCGGGGTTTTGCGTTCAATGGTGTAGTATTTTGACAGATAACATCTTATATTCCGGGTTGAAATGCTTCAATTGGTCTTCGGAAACTTCTAGGGGGAAGCTTAACACTAACTGACTGGCCACACAGATTTTGCATTCAATGGTGTGGTATTCAGACAGACAATATCTTATTTTCCGGGTTAAAATGTTTTATTTTGTCTTCGCAAACTTCTAGGAAAAAGCTTAAGAGTGTCTGACTGGCCACACAGATTTTGCGTTCAATGGTGTGGTATTTTTACAGACAATATTTTATTTTCGGAGTTTTTGCTTTCAATGGTGTGGTATTTTGGCAGACAACATCTTATTTTACGGGTTGAAATGCTTCATTGTGTCTTCGAAAATATCTAGGGAGAAGCTTAACACTAACTGACTAGCCACGCAGACTTTGCGTTCAATGGTGTGGTATTTTGACAGACAATATCTTATTTTTCGAGTTCTTGCGTTCAATGGTGTGGTATTTTGACAGACAACAGCTTATTTTACGGGTTGAAATGCTTCATTTTGCCTTCGAAAATATCTAGGGAGAAGCTTAACACTAACTGACTAGCCACGCAGACTTGGCGTTCAATGGTGTGGTATTTTGACAGACAAAATCTTATTTTTCGGGTTCTTGCGTTCAATGGTGTGGTATTTTGACAGACAACATCTTATTTTACGGATCGAAATGCTTCAATTTGTCTTCGAAAATTTCTAGGGAGATGCCCAACACTAACGACTGGCCACACAGATTTTGCGTTCAATGGTGTGGTATTTTGACAGACAATATTTTATTTTCGTAGTTTTTGCGGTCAATGGTGTGGTATTTTGACAGACAACATCTTATTTTACGGGCTGAAATGCTTCATTTTGTCTTCGAAAATTTCTAGGGAGAAGCTTAACCATAACAGACTGCCCACACATATTTTGCGTTCAATGGTGTGGTATTTTGACAGGCAATATTTTATTTTCGGAGTTTTTGCGGTCAATGACGTGGTATTTTGACAGACAACATCTTATTTCCCAGGCTGAAATGCTTCATTTTGTCTTCGTAAATATCTAGGGAGAAGCTTAACACTAACTGACTGGCCACGCAGACTTTGCGTTCAATGGTGTGGTATTTTTACAGACAATATTTTATTTTCGGAGTTTTTGCTTTCAATGGTGTGGTATTTTGGCAGACAACATCTAATTTTACGGGTTGAAATGCTTCATTTTGTCTTCGAAAATTTCTAGGGAGAAGCTTAACACTAACTGACTGGCCACGCAGACTTTGCGTTCAATGGTGTGGTATTTTGACAGACAATATCTTATTTTCGGAGTTTTTGCGGTCAATGGTGTGGTATTTTGACAGACAACATCTTATTTTACGGGTTGAAAAGCTTCATTTTGTCTTCGAAAATTTCTAGGGAGAAGCTTAACCCTAACTGACTGCCCACACATATTTTGCGTTCAATGGTGTGGTATTTTGACAGGCAATATTTCATTTTCTTGGTTTTTGCGGTCAGTGATGTGGTATCTTGACAGACAACATTTTATTTTCCAGGTTGCAATGCTTAATTTTTTCTTCGAAAATATCTAGGGAGAAGCTTAACACTAACTGACTGGCCACGCAGACTTTGCGTTCAATGGTATGGTATTTTGACAGACAATATCTTTTTTTCCGAGTTTTTGCGGTCAATGGTGTGGTATTTCGATAGACAACATCTTATTTTACGGGTTGAAATGCTTCATTTTGTCTTCGAAAATTTCTAGGGAGAAGCTTTACCATAACTGACTGCCCACACATATTTTGCGTTAAATGGTGTGGTATTTTAACAGGCAATATTTTATTTTCGGAGTTTTTGCGGTCAATGATGTGGTATTTTGACAGACAACATCTTATTTTCCAGGCTGAAATGCGTCTTCGCAAATATCTAGGGAGAAGCTTAACACTAACTGACTGGCCACGCAGACTTTGCGTTCAATGGTGTGGTATTTTGACAGACAATATCTTATTTTCGGAGTTCTTGCGTTCAATGGTGTGGTATTTTGACAGACAACATCTTATTTTACGGGCTGGAATGCTTCATTTTGTCTTCGGAAATTTCTAGGGAGAAGCTTAACACTAATTGACTGGCCACACAGATTTTGCGTTCAATGGTGTGGTATTTTAACAGACAATATCTTATTTTCGGAGTTCTTGCGTTCAATGGTGTGGTATTTTGGCAGACAACAGGTTATTTCACGGATTGAAATGCTTCAATTTGTCTTCGAAAATTTCTATTAAGATGCTCAACATTAACGAGTGGCCACACAGATTTTGCGTTCAATGGTGTGGTATTTTGACAGACAATATCTTATTTTCGGAGTTTTTGCGGTCAATGGTGTTGTATTTTGACAGACAACATCTTATTTTACGGGTTGAAATGCTTCATTTTGTCTTCGAAAATTTCTAGGGAGAAGCTTAACACTAACTGACTGGCCACGCAGACTTTGCGTTCAATGGTGTGGTATTTTGACAGACAATATCTTATTTTCGGAGATTTTGTGTTCAATGGTGTGGTATTTGGCAGACAACATCTTATTTTACGGGCTGAAATGCTTCATTTTGTCTTCGAAAATTTCTAGGGAGAAGCTTAACACTAACTGACTGGCCACACAGATTTTGCGTTGAATGGTGTGGTATTTTGACAGACAATATCTTATTTTCGGAGTTCTTGCGTTCAATGGTGTAGTATTTTGGCAGACAACATCTTATTTTCCAGGCTGAAATGCTTCATTTTGTCTTCGTAAATATCTAGGGAAAAGCTTAACACTAACTGACTGGCCACGCAGACTTTGCGTTCAATGGTAATGTATTTTGACAGACAATATCTTATTTTCGGAGATTTTGTGTTCAATTGTGTGGTATTTTGACAGACAACATCTTATTTTACGGGCTGAAATGCTTCATTTTGTCTTCGAAAATTTCTAGGGAGAAGCTTAACACTAACTGACTGGCCACACAGATTTTGCGTTCAATGGTGTGGTATTTTGACAGACAACATCTTATTTTCGGAGCTCTTGCGTTTAATGGTGTGGTATTTTGACAGACAACAGCTCATTTTACGGATTGAAGTGCTTCAATTTGTCTTCGAAAATTTCTAGGGAGAAGCTTAACACTAACTGACTGGCCACGCAGACTTTGCGTTGAATGGTGTGGTATTTTGACAGACAGCGTCTTATTTTACCTGTTGAAATGCTTCATTTCGTCTTCGAAAATTTCTAGGGAGAAGCTTAATAATGTCTGACTGGCCACACAGATCGTGCGTTCAACGGTGTGGTATTTTGACAGCCAATATCTTATTTTCGGAGATTTTACGTTCAATGGTGTGGTATTTTGACAGACAACATCTTACTTTACGTTCTGAAATGCTTCATTTTGTCTTCAAAAATTTATAGGGAGAAGCTTAACGCTAATTGACTGTCCACACAGATTTTGCGTTCAATGGTATGGTATTTTGACAGGCTATATTTTATTTTCGGAGTTTTTGCGGTCAATGGTGTGGTATTTTAACAGACAACATCTTATTTTACGGATTAAAGTGCTTTAATTTGTCTTCGAAAATTTCTAGGGAGAAGCTTAAGAATGTCTGACTGGCCACATAGATCTTGCGTTAAATGGTGTATTATTTTAGCAGACAATATCTTATTTTCGGGGTTTTTGCGTTCAATGGTGTAGTATTTTGACAGATAACATCTTATATTCCGGGTTGAAATGCTTCAATTGGTCTTCGGAAACTTCTAGGGGGAAGCTTAACACTAACTGACTGGCCACACAGATTTTGCATTCAATGGTGTGGTATTCTGACAGACAATATCTTATTGTCCGGGTTAAAATGTTTTATTTTGTCTTCGCAAACTTCTAGGAAAAAGCTTAAGAGTGTCTGACTGGCCACACAGATTTTGCGTTCAATGGTGTGGTATTTTTACAGACAATATCTTATTTTCGGAGTTTTTGCTTTCAATGGTGTGGTATTTTGGCAGACAACATCTTATTTTACGGGTTGAAATGCTTCATTTTGTCTTCGAAAATATCTAGGGAGAAGCTTAACACTAACTGACTAGCCACGCAGACTTGGCGTTCAATGGTGTGGTATTTTGACAGACAAAATCTTATTTTTCGGGTTCTTGCGTTCAATGGTGTGGTATTTTGACAGACAATATCTTATTTTCGAAGTTTTTGCGGTCAATAGTGTGGTATTTTGACAGACAACATCTTATTTTACGGGTTGAAATGCTTCATTTTGCCTTCGAAAATTTCTAGGGAGAAGCTTAACACTAACTGACTAGCCACGCAGACTTTGCGTTCAATGGTGTGGTATTTTGACAGACAATATCTTATTTTTCGAGTTCTTGCGTTCAATGGTGTGGTATTTTGACAGACAACAGCTTATTTTACGGGTTGAAATGCTTCATTTTGTCTTCGAAAATATCTAGGGAGAAGCTTAACACTAACTGACTAGCCACGCAGACTTGGCGTTCAATGGTGTGGTATTTTGACAGACAAAATCTTATTTTTCGGGTTCTTGCGTTCAATGGTGTGGTATTTTGACAGACAATATCTTATTTTCGAAGTTTTTGCGGTCAATAGTGTGGTATTTTGACAGACAACATCTTATTTTACGGGTTGAAATGCTTCATTTTGCCTTCGAAAATTTCTAGGGAGAAGCTTAACCCTAACTGACTGCCCGCACATATTTTGCGTTCAATGGTGTGGTATTTTGACAGACAACATCTTATTTTTCGAGTTCTTGCGTTCAATGGTGTGGTATTTTGACAGACAACATCTTATTTTACGGGTTGAAATGGTTCATTTTGTCTTCGAAACTTTTTAGGGAGAAGCTTAACCCTAACTGACTGGCCACACAGATTTTGCGTTCAATGGTGTGGTATTTTGACAGACAATATTTTATTTTCGTAGTTTTTGCGGTCAATGGTGTGGTATTTTGACAGACAACATCTTATTTTACGGGTTGAAATGCTTCATTTTGTCTTCGAAAATTTCTAGGGAGAAGCTTAACCATAACAGACTGGCCACACAGATTTTGCGTTCAATGGTGTGGTATTTTGACAGACAATATCTTATTTTCGGAGTTCTTGCGTTAAATGGTGTGATATTTTGATAGACAACAGCTTATTTTACGGATTGAAATGCTTCAATTTGTCTTCGAAAATTTTTAGGGAGATGGTCAACACTAACGACCGGCCACACAGATTTTGCGTTCAATGGTGTGGTATTTTGACAGACAATATCTTATTTTCGGAGTTTTTGCGGTCAATGGTGTGGTATTTTGACAGACAACATCTTATTTTAGGGGTTGAAATGCTTAATTTTGTCTTCGAAAATTTCTAGGGAGACTGACTGACTGCCCACACATATTTTGCATTCAATGGTGTGGTATTTTGACAGGCAATATTTCATTTTCTTGGTTTTTGGGGTCAACGATGTGGTATCTTGACAGACAACATTTTATTTTCCAGGTTGCAATGCTTAATTTTTTCTTCGAAAATATCTAGGGAGAAGCTTAACACTAACTGACTGGCCACGCAGACTTTGCGTTCAATGGTATGGTATTTTGACAGACAATATCTTTTTTTCGGAGTTTTTGCGGTCAATGGTGTGGTATTTTGACAGACAACATCTTATTTTACGGGTTGAAATGCTTCATTTTGTCTTCGAAAATTTCTAGGGAGAAGCTTAACACTAACTGACTGGCCACGCAGACTTTGCGTTCAATGGTGTGGTATTTTGACAGACAATATCTTATTTTCGGAGATTTTGTGTTCAATGGTGTGGTATTTTGACAGACAACATCTTATTTTACGGGCTGAAATGCTTCATTTTGTCTTCGAAAATTTCTAGGGAGAAGCTTAACACTAACTGACTGGCCACACAGATTTTGCGTTGAATGGTGTGGTATTTTGACAGACAATATCTTATTTTCGGAGTTCTTGCGTTCAATGGTGTGGTATTTTGACAGACAACATCTTATTTTCCAGGCTGAAATGCTTCATTTTGTCTTCGTAAATATCTAGGGAAAAGCTTAACATTAACTGACTGGCCACGCAGACTTTGCGTTCAATGGTGTGGCATTTTGACAGACAATATCTTATTTTCGGTGAATTTGTGTTCAATGGTGTGGTATTTTGACAGACAACATCTTATTTTACGGGCTGAAATGCTTCATTTTGTCTTCGAAAATTTCTAGGGAGAAGCTTAACACTAACTGACTGGCCACACAGATTTTGCGTTCAATGGTGTGGTATTTTGACAGACAACATCTTATTTTCGGAGTTCTTGCGTTCAATGGTGTGGTATTTTGACAGACAACAGCTCATTTTACGGATTGAAGTGCTTCAATGTGCCTTCGAAAATTTCTAGGGAGATGCTTAACACTAACTGACTGGCCACGCAGACTTTGGGTTCAATGGTGTGGTATTTTCACAGACAGCGTCTTATTTTACGGGTTGAAATGCTTCATTTTGTCTTCGAAAATTTCTAGGGAGAAGCTTAATAATGTCTGACTGGCCACACAGATCGTGCGTTCAACGGTGTGGTATTTTGACAGCCAATATCTTATTTTCGGAGATTTTACGTTCAGTGGTGTGGTATTTTGACAGACAACATCTTACTTTACGGGCTGAAATGCTTCATTTTTTCTTCAAAAATTTATAGGGAGAAGCTTAACGCTAATTGACTGTCCACACAGATTTTGCGTTCAATGGTGTGGTATTTTGATAGGCTATATTTTATTTTCGGAGTTTTTGCGGTCAATGGTGTGGTATTTTGACAGACAACATCTTATTTTACGGATTGAAGTGCTTCAATTTGTCTTCGAAAATTTCTAGGGAGAAGCTTAAGAATGTCTGACTGGCCACATAGATCTTGCGTTAAATGGTGTATTATTTTAGCAGACAATATCTTATTTTCGGGGTTTTTGCGTTCAATAGTGTAGTATTTTGACAGATAACATCTTATATTCCGGGTTGAAATGCTTCAATTGGTCTTCGGAAACTTCTAGGGGGAAGCTTAACACTAACTGACTGGCCACACAGATTTTGCATTCAATGGTGTGGTATTCTGACAGACAATATCTTATTTTAGGGATTAAAATGTTTTATTTTGTCTTCGCAAACTTCTAGGGAAAAGCTTAAGAGTGTCTGACTGGCCACACAGACTTTGCGTTCAATGGTGTGGTATTTTGACAGGCAATATCTTATTTTTCGAGTTCTTGCGTTCAATGGTGTAGTATTTTGACAGACAACAGCTTATTTTACGGGTTGAAATGCTTCATTTTGTCTTCGAAAACATCTAGGGAGAAGCTTAACACTAACTGACTAGTCACGCAGACTTGGCGTTCAATGGTGTGGTATTTTGACAGACAATATCTTATTTTTCGGGTTCTTGCGTTCAATGGTGTGGTATTTTGACAGACAACATCTTATTTTACGGATCGAAATGCTTCAATTTGTCTTCGAAAATTTCTAGGGAGATGCTCAACACTAACGACTGGCCACACAGATTCGGCGTTCAATGGTGTGGTATTTTGACAGACAATATCTTATTTTCGAAGTTTTTGCGGTCAATAGTGTGGTATTTTGACAGACAACATCTTATTTTACGGGTTGAAATGCTTCATTTTGAATTCGAAAATTTCTAGGGAGAAGCTTAACCCTAACTGACTGCCCGCACATATTTTGCGTTCAGTGGTGTGGTATTTTGACAGACAATATCTTATTTTTCGAGTTCTTGCGTTCAATGGTGTGGTATTTTGACAGACAACATCTTATTTTACGGGTTGAAATGGTTCATTTTGCCTTCGAAACTTTTTAGGGAGAAGCTTAACCCTAACTGACTGGCCACACAGATTTTGCGTTCAATGGTGTGGTATTTTGACAGACAATATTTTATTTTCGTAGTTTTTGCGGTCAATGGTGTGGTATTTTGACAGACAACATCTTATTTTACGGGTTGAAATGCTTCATTTTGCCTTCGAAAATTTCTAGGGAGAAGCTTAACCCTAACTGACTGCCCACACATATTTTGCGTTCAATGGTGTGGTATTTTGACAGGCAATATTTTATTTTCGGAGTTTTTGCGGTCAATGATGTGGTATTTTGACAGACAACATTTTATTTTCCAGGTTGCAATGCTTCATTTTTTCTTCGAAAATATCTAGGGAGAAACTTAACACTAACTGACTGGCCACGCAGACTTTGCGTTCAATGGTGTGGTATTTTGACAGACAATATCTTTTTTTCCGAGGTTTTGCGGTCAATGGTGTGGTATTTTGACAGCAACATCTTATTTTACGGGTTGAAATGCTTCATTTTGTCTTCGAAAATTTCTATTGAGAAGCTTAACCATAACAGACTGCCCACACATATTTTGCGTTCAATGGTGTGGTATTTTGACAGGCAATATTTTATTTTCGGAGTTTTTGCGGTCAATGACGTGGTATTTGGACAGACAGCATCTTATTTCCCAGGCTGAAATGCTTCATTTTGTCTTCGTAAATATCTAGGGAGAAGCTAAACACTAACTGACTGGCCACGCAGACTTTGCGTTCAATGGTGTGGTATTTTGACAGACAATATCTTATTTTCGGAGATTTTGTGTTCAATGGTGTGGTATTTTGACAGACAATATCTCATTTTACGGGCTGAAATGCTTCATTTTGTCTTCGAAAATTTCTAGGGAGAAGCTTAACACTAACTGACTGGCCACACATATTTTGCATTCAATGGTGTGGTATTTTGACAGACAATATCTTATTTTCGGAGTTTTTGCGTTCAATGGTGTGGTATTTTAACAGACAATATATTATTTTCGGAGTTTTTGCGGTCAATGGTGTTGCATTTTGACAGACAACATCTTATATTCCGGGTTGGATTGCTTCAATTGGTCTTCGAAAACTCCTAGGGAGAAGCTTAACACTAACGGCTGGCCACACAGATTTTGCGTTCAATGGTGTGGTATTTTAACAGACAATATCTTATTTTTCGAGTTCTTGCGTTCAATGGTGTGGTATTTTAACAGACAACATCTTATTTTACGGGTTGAAATGCTTCATTTTGCCTTCGAAAATTTCTAGGGAGAAGCTTAACCCTAACTGACTGCCCGCACATATTTTGCGTTCAATGGTGTGGTATTTTGACAGACAATATCTTATTTTTCGAGTTCTTGCGTTCAATGGTGTGGTATTTTGACAGACAACATTTTATTTTCCAATTTGCAATGCTTCATTTTGTCTTCGTAAATATCTAGGGAGAAGCTAAACACTAACTGACTGGCCACGCAGACTTTGCGTTCAATGGTGTGGTATTTTGACAGACAATATCTTATTTTCGGAGATTTTGTGTTCAATGGTGTGGTATTTTGACAGACAATATCTTATTTTACGGGCTGAAATGCTTCATTTTGTCTTCGAAAATTTCTAGGGAGAAGCTTAACACTAACTGACTGGCCACACAGATTTTGCGTTCAATGGTGTGGTATTTTGACAGACAATATCTTATTTTTCGAGTTCTTGCGTTCAATGGTGTGGTATTTTGACAGACAACGTTTTATTTTCCAATTTGCAATGCTTCATTTTGTCTTCGTAAATATCTAGGGAGAAGCTAAACACTAACTGACTGACCACGCAGACTTTGCGTTCAATGGTGTGGTATTTTGACCGACAATATCTTATTTTCAGAGTTCTTGCGTTCAATGGTGTGGTATTTTGACAGACAACATCTTATATTCCGGGTTGGAATGCTTCAATTGGTCTTCGAAAACTCCTAGGGAGAAGCTTGTCACTAACGGCTGGCCACACAGATTTTGCGTTCAATGGTGTGGTATTTTAACAGACAATATCTTATTTTTCGGGTTCTTGCGTTCAATGGTGTGGTATTTTGACAGACAACATCTTATTTTACGGGTTGAAATGGTTCATTTTGTGTTCGAAACTTTTTAGGGAGAAGCTTAACCCTAACTGACTGGCCACACAGATTTTGCGTTCAATGGTGTGGTATTTTGACAGACAATATTTTACTTTCGGAGTTTTTGCGGTCAATGATGTGGTATTTTGACAGACAACATCTTATTTTACGGATTGAAATGCTTCATTTTGTCTTCGAAAATATCTAGGGAGAAGCTTAACACTAACTGACTAGCCACGCAGACTTGGCGTTCAATGGTGTGGTATTTTGACAGACAAAATCTTATTTTTCGGGTTCTTGCGTTCAATGGTGTGGTATTTTGACAGACAACATCTTATTTTACGGATCGAAATGCTTCAATTTGTCTTCGAAAATTTCTAGGGAGATGCCCAACACTAACGACTGGCCACACAGATTTTGCGTTCAATGGTGTGGTATTTTGACAGACAACAGCTTATTTTACGGGTTGAAATGCTTCATTTTGTCTTCGAAAATATCTAGGGAGAAGCTTAACACTAACTGACTAGCCACGCAGACTTGCCGTTCAATGGTGTGGTATTTTGACAGACAAAATCTTATTTTTCGGGTTCTTGCGTTCAATGGTGTGGTATTTTGACAGACAACATCTTATTTTACGGATCGAAATGCTTCAATTTGTCTTCGAAAATTTCTAGGGAGATGCCCAACACTAACGACTGGCCACACAGATTTTGCGTTCAATGGTGTGGTATTTTGACAGACAATATCTTATTTTCGAAGTTTTTGCGGTCAATAGTGTGGTATTTTGACAGACAACATCTTATTTTACGGGTTGAAATGCTTCATTTTGCCTTCGAAAATTTCTATTGAGAAGCTTAACCCTAACTGACTGCCCGCACATATTTTGCGTTCAATGGTGTGGTATTTTGACAGACAACATCTTATTTTTCGAGTTCTTGCGTTCAATGGTGTGGTATTTTGAAAGACAACATCTTATTTTACGGGTTGAAATGGTTCATTTTGTCTTCGAAACTTTTTAGGGAGAAGCTTAACCCTAACTGACTGGCCACACAGATTTTGCGTTCAATGGTGTGGTATTTTGACAGACAATATTTTATTTTCGTAGTTTTTGCGGTCAATGGTGTGGTATTTTGACAGACAACATCTTATTTTACGGGTTGAAATGCTTCATTTTGTCTTCGAAAATTTCTAGGGAGAAGCTTAACCATAACAGACTGGCCACACAGATTTTGCGTTCAATGGTGTGGTATTTTGACAGACAATATCTTATTTTCGGAGTTCTTGCGTTAAATGGTGTGATATTTTGATAGACAACAGCTTATTTTACGGATTGAAATGCTTCAATTTGTCTTCGAAAGTTTTTAGGGAGATGATCAACACTAACGACCGGCCACACAGATTTTGCGTTCAATGGTGTGGTATTTTGACAGACAATATCTTATTTTCGGAGTTTTTGCGGTCAATGGTGTGGTATTTTGACAGACAACATCTTATTTTAGGGGTTGAAATGCTTAATTTTGTCTTCGAAAATTTCTAGGGAGACTGACTGACTGCCCACACATATTTTGCATTCAATGGTGTGGTATTTTGACAGGCAATATTTCATTTTCTTGGTTTTTGGGGTCAACGATGTGGTATCTTGACAGACAACATTTTATTTTCCAGGTTGCAATGCTTAATTTTTTCTTCGAAAATATCTAGGGAGAAGCTTAACACTAACTGACTGGCCACGCAGACTTTGCGTTCAATGGTATGGTATTTTGACAGACAATATCTTTTTTTCGGAGTTTTTGCGGTCAATGGTGTGGTATTTTGACAGACAACATCTTATTTTACGGGTTGAAATGCTTCATTTTGTCTTCGAAAATTTCTAGGGAGAAGCTTAACACTAACTGACTGGCCACGCAGACTTTGCGTTCAATGGTGTGGTATTTTGACAGACAATATCTTATTTTCGGAGATTTTGTGTTCAATGGTGTGGTATTTTGACAGACAACATCTTATTTTACGGGCTGAAATGCTTCATTTTGTCTTCGAAAATTTCTAGGGAGAAGCTTAACACTAACTGACTGGCCACACAGATTTTGCGTTGAATGGTGTGGTATTTTGACAGACAATATCTTATTTTCGGAGTTCTTGCGTTCAATGGTGTGGTATTTTGACAGACAACATCTTATTTTCCAGGCTGAAATGCTTCATTTTGTCTTCGTAAATATCTAGGGAAAAGCTTAACATTAACTGACTGGCCACGCAGACTTTGCGTTCAATGGTGTGGCATTTTGACAGACAATATCTTATTTTCGGTGAATTTGTGTTCAATGGTGTGGTATTTTGACAGACAACATCTTATTTTACGGGCTGAAATGCTTCATTTTGTCTTCGAAAATTTCTAGGGAGAAGCTTAACACTAACTGACTGGCCACACAGATTTTGCGTTCAATGGTGTGGTATTTTGACAGACAACATCTTATTTTCGGAGTTCTTGCGTTCAATGGTGTGGTATTTTGACAGACAACAGCTCATTTTACGGATTGAAGTGCTTCAATGTGCCTTCGAAAATTTCTAGGGAGATGCTTAACACTAACTGACTGGCCACGCAGACTTTGGGTTCAATGGTGTGGTATTTTCACAGACAGCGTCTTATTTTACGGGTTGAAATGCTTCATTTTGTCTTCGAAAATTTCTAGGGAGAAGCTTAATAATGTCTGACTGGCCACACAGATCGTGCGTTCAACGGTGTGGTATTTTGACAGCCAATATCTTATTTTCGGAGATTTTACGTTCAGTGGTGTGGTATTTTGACAGACAACATCTTACTTTACGGGCTGAAATGCTTCATTTTTTCTTCAAAAATTTATAGGGAGAAGCTTAACGCTAATTGACTGTCCACACAGATTTTGCGTTCAATGGTGTGGTATTTTGATAGGCTATATTTTATTTTCGGAGTTTTTGCGGTCAATGGTGTGGTATTTTGACAGACAACATCTTATTTTACGGATTGAAGTGCTTCAATTTGTCTTCGAAAATTTCTAGGGAGAAGCTTAAGAATGTCTGACTGGCCACATAGATCTTGCGTTAAATGGTGTATTATTTTAGCAGACAATATCTTATTTTCGGGGTTTTTGCGTTCAATGGTGTAGTATTTTGACAGATAACATCTTATATTCCGGGTTGAAATGCTTCAATTGGTCTTCGGAAACTTCTAGGGGGAAGCTTAACACTAACTGACTGGCCACACAGATTTTGCATTCAATGGTGTGGTATTCTGACAGACAATATCTTATTTTAGGGATTAAAATGTTTTATTTTGTCTTCGCAAACTTCTAGGGAAAAGCTTAAGAGTGTCTGACTGGCCACACAGACTTTGCGTTCAATGGTGTGGTATTTTGACAGGCAATATCTTATTTTTCGAGTTCTTGCGTTCAATGGTGTAGTATTTTGACAGACAACAGCTTATTTTACGGGTTGAAATGCTTCATTTTGTCTTCGAAAACATCTAGGGAGAAGCTTAACACTAACTGACTAGTCACGCAGACTTGGCGTTCAATGGTGTGGTATTTTGACAGACAATATCTTATTTTTCGGGTTCTTGCGTTCAATGGTGTGGTATTTTGACAGACAACATCTTATTTTACGGATCGAAATGCTTCAATTTGTCTTCGAAAATTTCTAGGGAGATGCTCAACACTAACGACGGGCCACACAGATTCGGCGTTCAATGGTGTGGTATTTTGACAGACAATATCTTATTTTCGAAGTTTTTGCGGTCAATAGTGTGGTATTTTGACAGACAACATCTTATTTTACGGGTTGAAATGCTTCATTTTGAATTCGAAAATTTCTAGGGAGAAGCTTAACCCTAACTGACTGCCCGCACATATTTTGCGTTCAGTGGTGTGGTATTTTGACAGACAATATCTTATTTTTCGAGTTCTTGCGTTCAATGGTGTGGTATTTTGACTGACAACATCTTATTTTACGGGTTGAAATGGTTCATTTTGCCTTCGAAACTTTTTAGGGAGAAGCTTAACCCTAACTGACTGGCCACACAGATTTTGCGTTCAATGGTGTGGTATTTTGACAGACAATATTTTATTTTCGTAGTTTTTGCGGTCAATGGTGTGGTATTTTGACAGACAACATCTTATTTTACGGGTTGAAATGCTTCATTTTGCCTTCGAAAATTTCTAGGGAGAAGCTTAACCCTAACTGACTGCCCACACATATTTTGCGTTCAATGGTGTGGTATTTTGACAGGCAATATTTTATTTTCGGAGTTTTTGCGGTCAATGATGTGGTATTTTGACAGACAACATTTTATTTTCCAGGTTGCAATGCTTCATTTTTTCTTCGAAAATATCTAGGGAGAAACTTAACACTAACTGACTGGCCACGCAGACTTTGCGTTCAATGGTGTGGTATTTTGACAGACAATATCTTTTTTTCCGAGGTTTTGCGGTCAATGGTGTGGTATTTTGACAGCAACATCTTATTTTACGGGTTGAAATGCTTCATTTTGTCTTCGAAAATTTCTATTGAGAAGCTTAACCATAACAGACTGCCCACACATATTTTGCGTTCAATGGTGTGGTATTTTGACAGGCAATATTTTATTTTCGGAGTTTTTGCGGTCAATGACGTGGTATTTGGACAGACAGCATCTTATTTCCCAGGCTGAAATGCTTCATTTTGTCTTCGTAAATATCTAGGGAGAAGCTAAACACTAACTGACTGGCCACGCAGACTTTGCGTTCAATGGTGTGGTATTTTGACAGACAATATCTTATTTTCGGAGATTTTGTGTTCAATGGTGTGGTATTTTGACAGACAATATCTCATTTTACGGGCTGAAATGCTTCATTTTGTCTTCGAAAATTTCTAGGGAGAAGCTTAACACTAACTGACTGGCCACACATATTTTGCATTCAATGGTGTGGTATTTTGACAGACAATATCTTATTTTCGGAGTTTTTGCGTTCAATGGTGTGGTATTTTAACAGACAATATCTTATTTTCGGAGTTTTTGCGGTCAATGGTGTGGCATTTTGACAGACAACATCTTATATTCCGGGTTGGATTGCTTCAATTGGTGTTCGAAAACTCCTAGGGAGAAGCTTAACACTAACGGCTGGCCACACAGATTTTGCGTTCAATGGTGTGGTATTTTAACAGACAATATCTTATTTTTCGAGTTCTTGCGTTCAATGGTGTGGTATTTTAACAGACAACATCTTATTTTACGGGTTGAAATGCTTCATTTTGCCTTCGAAAATTTCTAGGGAGAAGCTTAACCCTAACTGACTGCCCGCACATATTTTGCGTTCAATGGTGTGGTATTTTGACAGACAATATCTTATTTTTCGAGTTCTTGCGTTCAATGGTGTGGTATTTTGACAGACAACATTTTATTTTCCAATTTGCAATGCTTCATTTTGTCTTCGTAAATATCTAGGGAGAAGCTAAACACTAACTGACTGGCCACGCAGACTTTGCGTTCAATGGTGTGGTATTTTGACAGACAATATCTTATTTTCGGAGATTTTGTGTTCAATGGTGTGGTATTTTGACAGACAATATCTTATTTTACGGGCTGAAATGCTTCATTTTGTCTTCGAAAATTTCTAGGGAGAAGCTTAACACTAACTGACTGGCCACACAGATTTTGCGTTCAATGGTGTGGTATTTTGACAGACAATATCTTATTTTTCGAGTTCTTGCGTTCAATGGTGTGGTATTTTGACAGACAACGTTTTATTTTCCAATTTGCAATGCTTCATTTTGTCTTCGTAAATATCTAGGGAGAAGCTAAACACTAACTGACTGGCCACGCAGACTTTGCGTTCAATGGTGTGGTATTTTGACCGACAATATCTTATTTTCGGAGTTCTTGCGTTCAATGGTGTGGTATTTTGACAGACAACATCTTATATTCCGGGTTGGAATGCTTCAATTGGTCTTCGAAAACTCCTAGGGAGAAGCTTGTCACTAACGGCTGGCCACACAGATTTTGCGTTCAATGGTGTGGTATTTTAACAGACAATATCTTATTTTTCGGGTTCTTGCGTTCAATGGTGTGGTATTTTGACAGACAACATCTTATTTTACGGGTTGAAATGGTTCATTTTGTGTTCGAAACTTTTTAGGGAGAAGCTTAACCCTAACTGACTGGCCACACAGATTTTGCGTTCAATGGTGTGGTATTTTGACAGACAATATTTTACTTTCGGAGTTTTTGCGGTCAATGATGTGGTATTTTGACAGACAACATCTTATTTTACGGATTGAAATGCTTCATTTTGTCTTCGAAAATATCTAGGGAGAAGCTTAACACTAACTGACTAGCCACGCAGACTTGGCGTTCAATGGTGTGGTATTTTGACAGACAAAATCTTATTTTTCGGGTTCTTGCGTTCAATGGTGTGGTATTTTGACAGACAACATCTTATTTTACGGATCGAAATGCTTCAATTTGTCTTCGAAAATTTCTAGGGAGATGCCCAACACTAACGACTGGCCACACAGATTTTGCGTTCAATGGTGTGGTATTTTGACAGACAACAGCTTATTTTACGGGTTGAAATGCTTCATTTTGTCTTCGAAAATATCTAGGGAGAAGCTTAACACTAACTGACTAGCCACGCAGACTTGCCGTTCAATGGTGTGGTATTTTGACAGACAAAATCTTATTTTTCGGGTTCTTGCGTTCAATGGTGTGGTATTTTGACAGACAACATCTTATTTTACGGATCGAAATGCTTCAATTTGTCTTCGAAAATTTCTAGGGAGATGCCCAACACTAACGACTGGCCACACAGATTTTGCGTTCAATGGTGTGGTATTTTGACAGACAATATCTTATTTTCGAAGTTTTTGCGGTCAATAGTGTGGTATTTTGACAGACAACATCTTATTTTACGGGTTGAAATGCTTCATTTTGCCTTCGAAAATTTCTATTGAGAAGCTTAACCCTAACTGACTGCCCGCACATATTTTGCGTTCAATGGTGTGGTATTTTGACAGACAACATCTTATTTTTCGAGTTCTTGCGTTCAATGGTGTGGTATTTTGACAGACAACATCTTATTTTACGGGTTGAAATGGTTCATTTTGTCTTCGAAACTTTTTAGGGAGAAGCTTAACCCTAACTGACTGGCCACACAGATTTTGCGTTCAATGGTGTGGTATTTTGACAGACAATATTTTATTTTCGTAGTTTTTGCGGTCAATGGTGTGGTATTTTGACAGACAACATCTTATTTTACGGGTTGAAATGCTTCATTTTGTCTTCGAAAATTTCTAGGGAGAAGCTTAACCATAACAGACTGGCCACACAGATTTTGCGTTCAATGGTGTGGTATTTTGACAGACAATATCTTATTTTCGGAGTTCTTGCGTTAAATGGTGTGATATTTTGATAGACAACAGCTTATTTTACGGATTGAAATGCTTCAATTTGTCTTCGAAAGTTTTTAGGGAGATGATCAACACTAACGACCGGCCACACAGATTTTGCGTTCAATGGTGTGGTATTTTGACAGACAATATCTTATTTTCGGAGTTTTTGCGGTCAATGGTGTGGTATTTTGACAGACAACATCTTATTTTAGGGGTTGAAATGCTTAATTTTGTCTTCGAAAATTTCTAGGGAGACTGACTGACTGCCCACACATATTTTGCATTCAATGGTGTGGTATTTTGACAGGCAATATTTCATTTTCTTGGTTTTTGGGGTCAACGATGTGGTATCTTGACAGACAACATTTTATTTTCCAGGTTGCAATGCTTAATTTTTTCTTCGAAAATATCTAGGGAGAAGCTTAACACTAACTGACTGGCCACGCAGACTTTGCGTTCAATGGTATGGTATTTTGACAGACAATATCTTTTTTTCGGAGTTTTTGCGGTCAATGGTGTGGTATTTTGACAGACAACATCTTATTTTACGGGTTGAAATGCTTCATTTTGTCTTCGAAAATTTCTAGGGAGAAGCTTAACACTAACTGACTGGCCACGCAGACTTTGCGTTCAATGGTGTGGTATTTTGACAGACAATATCTTATTTTCGGAGATTTTGTGTTCAATGGTGTGGTATTTTGACAGACAACATCTTATTTTACGGGCTGAAATGCTTCATTTTGTCTTCGAAAATTTCTAGGGAGAAGCTTAACACTAACTGACTGGCCACACAGATTTTGCGTTGAATAGTGTGGTATTTTGACAGACAATATCTTATTTTCGGAGTTCTTGCGTTCAATGGTGTGGTATTTTGACAGACAACATCTTATTTTCCAGGCTGAAATGCTTCATTTTGTCTTCGTAAATATCTAGGAAAAAGCTTAACATTAACTGACTGGCCACGCAGACTTTGCGTTCAATGGTGTGGCATTTTGACAGACAATATCTTATTTTCGGTGATTTTGTGTTCAATGGTGTGGTATTTTGACAGACAACATCTTATTTAACGGGCTGAAATGCTTCATTTTGTCTTCGAAAATTTCTAGGGAGAAGCTTAACACTAACTGACTGGCCACACAGATTTTGCGTTCAATGGTGTGGTATTTTGACAGACAACATCTTATTTTCGGAGTTCTTGCGTTCAATGGTGTGGTATTTTGACAGACAACAGCTCATTTTACGGATTGAAGTGCTTCAATGTGCCTTCGAAAATTTCTAGGGAGATGCTTAACACTAACTGACTGGCCACGCAGACTTTGGGTTCAATGGTGTGGTATTTTCACAGACAGCGTCTTATTTTACGGGTTGAAATGCTTCATTTTGTCTTCGAAAATTTCTAGGGAGAAGCTTAATAATGTCTGACTGGCCACACAGATCGTGCGTTCAACGGTGTGGTATTTTGACAGCCAATATCTTATTTTCGGAGATTTTACGTTCAGTGGTGTGGTATTTTGACAGACAACATCTTACTTTACGGGCTGAAATGCTTCATTTTTTCTTCAAAAATTTATAGGGAGAAGCTTAACGCTAATTGACTGTCCACACAGATTTTGCGTTCAATGGTGTGGTATTTTGATAGGCTATATTTTATTTTCGGAGTTTTTGCGGTCAATGGTGTGGTATTTTGACAGACAACATCTTATTTTACGGATTGAAGTGCTTCAATTTGTCTTCGAAAATTTCTAGGGAGAAGCTTAAGAATGTCTGACTGGCCACATAGATCTTGCGTTAAATGGTGTATTATTTAAGCAGACAATATCTTATTTTCGGGGTTTTTGCGTTCAATGGTGTAGTATTTTGACAGATAACATCTTATATTCCGGGTTGAAATGCTTCAATTGGTCTTCGGAAACTTCTAGGGGGAAGCTTAACACTAACTGACTGGCCACACAGATTTTGCATTCAATGGTGTGGTATTCTGACAGACAATATCTTATTTTAGGGATTAAAATGTTTTATTTTGTCTTCGCAAACTTCTAGGGAAAAGCTTAAGAGTGTCTGACTGGCCACACAGACTTTGCGTTCAATGGTGTGGTATTTTGACAGGCAATATCTTATTTTTCGAGTTCTTGCGTTCAATGGTGTAGTATTTTGACAGACAACAGCTTATTTTACGGGTTGAAATGCTTCATTTTGTCTTCGAAAACATCTAGGGAGAAGCTTAACACTAACTGACTAGTCACGCAGACTTGGCGTTCAATGGTGTGGTATTTTGACAGACAATATCTTATTTTTCGGGTTCTTGCGTTCAATGGTGTGGTATTTTGACAGACAACATCTTATTTTACGGATCGAAATGCTTCAATTTGTCTTCGAAAATTTCTAGGGAGATGCGCAACACTAACGACTGGCCACACAGATTTGGCGTTCAATGGTGTGGTATTT
Organism: Brachypalpus laphriformis; assembly: GCA_945910035.1. Lineage (NCBI taxonomy): Eukaryota > Metazoa > Arthropoda > Insecta > Diptera > Syrphidae > Brachypalpus > Brachypalpus laphriformis. The sequence goes on along the minus strand of OX246756.1, from coordinate 114,817,082 downwards.
TGACAGACAATATCTTATTTTCGAAGTTTTTGCGGTCAATAGTGTGGTATTTTGACAGACAACATCTTATTTTACGGGTTGAAATGCTTCATTTTGAATTCGAAAATTTCTAGGGAGAAGCTTAACCCTAACTGACTGCCCGCACATATTTTGCGTTCAGTGGTGTGGTATTTTGACAGACAATATCTTATTTTTCGAGTTCTTGCGTTCAATGGTGTGGTATTTTGACAGACAACATCTTATTTTACGGGTTGAAATGGTTCATTTTGCCTTCGAAACTTTTTAGGGAGAAGCTTAACCCTAACTGACTGGCCACACAGATTTTGCGTTCAATGGTGTGGTATTTTGACAGACAATATTTTATTTTCGTAGTTTTTGCGGTCAATGGTGTGGTATTTTGACAGACAACATCTTATTTTACGGGTTGAAATGCTTCATTTTGCCTTCGAAAATTTCTAGGGAGAAGCTTAACCCTAACTGACTGCCCACACATATTTTGCGTTCAATGGTGTGGTATTTTGACAGGCAATATTTTATTTTCGGAGTTTTTGCGGTCAATGATGTGGTATTTTGACAGACAACATTTTATTTTCCAGGTTGCAATGCTTCATTTTTTCTTCGAAAATATCTAGGGAGAAACTTAACACTAACTGACTGGCCACGCAGACTTTGCGTTCAATGGTGTGGTATTTTGACAGACAATATCTTTTTTTCCGAGGTTTTGCGGTCAATGGTGTGGTATTTTGACAGCAACATCTTATTTTACGGGTTGAAATGCTTCATTTTGTCTTCGAAAATTTCTATTGAGAAGCTTAACCATAACAGACTGCCCACACATATTTTGCGTTCAATGGTGTGGTATTTTGACAGGCAATATTTTATTTTCGGAGTTTTGCGGTCAATGACGTGGTATTTGGACAGACAGCATCTTATTTCCCAGGCTGAAATGCTTCATTTTGTCTTCGTAAATATCTAGGGAGAAGCTAAACACTAACTGACTGGCCACGCAGACTTTGCGTTCAATGGTGTGGTATTTTGACAGACAATATCTTATTTTCGGAGATTTTGTGTTCAATGGTGTGGTATTTTGACAGACAATATCTCATTTTACGGGCTGAAATGCTTCATTTTGTCTTCGAAAATTTCTAGGGAGAAGCTTAACACTAACTGACTGGCCACACATATTTTGCATTCAATGGTGTGGTATTTTGACAGACAATATCTTATTTTCGGAGTTTTTTGCGTTCAATGGTGTGGTATTTTAACAGACAATATCTTATTTTCGGAGTTTTTGCGGTCAATGGTGTGGCATTTTGACAGACAACATCTTATATTCCGGGTTGGATTGCTTCAATTGGTCTTCGAAAACTCCTAGGGAGAAGCTTAACACTAACGGCTGGCCACACAGATTTTGCGTTCAATGGTGTGGTATTTTAACAGACAATATCTTATTTTTCGAGTTCTTGCGTTCAATGGTGTGGTATTTTAACAGACAACATCTTATTTTACGGGTTGAAATGCTTCATTTTGCCTTCGAAAATTTCTAGGGAGAAGCTTAACCCTAACTGACTGCCCGCACATATTTTGCGTTCAATGGTGTGGTATTTTGACAGACAATATCTTATTTTTCGAGTTCTTGCGTTCAATGGTGTGGTATTTTGACAGACAACATTTTATTTTCCAATTTGCAATGCTTCATTTTGTCTTCGTAAATATCTAGGGAGAAGCTAAACACTAACTGACTGGCCACGCAGACTTTGCGTTCAATGGTGTGGTATTTTGACAGACAATATCTTATTTTCGGAGATTTTGTGTTCAATGGTGTGGTATTTTGACAGACAATATCTTATTTTACGGGCTGAAATGCTTCATTTTGTCTTGGAAAATTTCTAGGGAGAAGCTTAACACTAACTGACTGGCCACACAGATTTTGCGTTCAATGGTGTGGTATTTTGACAGACAATATCTTATTTTTCGAGTTCTTGCGCTCAATGGTGTGGTATTTTGACAGACAACATTTTATTTTCCAATTTGCAATGCTTCATTTTGTCATCGTAAATATCTAGGGAGAAGCTAAACACTAACTGACTGGCCACGCAGACTTTGCGTTCAATGGTGTGGTATTTTGACCGACAATATCTTATTTTCGGAGTTCTTGCGTTCAATGGTGTGGTATTTTGACAGACAACATCTTATTTTCCGGGTTGGAATGCTTCAATTGGTCTTCGAAAACTCCTAGGGAGAAGCTTGTCACTAACGGCTGGCCACACAGATTTTGCGTTCAATGGTGTGGTATTTTAACAGACAATATCTTATTTTTCGGGTTCTTGCGTTCAATGGTGTGGTATTTTGACAGACAACATCTTATTTTACGGGTTGAAATGGTTCATTTTGTGTTCGAAACTTTTTAGGGAGAAGCTTAACCCTAACTGACTGGCCACACAGATTTTGCGTTCAATGGTGTGGTATTTTGACAGACAATATTTTACTTTCGGAGTTTTTGCGGTCAATGATGTGGTATTTTGACAGACAACATCTTATTTTACGGATTGAAATGCTTCATTTTGTCTTCGAAAATATCTAGGGAGAAGCTTAACACTAACTGACTGGCCACACAGTATTTGCGTTCAATGGTGTTTTATTTTGACAGACAATATCTTTTTTTCGGAGTTTTTGCGGTCAATGGTGTGGTATTTTGACAGGCAACATCTTATTTTACGGGTTGAAATGCTTCATTTGGTCTTCGAAAATTTCTAGGGAGAAGCTTAACCATAACTGACTGCCCACACATATTTTGCGTTCAATGGTGTGGTATTTTAACAGGCAATATCTTTTTTTCGGAGTTTTTGCTTTCAATGGTGTGGTATTTGGCAGACAACATCTTATTTTACGGGTTGAAATGCTTCATTGTGTCTTCGAAAATATCTAGGGAGAAGCTTAACACTAACTGACTAGCCACGCAGACTTTGCGTTCAATGGTGTGGTGTTTTGACAGACAATATCTCAGTTTTCGAGTTCTTGCGCCCAATGGTGTGGTATTTTGACAGACAACATCTTATTTTACGGGTTGAAATGCTTCATTTTGTCTTCGAAAATATCTAGGGAGAAGCTTAACACTAACTGACTAGCCACGCAGACTTGGCGTTCAATGGTGTGGTATTTTGACAGACAATATCTTATTTTTCGGGTTCTTGCGTTCAATGGTGTGGTATTTTGACAGACAACATCTTATTTTACGGGTCGAAATGCTTCATTTTGTCTTCGAAAATTTCTAGGGAGATGCTCAACACTAACGACTGGCCACACAGATTTTGCGTTCAATGGTGTGGTATTTTGACAGACAATATCTTATTTTCGAAGTTTTTGCGGTCAATAGTGTGGTATTTTGACAGACAACATCTTATTTTACGGGTTGAAATGCTTCATTTTGCCTTCGAAAATTTCTAGGGAGAAGCTTAACCCTAACTGACTGCCCGCACATATTTTGCGTTCAATGGTGTGGTATTTTGACAGACAATATCTTATTTTGCCGAGGTTTTGCGGTCAATGGTGTGGTATTTTGACAGACAACATCTTATTTTACGGGTTGAAATGCTTCATTTTGTCTTCGAAAATTTCTAGGGAGAAGCTTAACCATAACAGACTGCCCACACATATTTTGCGTTCAATGGTGTGGTATTTTGACAGACAATATTTTACTTTCGGAGTTTTTGCGGTCAATGATGTGGTATTTTGACAGACAACATCTTATTTTACGGATTGAAATGCTTCATTTTGTCTTCGAAAATATCTAGGGAGAAGCTTAACACTAACTGACTGGCCACACAGAATTTGCGTTCAATGGTGTTTTATTTTGACAGACAATATCTTTTTTTCGGAGCTTTTGCGGTCAATGGTGTGGTATTTTGACAGACAACATCTTATTTTACGGGTTGAAATGCTTCATTTGGTCTTCGAAGATTTCTGGGGAGAAGCTTAACCATAACTGACTGCCCACACATATTTTGCGTTCAATGGTGTGGTATTTTAACAGGCAATATATTTTTTTCGGAGTTTTTGCTTTCAATGGTGTGGTATTTGGCAGACAACATCTTATTTTACGGGTTGAAATGCTTCACTGTGTCTTCGAAAATATCTAGGGAGAAGCTTAACACTAACTGACTAGCCACGCAGACTTTGCGTTCAATGGTGTGGTATTTTGACAGACAATATCTCAGTTTTCGAGTTCTTGCGCTCAATGGTGTGGTATTTTGACAGACAACATCTTATTTTACGGGTCGAAATGCTTCATTTTGTCTTCGAAAATATCTAGGGAGAAGCTTAACACTAACTGACTAGCCACGCAGACTTGGCGTTCAATGGTGTGGTATTTTGACAGACAATATCTTATTTTTCGGGTTCTTGCGTTCAATGGTGTGGTATTTTGACAGACAACATCTTATTTTACGGGTCGAAATGCTTCATTTTGTCTTCGAAAATTTCTAGGGAGATGCTCAACACTAACGACTGGCCACACAGATTTTGCGTTCAATGGTGTGGTATTTTGACAGACAATATCTTATTTTCGAAGTTTTTGCGGTCAATAGTGTGGTATTTTGACAGACAACATCTTATTTTACAGGTTGAAATGCTTCATTTTGCCTTCGAAAATTTCTAGGGAGAAGCTTAACCCTAACTGACTGCCCGCACATATTTTGCGTTCAATGGTGTGGTATTTTGACAGACAATATCTTATTTTGCCGAGGTTTTGCGGTCAATGGTGTGGTATTTTGACAGACAACATCTTATTTTACGGGTTGAAATGCTTCATTTTGTCTTCGAAAATTTCTAGGGAGAAGCTTAACCATAACAGACTGCCCACACATATTTTGCGTTCAATGGTGTGGTATTTTGACAGGCAATATTTTATTTTCGGAGTTTTTGCGGTCAATGACGTGGTATTTTGACAGACAACATCTTATTTTAAGTTCTGAAATGCTTCATTTTGTCTTCGTAAATGTCTAGGGAGAAGCTTAACACTAACTGACTGGCCACGCAGACTTTGCGTTCAATGGTGTGGTATTTTAACAGACAATATCTTATTTTTCGAGTTCTTGCGTTCAATGGTGTGGTATTTTGACAGACAACATCTTATTTTACGGGTTGAAATGGTTCATTTTGTCTTCGAAACTTTTTATCGAGAAGCTTAACCTTAACTGACTGGCCACACAGATTTTGCGTTCAATGGTGTGGTATTTTGACAGACAATATTTTATTTTCGTAGTTTTTGCGGTCAATGGTGTGGTATTTTGACAGACAACATCTTATTTTACGGGTTGAAATGCTTCATTTTGTCTTCGAAAATTTCTAGGGAGAAGCCTAACCCTAACTAACTGCCCGCACATATTTTGCGTTCAATGGTGTGGTATTTTGACAGGCAATATTTTATTTTCTGAGTATTTGCGGTCAATGATGTGGTATTTTGACAGACAACATTTCATTTTCCAGGTTGCAATGCTTCATTTTTTCTTCGAAAATATCTAGGGAGAAGCTTAACACTAACTGACTGGCCACGCAGACTTTGCGTTCAATGGTGTGGTATTTTGACAGACAATATCTTTTTTTCCGAAGTTTTGCGGTCAATGGTGTGGTATTTTGACAGACAACATCTTATTTTACGGGTTGAAATGCTTCATTTTGTCTTCGAAAATTTCTAGGGAGAAGCTTAACCATAACAGACTGCCCACACATATTTTGCGTTCAATGGTGTGGTATTTTGACAGGCAATATTTTATTTTCGGAGTTTTTGCGGTCAATGACGTGGTATTTTGACAGACAACATCTTATTTTACGTTCTGAAATGCTTCATTTTGTCTTCGAAAATTTCTAGGGAGAAGCTTAACACTAACTGACTGGCCACACAGACTTTGCGTTCAATGGTGTGGTATTTTGACAGACAATATCTTATTTTCGGAGATTTTGTTTTCAATGGTGTGGTATTTTGACAGACTATATCTTATTTTACGGGCTGAAATGCTTCATTTTGTCTTCGAAAATTTCTAGGGAGAAGCTTAACACTAACTGACTGGCCACACAGATTTTGCGTTCAATGGTGTAGTATTTTGACAGACAATATCTTATTTTCGGGGTTCTTGCGTTCAATGGTGTGGTACTTTGACAGACAACAGCTTATTTTACGGATTGAAATGCTTCAATTTGTCTTCGAAAATTTCTAGGGAAATGCTCAACACTAACGACTGGCCACACAGATTTTGCGTTCAATGGTGTGGTATTTTGACAGACAATATCTTATTTTCGGAGTTTTTGCGGTCAATGGTGTGGTATTTTGACAGACAACATCTTATATTCCGGGTTGGAATGCTTCAATTGGTCTTCGAAAACTCCTAGGGAGAAGCTTAACACTAACGACTGGCCACACAGATTTTGCGTTCAATGGTGTGGGATTTTAACAGACAATATCTTATTTTTCGAGTTCTTGCGTTCAATGGTGTGGTATTTTGACAGACAATATCTTATTTTACGGGTTGAAATGGTTCATTTTGTGTTCGAAACTTTTTAGTGAGAAGCTTAACCCTAACTGACTGGCCACACAGATTTTGCGTTCAATGGTGTGGTATTTTAACAGACAATATCTTATTTTTCGAGTTCTTGCGTTCAATGGTGTGGTATTTTGACAGACAACATCTTATTTTACGGGTTGAAATGGTTCATTTTGTGTTCGAAACTTTTTAGGGAGAAGCTTGACCCTAACTGACTGGCCGCACAGATTTTGCGTTCAATGGTCTGGTATTTTGACAGACAATATTTTACTTTCAGAGTTTTTGCGGTCAATTGTGTGGTATTTTGACAGATAACATCTTATTTTACGGATTGAAATGCTTCATTTTGTCTTCGAAAATTTCTAGGGAGAAGCTTAACCCTAACTGCCCGCACATATTTTGCGTTCAATGGTGTGGTATTTTGACAGGCAATATTTTATTTTCGGAGTTTTTGCGGTCAATGATGTGGTATTTTGACAGACAACATTTTATTTTCCAGGTTGCAATGCTTCATTTTTTTTTCGAAAATATCTAGGGAGAAGCTTAACACTAACTGACTGGCCACACAGAATTTGCGTTCAATGGTGTGGTATTTTGACAGACAATATCTTTTTTTCGGAGTTTTTGCGGTCAATGGTGTGGTATTTTGACAGACAACATCTTATTTTACGGGTTGAAATGCTTCATTTGGTCTTCGAAAATTTCTAGGGAGAAGCTTAACCATAACTGACTGCCCACACATATTTTGCGTTCAATGGTGTGGTATTTTAACAGACAATATTTTGTTTTCGGAGTTTTTGCGGTCAATGATGTGGTATTTTGACAGACAACATCTTATTTCCCAGGCTGAAATGCTTCATTTTGTCTTCGTAAATATCTAGGGAGAAGCTTAACACTAACTGACTGGCCACGCAGACTTTGCGTTCAATGGTGTGGTATTTTGACAGACAGTATCTTATTTGCGGAGATTTTGTGTTCAATGGTGTGGTATTTTGACAGACAACATCTTATTTTACGGGCTGGAATGCTTAATTTTGTCTTCGAAAATTTCTGGGGAGGAGCTTAACACTAATTGACTGGCCACACAGATTGTGCGTTCAATGGTGTTTTATTTTGACAGACAATATCTTATTTTCGGAGTTCTTGCGTTCAATGGTGTGGTATTTTGACAGACAACAGGTTATTTCACGGATTGAAATGCTTCATTTTGTCTTTGAAAATATCTAGGGAGAAGCTTAACACTAACTGACTAGCCACGCGGACTTGGCGTTCAATGGTGTGGTATTTTGACAGACAATATCTTATTTTTCGGGTTCTTGCGCTCAATGGTGTGGTATTTTGACAGACAACATCTTATTTTACGGGTTGAAATGCTTCATTTTGTCTTCGAAAATATCTAGGGAGAAGCTTAACACTAACTGACTAGCCACGCAGACTTGGCGTTCAATGGTGTAGTATTTTGACAGACAATATCTTATTTTTCGGGTTCTTGCGTTCAATGGTGTGGTATTTTGATAGACAACATCTTATTTTACGGGTCGAAATGCTTCATTTTGTCTTCGAAAATTTCTAGGGAGATGCTCAACACTAACGACTGGCCACACAGATTTTGCGTTCAATGGTGTGGTATTTTAACAGACAATATCTTATTTTCGAAGTTTTTGCGGTCAATAGTGTGGTATTTTGACAGACAACATCTTATTTTACGGGTTGAAATGCTTCATTTTGCCTTCGAAAATTTCTAGGGAGAAGCTTAACCCTAACTGACTGCCCGCACATATTTTGCGTTCAATGGTGTGGTATTTTGACAGACAATATCTTATTTTGCCGAGGCTTTGCGGTCAATGGTGTGGTATTTTGACAGACAACATCTTATTTTACGGGTTGAAATGCTTCATTTTGTCTTCGAAAATTTCTAGGGAGAAGCTTAACCATAACAGACTGCCCACACATATTTTGCGTTCAATGGTGTGGTATTTTGACAGGCAATATTTTATTTTCGGAGTTTTTGCGGTCAATGACGTGGTATTTTGACAGACAACATCTTATTTCCCAGGCTGAAATGCTTCATTTTGTCTTCGTAAATATCTAGGGAGAAGCTTAACACTAACTGACTGGCCACACAGACTTTGCGTTCAATGGTGTGGTATTTTAACAGACAATATCTTATTTTTCGAGTTCTTGCGTTCAATGGTGAGGTGTTTTGACAGACAACATCTTATTTTACGGGTTGAAATGGTTCATTTTGTCTTCGAAACTTTTTAGGGAGAAGCTTAACCCTAACTGACTGGCCACACAGATTTTGCGTTCAATGGTGTGGTATTTTGACAGACAATATTTTATTTTCGTAGTTTTTGCGGTCAATGGTGTGGTATTTTGACAGACAACATCTTATTTTACGGGTTGAAATGCTTCATTTTGTCTTCGAAAATTTCTAGGGAGAAGCCTAACCCTAACTAACTGCCCGCACATATTTTGCGTTCAATGGTGTGGTATTTTGACAGGCAATATTTTATTTTCTGAGTATTTGCGGTCAATGATGTGGTATTTTGACAGACAACATTTTATTTTACGGGTTGCAATGCTTCATTTTTTCTTCGAAAATATCTAGGGAGAAGCTTAACACTAACTGACTGGCCACGCAGACTTTGCGTTCAATGGTGTGGTATTTTGACAGACAATATCTTTTTTTCCGAAGTTTTGCGGTCAGTGGTGTGGTATTTTGACAGACAACATCTTATTTTACGGGTTGAAATGCTTCATTTTGTCTTCGAAAATTTCTACGGAGAAGCTTAACCATAACAGACTGCCCACACATATTTTGCGTTCAATGGTGTGGTATTTTGACAGGCAATATTTTATTTTCGGAGTTTTTGCGGTCAATGACGTGGTATTTTGACAGACAACATCTTATTTCCCAGGCTGAAATTCTTCATTTTGTCTTCGTTAATATCTAGGGAGAAGCTTAGCACTAACTGACTGGCCACGCAGACTTTGCGTTCAATGGTGTGGTATTTTGACAGACAATATCTTATTTTCGGAGATTTTGTGTTCAATGGTGTGGTATTTTGACAGACAATATCTTATTTTACGGGCTGAAATGCTTCATTTTGTCTTCGAAAATTTCTAGGGAGAAGCTTAACACTAACTGACTGGCCACACAGATTTTGCGTTCAATGGTGTAGTATTTTGACAGACAATATCTTATTTTCGGGGTTCTTGCGTTCAATGGTGTGGTACTTTGACAGACAACAGCTTATTTTACGGATTGAAATGCTTCAATTTGTCTTCGAAAATTTCTAGGGAAATGCTCAACACTAACGACTGGCCACACAGATTTTGCGTTCAATGGTGTGGTATTTTGACAGACAATATCTTATTTTCGGAGTTTTTGCGGTCAATGGTGTGGTATTTTGACAGACAACATCTTATATTCCGGGTTGGAATGCTTCAATTGGTCTTCGAAAACTCCTAGGGAGAAGCTTAACACTAACGACTGGCCACACAGATTTTGCGTTCAATGGTGTGGGATTTTAACAGACAATATCTTATTTTTCGAGTTCTTGCGTTCAATGGTGTGGTATTTTGACAGACAACATCTTATTTTACGGGTTGAAATGGTTCATTTTGTGTTCGAAACTTTTTAGGGAGAAGCTTGACCCTAACTGACTGGCCGCACAGATTTTGCGTTCAGTGGTCTGGTATTTTGACAGACAATATTTTACTTTCGGAGTTTTTGCGGTCAATTGTGTGGTATTTTGACAGATAACATCTTATTTTACGGATTGAAATGCTTCATTTTGTCTTCGAAAATTTCTAGGGAGAAGCTTAACCCTAATTGCCCGCACATATTTTGCGTTCAATGGTGTGGTATTTTGACAGGCAATATTTTATTTTCGGAGTTTTTGCGGTCAATGATGTGGTATTTTGACAGACAACATTTTATTTTCCAGGTTGCAATGCTTCATTTTTTTTTTCGAAAATATCTAGGGAGAAGCTTAACACTAACTGACTGGCCACACAGAATTTGCGTTCAATGGTGTGGTATTTTGACAGACAATATCTTATTTTCGGAGATTTTGTGTTCAATGGTGTGGTATTTTGACAGACAATATCTTATTTTACGGGCTGAAATGCTTCATTTTGTCTTCGAAAATTTCTAGGGAGAAGCTTAACCATAACTGACTGCCCACACATATTTTGCGTTCAATGGTGTGGTATTTTAACAGGCAATATTTTGTTTTCGGAGTTTTTGCGGTCAATGATGTGGTATTTTGACAGACAACATCTTATTTTCCAGGTTGCAATGCTTCATTTTGTCTTCGTAAATATCTATTGAGAAGGTTCACACTAACTGACTGGCCACGCAGACTTTGCGTTCAATGGTGTGGTATTTTGACAGACAGTATCTTATTTGCGGAGATTTTGTGTTCAATGGTGTGGTATTTTGACAGACAACATCTTATTTTACGTTCTGAAATGCTTCATTTTGTCTTCGAAAATTTCTAGGGAGAAGCTTAACACTAACTGACTGGCCACACAGATTTTGCGTTCAATGGTGTGGTATTTTGACAGACAATAACTTATTTTCGGAGTTTTTGCGGTCAATGGTGTGGTATTTTGACAGACAACATCTTATTTTACGGGTTGAAATGCTTCATTTTGTCTTCGAAAATTTCTAGTTAGAAGCTGAACCCTAACTGACTGCCCACACATATTTTGCGTTCAATGGTGTGGTATTTTGACAGGCAATATTTCATTTTCTTGGTTTTTGCGGTCAACGATGTGGTATCTTGACAGACAACATTTTATTTTCCAGGTTGCAATGCGTAATTTTTTCTTCGAAAATATCTAGGGAGAAGCTTAACACTAACTGACTGGCCACGCAGACTTTGCGTTCAATGGTGTGGTATTTTGACAGACAATATCTTATTTTCGGAGTTCTTGCGTTCAATGGTGTGGTATTTTGGCAGACAACATCTTATTTTACGGGCTGGAATGCTTCATTTTGTCTTCGAAAATTTCTGGGGAGGAGCTTAACACTAATTGACTGGCCACACAGATTGTGCGTTCAATGGTGTGGTATTTTGACAGACAATATCTTATTTTCGGAGTTCTTGCGTTCAATGGAGTGGTATTTTGACAGACAACAGGTTATTTCACGGATTGAAATGCTTCAATTTGTCTTCGAAAATTTCTATTAAGATGCTCAACATTAACGAGTGGCCACACATATTTTGCGTTCAATGATGTGGTATTTTAACAGACAATATCTTATTTTCGGAGTTTTTGCGGTCAATGGTGTGGTATTTTGACAGACAACGTCTTATTTTACGGGTTGAAATGCTTCATTTTGTCTTCCAAAATTTCTAGGGAGAAGCTTAACCATAAGTGACTGCCCACACATATTTTGCGTTCAATGGTGTGGTATTTTAACAGGCAATATTTTATTTTCGGAGTTTTTGCGGTCAATGATGTGGTATCTTGACAGACAACATCTTATTTTCCAGGCTGAAATGCTTCATTTTGTCTTCGTAAATATCTAGGGAGAAGCTTAACACTAACTGACTGGCCACGCAGACTTTGCGTTCAATGGTGTGGTATTTTGACAGACAATATCTTTTTTCGGAATTTTTGCGGTCAATGGTGTGGTATTTCGACAGACAACATCTTATTTTACGGGTTGAAATGCTTCATTTTGTCTTCGAAAATTTCTAGGGAGAAGCTTAACCATAACTGGCTGCCCACACATATTTTGCGTTCAATGGTGTGGTATTTTAACAGGCAATATTTTATTTTCGGAGTTTTTGCGGTCAATGATGTGGTATTTTGACAGACAACATCTTATTTTCCAGGCTGAAATGCTTCATTTTGTCTTCGTAAATATCTATGGAGAAGCTTAACACTAACTGACTGGCCACGCAGACTTTGCGTTCAATGGTGTGGTATTTTGACAGACAATATCTTATTTTCGGAGTTCTTGCGTTCAATGGTGTGGTATTTTGACAGACAACATCTTATTTTACGGGCTGGAATGCTTCATTTTGTCTTCGAAAATTTCTGGGGAGGAGCTTAACACTAATTGACTGGCCACACAGATTGTGCGTTCAATGGTGTGGTATTTTGACAGACAATATCTTATTTTCGGAGTTCTTGCGTTCAATGGTGTGGTATTTTGGCAGACAACAGGTTATTTCACGGATTGAAATGCTTCAATTTGTCTTCGAAAATTTCTATTAAGATGCTCAACATTAACGAGTGGCCACACAGATTTTGCGTTCAATGATGTGGTATTTTAACAGACAATATCTTATTTTCGGAGTTTTTGCGGTCAATGGTGTGGTATTTTGACAGACAACGTCTTATTTTACGGGTTGAAATGCTTCATTTTGTCTTCGAAAATTTCTAGGGAGAAGCTTAACACTAACTGACTGGCCACGCAGACTTTGCGTTCAATGGTGTGGTATTTTGACAGACAATATCTTATTTTCGGAGATTTTGTGTTCAATGGTGTGGTATTTTGACAGACAACATCTTATTTTACGGGCTGAAATGCTTCATTTTGTTTTCGAAAATTTCTAGGGAGAAGCTTAACACTAACTGACTGGCCACGCAGACTTTGCGTTGAATGGTGTGGTATTTTGACAGACAATATCTTATTTTCGGAGTTCTTGCGTTCAATTGTGTGGTATTTTGACAGACAACATCTTATTTTCCAGGCTGCAATGCTTCATTTTGTCTTCGTAAATATCTAAGGAAAAGCTTAACACTAACTGACTGGCCACGCAGACTTTGCGTTCAATGGTGTGGTATTTTGACAGACAATATCTTATTTTCGGAGATTTTGTGTTCAGTGGTGTGGTATTTTGACAGACAGCATCTTATTTTACGGGCTGAAATGCTTCATTTTGTCTTCGAAAATTTCTAGGGAGAAGCTTAACACTAACTGACTGGCCACACAGATTTTGCGTTGAATGGTGTGGTATTTTGACAGACAATATCTTATTTTCGGAGTTCTTGCGTTCAATTGTGTGGTATTTTGACAGACAACATCTTATTTTCCAGGCTGCAATGCTTCATTTTGTCTTCGTAAATATCTAAGGAAAAGCTTAACACTAACTGACTGGCCACGCAGACTTTGCGTTCAATGGTGTGGTATTTTGACAGACAATATCTTATTTTCGGAGATTTTGTGTTCAGTGGTGTGGTATTTTGACAGACAGCATCTTATTTTACGGGCTGAAATGCTTCAATTTATCTTCGAAAATTTCTAGGGAGATGCTTAACACTAACTGACTGGCCACACAGACTTTGCGTTCAATGGTGTGGTATTTTGACAGACAGCGTCTTATTTTACGGGTTGAAATGCTACATTTTGTCTTCGAAAATTTCTAGGGAGAAGCTTAATAATGTCTGACTGGCCACACAGATCGTGCGTTCAACGGTGTGGTATTTTGACAGCCAATATCTTATTTTCGGAGATTTTACGTTCAATGGTGTGGTATTTTGACAGACAACATCCTACTTTACGGGCTGAAATGCTTCATTTTGTCTTCAAAAATTTATAGGGAGAAGCTTAACGCTAATTGACTGTCCACACAGATTTTGCGTTCAATGGTGTGGTATTTTGACAGGCTATATTTTATTTTCGGAGTTTTTGCGGTCAATGGTGTGGTATTTTGACAGACAACATCTTATTTTACGGATTGAAGTGCTTCAATTTGTCTTCGAAAATTTCTAGGGAGAAGCTTAAGAATGTCTGACTGGCCACGTAGATCTTGCGTTAAATGGTGTATTATTTTAGCAGACAATATCTTATTTTCGGGGTTTCTGCGTTCAATGGTGTAGTATTTTGACAGATAACATCTTATATTCCGGGTTGAAATGCTTCAATTGGTCTTCGGAAACTTCTAGGGGGAAGCTTAACACTAACTGACTGGCCACACAGATTTTGCATTCAATGGTGTGGTATTCTGACAGACAATATCTTATTTTCCGGATTAAAATGTTTTATTTTGTCTTCGCAAACTTCTAGGAAAAAGCTTAAGAGTTTCTGACTGGCCACACAGATTTTGCGTTCAATGGTGTGGTATTTTTACAGACAATATTTTATTTTCGGAGTTTTTGCTTTCAATGGTGTGGTATTTTGGCAGACAACATCTTATTTTACGGGTTGAAATGCTTCATTGTGTCTTCGAAAATATCTAGGGAGAAGCTTAACACTAACTGACTAGCCACGCAGACTTTGCTTTCAATGGTGTGGTATTTTGACAGACAATATCTTATTTTTCGAGTTGTTGCGTTCAATGGTGTGGTATTTTGACAGACAACGGCTTATTTTACGGGTTGAAATGCTTCATTTTGTCTTCAAAAATATCTAGGGAGAAGCTTAACACTAACTGACTAGCCACGCAGACTTGGCGTTCAATGGTGTGGTATTTTGACAGACAATATCTTATTTTTCGGGTTCTTGCGTTCAATGGTGTGGTATTTTGACAGACAACATCTTATTTTACGGATCGAAATGCATCAATTTGTCTTCGAAAATTTCTAGGGAGATGCTCAACACTTACGACTGGCCACACAGATTTTGCGTTCAATGGTGTGGTATTTTGACAGACAATATCTTATTTTCGTAGTTTTTGCGGTCAATGATGTGGTATTTTGACAGACAACATCTTATTTTACGGGTTGAAATGCTTCATTTTGTCTTCGAAAATTTCTAGGGAGAAGCTTAACCCTAACTAACTGCCCGCACATATTTTGCGTTCAATGGTGTGGTATTTTGACAGGCAATATTTTATTTTCGGAGTTTTTGCGGTCAATGATGTGGTATTTTGACAGACAACATTTTATTTTCCAGGTTGCAATGCTTCATTTTTTTTTCGAAAATATCTAGGGACAAGCTTAACACTAACTGACTGGCCACACAGAATTTGCGTTCAATGGTGTGGTATTTTGACAGACAATATCTTATTTTCGGAGATTTTGTGTTCAATGGTGTGGTATTTTGACAGACAATATCTTATTTTACGGGCTGAAATGCTTCATTTTGTCTTCGAAAATTTCTAGGGAGAAGCCTAACACTAACTGACTGGCCACACAGATTTTGCGTTCAATGGTTTTGTATTTTGACAGACAATATCTTATTTTCGGGGTTCTTGCGTTCAATGGTGTGGTATTTTGAGAGACAACAGCTTATTTTACGGATTGAAATGCTTCAATTTGTCTTCGAAAATTTCTAAGGTAATGCTCAACACTAACGACTGGAAACACAGATTTTGCGTTCAATGGTGTGGTATTTTGACAGACAATATCTTATTTTCGGAGTTTTTGCGGTCAATGGTGTGGTATTTTGACAGACAACATCTTATATTCCGGGTTGGAATGCTTCAATTGGTCTTCGAAAACTCCTAGGGAGAAGCTTAACACTAACGACTGGCCACACAGATTTTGCGTTCAATGGTGTGGTATTTTAACAGACAATATCTTATTTTTCGAGTTCTTGCGTTCAATGGTGTGGTATTTTGGCAGACAACATCTTATTTTACGGGTTGAAATGGTTCATTTTGTGTTCGAAACTTTTTAGGGAGAAGCTTAACCCTAATTGACTCTCCGCACAGATTTTGCGTTCAATGGTGTGGTATTTTGACAGACAACATCTTATTTTACGGGTTGAAATGCTTCATTTTGTCTTCGAAAATTTTTAGGGGGAAGCTTAACACTAACTGACTGGCCACGCAGACTTTGCGTTGAATGGTGTGGTATTTTGACAGACAATATCTTATTTTCGGAGTTCTTGCGTTCAATGGTGTGGTATTTTGACAGACAACATCTTATTTTCCAGGCTGCAATGCTTCATTTTGTCTTCGTAAATATCTAGGGAAAAGCTTAACACTAACTGACTGGCCACGCAGACTTTGCGTTCAATGGTGTGGTATTTTGACAGACAATATCTTATTTTCGGAGATTTTGTGTTCAATGGTGTGGTATTTTGACAGACAACATCTTATTTTACGGGCTGAAATGCTTCATTTTGTCTTCGAAAATTTCTAGGGAGAAGCTTAACACTAACTGACTGGCCACACAGATTTTGCATTTAATGGTGTGGTATTTTGACCGACAATATCTTATTTTCGGAGTTCTTGCGTTCAATTGTGTGGTATTTTGACAGATAACATCTTATTTTACGGACTGAAATGCTTCATTTTGTCTTCGAAAATTTTTAGGGAGAAGCTTAACCCTAACTCACTGCCCGCACATATTTTGCGTTCAATGGTGTGGTATTTTGAC
Organism: Brachypalpus laphriformis; assembly: GCA_945910035.1. Taxonomy (NCBI): domain Eukaryota; kingdom Metazoa; phylum Arthropoda; class Insecta; order Diptera; family Syrphidae; genus Brachypalpus; species Brachypalpus laphriformis. Next base: position 114,800,250 of record OX246756.1, on the reverse strand, counting down.
AGGCAATATTTTATTTTCGGAGTTTTTGCGGTCAATGATGTGGTATTTTGAGAGACAACATTTTATTTTCCAGGTTGCAATGCTTCATTTTTTTTTCGAAAATATCTAGGGAGAAGCTTAACACTAACTGACTGGCCACACAGAATTTGCGTTCAATGGTGTGGTATTTTGACAGACAATATCTTTTTTTCGGAGTTTTTGCGGTCAATGGTGTGGTATTTTGACAGACAACATCCTATTTTACGGGTTGAAATGCTTCATTTGGTCTTCGAAAATTTCTAGGGAGAAGCTTAACCATAACTGACTGCCCACACATATTTTGCGTTCAATGGTGTGGTATTTTAACAGGCAATATTTTGTTTTCGGAGTTTTTGCGGTCAATGATGTGGTATTTTGACAGACAACATCTTATTTTCCAGGTTGCAATGCTTCATTTTGTCTTCGTAAATATCTAGGGAGAAGGTTAACACTAACTGACTGGCCACGCAGACTTTGCGTTCAATGGTGTGGTATTTTGACAGACAACATCTTATTTTACGGGCTGAAATGCTTCATTTTGTCTTCGAAAATTTCTAGGGAGAAGCTTAACCATAACTGACTGGCCACACAGATTTTGCGTTCAATGGTGTGGTATTTTGACAGACAATATCTTATTTTCGGAGTTCTTGCGTTCAATGGTGTGGTATTTTGATAGACAACAGCTTATTTTACGGATTGAAATGCTTCAATTTGTCTTCGAAAGTTTCTAGGGAGATGCTAAACACTAACGACTGGCCACATAGATTTTGCGTTCAATGGTGTGGTATTTTGACAGACAATATCTTATTTTCGGAGCTTTTGCGGTCAATGGTGTGGTATTTTGACAGACAACATCTTATTTTACGGGTTGAAATGCTTCATTTTGTCTTCGAAAATTTCTAGTTAGAAGCTGAACCCTAACTGACTGCCCACACATATTTTGCGTTCAACGGTGTGGTATTTTGACAGGCAATATTTCATTTTCTTGGTTTTTGCGGTCAACGATGTGGTATCTTGACAGACAACATTTTATTTTCCAGGTTGCAATGCGTAATTTTTTCTTCGAAAATATCTAGGGAGAAGCTTAACACTAACTGACTGGCCACGCAGACTTTGCGTTCAATGGTATGGTATTTTGACAGACTATATATTTTTTCGGAATTTTTGCGGTCAATGGTGTGGTATTTCGACAGACAACATCTTATTTTACGGGTTGAAATGCTTCATTTTGTCTTCGAAAGTTTCTAGGGAGAAGCTTAACCATAACTAACTGCCCACACATATTTTGCGTTCAATGGTGTGGTATTTTAACAGGCAATATTTTATTTTCGGAGTTTTTGCGGTCAATGATGTGGTATTTTGACAGACAACATCTTATTTTCCAGGCTGAAATGCTTCATTTTGTCTTCGTAAATATCTAGGGAGAAGCTTAACACTAACTGACTGGCCACGCAGACTTTGCGTTCAATGGTGTGGTATTTTGACAGACAATATCTTATCTTCGGAGTTCTTGCGTTCAATGGTGTGGTATTTTGACAGACAACATCTTATTTGACGGGCTGGAATGCTTCATTTTGTCTTCGAAAATTTCTGGGGAGGAGCTTAACACTAATTGACTGGCCACACAGATTTTGCGTTCAATGGTGTGGTATTCTGACAGACAATATCTTATTTTCGGAGTTCTTGCGTTCAATGGTGTGGTATTTTGACAGACAACAGGTTATTTCACGGATTGAAATGCTTCAATTTGTCTTCGAAAATTTCTATTAAGATGCTCAACATTAACGAGTGGCCACACAGATTTTGCGTTCAATGATGTGGTATTTTAACAGACAATATCTTATTTTCGGAGTTTTTGCGGTCAATGGTGTGGTATTTTGACAGACAACGTCTTATTTTACGGGTTGAAATGCTTCATTTTGTCTTCGAAAATTTCTAGGGAGAAGCTTAACACTAACTGACTGGCCACGCAGACTTTGCGTTCAATGGTGTGGTATTTTGACAGACAATATCTTATTTTCGGAGATTTTGTGTTCAATGGTGTGGTATTTTGACAGACAACATCTTATTTTACGGGCTGAAATGCTTCATTTTGTTTTCGAAAATTTCTATGGAGAAGCTTAACACTAACTGACTGGCCACGCAGACTTTGCGTTGAATGGTGTGGTATTTTGACAGACAATATCTTATTTTCGGAGTTCTTGCGTTCAATTGTGTGGTATTTTGACAGACAACATCTTATTTTCCAGGCTGCAATGCTTCATTTTGTCTTCGTGAATATCTAGGGAAAAGCTTAACACTAACTGACTGGCCACGCAGACTTTGCGTTCAATGGTGTGGTATTTTGACAGACAATATCTTATTTTCGGAGATTTTGTGTTCAATGGTGTGGTATTTTGACAGACAGCATCTTATTTTACGGGCTGAAATGCTTCATTTTGTCTTCGAAAATTTCTAGGGAGAAGCTTAACACTAACTGACTGGCCACACAGATTTTGCGTTGAATGGTGTGGTATTTTGACAGACAATATCTTATTTTCGGAGTTCTTGCGTTCAATGGTGTGGTATTTTGACAGACAAGAGCTCATTTTACGGATTGAAGTGCTTCAATTTGTCTTCGAAAATTTCTAGGGAGATGCTTAACACTAACTGACTGGCCACGCAGACTTTGCGTTCAATGGTGTGGTATTTTGACAGACAGCGTCTTGTTTTACGGGTTGAAATGCTACATTTTGTCTTCAAAAATTTCTAGGGAGAAGCTTAATAATGTCTGACTGGCCACACAGATCGTGCGTTCAACGGTGTGGTATTTTGACAGCCAATATCTTATTTTCGGAGATTTTACGTTCAATGGTGTGGTATTTTGACAGACAACATCCTACTTTACGGGCTGAAATGCTTCATTTTGTCTTCAAAAATTTATAGGGAGAAGCTTAACACTAATTGACTGTCCACACAGATTTTGCGTTCAATGGTGTGGTATTTTGACAGGCTATATTTTATTTTCGGAGTTTTTGCTGTAAATGGTGTGGTATTTTGACAGACAACATCTTATTTTACGGATTGAAGTGCTTCAATTTGTCTTCGAAAATTTCTAGTTAGAAGCTTAAGAATGTCTGACTGGCCACATAGATCTTGCGTTAAATAATGTATTATTTTAGCAGACAATATCTTATTTTCGGGGTTTCTGCGTTCAATGGTGTAGTATTTTGACAGATAACATCTTATATTCCGGGTTGAAATGCTTCAATTGGTCTTCGGAAACTTCTAGGGGGAAGCTTAACACTAACTGACTGGCCACACAGATTTTGCATTCAATGGTGTGGTATTCTGACAGACAATATCTTATTTTCCGGATTAAAATGTTTTATTTTGTCTTCGCAAACTTCTAGGAAAAAGCTTAAGAGTTTCTGACCGGCCACACAGATTTTGCGTTCAATGGTGTGGTATTTTTACAGACAATATTTTATTTTCGGAGTTTTTGCTTTCAATGGTGTGGTATTTTGAAAGACAACATCTTACTTTACGGGTTGAAATGCTTCATTGTGTCTTCGAAAATATCTAGGGAGAAGCTTAACACTAACTGACTAGCCACGCAGACTTTGCTTTCAATGGTGTGGTATTTTGATAGACAATATCTTATTTTTCGAGTTCTTGCGTTCAATGGTGTGGTATTTTGACAGATAACGGCTTATTTTACGGGTTGAAATGCTTCATTTTGTCTTCGAAAATATCTAGGGAGAAGCTTAACACTAACTGACTAGCCACGCAGACTTGGCGTTCAATGGTGTGGTATTTTGACAGACAATATCTTATTTTTCGGGTTCTTGCGTTCAATGGTGTGGTATTTTGACAGACAACATCTTATTTTACGGATCGAAATGCTTCAATTTGTCTTCGAAAATTTCTAGGGAGATGCTCAACACTAACGACTGGCCACACAGATTTTGCGTTCAATGGTGTGGTATTTTGACAGACAATATCTTATTTTCGTAGTTTTTGCGGTCAATGGTGTGGTATTTTGACAGACAACATCTTATTTTACAGGTTGAAATGCTTCATTTTGTCTTCGAAAATTTCTAGGGAGAAGCTTAACCCTAACTAACTGCCCACACATATTTTGCGTTCAACGGCGTGGTATTTTGACAGGCAATATTTTATTTTCGGAGTTTTTGCGGTCAATGACGTGGTATTTTGACAGACAACATCTTATTTCCCAGGCTGAAATGCTTCATTTTGTCTTCGTAAATATCTAGGGAGAAGCTTAACACTAACTGACTGGCCACGCAGACTTTGCGTTCAATGGTGTGGTATTTTGACAGACAATATCTTATTTTCGGAGATTTTGTGTTCAATGGTGTGGTATTTTGACAGACAACATCTTATTTTACGGGCTGAAATGCTTCATTTTGTCTTCGAAAATTTCTAGGGAGAAGCTTAACACTAACTGACTGGCCACGCAGACTTTGCGTTCAATGGTGTGGTATTTTGACAGACAGCGTCTTATTTTACGGGTTGAAATGCTTCATTATGTCTTCGAAAATTTCTAGGGAGAAGCTTAATAATGTCTGACTGGCCACACAGATCGTGCGTTCAACGGTGCGGTATTTTGACAGACAATATCTTATTTTCGGAGATTTTACGTTCAATGGTGTGGTATTTTGACAGACAACGTCTTACTTTACGGGCTGAAATGCTTCATTTTGTCTTCAAAAATTTATAGGGAGAAGCTTAACGCTAATTGACTGTCCACACAGATTTTGCGTTCAATGGGGTGGTATTTTGACAGGCTATATTTAATTTTCGGAGTTTTTGCGGTCAATGGTGTGGTATTTTGACAGACAACATCTTATTTTACGGATTGAAGTGCTTCAATTTGTCTATGAAAATTTCTAGGGAGAAGCTTAAGAATGTCTGACTGGCCACATAGATCTTGCGTTAAATGGTGTATTATTTTAGCTGACAATATCTTATTTTCGGGGTTTTTGCGTTCAATGGTGTAGTATTTTGACAGATAACATCTTATATTCCGGGTTGAAATGCTTCAATTGGTCTTCGGAAACTTCTAGGGGAAGCTTAACACTAACTGACTGGCCACGCAGATTTTGCATTCAATGGTGTGGTATTTTGACAGACAATATCTTATTTTCGGAGTTCTTGCGTTCAATGGTGTGGTATTTTGACAGACAACAGCTCATTTTACGGATTGAAGTGCTTCAATTTGTCTTCGAAAATTTCTAGGGAGATGCTTAACACTAACTGACTGGCCACGCAGACTTAGCGTTCAATGGTGTGGTATTTTGACAGACAGCGTCTTATTTTACGGGTTGAAATGCTTCATTATGTCTTCGAAAATTTCTAGGGAGAAGCTTAATAATGTCTGACTGGCCACACAGATCGTGCGTTCAACGGTGCGGTATTTTGACAGACAATATCTTATTTTCGGAGATTTTACGTTCAATGGTGTGGTATTTTGACAGACAACGTCTTACTTTACGGGCTGAAATGCTTCATTTTGTCTTCAAAAATTTATAGGGAGAAGCTTAACGCTAATTGACTGTCCACACAGATTTTGCGTTCAATGGTGTGGTATTTTGACAGACAACATCTTATTTTACGGATTGAAGTGCTTCAATTTGTCTATGAAAATTTCTAGGGAGAAGCTTAAGAATGTCTGACTGGCCACATAGATCTTGCGTTAAATAGTGTATTATTTTAGCTGACAATATCTTATTTTCGGGGTTTTTGCGTTCAATGGTGTAGTATTTTGACAGATAACATCTTATATTCCGGGTTGAAATGCTTCAATTGGTCTTCGGAAACTTCTAGGGGAAGCTTAACACTAACTGACTGGCCACGCAGATTTTGCATTCAATGGTGTGGTATTCTGACAGACAATATCTTATTTTCCGGATTAAAATGTTTTATATTGTCTTCGCAAACTTCTAGGAAAAAGCTTAAGAGTGTCTGACTGGCCACACAGATTTTGCGTTCAATGGTGTGGTATTTTGACAGACAATATCTTATTTTCGGAGATTTTACGTTCAATGGTGTGGTATTTTGATAGACAACAGCTTATTTTACTGATTGAAATGCTTCAGTGTGTCTTCGAAAATTTCTAGGGAGATGCTCAACACTAACGACTGGCCACACAGATTTTGCGTTGAATGGTGTGGTATTTTGACAGACGATATCTTATTTTCGGAGTTCTTGCGTTCAATGGTGTGGTATTTTGACAGACAACATCTTATTTTACGGATCGAAATGCTTCAATTTGTCTTCGAAAATTTCTAGGGAGATGCTCAACACTAACGACTGGCCACACAGATTTTGCGTTCAATGGTGTGGTATTTTGACAGGCAATATTTTATTTTCGGAGTTTTTGCGGTCAATGACGTGGTATTTTGACAGACAACATCTTATTTCCCAGGCTGAAATGCTTCATTTTGTCTTCGTAAATATCTAGGGAGAAGCTTAACACTAACTGACTGGCCACGCAGACTTTGCGTTCAATGGTGTGGTATTTTGACAGACAATATCTTATTTTCGGAGATTTTGTGTTCAATGGTGTGGTATTTTGACAGACAACATCTTATTTTACGGGCTGAAATGCTTCATTTTGTCTTCGAAAATTTCTAGGGAGAAGCTTAACACTAACTGACTGGCCACGCAGACTTTGCGTTCAATGGTGTGGTATTTTGACAGACAGCGTCTTATTTTACGGGTTGAAATGCTTCATTATGTCTTCGAAAATTTCTAGGGAGAAGCTTAATAATGTCTGACTGGCCACACAGATCGTGCGTTCAACGGTGCGGTATTTTGACAGACAATATCTTATTTTCGGAGATTTTACGTTCAATGGTGTGGTATTTTGACAGACAACGTCTTACTTTACGGGCTGAAATGCTTCATTTTGTCTTCAAAAATTTATAGGGAGAAGCTTAACGCTAATTGACTGTCCACACAGATTTTGCGTTCAATGGTGTGGTATTTTGACAGGCTATATTTAATTTTCGGAGTTTTTGCGGTCAATGGTGTGGTATTTTGACAGACAACATCTTATTTTACGGATTGAAGTGCTTCAATTTGTCTATGAAAATTTCTAGGGAGAAGCTTAAGAATGTCTGACTGGCCACATAGATCTTGCGTTAAATGGTGTATTATTTTAGCTGACAATATCTTATTTTCGGGGTTTTTGCGTTCAATGGTGTAGTATTTTGACAGATAACATCTTATATTCCGGGTTGAAATGCTTCAATTGGTCTTCGGAAACTTCTAGGGGAAGCTTAACACTAACTGACTGGCCACGCAGATTTTGCATTCAATGGTGTGGTATTCTGACAGACAATATCTTATTTTCCGGATTAAAATGTTTTATATTGTCTTCGCAAACTTCTAGGAAAAAGCTTAAGAGTGTCTGACTGGCCACACAGATTTTGCGTTCAATGGTGTGGTATTTTGACAGACAATATCTTATTCTCGGAGTTCTTGCGTTCAATGGTGTGGTATTTTGATAGACAACAGCTTATTTTACTGATTGAAATGCTTCAGTGTGTCTTCGAAAATTTCTAGGGAGATGCTCAACACTAACGACTGGCCACACAGATTTTGCGTTGAATGGTGTGGTATTTTGACAGACGATATCTTATTTTCGGAGTTCTTGCATTCAATGGTGTGGTATTTTGACAGACAACATCTTATTTTCCAGGCTGCAATGCTTCATTTTGTCTTCGTAAATATCTAGGGAAAAGCTTAACACTAACTGACTGGCCACGCAGACTTTGCGTTCAATGGTGTGGTATTTTGACAGACAATATCTTATTTTCGGAGATTTTGTGTTCAATGGTGTGGTATTTTGACAGACAACATCTTATTTTACGGGCTGAAATGCTTCATTTTGTCTTCGAAAATTTCTAGGGAGAAGCTTAACACTAACTGACTGGCCACACAGATTTTGCATTCAATGGTGTGGTATTTTGACAGACAATATCTTATTTTCGGAGTTCTTGCGTTCAATGGTGTGGTATTTTGACAGACAACAGCTCATTTTACGGATTGAAGTGCTTCAATTTGTCTTCGAAAATTTCTAGGGAGATGCTTAACACTAACTGACTGGCCACGCAGACTTAGCGTTCAATGGTGTGGTATTTTGACAGACAGCGTCTTATTTTACGGGTTGAAATGCTTCATTATGTCTTCGAAAATTTCTAGGGAGAAGCTTAATAATGTCTGACTGGCCACACAGATCGTGCGTTCAACGGTGCGGTATTTTGACAGACAATATCTTATTTTCGGAGATTTTACGTTCAATGGTGTGGTATTTTGACAGACAACGTCTTACTTTACGGGCTGAAATGCTTCATTTTGTCTTCAAAAATTTATAGGGAGAAGCTTAACGCTAATTGACTGTCCACACAGATTTTGCGTTCAATGGTGTGGTATTTTGACAGACAACATCTTATTTTACGGATTGAAGTGCTTCAATTTGTCTATGAAAATTTCTAGGGAGAAGCTTAAGAATGTCTGACTGGCCACATAGATCTTGCGTTAAATGGTGTAATATTTTAGCTGACAATATCTTATTTTCGGGGTTTTTGCGTTCAATGGTGTAGTATTTTGACAGATAACATCTTATATTCCGGGTTGAAATGCTTCAATTGGTCTTCGGAAACTTCTAGGGGAAGCTTAACACTAACTGACTGGCCACGCAGATTTTGCATTCAATGGTGTGGTATTCTGACAGACAATATCTTATTTTCCGGATTAAAATGTTTTATATTGTCTTCGCAAACTTCTAGGAAAAAGCTTAAGAGTGTCTGACTGGCCACACAGATTTTGCGTTCAATGGTGTGGTATTTTGACAGACAATATCTTATTCTCGGAGTTCTTGCGTTCAATGGTGTGGTATTTTGATAGACAACAGCTTATTTTACTGATTGAAATGCTTCAGTGTGTCTTCGAAAATTTCTAGGGAGATGCTCAACACTAACGACTGGCCACACAGATTTTGCGTTGAATGGTGTGGTATTTTGACAGACGATATCTTATTTTCGGAGTTCTTGCGTTCAATGGTGTGGTATTTTGACAGACAACATCTTATTTTCCAGGCTGCAATGCTTCATTTTGTCTTCGTAAATATCTAGGGAAAAGCTTAACACTAACTGACTGGCCACGCAGACTTTGCGTTCAATGGTGTGGTATTTTGACAGACAGTATCTTATTTTCGGAGATTTTGTGTTCAATGGTGTGGTATTTTGACAGACAACATCTTATTTTACGGGCTGAAATGCTTCATTTTGTCTTCGAAAATTTCTAGGGAGAAGCTTAACACTAACTGACTGGCCACACAGATTTTGCATTCAATGGTGTGGTATTTTGACAGACAATATCTTATTTTCGGAGTTCTTGCGTTCAATGGTGTGGTATTTTGACAGACAACAGCTCATTTTACGGATTGAAGTGCTTCAATTTGTCTTCGAAAATTTCTAGGGAGATGCTTAACACTAACTGACTGGCCACGCAAACTTAGCGTTCAATGGTGTGGTATTTTGACAGACAGCGTCTTATTTTACGGGTTGCAATGCTTCATTATGTCTTCGAAAATTTCTAGGGAGAAGCTTAATAATGTCTGACTGGCCACACAGATCGTGCGTTCAACGGTGCGGTATTTTGACAGACAATATCTTATTTTCGGAGATTTTACGTTCAATGGTGTGGTATTTTGACAGACAACGTCTTACTTTACGGGCTGAAATGCTTCATTTTGTCTTCAAAAATTTATAAGGAGAAGCTTAACGCTAATTGACTGTCCACACAGATTTTGCGTTCAATGGTGTGGTATTTTGACAGGCTATATTTAATTTTCGGAGTTTTTGCGGTCAATGGTGTGGTATTTTGACAGACAACATCTTATTTTACGGATTGAAGTGCTTCAATTTGTCTATGAAAATTTCTAGGGAGAAGCTTAAGAATGTCTGACTGGCCACATAGATCTTGCGTTAAATGGTGTATTATTTTAACTGACAATATCTTATTTTCGGGGTTTTTGCGTTCAATGGTGTAGTATTTTGACAGATAACATCTTATATTCCGGGTTGAAATGCTTCAATTGGTCTTCGGAAACTTCTAGGGGAAGCTTAACACTAACTGACTGGCCACGCAGATTTTGCATTCAATGGTGTGGTATTCTGACAGACAATATCTTATTTTCCGGATTAAAATGTTTTATATTGTCTTCGCAAACTTCTAGGAAAAAGCTTAAGAGTGTCTGACTGGCCACACAGATTTTGCGTTCAATGGTGTGGTATTTTGACAGACAATATCTTATTCTCGGAGTTCTTGCGTTCAATGGTGTGGTATTTTGATAGACAACAGCTTATTTTACTGATTGAAATGCTTCAGTGTGTCTTCGAAAATTTCTAGGGAGATGCTCAACACTAACGACTGGCCACACAGATTTTGCGTTGAATGGTGTGGTATTTTGACAGACGATATCTTATTTTCGGAGTTCTTGCGTTCAATGGTGTGGTATTTTGACAGACAACATCTTATTTTACGGATCGAAATGCTTCAATTTGTCTTCGAAAATTTCTAGGGAGATGCTCAACACTAACGACTGGCCACACAGATTTTGCGTTCAATGGTGTGGTATTTTGACAGACAATATCTTATTCTCGTAGTTTTTGCGGTCAATGGTGTGGTATTTTGACAGACAACATCTTATTTTACAGGTTGAAATGCTTCATTTTGTCTTCGAAAATTTCTAGGGAGAAGCTTAACCCTAACTAACTGCCCACACATATTTTGCGTTCAACGGCGTGGTATTTTGACAGGCAATATTTTATTTTCGGAGTTTTTGCGGTCAATGACGTGGTATTTTGACAGACAACATCTTATTTCCCAGGCTGAAATGCTTCATTTTGTCTTCGTAAATATCTAGGGAGAAGCTTAACACTAACTGACTGGCCACGCAGACTTTGCGTTCAATGGTGTGGTATTTTGACAGACAATATCTTATTTTCGGAGATTTTGTGTTCAATGGTGTGGTATTTTGACAGACAACATCTTATTTTACGGGCTGAAATGCTTCATTTTGTCTTCGAAAATTTCTAGGGAGAAGCTTAACACTAACTGACTGGCCACGCAGACTTTGCGTTCAATGGTGTGGTATTTTGACAGACAGCGTCTTATTTTACGGGTTGAAATGCTTCATTATGTCTTCGAAAATTTCTAGGGAGAAGCTTAATAATGTCTGACTGGCCACACAGATCGTGCGTTCAACGGTGCGGTATTTTGACAGACAATATCTTATTTTCGGAGATTTTACGTTCAATGGTGTGGTATTTTGACAGACAACGTCTTACTTTACGGGTTGAAATGCTTCATTTTGTCTTCAAAAATTTATAGGGAGAAGCTTAACGCTAATTGACTGTCCACACAGATTTTGCGTTCAATGGAGTGGTATTTTGACAGGCTATATTTAATTTTCGGAGTTTTTGCGGTCAATGGTGTGGTATTTTGACAGACAACATCTTATTTTACGGATTGAAGTGCTTCAATTTGTCTATGAAAATTTCTAGGGAGAAGCTTAAGAATGTCTGACTGGCCACATAGATCTTGCGTTAAATGGTGTATTATTTTAGCTGACAATATCTTATTTTCGGGGTTTTTGCGTTCAATGGTGTAGTATTTTGGCAGATAACATCTTATATTCCGGGTTGAAATGCTTCAATTGGTCTTCGGAAACTTCTAGGGGAAGCTTAACACTAACTGACTGGCCACGCAGATTTTGCATTCAATGGTGTGGTATTCTGACAGACAATATCTTATTTTCCGGATTAAAATGTTTTATATTGTCTTCGCAAACTTCTAGGAAAAAGCTTAAGAATGTCTGACTGGCCACACAGATTTTGCGTTCAATGGTGTGGTATTTTGACAGTCAATATCTTATTTTCGGAGTTTTTGCGGTCAATTGTGTGGTATTTTGACAGACAACATCTTATTTTCCAGGCTGAAATGCTTCGTTTTGTCTTCGTAAATATCTAGGGAGAAGCTTAACCATAACTGACTGGCCACGCAGACTTTGCGTTCAATGGTGTGGTATTTTGACAGACAATATCTTATTTTTCGAGTTCTTGCGTTCAATGGTGTGGTATTTTGGCAGACAACAGCTCATTTTACGGATTGAAGTGCTTCAATTTGTCTTCGAAAATTTCTAGGGAGATGCTCAACACTAACGACTGGCCACTCAGATTTTGCGTTCAATGGTGTGGTATTTTGACAGACAATATCTTATTTTCGGAGTTTTTGCGGTCAATAGTGTGGTATTTTGACAGACAACATCTTATTTTACGGGTTGAAATGCTTCATTTTGTCTTCGAAAATATCTAGGGAGAAGCTTAACCATAACTGACTGCCCACACATATTTTGCGTTCAATGGTGTGGTATTTTGACAGGCAATATTTTATTTTCGGGGTTTTTGGGGTCAATGATGTGGTATTTTGACAGACAACATCTTATTTTACGGATTGAAATGCTTCATTTTGTCTTCGAAAACTCCTAGGGAGAAGGTTAACACCAACTGACTGGCCACACATATTTTGCGTTCAATGGTGTGGTATTTTAACAGGCAATATTTTATTTTCGGAGTTTTTGCGGTCAATGATGTGGTATTTTGACAGACATCATCTTATTTTCCAGGCTGAAATGCTTCATTTTGTCTTCGTAAATTTCTAGGGAGATGCTCAACACTAACGACTGGAAACACAGATTTTGCGTTCAATGGTGTGGTATTTTGACAGACAATATCTTATTTTCGGAGTTTTTGCGGTCAATGGTGTGGTATTTTGACAGACAACATCTTATATTCCGGGTTGGAATGCTTCAATTGGTCTTCGAAAACTCCTAGGGAGAAGCTTAACACTAACGACTGGCCACACAGATTTTGCGTTCAATGGTATGGTATTTTAACAGACAATATCTTATTTTTCGAGTTCTTGCGTTCAATGGTGTGGTATTTTGACAGACAACATTTTATTTTACGGGTTGAAATGCTTCATTTTGTCTTCGAAACTTTTTAGGGAAAAGCTTAACCCTAACTGACTGGCCACACAGATTTTGCGTTCAATGGTGTGGTATTTTGACAGACAATATTTTACTTTCGGAGTTTTTGCGGTCAATGGTGTGGTATTTTGACAGACAACATCTTATTTTACGGATTGAAATGCTTCATTTTGTCTTCGAAAATTTCTAGGGAGAAGCTTAACCCTAGCTGACTGCCCGCACATATTTTGCGTTCAATGGTGTGTTATTTTGACAGGCAATATTTTATTTTCGGAGTTTTTGCGGTCAATGATGTGGTATTTTGACAGACAACATTTTATTTTCCAGGTTGCAATGCTTCATTTTTCTTCCGAAAATATCTAGGGAGAAGCTTAACACTATCTGAGTGGCCACACAGAATTTGCCTTCAATGGTGTGGTATTTTGACAGACAATATCTTTTTTTCGGAGTTTTTGCGGTCAATGGTGTGGTATTTTGACAGACAACATCTTATTTTGCGGGTTGAATTGCTTCATTTGGTCTTCGAAAATTTCTAGGGAGAAGATTAACCATAACTGACTGCCCACACATATTTTGCGTTCAATGGTGTGGTATTTTAACAGGCAATATTTTGTTTTCGGAGTTTTTGCGGTCAATGATGTGGTATTTTGACAGACAACATCTTATTTTCCAGGTTGCAATGCTTCATTTTGACTTCGTAAATATCTAGGGAGAAGGTTAACACTAACTGACTGGCCACGCAGACTTTGCGTTCAATGGTGTGGTATGTTGACAGACAGTATCTTATTTTCGGAGATTTTGTGTTCAATGGTGTGGTATTTTGACAGACAACATCTTATTTTACGGGCTGAAATGCTTAATTTTTTCTTCGAAAATATCTAGGGAGAAGCTTAACACTAACTGACTGGCCACGCAGACTTTGCGTTCAATGGTATGGTATTTTGACAGACAATATCTTTTTTTCGGAGTTTTTGCGGTCAATGGTGTGGTATTTTGACAGACAACATCTTATTTTACGGGTTGAAATGCTTCATTTTGTCTTCGAAAATTTCTAAGGAGAAGCTTAACCATAACTGACTGCCCGCACATATTTTGCGTTCAATGGTGTGGTATTTTGACAGGCAATATTTTATTTTCGGAGTTTTTGCGGTCAATGATGTGGTATTTTGACAGACAACATTTTATTTTCCAGGTTGCAATGCTTCATTTTTTTTCCCAAAATATCTAGGGAGAAGCTTTACACTAACTGACTGGCCACACAGAATTTGCGTTCAATGGTGTGGTATTTTGACAGACAATATCTTTTTTTCGGAGTTTTTGCGGTCAATGGTGTGGTATTTTGACAGACAACATCTTATTTTACGGGTTGAATTGCTTCATTTGGTCTTCGAAAATTTCTAGGGAGAAGCTTACCCATAACTAACTGCCCACACATATTTTGCGTTCAATGGTGTGGTATTTTAACAGGCAATATTTTGTTTTCGGAGTTTTTGCGGTCAATGATGTGGTATTTTGACAGACAACATCTTATTTTCCAGGTTGCAATGCTTCATTTTGACTTCGTAAATATCTAGGGAGAAGGTTGACACTAACTGACTGGCCACGCAGATTTTGCGTTCAATGGTGTGGTATTTTGACAGACAGTATCTTATTTTCCGAGATTTTGTGTTCAATGGTGTGGTATTTTGACAGACAATATCTTATTTTCGGAGTTCTTGCGTTCAATGGTGTGGTATTTTGATAGACAACAGCTTATTTTACTGATTGAAATGCTTCAGTGTGTCTTCGAAAATTTCTAGGGAGATGCTCAACACTAGCGACTGGCCACACAGATTTTGCGTTCAACGGTGTGGTATTTTGACAGACAATATCTTATTTTCGGAGTTTTTGCGGTCAATTGTGTGGTATTTTGACAGACAACATCTTATTTTCCAGGCTGAAATGCTTCGTTTTGTCTTCGTAAATATCTAGGGAGAAGCTTAACCATAACTGACTGGCCACGCAGACTTTGCGTTCAATGGTGTGGTATTTTGACGGACAATATCTTATTTTCGGAGTTCTTGCGTTCAATGGTGTGGTATTTTGACAGACAACATCTTATTTTACGGGTTGAAATGCTTCATTTTGTCTTCGAAAATTTCTAGGGAGAAGCTTAACCCTAACTGACTGGCCACACAGATTTTGCGTTCAATGGTGTGGTATTTTGACAGACAATATTTTACTTTCGGAGTTTTTGCGGTCAATGGTGTGGTATTTTGACAGACAACATCTTATTTTACGGATTGAAATGCTTCATTTTGTCTTCGAAAATTTCTAGGGAGAAGCTTAACCCTAGCTGACTGCCCGCACATATTTTGCGTTCAATGGTGTGGTATTTTGACAGACAACATCTTATTTTGCGGGTTGAATTGCTTCATTTGGTCTTCGAAAATTTCTAGGGAGAAGATTAACCATAACTGACTGCCCACACATATTTTGCGTTCAATGGTGTGGTATTTTAACAGGCAATATTTTGTTTTCGGAGTTTTTGCGGTCAATGATGTGGTATTTTGACAGACAACGTCTTATTTTCCAGGTTGCAATGCTTCATTTTGTCTTCGTAAATATCTAGGTAGAAGGTTAACACTAACTGACTGGCCACGCAGACTTTGCGTTCAATGGTGTGGTATTTTGACAGGCAATATTTTATTTTCGGAGTTTTTGCGGTCAATGATGTGGTATTTTGACAGACAACATTTTATTTTCCAGGTTGCAATGCTTCATTTTTTTTCCGAAAATATCTAGGGAGAAGCTTAACACTAACTGACGGGCCACACAGAATTTGCGTTCAATGGTGTGGTATTTTGACAGACAATATCTTTTTTTCGGAGTTTTTGCGGTCAATGGTGTGGTATTTTGACAGACAACATCTTATTTTACGGGTTGAATTGCTTCATTTGGTCTTCGAAAATTTCTAGGGAGAAGCTTAACCATAACTGACTGCCCACACATATTTTGCGTTCAATGGTGTGGTATTTTAACAGGCAATATTTTGTTTTCGGAGTTTTTGCGGTCAATGATGTGGTATTTTGACAGACAACATTTTATTTTCCAGGTTGCAATGCTTCATTTTTTTTTCGAAAATATCTGGGGAGAAGCTTAACACTAACTGACTGGCCACACAGAATTTGCGTTCAATGGTGTGGTATTTTGACAGACAATATCTTTTTTTCGGAGTTTTTGCGGTCAATGGTGTGGTATTTTGACAGACAACATCTTATTTTACGGGTTGAATTGCTTCATTTGGTCTTCGAAAATTTCTAGGGAGAAGCTTAACCATAACTGACTGCCCACACATATTTTGCGTTCAATGGTGTGGTATTTTAACAGGCAATATTTTGTTTTCGGAGTTTTTGCGGTCAATGATGTGGTATTTTGACAGACAACATCTTATTTTCCAGGTTGCAATGCTTCATTTTGACTTCGTAAATATCTAGGGAGAAGGTTGACACTAACTGACTGGCCACGCAGATTTTGCGTTCAATGGTGTGGTATTTTGACAGACAGTATCTTATTTTCCGAGATTTTGTGTTCAATGGTGTGGTATTTTGACAGACAATATCTTATTTTCGGAGTTCTTGCGTTCAATGGTGTGGTATTTTGATAGACAACAGCTTATTTTACTGATTGAAATGCTTCAGTGTGTCTTCGAAAATTTCTAGGGAGATGCTCAACACTAGCGACTGGCCACACAGATTTTGCGTTCAACGGTGTGGTATTTTGACAGACAATATCTTATTTTTGGAGTTCTCGCGTTCAATGGTGTGGTATTTTGACAGACAACATCTTATTTTCCAGGCTGCAATGCTTCATTTTGTCTTCGTAAATATCTAGGGAAAAGCTTAACACTAACTGACTGGCCACGCAGACTTTGCGTTCAATGGTGTGGTATTTTGACAGACAATATCTTATTTTCGGAGATTTTGTGTTCAATGGTGTGGTATTTTGACAGACAACATCTCATTTTACGGGCTGAAATGCTTCATTTTGTTTTCGAAAATTTCTAGGGAGAGGCTTAACACTAACTGACTGGCCACACAGATTTTGCATTCAATGGTGTGGTATTTTGACAGACAATATCTTATTTTCGGAGTTCTTGCGTTCAATGGTGTGGTATTTTGACAGACAACAGCTCATTTTACGGATTGAAGTGCTTCAATTTGTCTTCGAAAATTTCTAGGGAGATGCTTGACACTAACTGACTGGCCACGCAGACTTTGCGTTCAATGGTGTGGTATTTTGAGAGACAGCGTCTTATTTTACTTGTTGAAATGCTTCATTTTGTCTTCGAAAATTTCTAGGGAGAAGCTTAATAATGTCTGACTGGCCACACAGATCGTGCGTTCAGCGGTGCGGTATTTTGACAGACAATATCTTATTTTCGGATATTTTACGTTCAATGGTGTGGTATTTTGACAGACAACGTCTTACTTTACGGGCTGAAATGCTTCATTTTGTCTTCGAAAATTTATAGGGAGAAGCTTAACGCTAATTGACTGTCCACACAGACTTTGCGTTCAATGGTGTGGTATTTTGACAGGCTATATTTTATTTTCGGAGTTTTTGCGGTCAATGGTGTGGTATTTTGACAGACAATATCTTATTTTACGGGCTGAAATGCTTCATTTTGTCTTCGAAAATTTCTAGGGAGAAGCTTAACACTAACTGACTGGCCACACAGATTTTGCGTTCAATGGTGTGGTATTTTGACAGACAATATCTTATTTTCGGGGTTCTTGCGTTCAATGGTGTGGTATTTTGACAGACAACAGCTTATTTTACGGATTGAAATGCTTCAATTTATCTTCGAAAATTTCTAGGGAGATGCTTAACACTAACTGACTGGCCACACAGACTTTGCGTTCAATGGTGTGGTATTTTGACAAACAGCGTCTTATTTTACGGGTTGAAATGCTACATTTTGTCTTCGAAAATTTCTAGGGAGAAGCTTAATAATGTCTGACTGGCCACACAGATCGTGCGTTCAACGGTGTGGTATTTTGACAGCCAATATCTTATTTTCGGAGATTTTACGTTCAATGGTGTGGTATTTTGACAGACAACATCCTACTTTACGGGCTGAAATGCTTCATTTTGTCTTCAAAAATTTATAGGGAGAAGCTTAACGCTAATTGACTGTCCACACAGATTTTGCGTTCAATGGTGTGGTATTTTGACAGGCTATATTTTATTTTCGGAGTTTTTGCGGTCAATGGTGTGGTATTTTGACAGACAACATCTTATTTTACGGATTGAAGTGCTTCAATTTGTCTTCGAAAATTTCTAGGGAGAAGCTTAAGAATGTCTGACTGGCCACGTAGATCTTGCGTTAAATGGTGTATTATTTTAGCAGACAATATCTTATTTTCCGGATTAAAATGTTTTATTTTGTCTTCGCAAACTTCTAGGAAAAAGCTTAAGAGTGTCTGACTGGCCACACAGATTTTGCGTTCAATGGTGTGGTATTTTTACAGACAATATTTTATTTTCGGAGTTTTTGCTTTCAATGGTGTGGTATTTTGGCAGACAACATCTTATTTTACGGGTTGAAATGCTTCATTGTGTCTTCGAAAATATCTAGGGAGAAGCTTAACACTAACTGACTAGCCACGCAGACTTTGCTTTCAATGGTGTGGTATTTTGACAGACAATATCTTATTTTTCGAGTTCTTGCGTTCAATGGTGTGGTATTTTGACAGACAACGGCTTATTTTACGGGTTGAAATGCTTCATTTTGTCTTCGAAAATATCTAGGGAGAAGCTTAACACTAACTGACTAGCCACGCAGACTTGGCGTTCAATGGTGTGGTATTTTGACAGACAATATCTTATTTTTCGGGTTCTTGCGTTCAATGGTGTGGTATTTTGACAGACAACATCTTATTTTACGGATCGAAATGCTTCAATTTGTCTTCGAAAATTTCTAGGGAGATGCTCAACACTAACGACTGGCCACACAGATTTTGCGTTCAATGGTGTGGTATTTTGACAGACAATATCTTATTTTCGTAGTTTTTGCGGTCAATGGTGTGGTATTTTGACAGACAACATCTTATTTTACGGGTTGAAATGCTTCATTTTGTCTTCGAAAATTTCTAGGGAGAAGCTTAACCCTAACTAACTGCCCGCACATATTTTGCGTTCAATGGTGTGGTATTTTGACAGGCAATATTTTATTTTCGGAGTTTTTGCGGTCAATGACGTGGTATTTTGACAGACAACATCTTATTTCCCAGGCTGAAATGCTTCATTTTGTCTTCGTAAATATCTAGGGAGAAGCTTAACACTAACTTACTGGCCACGCAGACTTTGCGTTCAATGGTGTGGTATTTTGACAGACAATATCTTATTTTCGGAGATTTTGTGTTCAATGGTGTGGTATTTTGACAGACAATATCTTATTTTACGGGCTGAAATGCTTCATTTTGTCTTCGAAAATTTCTAGGGAGAAGCCTAACACTAACTGACTGCCCACACAGATTTTGCGTTCAATGGTGTGGTATTTTGACAGACAATATCTTATTTTCGGGGTTCTTGCGTTCAATGGTGTGGTATTTTGAGAGACAACAGCTTATTTTACGGATTGAAATGCTTCAATTTGTCTTCGAAAATTTCTAAGGTAATGCTCAACACTAACGACTGGCCACACAGATTTTGCTTTCAATGGTGTGGTATTTTGACAGACAATATCTTATTTTCGGAGTTTTTGCGGTCAATGGTGTGGTATTTTGACAGACAACATCTTATATTCCGGGTTGGAATGCTTCAATTGGTCTTCGAAAACTCCTAGGGAGAAGCTTAACACTAACGACTGGCCACACAGATTTTGCGTTCAATGGTGTGGTATTTTAACAGACAATATCTTATTTTTCGAGTTCTTGCGTTCAATGGTGTGGTATTTTGGCAGACAACATCTTATTTTACGGGTTGAAATGGTTCATTTTGTGTTCGAAACTTTTTAGGGAGAAGCTTAACCCTAATTGACTGGCCACACAGATTTTGCGTTCAATGGTGTGGTATTTTGACAGACAATATTTTACTTTCGGAGTTTTTGCGGTCAATGGTGTGGTATTTTGACAGACAACATCTTATTTTACGGGTTGAAATGCTTCATTTTGTCTTCGAAAACTCCTAGGGAGAAGCTTAACATCAACTGACTGGCCACACATATTTTGCGTTCAATGGTGTGGTATTTTAACAGGCAATATTTTATATTCGGAGTTTTTGCGGTCAATGATGTGGTATTTTGACAGACATCATCTTATTTTCCAGGCTGAAATGCTTCATTTTGTCTTCGTAAATTTCTAGGGAGATGCTCAACACTAACGACTGGAAACACAGATTTTGCGTTCAATGGTGTGGTATTTTGACAGACAATATCTTATTTTCGGAGTTTTTGCGGTCAATGGTGTGGTATTTTGACAGACAACATCTTATATTCCGGGTTGGAATGCTTCAATTGGTCTTCGAAAACTCCTAGGGAGAAGCTTAACACTAACGACTGGCCACACAGATTTTGCGTTCAATGGTGTGGTATTTTAACAGACAATATCTTATTTTTCGAGTTCTTGCGTTCAATGGTGTGGTATTTTGGCAGACAACATCTTATTTTACGGGTTGAAATGGTTCATTTTGTGTTCGAAACTTTTTAGGGAGAAGCTTAACCCTAATTGACTGGCCACACAGATTTTGCGTTCAATGGTGTGGTATTTTGACAGACAATATTTTACTTTCGGAGTTTTTGCGGTCAATGGTGTGGTATTTTGACAGACAACATCTTATTTTACGGGTTGAAATGCTTCATTTTTTCTTCGAAAATTTTTAGGGGGAAGCTTAACACTAACTGACTGGCCACGCAGACTTTGCGTTGAATGGTGTGGTATTTTGACAGACAATATCTTATTTTCGGAGTTCTAGCGTTCAATGGTGTGGTATTTTGACAGATAACATCTTATTTTCCAGGCTGCAATGCTTCATTTTGTCTTCGTAAATATCTAGGGAAAAGCTTAACACTAACTGACTGGCCACGCAGACTTTGCGTTCAATGGTGTGGTATTTTGACAGACAATATCTTATTTTCGGAGATTTTGTGTTCAATGGTGTGGTATTTTGACAGACAACATCTTATTTTACGGGCTGAAATGCTTCATTTTGTCTTCGAAAATTTCTAGGGAGAAGCTTAACACTAACTGACTGGCCACACAGATTTTGCATTCAATGGTGTGGTATTTTGACAGACAATATCTTATTTTCGGAGTTCTTGCGTTCAATTGTGTGGTATTTTGACAGATAACATCTTATTTTACGGATTGAAATGCTTCATTTTGTCTTCGAAAATTTTTAGGGAGAAGCTTAACCCTAACTCACTGCCCGCACATATTTTGCGTTCAATGGTGTGGTATTTTGACAGGCAATATTTTATTTTCGGAGTTTTTGCGGTCAATGATGTGGTATTTTGACAGACAACATTTTATTTTCCAGGTTGCAATGCGTAATTTTTTTTTCGAAAATATCTAGGGAGAAGCTTAACACTAACTGACTGGCCACACAGAATTTGCGTTCAATGGTGTGGTATTTTGACAGACAATATCTTTTTTTCGGAGTTTTTGCGGTCAATGGTGTGGTATTTTGACAGACAACATCTTATTTTACGGGTTGAAATGCTTCATTTGGTCTTCGAAAATTTCTAGGGAGAAGCTTAACCATAACTGACTGCCCACACATATTTTGCGTTCAATGGTGTGGTATTTTAACAGGCAATATTTTGTTTTCGGAGTTTTTGCGGTCAATGATGTGGTATTTTGACAGACAACATCTTATTTTCCAGGTTGCAATGCTTCATTTTGTCTTCGTAAATATCTAGGGAGAAGGTTAACACTAACTGACTGGCCACGCAGACTTTGCGTTCAATGGTGTGGTATTTTGACAGACAGTATCTTATTTGCGGAGATTTTGTGTTCAATGGTGTGGTATTTTGACAGACAACATCTTATTTTACGGGCTGAAATGCTTCATTTTGTCTTCGAAAATTTCTAGGGAGAAGGTTAACACTAACTGACTGGCCACACAGATTTTGCGTTCAATGGTGTGGTATTTTGACAGACAATATCTTATTTTCGGAGTTCTTGCGTTCAATGGTGTGGTATTTTGATAGACAACAGCTTATTTTACGGATTGAAATGCTTCAATTTGTCTTCGAAAGTTTCTAGGGAGATGCTAAACACTAACGACTGGCCACATAGATTTTGCGTTCAATGGTGTGGTATTTTAACAGGCAATATTTTATTTTCGGAGTTTTTGCGGTCAATGATGTGGTATTTTGACAGACAACATTTTATTTTCCAGGTTGCAATGCTTCATTTTTTTTTCGAAAATATCTAGGGAGAAGCTTAACACTAACTGACTGGCCACACAGAATTTGCGTTCAATGGTGTGGTATTTTGACAGACAATATCTTTTTTTCGGAGTTTTTGCGGTCAATGGTGTGGTATTTTGACAGACAACATCTTATTTTACGGGTTGAAATGCTTCATTTGGTCTTCGAAAATTTCTAGGGAGAAGCTTAACCATAACTGACTGCCCACACATATTTTGCGTTCAATGGTGTGGTATTTTAACAGGCAATATTTTGTTTTCGGAGTTTTTGCGGTCAATGATGTGGTATTTTGACAGACAACATCTTATTTTCCAGGTTGCAATGCTTCATTTTGTCTTCGTAAATATCTAGGGAGAAGGTTAACACTAACTGACTGGCCACGCAGACTTTGCGTTCAATGGTGTGGTATTTTGACAGATAGTATCTTATTTGCGGAGATTTTGTGTTCAATGGTGTGGTATTTTGACAGACAACATCCTACTTTACGGGCTGAAATGCTTCATTTTGTCTTTAAAAATTTATAGGGAGAAGCTTAACGCTAATTGACTGTCCACACAGATTTTGCGTTCAATGGTGTGGTATTTTGACAGGCTATATTTTATTTTCGGAGTTTTTGCGGTCAATGGTGTGGTATTTTGACAGACAACATCTTATTTTACGGGTTGAAATGCTTCATTTTGTCTTCGAAAATTTCTAGTTAGAAGCTGAACCCTAACTGACTGCCCACACATATTTTGCGTTCAACGGTGTGGTATTTTGACAGGCAATATTTCATTTTCTTGGTTTTTGCGGTCAACGATGTGGTATCTTGACAGACAACATTTTATTTTCCAGGTTGCAATGCGTAATTTTTTCTTCGAAAATATCTAGGGAGAAGCTTAACACTAACTGACTGGCCACGCAGACTTTGCGTTCAATGGTATGGTATTTTGACAGACAATATCTTTTTTCGGAATTTTTGCGGTCAATGGTGTGGTATTTCGACAGACAACATCTTATTTTACGGGTTGAAATGCTTCATTTTGTCTTCGAAAGTTTCTAGGGAGAAGCTTAACCATAACTAACTGCCCACACATATTTTGCGTTCAATGGTGTGGTATTTTAACAGGCAATATTTTATTTTCGGAGTTTTTGCGGTCAATGATGTGGTATTTTGACAGACAACATCTTATTTTCCAGGCTGAAATGCTTCATTTTGTCTTCGTAAATATCTAGGGAGAAGCTTAACACTAACTGACTGGCCACGCAGACTTTGCGTTCAATGGTGTGGTATTTTGACAGACAATATCTTATTTTCGGAGTTCTTGCGTTCAATGGTGTGGTATTTTGACAGACAACATCTTATTTGACGGGCTGGAATGCTTCATTTTGTCTTCGAAAATTTCTGGGGAGGAGCTTAACACTAATTGACTGGCCACACAGATTGTGCGTTCAATGGTGTGGTATTTTGACAGACAATATCTTATTTTCGGAGTTCTTGCGTTCAATGGTGTGGTATTTTGACAGACAACAGGTTATTTCACGGATTGAAATGCTTCAATTTGTCTTCGAAAATTTCTATTAAGATGCTCAACATTAACGAGTGGCCACACAGATTTTGCGTTCAATGATGTGGTATTTTAACAGACAATATCTTATTTTCGGAGTTTTTGCGGTCAATGGTGTGGTATTTTGACAGACAACGTCTTATTTTACGGGTTGAAATGCTTCATTTTGTCTTCGAAAATTTCTAGGGAGAAGCTTAACACTAACTGACTGGCCACGCAGACTTTGCGTTCAATGGTGTGGTATTTTGACAGACAATATCTTATTTTCGGAGATTTTGTGTTCAATGGTGTGGTATTTTGACAGACAACATCTTATTTTACGGGCTGAAATGCTTCATTTTGTTTTCGAAAATTTCTATGGAGAAGCTTAACACTAACTGACTGGCCACACAGATTTTGCTTTCAATGGTGTGGTATTTTGACAGACAATATCTTATTTTCGGAGTTCTTGCGTTCAATTGTGTGGTATTTTGACAGACAACATCTTATTTTCCAGGCTGCAATGCTTCATTTTGTCTTCGTAAATATCTAGGGAAAATCTTAACACTAACTGACTGGCCACGCAGACTTTGCGTTCAATGGTGTGGTATTTTGACAGACAATATCTTATTTTCGGAGATTTTGTGTTCAATGGTGTGGTATTTTGACAGACAGCATCTTATTTTACGGGCTGAAATGCTTCATTTTGTCTTCGAAAATTTCTAGGGAGAAGCTTAACACTAACTGACTGGCCACACAGATTTTGCGTTGAATGGTGTGGTATTTTGACAGACAATATCTTATTTTCGGAGTTCTTGCGTTCAATGGTGTGGTATTTTGACAGAAAAGAGCTCATTTTGCGGATTGAAGTGCTTCAATTTGTCTTCGAAAATTTCTAGGGAGATGCTTAACACTAACTGACTGGCCACGCAGACTTTGCGTTCAATGGTGTGGTATTTTGACAGACAGCGTCTTATTTTACGGGTTGAAATGCTACATTTTGTCTTCAAAAATTTCTAGGGAGAAGCTTAATAATGTCTGACTGGCCACACAGATCGTGCGTTCAACGGTGTGGTATTTTGACAGCCAATATCTTATTTTCGGAGATTTTGCGTTCAATGGTGTGGTATTTTGAAAGACAACATCCTACTTTACGGGCCGAAATGCTTCATTTTGTCTTCAGAAATTTATAGGGAGAAGCTTAACACTAATTGACTGTCCACACAGATTTTGCGTTCAATGGTGTGGTATTTTGACAGGCTATATTTTATTTTCGGAGTTTTTGCTGTCAATGGTGTGGTATTTTGACAGACAACATCTTATTTTACGGATTGAAATGCTTCAATTTGTCTTCGAAAATTTCTAGGGAGAAGCTTAAGAATGTCTGACTGGCCACATAGATCTTGCGTTAAATGGTGTATTATTTTAGCAGACAATATCTTATTTTCGGGGTTTCTGCGTTCAATGGTGTAGTATTTTGACAGATAACATCTTATATTCCGGGTTGAAATGCTTCAATTGGTCTTCGGAAACTTCTAGGGGGAAGCTTAACACTAACTGACTGGCCACACAGATTTTGCATTCAATGGTGTGGTATTCTGACAGACAATATCTTATTTTCCGGATTAAAATGTTTTATTTTGTCTTCGCAAACTTCTAGGAAAAAGCTTAAGAATTTCTGACTGGCCACACAGATTTTGCGTTCAATGGTGTGGTATTTTTACAGACAATATTTTATTTTCGGAGTTTTTGCTTTCAATGGTGTGGTATTTTGGCAGACAACATCTTATTTTACGGGTTGAAATGCTTCATTGTGTCTTCGAAAATATCTAGGGAGAAGCTTAACACTAACTGACTAGCCACGCAGACTTTGCTTTCAATGGTGTGGTATTTTGACAGACAATATCTTATTTTTCGAGTTCCTGCGTTCAATGGTGTGGTATTTTGACAGACAACGGCTTATTTTACGGGTTGAAATGCTTCATTTTGTCTTCGAAAATATCTAGGGAGAAGCTTAACACTAACTGACTAGCCACGCAGACTTGGCGTTCAATGGTGTGGTATTTTGACAGACAATATCTTATTTTTCGGGTTCTTGCGTTCAATGGTGTGGTATTTTGACAGACAACATCTTATTTTACGGATCGAAATGCTTCAATTTGTCTTCGAAAATTTCTAGGGAGATGCTCAACACTAACGACTGGCCACACAGATTTTGCGTTCAATGGTGTGGTATTTTGACAGACAATATCTTATTTTCGTAGTTTTTGCGGTCAATGGTGTGGTATTTTGACAGACAACATCTTATTTTACAGGTTGAAATGCTTCATTTTGTCTTCGAAAATTTCTAGGGAGAAGCTTAACCCTAACTAACTGCCCGCACATATTTTGCGTTCAACGGCGTGGTATTTTGACAGGCAATATTTTATTTTCGGAGTTTTTGCGGTCAATGACGTGGTATTTTGACAGACAACATCTTATTTCCCAGGCTGAAATGCCTCATTTTGTCTTCGTAAATATCTAGGGAGAAGCTTAACACTAACTGACTGGCCACGCAGACTTTGCGTTCAATGGTGTGGTATTTTGACAGACAATATCTTATTTTCGGAGATTTTGTGTTCAATGGTGTGGTATTTTGACAGACAATATCTTATTTTACGGGCTGAAATGCTTCATTTTGTCTTCGAAAATTTCTAGGGAGAAGCCTAACACTAACTGACTGGCCACACAGATTTTGCGTTCAATGGTGTGGTATTTTGACAGACAACAGCTCATTTTACGGATTGAAGTGCTTCAATTTGTCTTCGAAAATTTCTAGGGAGATGCTTAACACTAACTGACTGGCCACGCAGACTTTGCGTTCAATGGTGTGGTATTTTGACAGACAGCGTCTTATTTTACGGGTTGAAATGCTTCATTATGTCTTCGAAAATTTCTAGGGAGAAGCTTAATAATGTCTGACTGGCCACACAGATCGTGCGTTCAACGGTGCGGTATTTTGACAGACAATATCTTATTTTCGGAGATTTTGCGTTCAATGGTGTGGTATTTTGAAAGACAACATCCTACTTTACGGGCCGAAATGCTTCATTTTGTCTTCAAAAATTTATAGGGAGAAGCTTAACACTAATTGACTGTCCACACAGATTTTGCGTTCAATGGTGTGGTATTTTGACAGGCTATATTTTATTTTCGGAGTTTTTGCTGTCAATGGTGTGGTATTTTGACAGACAACATCTTATTTTACGGATTGAAGTGCTTCAATTTGTCTTCGAAAATTTCTAGGGAGAAGCTTAAGAATGTCTGACTGGCCACATAGATCTTGCGTTAAATGGTGTATTATTTTAGCAGACAATATCTTATTTTCGGGGTTTCTGCGTTCAATGGTGTAGTATTTTGACAGATAACATCTTATATTCCGGGTTGAAATGCTTCAATTGGTCTTCGGAAACTTCTAGGGGGAAGCTTAACACTAACTGACTGGCCACACAGATTTTGCATTCAATGGTGTGGTATTCTGACAGACAATATCTTATTTTCCGGATTAAAATGTTTTATTTTGTCTTCGCAAACTTCTAGGAAAAAGCTTAAGAGTTTCTGACTGGCCACACAGATTTTGCGTTCAATGGTGTGGTATTTTTACAGACAATATTTTATTTTCGGAGTTTTTGCTTTCAATGGTGTGGTATTTTGGCAGACAACATCTTATTTTACGGGTTGAAATGCTTCATTGTGTCTTCGAAAATATCTAGGGAGAAGCTTAACGCTAACTGACTAGCCACGCAGACTTTGCTTTCAATGGTGTGGTATTTTGACAGACAATATCTTATTTTTCGAGTTCCTGCGTTCAATGGTGTGGTATTTTGACAGACATCGGCTTATTTTACGGGTTGAAATGCTTCATTTTGTCTTCGAAAATATCTAGGGAGAAGCTTAACACTAACTGACTAGCCACGCAGACTTGGCGTTCAATGGTGTGGTATTTTGACAGACAATATCTTATTTTTCGGGTTCTTGCGTTCAATGGTGTGGTATTTTGACAGACAACATCTTATTTTACGGATCGAAATGCTTCAATTTGTCTTTGAAAATTTCTAGGGAGATGCTCAACACTAACGACTGGCCACACAGATTTTGCGTTCAATGGTGTGGTATTTTGACAGGCAATATTTTATTTTCGGAGATTTTGCGGTCAATGACGTGGTATTTTGACAGACAACATCTTATTTCCCAGGCTGAAATGCCTCATTTTGTCTTCGTAAATATCTAGGGAGAAGCTTAACACTAACTGACTGGCCACGCAGACTTTGCGTTCAATGGTGTGGTATTTTGACAGACAATATCTTATTTTCGGAGATTTTGTGTTCAATGGTGTGGTATTTTGACAGACAATATCTTATTTTACGGGCTGAAATGCTTCATTTTGTCTTCGAAAATTTCTAGGGAGAAGCCTAACACTAACTGACTGGCCACACAGATTTTGCGTTCAATGGTGTGGTATTTTGACAGACAACAGCTCATTTTACGGATTGAAGTGCTTCAATTTGTCTTCGAAAATTTCTAGGGAGATGCTTAACACTAACTGACTGGCCACGCAGACTTTGCGTTCAATGGTGTGGTATTTTGACAGACAGCGTCTTATTTCACGGGTTGAAATGCTTCATTATGTCTTCGAAAATTTCTAGGGAGAAGCTTAAGAATGTCTGACTGGCCACATAGATCTTGCGTTAAATGGTGTATTATTTTAACTGACAATATCTTATTTTCGGGGTTTTTGCGTTCAATGGTGTAGTATTTTGACAGATAACATCTTATATTCCGGGTTGAAATGCTTCAATTGGTCTTCGGAAACTTCTAGGGGAAGCTTAACACTAACTGACTGGCCACGCAGATTTTGCATTCAATGGTGTGGTATTCTGACAGACAATATCTTATTTTCCGGATTAAAATGTTTTATATTGTCTTCGCAAACTTCTAGGAAAAAGCTTAAGAGTGTCTGACTGGCCACACAGATTTTGCGTTCAATGGTGTGGTATTTTGACAGACAATATCTTATTCTCGGAGTTCTTGCGTTCAATGGTGTGGTATTTTGATAGACAACAGCTTATTTTACTGATTGAAATGCTTCAGTGTGTCTTCGAAAATTTCTAGGGAGATGCTCAACACTAACGACTGGCCACACAGATTTTGCGTTGAATGGTGTGGTATTTTGACAGACGATATCTTATTTTCGGAGTTCTTGCGTTCAATGGTGTGGTATTTTGACAGACAACATCTTATTTTCCAGGCTGCAATGCTTCATTTTGTCTTCGTAAATATCTAGGGAGAAGCTTAACACTAACTGACTGGCCACGCAGACTTTGCGTTCAATGGTGTGGTATTTTGACAGACAATATCTTATTTTCGGAGATTTTGTGTTCAATGGTGTAGTATTTTGACAGACAACATCTTATTTTACGGGCTGAAATGCTTCATTTTGTCTTCGAAAATTTCTAGGGAGAAGCTTAACACTAACTGACTGGCCACACAGATTTTGCATTCAATGGTGTGGTATTTTGACAGACAATATCTTATTTTCGGAGTTCTTGCGTTCAATGGTGTGGTATTTTGACAGACAACAGCTCATTTTACGGATTGAAGTGCTTCAATTTGTCTTCGAAAATTTCTAGGGAGATGCTTAACACTAACTGACTGGCCACGCAGACTTAGCGTTCAATGGTGTGGTATTTTGACAGACAGCGTCTTATTTTACGGGTTGAAATGCTTCATTATGTCTTCGAAAATTTCTAGGGAGAAGCTTAATAATGTCTGACTGGCCACACAGATCGTGCGTTCAACGGTGCGGTATTTTGACAGACAATATCTTATTTGACAGACAACGTCTTACTTTACGGGCTGAAATGCTTCATTTTGTCTTCAAAAATTTATAGGGAGAAGCTTAACGCTAATTGACTGTCCACACAGATTTTGCGTTCAATGGTGTGGTATTTTGACAGGCTATATTTAATTTTCGGAGTTTTTGCGGTCAATGGTGTGGTATTTTGACAGACAACATCTTATTTTACGGATTGAAGTGCTTCAATTTGTCTATGAAAATTTCTAGGGAGAAGCTTAAGAATGTCTGACTGGCCACATAGATCTTGCGTTAAATGGTGTATTATTTTAGCTGACAATATCTTATTTTCGGGGTTTTTGCGTTCAATGGTGTAGTATTTTGACAGATAACATCTTATATTCCGGGTTGAAATGCTTCAATTGGTCTTCGGAAACTTCTAGGGGAAGCTCAACACTAACTGACTGGCCACGCAGATTTTGCATTCAATGGTGTGGTATTCTGACAGACAATATCTTATTTTCCGGATTAAAATGTTTTATATTGTCTTCGCAAACTTCTAGGAAAAAGCTTAAGAGTGTCTGACTGGCCACACAGATTTTGCGTTCAATGGTGTGGTATTTTGACAGACAATATCTTATTTTCGGAGTTTTTGCGGTCAATTGTGTGGTATTTTGACAGACAACATCTTATTTTCCAGGCGAAATGCTTCGTTTTGTCTTCGTAAATATCTAGGGAGAAGCTTAACCATAACTGACTGCCACGCAGACTTTGCGTTGAATGGTGTGGTATTTTGACAGACAATATCTTATTTTTCGAGTTTTTGCGTTCAATGGTGTGAAATTTTGACAGACCACAGCTTATTTTACGGATCGAAATGCTTCAATTTGTCTTCGAAAATTTCTAGGGAGATGCTCAACACTAACGACTGGCCACACAGATTTTGCGTTCAATGGTGTGGTATTTTGACAGACAATATCTTACTTTCGGAGTTTTTGCGGTCAATGGTGTGGTATTTTGGCAGACAACATCTTATTTTACGGGTTGAAATGCTTCATTGTGTCTTCGAAAATATCTAGGGAGAAGCTTAACACTAACTGACTAGCCACGCAGACTTTGCGTTCAATGGTGTGGTATTTTGAAAGACAATATCTTATTTTTCGAGTTCTTGCGTTCAATGGTGTGGTATTTTGACAGACAACAGCTCATTTTACGGATTGAAGTGCTTCAATTTGTCTTCGAAAATTTCTAGGGAGATGCTCAACACTAACGACTGGCCACACAGATTTTGCGTTCAATGGTGTGTTATTTTGACAGACAATATCTTATTTTCGGAGTTTTTGCGGTCAATAGTGTGGTATTTTGACAGACAACATCTTATTTTACGGGTTGAAATGCTTCATTTTGTCTTCGAAAATATCTAGGGAGAAGCTTAACCATAACTGACTGCCCACACATATTTTGCGTTCAATGGTGTATTATTTTGACAGGCAATATTTTATTTTCGGGGTTTTTGGGGTCAATGATGTGGTATTTTGACAGACAACATCTTATTTTACGGATTGAAATGCTTCATTTGGTCTTCGAAAATTTCTAGGAAGAAGCTTAACACTAACTGACTGGCCACACAGATTTTGCGTTCAATGGTGTGGTATTTTGACAGAAAATATCTTATTTTCGGAGTTCTTGCGTTCAGTGGTGTGGTATTTTGATAGACAACAGCTTACTTTACTGATTGAAATGCTTCAGTTTGTCTTCGAAAATTTCTAGGGAGATGCTCAACACTAACGACTGGCCACACAGATTTTGCGTTCAATGGTGTGGTATTTTGACAGACAATATCTTATTTTCGGAGTTTTTGCGGTCAGTTGTGTGGTATTTTGACAGACAACATCTTATTTTCCAGGCTGAAATGCTTCGTTTTGTCTTCGTAAATATCTAGGGAGAAGCTTCACCATAACTGACTGGCCACGCAGACTTTGCGTTCAATGGTGTGGTATTTTGACAGACAATGTCTTATTTTCGGAGTTCTTGCGTTCAATGGTGTGGTATTTTGACAGACAACATCTTATTTTACGGGTTGAAATGCTTCATTTTGTCTTCGAAAATTTCTGGCGAGAAGCTTAACCCTAACTGACAGCCCACACATATTTTGCGTTCAATGGTGTGGTATTTTGACAGGCAATATTTCATTTTCTTGGTTTTTGCGGTCAATGATGTGGTATCTTGACAGACTACATTTTATTTTCCTGGTTGCAATGCTTAATTTTTTCTTCGAAAATATCTAGGGAGAAGCTTAACACTAACTGACTGGCCACGCAGACTTTGCGTTCAATGGTATGGTATTTTGACAGACAATATCTTTTTTTCGGAGTTTTTGCGGTCAATGGTGTGGTATTTTGACAGACAACATCTTATTTTACGGGTTGAAATGCTTCATTTTGTCTTCGAAAATTTCTAGGGAGAAGCTTAACCATAACTGACTGCCCGCACATATTTTGCGTTCAATGGTGTGGTATTTTGACAGGCAATATTTTATTTTCGGAGTTTTTGCGGTCAATGATGTGGTATTTTGACAGACAACATTTTATTTTCCAGGTTGCAATGCTTCATTTTTTTTCCCAAAATATCTAGGGAGAAGCTTTACACTAACTGACTGGCCACACAGAATTTGCGTTCAATGGTGTGGTATTTTGACAGACAATATCTTTTTTTCGGAGTTTTTGCGGTCAATGGTGTGGTATTTTGACAGACAACATCTTATTTTACGGGTTGAATTGCTTCATTTGGTCTTCGAAAATTTCTAGGGAGAAGCTTAACCATAACTGACTGCCCACACATATTTTGCGTTCAATGGTGTGGTATTTTAACAGGCAATATTTTGTTTTCGGAGTTTTTGCGGTCAATGATGTGGTATTTTGACAGACAACATCTTATTTTCCAGGTTGCAATGCTTCATTTTGACTTCGTAAATATCTAGGGAGAAGGTTAACACTAACTGACTGGCCACGCAGATTTTGCGTTCAATGGTGTGGTATTTTGACAGACAGTATCTTATTTTCCGAGATTTTGTGTTCAATGGTGTGGTATTTTGACAGACAACGTCTAATTTTCGGAGTTCTTGCGTTCAATGGTGTGGTATTTTGATAGACAACAGCTTATTTTACTGATTGAAATGCTTCAGTGTGTCTTCGAAAATTTCTAGGGAGATGCTCAACACTAGCGACTGGCCACACAGATTTTGCGTTCAATGGTGTGGTATTTTGACAGACAATATCTTATTTTCGGAGTTTTTGCGGTCAATTGTGTGGTATTTTGACAGACAACATCTTATTTTCCAGGCTGAAATGCTTCGTTTTGTCTTCGTAAATATCTAGGGAGAAGCTTAACAATAACTGACTGGCCACGCAGACTTTGCGTTCAATGGTGTGGTATTTTGACGGACAATATCTTATTTTCGGAGTTCTTGCGTTCAATGGTGTGGTATTTTGACAGACAACATCTTATTTTACGGGTTGAAATGCTTCATTTTGTCTTCGAAAATTTCTAGGGAGAAGCTTAACCCTAACTGACTGCCCGCACATATTTTGCGTTCAATGGTGTGGTATTTTGACAGGCAATATTTTATTTTCTTGGTTTTTGCGGTCAATGATGTGGTATCTTGACAGACAACATTTTATTTTCCAGGTTGCAATGCTTAATTTTTTCTTCGAAAATATCTAGGGAGAAGCTTAACACTAACTGACTGGCCACGCAGACTTTGCGTTCAATGGTATGGTATTTTGACAGACAATATCTTTTTTTCGGGGTTTTTGCGGTCAATGGTGTGGTATTTTGACAGACAACATCTTATTTTACGGGTTGAAATGCTTCATTTTGTCTTCGAAAATTTCTAGGGAGAAGCTTAACCATAACTGACTGCCCACACATATTTTGCGTTCAATGGTGTGGTATTTTAACAGGCAATATTTTGTTTTCGGAGTTTTTGCGGTCAATGATGTGGTATTTTGACAGACAACGTCTTATTTTCCAGGTTGCAATGCTTCATTTTGTCTTCGTAAATATCTAGGGAGAACTTTAACACTAACTGACTGGCCACGCAGACTTTGCGTTCAATGGTGTGGTATTTTGACAGGCAATATTTTATTTTCGGAGTTTTTGCGGTCAATGATGTGGTATTTTGACAGACAACATTTTATTTTCCAGGTTGCAATGCTTCATTTTTTTTCCGAAAATATCTAGGGAGAAGCTTAACACTAACTGACGGGCCACACAGAATTTGCGTTCAATGGTGTGGTATTTTGACAGACAAAATCTTTTTTTACGGGTTGAATTGCTTCATTTGGTCTTCGAAAATTTCTAGGGAGAAGCTTAACCATAACTGACTGCCCACACATATTTTGCGTTCAATGGTGTGGTATTTTAACAGGCAATATTTTGTTTTCGGAGTTTTTGCGGTCAATGATGTGGTATTTTGACAGACAACATTTTATTTTCCAGGTTGCAATGCTTCATTTTTTTTTCGAAAATATCTGGGGAGAAGCTTAACACTAACTGACTGGCCACACAGAATTTGCGTTCAATGGTGTGGTATTTTGATAGACAATATCTTTTTTTCGGAGTTTTTGCGGTCAATGGTGTGGTATTTTGACAGACAACATCTTATTTTACGGGTTGAAATGCTTCATTTGGTCTTCGAAAATTTCTAGGGAGAAGCTTAACCATAACTGACTGCCCACACATATTTTGCGTTCAATGGTGTGGTATTTTAACAGGCAATATTTTGTTTTCGGAGTTTTTGCGGTCAATGATGTGGTATTTTGACAGACAACGTCTTATTTTCCAGGTTGCAATGCTTCATTTTGTCTTCGTAAATATCTAGGGAGAAGGTTAACACTAACTGACTGGCCACGCAGACTTTGCGTTCAATGGTGTGGTATTTTGACAGACAGTATCTGATTTGCGGAGATTTTGTGTTCAATGGTGTGGCATTTTGACAGACAACATCTTATTTTACGGGCTGAAATGCTTCATTTCGTCTTCGAAAATTTCTAGGGAGATGCTCAACACTAACGACTGGCCACACAGATTTTGCGTTCAATGGTGTGGTATTTTAACAGGCAATATTTTATTTTCGGAGTTTTTGCGGTCAATGATGTGGTATTTTGACAGACAACATTTTATTTTCCAGGTTGCAATGCTTCATTTTTTTTTCGAAAATATCTAGGGAGAAGCTTAACACTAACTGACTGGCCACACAGAATTTGCGTTCAATGGTGTGGTATTTTGACAGGCAATATTTCATTTTCTTGGTTTTTGCGGTCAACGATGTGGTATCTTGACAGACAACATTTTATTTTGCAGGTTGCAATGCTTAATTTTTTCTTCGAAAATATCTAGGGAGAAGCTTTACACTAACTGACTGGCCACGCAGACTTTGCGTTCAATGGTGTGGTATTTTGACAGACAATATCTTTTTTTCGGAGTTTTTGCGGTCAATGGTGCGGTATTTCGACAGACAACATCTTATTTTACGGGTTGAAATGCTTCATTTTGTCTTCGAAAATTTCTAGGGAGAAGCTTAACCATAACTGACTGCCCACACATATTTTGCGTTCAATGGTGTGGTATTTTAACAGGCAGTATCTTATTTTCGGAGTTTTTGCGGTCAATGATGTGGTATTTTGACAGACAACATCTTATTTTCCAATCTGAAATGCTTCATTTTGTTTTCGAAAATTTCTAGGGAGAAGCTTAACACTAACTGACTGGCCACGCAGACTTTGCGTTGAATGGTGTGGTATTTTGACAGACAATATCTTATTTTTGGAGTTCTCGCGTTCAATGGTGTGGTATTTTGACAGACAACATCTTATTTTCCAGGCTGCAATGCTTCATTTTGTCTTCGTAAATATCTAGGGAAAAGCTTAACACTAACTGACTGGCCACGAAGAAATGGCGTTCAATGGTGTGGTATTTTGACAGACAATATCTTATTTTCGGAGATTTTGTGTTCAATGGTGTGGTATTTTGACAGACAACATCTCATTTTACGGGCTGAAATGCTTCATTTTGTTTTCGAAAATTTCTAGGGAGAGGCTTAACACTAACTGACTGGCCACACAGATTTTGCATTCAATGGTGTGGTATTTTGACAGACAATATCTTATTTTCGGAGTTCTTGCGTTCAATGGTGTGGTATTTTGACAGACAACAGCTCATTTTACGGATTGAAGTGCTTCAATTTGTCTTCGAAAATTTCTAGGGAGATGCTTGACACTAACTGACTGGCCACGCAGACTTTGCGTTCAATGGTGTGGTATTTTGAGAGGCAGCGTCTTATTTTACTTGTTGAAATGCTTCATTTTGTCTTCGAAAATTTCTAGGGAGAAGCTTAATAATGTCTGACTGGCCACACAGATCGTGCGTTCAGCGGTGCGGTATTTTGACAGACAATATCTTATTTTCGGAGATTTTGCGTTCAATGGTGTGGTATTTTGAAAGACAACATCCTACTTTACGGGCCGAAATGCTTCATTTTGTCTTCAAAAATTTATAGGGAGAAGCTTAACACTAATTGACTGTCCACACAGATTTTGCGTTCAATGGTGTGGTATTTTGACAGGCTATATTTTATTTTCGGAGTTTTTGCTGTCAATGGTGTGGTATTTTGACAGACAACATCTTATTTTACGGATTGAAGTGCTTCAATTTGTCTTCGAAAATTTCTAGGGAGAAGCTTAAGAATGTCTGACTGGCCACATAGATCTTGCGTTAAATGGTGTATTATTTTAGCAGACAATATCTTATTTTCGGGGTTTCTGCGTTCAATGGTGTAGTATTTTGACAGATAACATGTTATATTCCGGGTTGAAATGCTTCAATTGGTCTTCGGAAACTTCTAGGGGGAAGCTTAACACTAACTGACTGGCCACACAGATTTTGCATTCAATGGTGTGGTATTCTGACAGACAATATCTTATTTTCCGGATTAAAATGTTTTATTTTGTCTTCGCAAACTTCTAGGAAAAAGCTTAAGAGTTTCTGACTGGCCACACAGATTTTGCGTTCAATGGTGTGGTATTTTTACAGACAATATTTTATTTTCGGAGTTTTTGCTTTCAATGGTGTGGTATTTTGGCAGACAACATCTTATTTTCGGGGTTCTTGCGTTCAATGGTGTGGTATTTTGACAGACAACAGCTTATTTTACGGATTGAAATGCTTCAATTTGTCTTCGAAAATTTCTAGGAAAATGCTCAACACTAACGACTGGCCACACAGATTTTGCGTTCAATGGTGTGGTATTTTGACAGACAATATCTTATTTTCGGAGTTTTTGCGGTCAATGGTGTGGTATTTTGACAGACAACATCTTATATTCCAGGTTGGAATGCTTCAATTGGTCTTCGAAAACTCCTAGGGAGAAGTTTAACACTAACGACTGGCCACACAGATTTTGCGTTCAATGGTGTGGTATTTTAACAGACAATATCTTATTTTTCGAGTTCTTGCGTTCAATGGTGTGGTATTTTGACAGACAACATCTTATTTTACGGGTTGAAATGGTTCATTTTGTGTTCGAAACTTTTTAGGGAGAAGCTTAACCCTAATTGACTGGCCGCACAGATTTTGCGTTCAATGGTGTGGCATTTTGACAGACAATATTTTACTTTCGGAGTTTTTGCGGTCAATGGTGTGGTATTTTGACAGACAACATCTTATTTTACGGGTTGAAATGCTTCATTTTGTCTTCGAAAATTTCTAGGGAGAAGCTTAACACTAACTGACTGGCCACACAGATTTTGCGTTCAATGGTGTGGTATTTTGACAGACAATATCTTATTTTCGGAGTTCTTGCGTTCAATGGTGTGGTATTTTGACAGACAACAGCTCATTTTACGGATTGAATTGCTTCAATTTGTCTTCGAAAATTTCTAGGGAGATGCTTAACACTAACTGACTGTCCACGCAGACTTTGCGTTCAATGGTGTGGTATTTTGACAGACAGCGTCTTATTTTACGGGTTGAAATGCTTCATTTTGTCTTCGAAAATTTCTAGGGAGAAGCTTAATAATGTCTGACTGGCCACACATATCGTGCGTTCAACGGTGTGGTATTTTGACAGCCAATATCTTATTTTCGGAGATTTTACGTTCAATGGTGTGGTATTTTGACAGACAACATCTTACTTTACGGGCTGAAATGCTTCATTTTGTCTTCAAAAATTTATAGGGAGAAGCTTAACGCTAATTGACTGTCCACACAGATTTTGCGTTCAATGGTGTGGTATTTTGACAGGCTATGTTTTATTTTCGGAGTTTTTGCTTTCAATGGTGTGGTATTTTGGCAGACAACATCTTATTTTACGGGTTGAAATGCTTCATTGTGTCTTCGAAAATATCTAGATAGATGCTTAACACTAACTGACTAGCCACGCAGACTTTGCGTTCAATGGTGTGGTATTTTGAAAGACAATATCTTATTTTTCGAGTTCTTGCGTTCAATGGTGTGGTATTTTGACAGACAACATCTTATTTTACGGATCGAAATGCTTCAATTTGTCTTCGAAAATTTCTAGGGAGATGCTCAACACTAACGACTGGCCACACAGATTTTGCGTTCAATGGTGTGGTATTTTGGCAGACAATATCTTACTTTCGGAGTTTTTGCGGTCAATGGTGTGGTATTTTGACAGACAACATCTTATTTTACGGGTTGAAATGCTTCATTTTGTCTTCGAAAATTTCTAGGGAAAAGCCTAACACTAACTGACTGGCCACGCAGATTTTGCGTACAATGGTGTGGTATTTTGACAGACAATATCTTATTTTCGGAGATTTTGTGTTCAATGGTGTGGTATTTTGACAGACAACAACTTATTTTACGGGCTGAAATGCTTCATTTTGTCTTCGAAAATTTCTAGGGAGAAGCTTAACACTAACTGACTGGCCACACAGATTTTGCGTTCAATGGTGTGGTATTTTGACAGACAATATCTTATTTTCGGAGTTCTTGCGTTCAATGGTGTGGTATTTTGACAGACAACAGCTCATTTTACGGATTGAAGTGCTTCAATTTGTCTTCGAAAATTTCTAGGGAGATGCTCAACACTAACGACTGGCCACACAGATTTTGCGTTCAATGGTGTGTCATTTTGACAGACAATATCTTATTTTCGGAGTTTTTGCGGTCAATAGTGTGGTATTTTGACAGACAACATCTTATTTTACGGGTTGAAAGCTTCATTTTGTCTTCGAAAATTTCTAGGGAGAAGCTTAACCATAACTGACTGCCCACACATATTTTGCGTTCAATGGTGTGGTATTTTGACAGGCAATATTTTATTTTCGGGGTTTTTGGGGTCAATGATGTGGTATTTTGACAGACAACATCTTATTTTACGGGTTGAAATGCTTCATTTTGTCTTCGAAAAGTCCTAGGGAGAAGCTTAACATCAACTGACTGGCCACACATATTTTGCGTTCAATGGTGTGGTATTTTAACAGGCAATATTTTATATTCGGAGTTTTTGCGGTCAATGATGTGGTATTTTGACAGACATCATCTTATTTTCCAGGCTGAAATGCTTCATTTTGTCTTCGTAAATTTCTAGGGAGATGCTCAACACTAACGACTGGAAACACAGATTTTGCGTTCAATGGTGTGGTATTTTGACAGTCAATATCTTATTTTCGGAGTTTTTGCGGTCAATGGTGTGGTATTTTGACAGACAACATCTTATATTCCGGGTTGGAATGCTTCAATTGGTCTTCGAAAACTCCTAGGGAGAAGCTTAACACTAACGACTGGCCACACAGATTTTGCGTTCAATGGTATGGTATTTTAACAGACAATATCTTATTTTTCGAGTTCTTGCGTTCAATGGTGTGGTATTTTGACAGACAACATTTTATTTTACGGGTTGAAATGCTTCATTTTGTCTTCGAAACTTTTTAGGGAAAGCTTAACCGTAACTGACTGGCCGCACAGATTTTGCCTTCAATGGTGTGGTATTTTGACAGACAATATTTTACTTTCGGAGTTTTTGCGGTCAATGGTGTGGTAATTTGACAGACAACATCTTATTTTACGGATTGAAATGCTTCATTTTGTCTTCGAAAATTTCTAGGGAGAAGCTTAACCCTAACTGACTGCCCGCACATATTTTGCGTTCAATGGTGTGGTATTTTGACAGGCAATATTTTATTTTCGGAGTTTTTGCGGTCAATGATGTGGTATTTTGACAGACAACATTTTATTTTCCAGATTGCAATGCTTCATTTTTTTTCCGAAAATATCTAGGGAGAAGCTTAACACTAACTGACTGGCCACACAGAATTTGCGTTCAATGGTGTGCTATTTTGACAGACAATATCTTTTTTTCGGAGTTTTTGCGGTCAATGGTGTGGTATTTTGACAGACAACATCTTATTTTACGGGTTGAATTGCTTCATTTGGTCTTCGAAAATTTCTATGGAGAAGCTTAACCATAACTGACTGCCCACACATATTTTGAGTTCAATGGTGTGGTATTTTAACAGGCAATATTTTGTTTTCGGAGTTTTTGCGGTCAATGATGTGGTATTTTGACAGACAGCATCTTATTTTCCAGGTTGCAATGCTTCATTTTGACTTCGTAAGTATCTAGGGAGAAGGTTAACACTAACTGACTGGCCACGCAGACTTTGCGTTCAATGGTGTGGTATTTTGACAGACAGTATCTTATTTTCGGAGATTTTGTGTTCAATGGTGTGGTATTTTGACAGACAACATCTTATTTTACGGGCTGAAATGCTTCATTTTGTCTTCGAAAATTTCTAGGAAGAAGCTTAACACTAACTGACTGGCCACACAGATTTTGCGTTCAATGGTGTGGTATTTTGACAGACAATATCTTATTTTCGGAGTTCTTGCTTTCAATGGTGTGGTATTTTGATAGACAACAGCTTATTTTACTGATTGAAATGCTTCAGTTTGTCTTCGAAAATTTCTAGGGAGATGCTCAACACTAACGACTGGCCACACAGATTTTGCGTTCAATGGTGTGGTATTTTGACAGACAATATCTTATTTTCGGAGATTTTGCGGTCAATTGTGTGGTATTTTGACAGACAACATCTTATTTTCCAGGCTGAAATGCTTCATTTTGTCTTCGTAAATACCTAGGGAGAAGCTTAACCCTAACTGACTGCCCACACATATTTTGCGTTCAATTGTGTTGTATTTTGACAGGCAATATTTCATTTTCTTGGTTTTTGCGGTCAATGATGTGGTATCTTGACAGACAACATTTTATTTTCCAGGTTGCAATGCTTAATTTTTTCTTCGAAAATATCTAGGGAGAAGCTTAACACTAACTGACTGGCCACGCAGACTTTGCGTTCAATGGTATGGTATTTTGACAGACAATATCTTTTTTGCGGAGTTTTTGCGGTCAATGGTGTGGTATTTTGACAGACAACATCTTATTTTACGGGTTGAAATGCTTCATTTTGTCTTCGAAAATTTCTAGGGAGAAGCTTAACCATAACTGACTGCCCGCACATATTTTGCGTTCAATGGTGTGGTATTTTGACAGGCAATATTTTATTTTCGGAGTTTTTGCGGTCAATGATGTGGTATTTTGACAGACAACATTTTATTTTCCAGGTTGCAGTGCTTCATTTTTTTTCCGAAAATATCTAGGGAGAAGCTTAACACTAACTGACTGGCCACACAGAATTTGCGTTCAATGGTGTGGTATTTTGACAGACAATATCTTTTTTTCGGAGTTTTTGCGGTCAATGGTGTGGTATTTTGACAGACAACGTCTTATTTTACGGGTTGAATTGCTTCATTTGGTCTTCGAAAATTTCTAGGGAGAAGCTTAACCATAACTGACTGCCCACACATATTTTGCGTTCAATGGTGTGGTAATATACAGGCAATATTTTGTTTTCGGAGTTTTTGCGGTCAATGATGTGGTATTTTGACAGACAACGTCTTATTTTCCAGGTTGCAATGCTTCATTTTGTCTTCGTAAATATCTAGGGAGAAGGTTAACACTAACTGACTGGCCACGCAGACTTTGCGTTCAATGGTGTGGTATTTTGACAGACCGTATCTTATTTGCGGAGATTTTGTGTTCAATGGTGTGGTATTTTGACAGACAACATCTTATTTTACGGGCTGAAATGCTTCATTTTGTCTTCGAAAATTTCTAGGGAGAAGCTTAAAACTAACTGACTGGCCACACAGATTTTGCTTTCAATGGTGTGGTATTTTGACAGACAATATCTTATTTTCGGAGTTCTTGCGTTCAATGGTGTGGTATTTTGATAGACAACAGTTTATTTTACGGATTGAAATGCTTCAGTTTGTCTTCGAAAATTTCTAGGGAGATGCTCAACACTAACGACTGGCCGCACAGATTTTGCGTTCAATGGTGTGGTATTTTGACAGACAATATCTTATTTTCGGAGTTTTTGCGGTCAATGGTGTGGTATTTTGACAGACAACATCTTATTTTACGGGTTGAAATGCTTCATTTTGTCTTCGAAAATTTCTAGGGAGAAGCTTAACCCTAACTGACTGCCCACACATATTTTGCCTTCAATTGTGTGGTATTTTGACAGGCAATATTTCATTTTCTTGGTTTTTGCGGTCAACGATGTGGTATCTTGACAGACAACATTTTATTTTCCAGGTTGCAATGCTTAATTTTTTCTTCGAAAATATCTAGGGAGAAGCTTAACACTAACTGACTGGCCACGCAGACTTTGCGTTCAATGGTATGGTATTTTGACAGACAATATCTTTTTTGCGGAGTTTTTGCGGTCAATGGTGTGGTATTTTGATAGACAACAGCTTATTTTACTGATTGAAATGCTTCAGTTTGTCTTCGAAAATTTCTAGGGAGATGCTCAACACTAACGACTGGCCACACAGATTTTGCGTTCAACGGTGTGGTATTTTGACAGACAATATCTTATTTTCGGAGATTTTGCGGTCAATTGTGTGGTATTTTGACAGACAACATCTTATTTTCCAGGCTGAAATGCTTCATTTTGTCTTCGTAAATATCTAGGGAGAAGCTTAACCATAACTGACTGGCCACGCAGACTTTGCGTTCAATGGTGTGGTATTTTGACAGACAATATCTTATTTTCGGAGATTTTGTGTTCAATGGTGTGGTATTTTGACAGACAACATCTTATTTTACGGGTTGAAATGCTTCATTTTGTCTTCGAAAATTTCTAGGGAGAAGCTTAACCCTAACTGACTGCCCACACATATTTTGCGTTCAATTGTGTGGTATTTTGACAGGCAATATTTAATTTTCTTGGTTTTTGCGGTCAACGATGTGGTATCTTGACAGACAACATTTTATTTTCCAGGTTGCAATGCTTAATTTTTTCTTCGAAAATATCTAGGGAGAAGCTTAACACTAACTGACTGGCCACGCAGACTTTGCGTTCAATGGTATGGTATTTTGACAGACAATATCTTATTTTCGGAGTTCT
Source organism: Brachypalpus laphriformis (assembly GCA_945910035.1). Lineage (NCBI taxonomy): Eukaryota > Metazoa > Arthropoda > Insecta > Diptera > Syrphidae > Brachypalpus > Brachypalpus laphriformis. The sequence continues at coordinate 114,756,890 of OX246756.1, read as the reverse complement.
TGCGTTCAATGGTGTGGTACTTTGACAGACAACATCTTATTTTACGGGCTGGAATGCTTCATTTTGTCTTCGAAAATTTCTAGGGAGAAGATTAACCATAACTGACTGCCCACACATATTTTGCGTTCAATGGTGTGGTATTTTAACAGGCAATATTTTATCTTCGGAGTTTTTGCGGTCAATGATGTGGTATTTTGACAGACAACATCTTATTTTCCAGGCTGAAATGCTTCATTTTGTCTTCGTAAATATCTAGGGAGAAGCTTAACACTAACTGACTGGCCACGCAGACTTTGCGTTCAATGGTGTGGTATTTTGACAGACAACATCTTATTTTACGAGCTGGAATGCTTCATTTTGTCTTCGAAAATTTCTAGGGAGAAGCTTAACACTAATTGACTGGCCACACAGATTGTGCGTTCAATGGTGTGGTATTTTGACAGACAATATCTTATTTTCGGAGTTCTTGCGTTCAATGGTGTGGTATTTTGACAGACAACAGGTTATTTCACGGATTGAAATGCTTCAATTTGTCTTCGAAAATTTCTATTAGATGCTCAACATTAACGAGTGGCCACACAGATTTTGCGTTCAATGGTGTGGTATTTTGACAGGCTATATTTTATTTTCGGAGTTTTTGCGGTCAATGGTGTGGTATTTTACAGACAACATCTTATTTTACGGTTTGAAATGCTTCATTGTGTCTTCGAAATTATCTAGGGAGCAGCATAACACTAACTGACTAGCCACGCAGACTTTGCGTTCAATGGTGTGGTATTTTGAAAGACAATATCTTATTTTTCGAGTTCTTGCGTTCAATGGTGTGGTATTTTGACAGACAACGACTTATTTTACGGGTTGAAATGTTTCATTTTGTCTTCGAAAATATCTAGGGAGAAGCTTAACACTAACTGACTAGCCACGCAGACTTTGCGTTCAATGGTGTGGTATTTTGACAGACCGTATCTTATTTGCGGAGATTTTGTGTTCAATGGTGTGGTATTTTGACAGACAACATCTTATTTTACGGGCTGAAATGCTTCATTTTGTCTTCGAAAATTTCTAGGGAGAAGCTTAAAACTAACTGACTGGCCACACAGATTTTGCTTTCAATGGTGTGGTATTTTGACAGACAATATCTTATTTTCGGAGTTCTTGCGTTCAATGGTGTGGTATTTTGATAGACAACAGCTTATTTTACGGATTGAAATGCTTCAGTTTGTCTTCGAAAATTTCTAGGGAGATGCTCAACACTAACGACTGGCCGCACAGATTTTGCGTTCAATGGTGTGGTATTTTGACAGACAATATCTTATTTTCGGAGTTCTTGCGTTCAATGGTGTGGTATTTTGACAGACAACAGGTTATTTCACGGATTGAAGTGCTTCAATTTGTCTTCGAAAATTTCTAGGGAGAAGCTTAAGAATGTCTGACTGGCCACATAGATCTTGCGTTAAATGGTGTATTATTTTAGCAGACAATATCTTATTTTCGGGGTTTTTGCCTTCAATGGTGTAGTATTTTGACAGATAACATCTTATATTCCGGGTTGAAATGCTTCAATTGGTCTTCGGAAACTTCTAGGGGGAAGCTTAACACTAACTGACTGGCCACACAGATTTTGCATTCAATGGTGTGGTATTCTGACAGACAATATCTTATTTTCCGGATTAAAATGTTTTATTTTGTCTTCGCAAACTTCTAGGAAAAAGCTTAAGAGTGTCTGACTGGCCACACAGATTTTGCGTTCAATGGTGTGGTATTTTTACGGACAATATTTTATTTTCGGAGTTTTTGCTTTCAATGGTGTGGTATTTTGGCAGACAACATCTTATTTTACGGTTTGAAATGCTTCATTGTGTCTTCGAAATTATCTAGGGAGCAGCATAACACTAACTGACTAGCCACGCAGACTTTGCGTTCAATGGTGTGGTATTTTGAAAGACAATATCTTATTTTTCGAGTTCTTGCGTTCAATGGTGTGGTATTTTGACAGACAACGACTTATTTTACGGGTTGAAATGTTTCATTTTGTCTTCGAAAATATCTAGGGAGAAGCTTAACACTAACTGACTAGCCACACAGACTTGGCGTTCAATGGTGTGGTATTTTGACACACAATATCTTATTTTTCGGGTTCTTGCGTTCAATAGTGTGGTATTTTGACAGACAACATCTTATTTTACGGATCGAAATGCTTCAATTTGTCTTCGAAAATTTCTAGGGAGATGCTCAACACTAACGAATGGCCACACAGATTTTGCGTTCAATGGTGTGGTATTTTGACAGACAATATCTTATTTTCGAAGTTTTTGCGGTCAATAGTGTGGTATTTTGACAGACAACATCTTATTTTACGGGTTGAAATGCTTCATTTTGTCTTCGAAAATTTCTAGGGAGAAGCTTAACCATAACTGACTGCCCACACATATTTTGCGTTCAATGGTGTGGTATTTTGACAGGCAATATTTTATTTTCGGGGTTTTTGGGGTCAATGATGTGGTATTTTGACAGACAACGTCTTATTTTACGGGTTGAAATGCTTCATTTTGTCTTCGAAAATTTCTAGGGAGAAGCTTAACACTAACTGACTGGCCACACAGATTTTGCGTTCAATGGTGTGGTATTTTGACAGACAATATCTTATTTTCGGAGTTCTTGCTTTCAATGGTGTGGTATTTTGATAGACAACAGCTTATTTTACTGATTGAAATGCTTCAGTTTGTCTTCGAAAATTTCTAGGGAGATGCTCAACACTAACGACTGGCCACACAGATTTTGCGTTCAATGGTGTGGTATTTTGACAGACAATATCTTATTTTCGGAGATTTTGCGGTCAATTGTGTGGTATTTTGACAGACAACATCTTATTTTCCAGGCTGAAATGCTTCATTTTGTCTTCGTAAATATCTAGGGAGAAGCTTAACCCTAACTGACTGCCCACACATATTTTGCGTTCAATTGTGTTGTATTTTGACAGGCAATATTTCATTTTCTTGGTTTTTGCGGTCAATGATGTGGTATCTTGACAGACAACATTTTATTTTCCAGGTTGCAATGCTTAATTTTTTCTTCGAAAATATCTAGGGAGAAGCTTAACACTAACTGACTGGCCACGCAGACTTTGCGTTCAATGGTATGGTATTTTGACAGACAATATCTTTTTTGTGGAGTTTTTGCGGTCAATGGTGTGGTATTTTGACAGACAACATCTTATTTTACGGGTTGAAATGCTTCATTTTGTCTTCGAAAATTTCTAGGGAGAAGCTTAACCATAACTGACTGCCCGCACATATTTTGCGTTCAATGGTGTGGTATTTTGACAGGCAATATTTTATTTTCGGAGTTTTTGCGGTCAATGATGTGGTATTTTGACAGACAACATTTTATTTTCCAGGTTGCAGTGCTTCATTTTTTTTCCGAAAATATCTAGGGAGAAGCTTAACACTAACTGACTGGCCACACAGAATTTGCGTTCAATGGTGTGGTATTTTGACAGACAATATCTTTTTTTCGGAGTTTTTGCGGTCAATGGTGTGGTATTTTGACAGACAACGTCTTATTTTACGGGTTGAATTGCTTCATTTGGTCTTCGAAAATTTCTAGGGAGAAGCTTAACCATAACTGACTGCCCACACATATTTTGCGTTCAATGGTGTGGTAATATACAGGCAATATTTTGTTTTCGGAGTTTTTGCGGTCAATGATGTGGTATTTTGACAGACAACGTCTTATTTTCCAGGTTGCAATGCTTCATTTTGTCTTCGTAAATATCTAGGGAGAAGGTTAACACTAACTGACTGGCCACGCAGACTTTGCGTTCAATGGTGTGGTATTTTGACAGACCGTATCTTATTTGCGGAGATTTTGTGTTCAATGGTGTGGTATTTTGACAGACAACATCTTATTTTACGGGCTGAAATGCTTCATTTTGTCTTCGAAAATTTCTAGGGAGAAGCTTAAAACTAACTGACTGGCCACACAGATTTTGCTTTCAATGGTGTGGTATTTTGACAGACAATATCTTATTTTCGGAGTTCTTGCGTTCAATGGTGTGGTATTTTGATAGACAACAGCTTATTTTACGGATTGAAATGCTTCAGTTTGTCTTCGAAAATTTCTAGGGAGATGCTCAACACTAACGACTGGCCGCACAGATTTTGCGTTCAATGGTGTGGTATTTTGACAGACAATATCTTATTTTCGGAGTTTTTGCGGTCAATGGTGTGGTATTTTGACAGACAACATCTTATTTTACGGGTTGAAATGCTTCATTTTGTCTTCGAAAATTTCTAGGGAGAAGCTTAACCCTAACTGACTGCCCACACATATTTTGCCTTCAATTGTGTGGTATTTTGACAGGCAATATTTCATTTTCTTGGTTTTTGCGGTCAACGATGTGGTATCTTGACAGACAACATTTTATTTTCCAGGTTGCAATGCTTAATTTTTTCTTCGAAAATATCTAGGGAGAAGCTTAACACTAACTGACTGGCCACGCAGACTTTGCGTTCAATGGTATGGTATTTTGACAGACAATATCTTTTTTGCGGAGTTTTTGCGGTCAATGGTGTGGTATTTTGATAGACAACAGCTTATTTTACTGATTGAAATGCTTCAGTTTGTCTTCGAAAATTTCTAGGGAGATGCTCAACACTAACGACTGGCCACACAGATTTTGCGTTCAACGGTGTGGTATTTTGACAGACAATATCTTATTTTCGGAGATTTTGCGGTCAATTGTGTGGTATTTTGACAGACAACATCTTATTTTCCAGGCTGAAATGCTTCATTTTGTCTTCGTAAATATCTAGGGAGAAGCTTAACCATAACTGACTGGCCACGCAGACTTTGCGTTCAATGGTGTGGTATTTTGACAGACAATATCTTATTTTCGGAAATTTTGTGTTCAATGGTGTGGTATTTTGACAGACAACATCTTATTTTACGGGTTGAAATGCTTCATTTTGTCTTCGAAAATTTCTAGGGAGAAGCTTAACCCTAACTGACTGCCCACACATATTTTGCGTTCAATTGTGTGGTATTTTGACAGGCAATATTTAATTTTCTTGGTTTTTGCGGTCAACGATGTGGTATCTTGACAGACAACATTTTATTTTCCAGGTTGCAATGCTTAATTTTTTCTTCGAAAATATCTAGGGAGAAGCTTAACACTAACTGACTGGCCACGCAGACTTTGCGTTCAATGGTATGGTATTTTGACAGACAATATCTTATTTTCGGAGTTCTTGCGTTCAATGGTGTGGTATTTTGACAGACAACATCTTATTTTACGGGCTGGAATGCTTCATTTTGTCTTCGAAAATTTCTAGGGAGAAGATTAACCATAACTGACTGCCCACACATATTTTGCGTTCAATGGTGTGGTATTTTAACAGGCAATATTTTATCTTCGGAGTTTTTGCGGTCAATGATGTGGTATTTTGACAGACAACATCTTATTTTCCAGGCTGAAATGCTTCATTTTGTCTTCGTAAATATCTAGGGAGAAGCTTAACACTAACTGACTGGCCACGCAGACTTTGCGTTCAATGGTGTGGTATTTTGACAGACAACATCTTATTTTACGGGCTGGAATGCTTCATTTTGTCTTCGAAAATTTCTAGGGAGAAGCTTAACACTAATTGACTGGCCACACAGATTGTGCGTTCAATGGTGTGGTATTTTGACAGACAATATCTTATTTTCGGAGTTCTTGCGTTCAATGGTGTGGTATTTTGACAGACAACAGGTTATTTCACGGATTGAAATGCTTCAATTTGTCTTCGAAAATTTCTATTAGATGCTCAACATTAACGAGTGGCCACACAGATTTTGCGTTCAATGGTGTGGTATTTTGACAGGCTATATTTTATTTTCGGAGTTTTTGCGGTCAATGGTGTGGTATTTTGACAGACAACATCTTATTTTACGGTTTGAAATGCTTCATTGTGTCTTCGAAATTATCTAGGGAGCAGCATAACACTAACTGACTAGCCACGCAGACTTTGCGTTCAATGGTGTGGTATTTTGAAAGACAATATCTTATTTTTCGAGTTCTTGCGTTCAATGGTGTGGTATTTTGACAGACAACGACTTATTTTACGGGTTGAAATGTTTCATTTTGTCTTCGAAAATATCTAGGGAGAAGCTTAACACTAACTGACTAGCCACGCAGACTTTGCGTTCAATGGTGTGGTATTTTGACAGACCGTATCTTATTTGCGGAGATTTTGTGTTCAATGGTGTGGTATTTTGACAGACAACATCTTATTTTACGGGCTGAAATGCTTCATTTTGTCTTCGAAAATTTCTAGGGAGAAGCTTAAAACTAACTGACTGGCCACACAGATTTTGCTTTCAATGGTGTGGTATTTTGACAGACAATATCTTATTTTCGGAGTTCTTGCGTTCAATGGTGTGGTATTTTGATAGACAACAGCTTATTTTACGGATTGAAATGCTTCAGTTTGTCTTCGAAAATTTCTAGGGAGATGCTCAACACTAACGACTGGCCGCACAGATTTTGCGTTCAATGGTGTGGTATTTTGACAGACAATATCTTATTTTCGGAGTTCTTGCGTTCAATGGTGTGGTATTTTGACAGACAACAGGTTATTTCACGGATTGAAGTGCTTCAATTTGTCTTCGAAAATTTCTAGGGAGAAGCTTAAGAATGTCTGACTGGCCACATAGATCTTGCGTTAAATGGTGTATTATTTTAGCAGACAATATCTTATTTTCGGGGTTTTTGCCTTCAATGGTGTAGTATTTTGACAGATAACATCTTATATTCCGGGTTGAAATGCTTCAATTGGTCTTCGGAAACTTCTAGGGGGAAGCTTAACACTAACTGACTGGCCACACAGATTTTGCATTCAATGGTGTGGTATTCTGACAGACAATATCTTATTTTCCGGATTAAAATGTTTTATTTTGTCTTCGCAAACTTCTAGGAAAAAGCTTAAGAGTGTCTGACTGGCCACACAGATTTTGCGTTCAATGGTGTGGTATTTTTACGGACAATATTTTATTTTCGGAGTTTTTGCTTTCAATGGTGTGGTATTTTGGCAGACAACATCTTATTTTACGGTTTGAAATGCTTCATTGTGTCTTCGAAATTATCTAGGGAGCAGCATAACACTAACTGACTAGCCACGCAGACTTTGCGTTCAATGGTGTGGTATTTTGAAAGACAATATCTTATTTTTCGAGTTCTTGCGTTCAATGGTGTGGTATTTTGACAGACAACGACTTATTTTACGGGTTGAAATGTTTCATTTTGTCTTCGAAAATATCTAGGGAGAAGCTTAACACTAACTGACTAGCCACACAGACTTGGCGTTCAATGGTGTGGTATTTTGACACACAATATCTTATTTTTCGGGTTCTTGCGTTCAATAGTGTGGTATTTTGACAGACAACATCTTATTTTACGGATCGAAATGCTTCAATTTGTCTTCGAAAATTTCTAGGGAGATGCTCAACACTAACGAATGGCCACACAGATTTTGCGTTCAATGGTGTGGTATTTTGACAGACAATATCTTATTTTCGAAGTTTTTGCGGTCAATAGTGTGGTATTTTGACAGACAACATCTTATTTTACGGGTTGAAATGCTTCATTTTGTCTTCGAAAATTTCTAGGGAGAAGCTTAACCATAACTGACTGCCCACACATATTTTGCGTTCAATGGTGTGGTATTTTGACAGGCAATATTTTATTTTCGGGGTTTTTGGGGTCAATGATGTGGTATTTTGACAGACAACGTCTTATTTTACGGGTTGAAATGCTTCATTTTGTCTTCGAAAATTTCTAGGGAGAAGCTTAACACTAACTGACTGGCCACACAGATTTTGCGTTCAATGGTGTGGTATTTTGACAGACAATATCTTATTTTCGGAGTTCTTGCGTTCAATGGTGTGGTATTTTGATAGACAACAGCTTATTTTACGGATTGAAATGCTTCAATTTGTCTTCGAAAATTTCTAGGGAGATGCTCAACACTAACGACTGGCCACACAGATTTTGCGTTCAATGGTGTAGTATTTTGACAGACAATATCTTACTTTCGGAGTTTTTGCGGTCAATGGTGTGGTATTTTGACAGACAACATCTTATTTTACGGGCTGAAATGCTTCATTTTGTCTTCGAAAATTTCTAGGGAAAAGCTTAACACTAACTGACTGGCCACGAAGATTTTGCGTACAATGGTGTGGTATTTTGACAGACAATATCTTATTTTCGGAGATTTTGTGTTCAATGGTGTGGTATTTTGACAGACAACATCTTATTTTACGGGCTGAAATGCTCCATTTTGTCTTCGAAAATTTCTAGGGAGAAGCTTAACACTAATTGACTGGCCACACAGATTTTGCGTTCAATGGTGTGGTATTTTGACAGACAATATCTTATTTTCGGAGTTCTTGCGTTCAGTGGTGTGGTATTTTGACAGACAACAGCTCATTTTACGGATTGAAGTGCTTCAATTTGTCTTCGAAAATTTCTAGGGAGATGCTTAACACTAACTGACCGGCCACGCAGACTTTGCGTTCAATGGTGTGGTATTTTGACAGACAGCGTCTTATTTTACGGGTTGAAATGCTTCATTTTGTCTTCGAAAATTTCTAGGGAAAAGCTTAACACTAACTGACTGGCCACGCAGATTTTGCGCACAATGGTGTGGTATTTTGACAGGCAATATCTTATTTTCGGAGATTTTGTGTTCAATGGTGTGGTATTTTGACAGACAACATCTTATTTTACGGGCTGAAATGCTTCATTTTGTCTTCGAAAATTTCTAGGGAGAAGCTTAACACTAACTGACTGGCCACACATATTTTGCGTTCAATGGTGTGGTATTTTGACAGGCAATATTTTATTTTCGGGGTTTTTGGGGTCAATGATGTGGTATTTTGACAGACAACATCTTATTTTACGGGTTGAAATGCTTCATTTTGTCTTTGAAAACTCCTAGGGAGAAGCTTAACACCAACTGACTGCCCACACATATTTTGCGTTCAATGGTGTGGTATTTTAACAGGCAATATTTCATTTTCTTGGTTTTTGCGGTCAACGATGTGGTATCTTGACAGACAACATTTTATTTTCCAGGTTGCAATGCTTAATTTTTTCTTCGAAAATATCTAGGGAGAAGCTTAACACTAACTGACTGGCCACGCAGACTTTGCGTTCAATGGTATGGTATTTTGACAGACAATATCTTTTTTTCGGAGTTTTTGCGGTCAATGGTGTGATATTTCGACAGACAACATCTTATTTTACGGGTTGAAATGCTTCATTTTGTCTTCGAAAATTTCTAGGGAGAAGCTTAACCATAACTGACTGCCCACACATATTTTGCGTTCAATGGTGTGGTATTTTAACAGGCAATATTTTATCTTCGGAGTTTTTGCGGTCAATGATGTGGTATTTTGACAGACAACATCTTATTTTACAGGCTGAAATGCTTCATTTTGTCTTCGTAAATATCTAGGGAGAAGCTTAACACTAACTGACTGGCCACACAGATTTTGCATTCAATGGTGTGGTATTCTGACAGACAATATCTTATTTTCCGGATTAAAATGTTTTATTTTGTCTTCGCAAACTTCTAGGAAAAAGCTTAAGAGTGACTGACTGGCCACACAGATTTTGCGTTCAATGGTGTGGTATTTTTACAGACAATATTTTATTTTCAGAGTTTTTGCTTTCAATGGTGTGGTATTTTGGCAGACAACATCTTATTTTACGGGTTGAAATGCTTCATTGTGTCTTCGAAATTATCTAGGGAGCAGCATAACACTAACTGACTAGCCACGCAGACTTTGCGTTCAATGGTGTGGTATTTTGAAAGACAATATCTTACTTTTCGAGTTCTTGCGTTCAATGGTGTGGTATTTTGACAGACAACGGCTTATTTTACGGGTTGAAATGCTTCATTTTGTCTTCGAAAATATCTAGGGAGAAGCTTAACACTAACTGACTAGCCACGCAGACTTGGCGTTCAATGGTGTGGTATTTTGACAGACAATATCTTATTTTTCGGGTTCTTGCGTTCAATGGTGTGGTATTTTGACAGACAACATCTTATTTTACGGATCGAAATGCTTCAATTTGTCTTCGAAAATTTCTAGGGAGATGCTCAACACTAACGACTGGCCACACAGATTTTGCGTTCAATGGTGTGGTATTTCGACAGACAATATCTTATTTTCGAAGTTTTTGCGGTCAATAGTGTGGTATTTTGACAGACAACATCTTATTTTACGGGTTGAAATGCTTCATTTTGTCTTCGAAAATTTCTAGGGAGAAGCTTAACCATAACTGACTGCCCACACATATTTTGCGTTCAATGGTGTGGTATTTTGACAGACAATATTTTATTTTCGGGGGTTTTGGGGTCAATGATGTGGTATTTTGACAGACAACGTCTTATTTTACGAGTTGAAATGCTTCATTTTGTCTTCGAAAATTTCTAGGGAGAAGCTTAACACTAACTGACTGGCCACACAGATTTTGCGTTCAATGGTGTGGTATTTTGACAGACAATATCTTATTTTCGGAGTTCTTGCGTTCAATGGTGTGGTATTTTGATAGACAACAGCTTATTTTACGGATTGAAATGCTTCAATTTGTCTTCGAAAACACCTAGGGAGATGCTCAACACTAACGACTGGCCACACAGATTTTGCGTTCAATGGTGTGGTATTTTGACAGACAATATCTTACTTTCTGAGTTTTTGCGGTCAATGGTATGGTATTTTGACAGACAACATCCTATTTTACGGGTTGAAATGCTTCATCTTGTCTTCGAAAATTTCTAGGGAAAAGCTTAACACTAACTGACTGGCCACACATATTTTGCGTTCAATGGTGTGGTATTTTGACAGGCAATATTTTATTTTCGGGGTTTTTGGGGTCAATGATGTGGTATCTTGACAGACAACATCTTATTTTACGGGTTGAAATGCTTCATTTTGTCTTCGAAAACTCCTAGGGAGAAGCTTAACACCAACTGACTGGCCACACATATTTTGCGTTCAATGGTGTGGTATTTTGACAGACAATATCTTTTTTTCGGAGTTTTTGCGGTCAATGGTGTGATATTTCGACAGACAACATCTTATTTTACGGGTTGAAATGCTTCATTTTGTCTTCGAAAATTTCTAGGGAGAAGCTTAACCATAACTGACTGCCCACACATATTTTGCGTTCAATGGTGTGGTATTTTAACAGGAAATATTTTATCTTCGGAGTTTTTGCGGTCAATGATGTGGTATTTTGACAGACAACATCTTATTTTCCAATCTGAAATGCTTCATTTTGTCTTCGTAAATATCTAGGGAGAAGCTTAACCATAACTGACTGCCCACACATATTTTGCGTTCAATGGTGTGGTATTTTAACAGGAAATATTTTATCTTCGGAGTTTTTGCGGTCAATGATGTGGTATTTTGACAGACAACATTCTATTTTCCAGGTTGCAATGCTTAATTTTTTCTTCGAAAATATCTAGGGAGAAGCTTAACACTAACTGACTGGCCACGCAGACTTTGCGTTCAATGGTATGGTATTTTGACAGACAATATCTTTTTTTCGGAGTTTTTGCGGTCAATGGTGTGATATTTCGACAGACAACATCTTATTTTACGGGTTGAAATGCTTCATTTTGTCTTCGAAAATTTCTAGGGAGAAGCTTAACCATAACTGACTGCCCACACATATTTTGCGTTCAATGGTGTGGTATTTTAACAGGAAATATTTTATCTTCGGAGTTTTTGCGGTCAATGATGTGGTATTTTGACAGACAACATCTTATTTTCCAATCTGAAATGCTTCATTTTGTCTTCGTAAATATCTAGGGAGAAGCTTAACACTAACTGACTGGCCACACAGATTTTGCATTCAATGGTGTGGTATTCTGACAGACAATATCTTATTTTCCGGATTAAAATGTTTTATTTTGTCTTCGCAAACTTCTAGGAAAAAGCTTAAGAGTGACTGACTGGCCACACAGATTTTGCGTTCAATGGTGTGGTATTTTTACAGACAATATTTTATTTTCGGAGTTTTTGCGGTCAATGGTGTGGTATTTTGGCAGACAACATCTTATTTTACGGGTTGAAATGCTTCATTGTGTCTTCGAAATTATCTAGGGAGCAGCATAACACTAACTGACTAGCCACGCAGACTTTGCGTTCAATGGTGTGGTATTTTGAAAGACAATATCTTATTTTTCGAGTTCTTGCGTTCAATGGTGTGGTATTTTGACAGACAACGGCTTATTTTACGGGTTGAAATGCTTCATTTTGTCTTCGAAAATATCTAGGGAGAAGCTTAACACTAACTGACTAGCCACGCAGACTTGGCGTTCAATGGTGTGGTATTTTGACAGACAACGGCTTATTTTACGGGTTGAAATGCTTCATTTTGTCTTCGAAAATATCTAGGGAGAAGCTTAACACTAACTGACTGGCCGCGCAGACTTTGCGTTCAATGGTGTGGTATTTTGACAGACAACATCTTATTTTACGGGCTGGAATGCTTCATTTTGTCTTCGAAAATTTCTAGGGAGAAGCTTAACACCAATTGACTGGCCACACAGATTGTGCGTTCAATGGTGTGGTATTTTGACAGACAATATCTTATTTTCGGAGTTCTTGCGTTCAATGGTGTGGTATTTTGACAGACAACAGGTTATTTCACGGATTGAAATGCTTCAATTTGTCTTCGAAAATTTCTATTAGATGCTCAACATTAACGAGTGGCCACACAGATTTTGCGTTCAATGGTGTGGTATTTTGACAGACAATATCTTATTTTCGGAGTTTTTGCGGTCAATGGTGTGGTATTTTGACAGACAATATCTTATTTTCGGAGATTTTACGTTCAATGGTGTGGTATTTTGACAGACAACATCTTACTTTACGGGCTGAAATGCTTCATTTTGTCTTCAAAACTTTATAGGGAGAAGCTTAACGCTAATTGACTATCCACACAGATTTTGCGTTCAATGGTGTGGTATTTTGACAGGCTATATTATATTTTCGGAGTTTTTGCGGTCAATGGTGTGGTATTTTGACAAACAACATCTTATTTTACGGATTGAAGTGCTTCAATTTGTCTTCAAAAATTTCTAGGGAGAAGCTTAAGAATGTCTGACTGGCCACATAGATCTTGCGTTAAATGGTGTATTATTTTAGCAGACAATATCTTATTTTCGGGGTTTTTGCGTTCAATGGTGTAGTATTTTGACAGATAACATCTTATATTCCGGGTTGAAATGCTTCAATTGGTCTTCGGAAACTTCTAGGGGGAAGCTTAACACTAACTTACTGGCCACACAGATTTTACATTCAATGGTGTGGTATTCTGACAGACAATATCTTATTTTCCGGATTAAAATGTTTTATTTTGTCTTCGCAAACTTCTAGGAAAAAGCTTAAGAGTGTCTGACTGGCCACACAGATTTTGCGTTCAATGGTGTGGTATTTTTACAGACAATATTTTATTTTCGGAGTTTTTGCTTTCAATGGTGTGGTATTTTGGCAGACAACATCTTATTCTACGGGTTGAAATGCTTCATTGTGTCTTCGAAATTATCTAGGGAGCAGCATAACACTAACTGACTAGCCACGCAGACTTTGCGTTCAATGGTGTGGTATTTTGAAAGACAATATCTTATTTTTCGAGTTCTTGCGTTCAATGGTGTGGTATTTTGACAGACAACGGCTTATTTTACGGGTTGAAATGCTTCATTTTGTCTTCGAAAATATCTAGGGAGAAGCTTAACACTAACTGACTAGCCACGCAGACTTGGCGTTCAATGGTGTGGTATTTTGACAGACAATATCTTATTTTTCGGGTTCTTGCGTTCAATGGTGTGGTATTTTGACAGACAACATCTTATTTTACGGATCGAAATGCTTCAATTTGTCTTCGAAAATTTCTAGGGAGATGCTCAACACTAACGACTGGCCACACAGATTTTGCATTCAATGGTGTGGTATTTTGACAGACAATATCTTATTTTCGAAGTTTTTGCGGTCAATAGTGTGGTATTTTGACAGACAACATCTTATTTTACGGGTTGAAATGCTTCATTTTGTCTTCGAAAATTTCTAGGGAGAAGCTTAACCATAACTGACTGCCCACACATATTTTGCGTTCAATGGTGTGGTATTTTGACAGGCAATATTTTATTTTCGGGGTTTTTGCGTTCAGTGGTGTGGTATTTTGATAGACAACAGCTTATTTTACGGATTGAAATGCTTCAATTTGTCTTCGAAAACACCTAGGGAGATGCTCAACACTAACGACTGGCCACACAGATTTTGCGTTCAATGGTGTGGTATTTTGACAGACAATATCTTACTTTCTGAGTTTTTGCGGTCAATGGTGTGGTATTTTGACAGACAACATCCTATTTTACGGGTTGAAATGCTTCATCTTGTCTTCGAAAATTTCTAGGGAAAAGCTTAACACTAACTGACTGGCCACACATATTTTGCGTTCAATGGTGTGGTATTTTGACAGGCAATATTTTATTTTCGGGGTTTTTGGGGTCAATGATGTGGTATTTTGACAGACAACATCTTATTTTACGGGTTGAAATGCTTCATTTTGTCTTCGAAAACTCCTAGGGAGAAGCTTAACACTAACTGACTGGCCACACATATTTTGCGTTCAATGGTGTGGTATTTTAACAAACAATATTTTATTTTCGGAGTTTTTGCGGTCAATGATGTGGTATTTTGACAGACATCGTCTTATTTTCCAGGCTGAAATGCTTCATTTTGTCTTCGTAAATTTCTAGGGAGATGCTCAACACTAACGACTGGAAACACAGATTTTGCGTTCAATGGTGTGGTATTTTGACAGACAATATCTTATTTTCGGAGTTTTTGCGGTCAATGGTGTGGTATTTTGACAGACAACATCTTATATTCCGGGTTGGAATGCTTCAATTATTCTTCGAAAACTCCTAGGGAGAAGCTTAACACTAACGACTGGCCACACAGATTTTGCGTTCAATGGTGTAGTATTTTAACAGACAATATCTTATTTTTCGAGTTCTTGCGTTCAATGGTGTGGTATTTTGACAGACAACATCTTATTTTACGGGTTGAAATAATTCATTTTGTGTTCGAACCTTTTTATTGAGAAACTTAACACTAACTGACTGGCCACACAGATTTTGCGTTCAATGGTGTGGTATTTTGACAGACAATATTTTACTTTCGGAGTTTTTGCGGTCAATGGTGTGGTATTTTGACAGACAACATCTTATTTTACGGATTGAAATGCTTCATTTTGTCTTCGAAAATTTCTAGGGAGAAGCTTAACCCTAACTGACTGCCCGCACATATTTTGCGTTCAATGGTGTGGTATTTTGACAGGCAATATTTCATTTTCTTGGTTTTTGCGGTCAATGATGTGGTATCTTGACAGACAACATTTTATTTTCCAGGTTGCAATGCTTCATTTTTTCTTCGAAAATATCTAGGGAGAAGCTTAACACTAACTGACTGGCCACGCAGACTTTGCGTTCAATGGTATGGTATTTTGACAGACAATATCTTTTTTTCGGAGTTTTTGCGGTCAATGGTGTGGTATTTTGACAGACAAGATCTTATTTTACGGGTTGAAGTGTTTCGTTTGGTCTTCGAAAATTTCTAGGGAGAAGCTTAACCCTAACGACTGGCCACACAGATTTTGCGTTCAATGGTGTGTTATTTTGACAGACAATATCTTACTTTCGGAGTTTTTGCGGTCAATGATGTGGTATTTTGACAGACAACATTTTATTTTCCAGGTTGCAATGCTTCATTGTTTTTCCGAAAATATCTAGGGAGAAGCTTAACACTAACTGACTGGCCACACAGAATTTGCGTTCAATGGTGTGGTATTTTGACAGACAATATCTTTTTTTCGGAGTTTTTGCGGTCAATGGTGTGGTATTTTGACAGACAACATCTTATTTTACGGGTTGAATTGCTTCGTTTGGTCTTCGAAAATTTCTAGGGAGAAGCTTAACCATAACTGACTGCCCACACATATTTTGCATTCAATGGTGTGGTATTTTAACAGGCAATATTTTGTTTTCGGAGTTTTTGCGGTTAATGATGTGGTATTTTGACAGACAACATCTTATTTTCCAGGTTGCAATGCTTCATTTTGTCTTCGTAAATATCTAGGGAGAAGGTTAGCCATAACTGACTGGCCACGCAGACTTTGCGTTCAATGGTGTGGTATTTTGACAGACAATATCTTATTTTCGGAGTTCTTGCGTTCAATGGTGTGGTATTTTGACAGACAACATCTTATTTTACGGGTTGAAATGCTTCATTTTGTCTTCGAAAATTTCTAGGGAGAAGCTTAACCCTAACTGACTGCCCACACATATTTTGCGTTCAATGGTGTGGTATTTTGACAGGCAATATTTCATTTTCTTGGTTTTTGCGGTCAATGATGTGGTATCTTGACAGACAACATTTTATTTTCCAGGTTGCAATGCTTCATTTTTTCTTCGAAAATATCTAAGGAGAAGCTTTACACTAACTGACTGGCCACGCAGACTTTGCGTTCAATGGTATGGTATTTTGACAGACAATATCTTTTTTTCGGAGTTTTTGCCGTCAATGGTGTGGTATTTTGACAGACAACATCTTATTTTACGGGTTGAAATGCTTCATTTTGTCGTCGAAAATTTCTAGGGAGAAGCTTAACCACAACTGACTGCCCGCACATATTTTGCGTTCAATGGTGTGGTATTTTGACAGGCAATATTTCATTTTCGGAGTTTTTGCGGTCAATGATGTGGTATTTTGACAGACAACATTTTATTTTCCAGGTTGCAATGCTTCATTTTTTTTCGAAAATATCTAGCTAGAAGCTTAACACTAACTGACTGGCCACACAGAATTTGCGTTCAATGGTGTGGTATTTTGACAGACAATATTTTTTTTCGCAGTTTTTGCGTTCAATGGTGTGGTATTTTGACAGACAACATCTTGTTTTACGGGTTGAGATGCTTCATTTGGTCTTCGAAAATTTCTAGGGAGATGCTCAACACTAACGACTGGCCACACAGATTTTGCGTTCAATGGTGTGGTATTTTGACAGACAATATCTTATTTTCGGAGTTTTTGCGGTCAATGGTGTGGTATTTTGACAGAAAACATTTTATTTTCCAGGCTGAAATGCTTCATTTTGTTTTCGTAAATATCTAGGGAGAAGTTTAACACTAACTGACTGGCCACGCAGACTTTGCGTTCAATGGTGTGGTATTTTGACAGACAGTATCTTATTTTCGGAGATTTTGTGTTCAATGGTGTGGTATTTTGACAGACAATATCTTATTTTCGGAGTTCCTGCGTTCAATGGTGTGGTATTTTGATAGACAACAGCTTATTTTACGGATTGAAATGCTTCAATTTGTCTTCGAAAATTTCTAGGGAGATGCTCAACACTAACGACTGGCCACACAGAATTTGCGTTCAATGGTGTGGTATTTTGACAGACAATATCTTATTTTCGGAGTTTTTGCGGTCAATGGTGTGGTATTTTGACAGAAAACATCTTATTTTCCAGGCTGAAATGCTTCATTTTGTCTTCGTAAATATCTAGGGAGAAGCTTAACACT
Source organism: Brachypalpus laphriformis (assembly GCA_945910035.1). NCBI lineage: Eukaryota > Metazoa > Arthropoda > Insecta > Diptera > Syrphidae > Brachypalpus > Brachypalpus laphriformis. Next base: position 114,739,242 of record OX246756.1, on the reverse strand, counting down.
AACTGACTGGCCACGCAGACTTTGCGTTCAATGGTGTGGTATTTTGACAGACAATATCTTATTTTCGGAGTTCTTGCGTTCAATGGTGTGGTATTTTGACAGACAACATCTTATTTTACGAACTGAAATGCTTCATTTTATCTTCGAAAATTTCTAGGGAGAAGCTTAACCCTAACTGACTGCCCACACATATTTTGCGTTCAATGGTGTGGTATTTTGACAGGCAATATTTCATTTTCTTGGTTTTTGCGGTCAATGATGTGGTATCTTGACAGACAACATTTCATTTTCCAGGTTGCAATGCTTAATTTTTTCTTCGAAAATATCTAGGGAGAAGCTTAACACTAACTGACTGGCCACGCAGACTTTGCGTTCAATGGTATGGTATTTTGACAGACAATATCTTTTTTTTGGAGTTTTTGCGGTCAATGGTGTGGTATTTTGACAGACAACATCTTATTTTACGGGTTGAAATGCTTCATTTTGTCTTCGAAAATTTCTAGGGAGAAGCTTAACCATAACTGACTGCCCACATATATTTTGCGTTCAATGGTGTGGTATTTTAACAGGCAATATTTTATTTTCGGAGTTTTTGCGGTCAATGATGTGGTATTTTGACAGACAACATCTTATTTTCCAGGCTGAAATGCTTCATTTTGTCTTCGTAAATATCTAGGGAGAAGCTTAACACTAACTGACTGGCCACGCAGACTTTGCGTTCAATGGTGTGGTATTTTGACAGACAATATTTTATTTTCGGAGTTCTTGCGTTCAATGGTGTGGTATTTTGACAGACAACATCTTATTTTACGGGCTGGAATGCTTCATTTTGTCTTCGAAAATTTCTAGGGAGAAGCTTAACACTAATTGACTAGCCACACAGATTTTGCGTTCAATGGTGTAGTATTTTGACAGACAATATCTTATTTTCGGAGTTCTTGCGTTCAATGGTGTGGTATTTTGACAGACAACATCTTATTTTACGGGCTGAAATGCTTCATTTTGTCTTCGAAAATTTCTAGGGAGAAGCTTAACACTAACTGACTGGCCACACAGATTTTGCGTTCAATGGTGTGGTATTTTGACAGACAATATCTTATTTTCGGAGTTCTTGTGTTCAATGGTGTGGTATTTTGACAGACAACAGCTCATTTTACGGATTGATGTGCTTCAATTTGTCTTCGAAAATTTCTAGGGAGATGCTTAACACTAACTGACTGGCCACGCAGACTTTGCGTTGTATGGTGTGGTATTTTGACAGACAGCGTCTTATTTTACGGGTTGAAATGCTTCATTTTGTCTTCGAAAATTTCTAGGGAGAAGCTTAAGAATGTCTGACTGGCCACACAGATCGTGCGTTCAACGGTGTGGTATTTTGACAGCCAATATCTTATTTTCGGAGATTTTACGTTCAATGGTGTGGTATTTTGACAGACAACATCTTACTTTACGGGCTGAAATGCTTGATTTTGTCTTCAAAAATTTATAGGGAGAAGCTTAACGCTAATTGACTGTCCACACAGATTTTGCGTTCAATGGTGTGGTATTTGGACAGGCTATATTTTATTTTCGGAGTTTTTGCGGTCAATGGTGTGGTATTTTGACAGACAACATCTTATTTTACGGATTGAAATGCTTCAATTTGTCTTCGAAAATTTTTAGGGAGAAGCTTAAGGATGTCTGACTGGCCACATAGATCTTGCGTTAAATGGTGTATTATTTTCGGGGTTTTTGCGTTCAATGGTGTAGTATTTTGACAGACAACATCTTATATTCCGGGTTGAAATGCTTCAATTGGTCTTCGGAAACTTCTAGGGGGAAGCTTAACACTAACTGACTGGCCACACAGATTTTGCGTTCAATGGTGTGGTATTCTGACAGACAATATCTTATTTTCCGGGTTAAAATGTTTTATTTTGTCTTCGCAAACTTCTAGGAAAAAGCTTAAGAGTGTCTGACTGGCCACACAGATTTTGCGCTCAATGGTGTGGTATTTTTACAGACAATATTTTATTTTCGGAGTTTTTGCTTTCAATGGTGTGGTATTTTGGCAGACAACATCTTATTTTACGGGTTGAAATGCTTCATTGTGTCTTCGAAAATATCCAGGGAGAAGCTTAACACTAACTGACGAGCCACGCAGACTTTGCGTTCAATGGTGCGGTATTTTGACAGACAACATCTTATTTTACGGGCTGGAATGCTTCATTTTGTCTTCGAAAATTTCTAGGGAGAAGCTTAACACTAATTGACTGGCCACACAGATTTTACGTTCAATGGTGTGGTATTTTGACAGACAATATCTTATTTTCGGAGTTCTTGCGTTCAATGGTGTGGTATTTTGACAGACAACATCTTATTTTACGGGCTGAAATGCTTCATTTTGTCTTCGAAAATTTCTAGGGAGAAGCTTAACACTAACTGGCTGGCCACACAGATTTTGCGTTCAATGGTGTGGTATTTTGACAGACAATATCTTATTATCGGAGTTCCTGCGTTCAATGGTGTGGTATTTTGACAGACAACAGCTCATTTTACGGATTGATGTGCTTCAATTTGTCTTCGAAAATTTCTAGGGAGATGCTTAACACTAACTGACTGGCCACGCAGACTTTGCGTTGTATGGTGTGGTATTTTGACAGACAGCGTCTTATTTTACGGGTTGAAATGCTTCATTTTGTCTTCGAAAATTTCTAGGGAGAAGCTTAAGAATGTCTGACTGGCCACACAGATCGTGCGTTCAACGGTGTGGTATTTTGACAGCCAATATCTTATTTTCGGAGATTTTACGTTCAATGGTGTGGTATTTTGACAGACAACATCTTACTTTACGGGCTGAAATGCTTGATTTTGTCTTCAAAAATTTATAGGGAGAAGCTTAACGCTAATTGACTGTCCACACAGATTTTGCGTTCAATGGTGTGGTATTTGGACAGGCTATATTTTATTTTCGGAGTTTTTGCGGTCAATGGTGTGGTATTTTGACAGACAACATCTTATTTTACGGATTGAAATGCTTCAATTTGTCTTCGAAAATTTCTAGGGAGAAGCTTAAGGATGTCTGACTGGCCACATAGATCTTGCGTTAAATGGTGTATTATTTTCGGGGTTTTTGCGTTCAATGGTGTAGTATTTTGACAGACAACATCTTATATTCCGGGTTGAAATGCTTCAATTGGTCTTCGGAAACTTCTAGGGGGAAGCTTAACACTAACTGACTGGCCACACAGATTTTGCGTTCAATGGTGTGGTATTCTGACAGACAATATCTTATTTTCCGGGTTAAAATGTTTTATTTTGTCTTCGCAAACTTCTAGGAAAAAGCTTAAGGGTGTCTGACTGGCCACACAGATTTTGCGCTCAATGGTGTGGTATTTTTACAGACAATATTATATTTTCGGAGTTTTTGCTTTCAATGGTGTGGTATTTTGGCAGACAACATCTCATTTTACGGGTTGAAATGCTTCATTGTGTCTTCGAAAATATCCAGGGAGAAGCTTAACACTAACTGACTAGCCACGCAGACTTTGCGTTCAATGGTGTGGTATTTTGACAGACAATATCTTATTTTTCGAGTTCTTGCGTTCAATGGTGTGGTATTTTGACAGACAACAGCTTATTTTACGGGTTGAAATACTTCATTTTGTCTTCGAAAATATCTAGGGAGAAGCTTAACACTAACTGACTAGCCACGCAGACTTGGCGTTCAATGGTGTGGTATTTTGACAGACAATATCTTATTTTCGAAGTTTTTGCGGTCAATAGTGTGGTATTTTGACAGACAACATCTTATTTTACGGGTTGAAATGCTTCATTTGGTCTTCGAAAATTTCTAGGGAGAAGCTTAACCATAACTGACTGCCCACACATATTTTGCGTTCAATGGTGTGGTATTTTGACAGGCAATATTTTATTTTCGGGGTTTTTGGGGTCAATGATGTGGTATTTTGACAGACAACATCTTATTTTACGGGTTGAAATGCTTCATTTTGTCTTCGAAAATTTCTAGGGAGAAGCTTAACACTAACTGACTGGCCACACAGATTTTGCGTTCAATGGTGTGGTATTTTGACAGACAATATCTTATTTTTCGAGTTCTTGCGTTCAATGGTGTGGTATTTTGACAGGCAATATTTTATTTTCGGGGTTTTTGGGGTCAATGATGTGGTATTTTGACAGACAACATCTTATTTTACGGGTTGAAATGCTTCATTTTGTCTTCGAAAATTTCTAGGGAGAAGCTTAACACTAACTGACTAGCCACGCAGACCTTGCGTTCAATGGTGTGGTATTTTGACAGACAATATCTTATTTTTCGAGTTCTTGCGTTCAATGGTGTGGTATTTTGACAGACAACAGCTTATTTTACGGGTTGAAATACTTCATTTTGTCTTCGAAAATATCTAGGGAGAAGCTTAACACTAACTGACTAGCCACGCAGACTTGGCGTTCAATGGTGTGGTATTTTGACAGACAATATCTTATTTTCGAAGTTTTTGCGGTCAATAGTGTGGTATTTTGACAGACAACATCTTATTTTACGGGTTGAAATGCTTCATTTGGTCTTCGAAAATTTCTAGGGAGAAGCTTAACCATAACTGACTGCCCACACATATTTTGCGTTCAATGGTGTGGTATTTTGACAGACAATATCTTATTTTTCGAGTTCTTGCGTTCAATGGTGTGGTATTTTGATAGACAACAGCTTATTTTACGGATTGAAATGCTTCAATTTGTCTTCGAAAATTTCTAGGGAGATGCTCAACTCTAACGACTGGCCACACAGATTTTGCGTTCAATGCTGTGGTATTTTGACAGACAACATCTTATTTTACGGGTTGAAATGCTTCATTTTGTCTTCGAAAATTTCTAGGGAGAAGCTTAACCCTAACTGACTGCCCACACATATTTTGCGTTCAATGGTGTGGTATTTTGACAGGCAATATTTCATTTTCTTGGTTTTTGCGGTCAATGATGTGGTATCTTGACAGACAACATTTTATTTTCCAGGTTGCAATGCTTAATTTTTTCTTCGAAAATATCTAGGGAAAAGCTTAACACTAACTGACTGCCCACGCAGACTTTGCATTCAATGGTGTGGTATTTTGACAGACAATATCTTATTTTCGGAGATTTTGTGTTCAATGGTGTGGTATTTTGACAGACAACATCTTATTTTACGGGCTGAAATGCTTCATTTTGTCCTCGAAAATTTCTAGGGAGATGCTTAACACTAACTGACTGGCCACACAGATTTTGTGTTCAATGGTGTGGTATTTTGACAGACAATATCTTATTTTCGGAGTTCTTGCGGTCAATGGTGTGGTATTTTGACAGACAACATCTTATATTCCGGGCTGGAATGCTTCAATTGGTCTTCGAAAACTCCTAGGGAGAAGCTTAACACTAACGACTGGCCACACAGATTTTGCGTTTAATGGTGTGGTATTTTAACAGACAATATCTTATTTTTCGAGTTCCTGCGTTCAATGGTGTGGTATTTTCACAGACAACATCTTATTTTACGGGTTGAAATGGTTCATTTTGTGTTCGAAACTTTTTAGGGAGAAGCTTAACCCTAACTGACTGGCCACACAGATTTTGCGTTCAATGGTGTGGTATTTTGACAAACAATATTTTACTTTCGGAGTTTTTGCGGTCAATTGTGTGGTATTTTGACAGACAACATCTTATTTTACGGATTGAAATGCTTCATTTTGTCTTCGGAAATTTCTAGGGAGAAGCTTAACCTTAACTGACTGCCCGCACATATTTTGCGTTCGATGGTGTGGTATTTTGACAGGCAATATTTTATTTTCGGAATTTTTGCGGTCAATGATGTGGTATTTTGACGGACAACAGCTTATTTTACGGGTTGAAATGCTTCATTTTGTCTTCGAAAATATCTAGGGAGAAGCTTAACACTAACTGACTAGCCACGCAGACTTGGCGTTCAATGGTGTGGTATTTTGACAGACAATATCTTTTGCGGTCAATGGTGTGGTATTTTGACAGACAACATCTTATTTTACGGTTGAAATGCTTCATTTGGTCTTCGAAAATTTCTAGGGAGAAGCTTAACCATAACTGACTGCCCACACATATTTTGCGTTCAATGGTGTGGTATTTTAACAGGCAATATTTTGTTTTCGGAGTTTTCGCGGTCAATGGTGTGATATTTTGACAGACAACATCTTATTTTCCAGGTTGCAATGCTTCATTTTGTCTTCGTAAATATCTAGGGAGAAGCTTAACACTAACTGACTGGCCACGCAGACTTTGCGTTCAATGGTGTGGTATTTTGACAGACAATATCTTATTTTCGGAGTTCTTGCGTTCAATGGTGTGGTATTTTGACAGACAACATCTTATTTTACGGGTTGAAATGCTTCATTTTGTCTTCGAAAATTTCTAGGGAGAAGCTTAACCCTAACTGACTGCCCACACATATTTTGCGTTCAATGGTGTGGTATTTTGACAGGCAATATTTCATTTTCTTGGTTTTTGCGGTCAATGATGTGGTATTTTGACAGACAACATTTTATTTTCCAGGTTGCAATGCTTAATTTTTTCTTCGAAAATATCTAGGGAGAAGCTTAACACTAACTGACTGGCCACGCAGACTTTGCGTTCAGTGGTATGGTATTTTGACAGACAGTATCTTATTTTCGGAGTTTTTGCGGTCAATGGTGTGGTATTTTGACAGACAACATCTTATTTTACGGGCTGAAATGCTTCATTTTGTCTTCGAAAATTTCTATCGAGAAGCTTAGCCATAACTGACTGCCCATACATATTTTGCGTACAATGGTGTGGTATTTTAACAGGCAATATTTCATTTTCGGGGTTTTTGCGGTCAATGATGTGGTATTTTGACAGACAACATCTTATTTTCCAGGCTGAAATGCTTAATTTTGTCTTCGTAAATATCTAGGGAGAAGCTTAACATTAACTGACTGGCCACGCAGACTTTGCGTTCAATGGTGTGGTATTTTGACAGACAATATCTTATTTTCGGAGTTCTTGCGTTCAGTGGTGTGGTATTTTGATAGACAACAGCTTATTTTACGGATTGAAATGCTTCAATTTGTCTTCGAAAATTTCTAGGGAGATGCTCAACACTAACGACTGGCCACACAGATTTTGCGTTCAATGGTGTGGTATTTTGACAGACAGTATCTTATTTTCGGAGTTTTGCGGTCAATGGTGTGGTATTTTGACAGACAACATCTTATTTTCCAGGCTGAAATGCTTCATTTTGTCTTCGTAAATATCTAGGGAGAAGCTTAACACTAACTGACTGGCCACGCAGACTTTGCGTTCAATGGTGTGGTATTTTGACAGGCAATATTTCATTTTCTTGGTTTTTGCGGTCAATGATGTGGTATCTTGAGAGACAACATTTTATTTTCCAGGTTGCAATGCTTAATTTTTCCTTCGAAAATATCTAGGGAGAAGCTTAACACTAACTGACTGGCCACGCAGACTTTGCACTGGCCACGCAGACTTTGCGTTCAATGGTGTGGTATTTTGACAGACAATATCTTTTTTTCGGAGTTTTTGCGGTCAATGGTGTGGTATTTTGACAAACAACATCTTATCTTACGGGTTGAAATGCTTCATTTTGTCTTCGAAAATTTCTAGGGAGAAGCTTAACCCTAACTGACTGCCCACACATATTTTGCGTTCAATGGTGTGGTATTTTGACAGGCAATATTTTATTTTCGGAGTTTTTGCGGTCAACGATGTGGTATTTTGACAGACAACATTTTATTTTCCAGGTTGCAATGCTTCATTTTTTTTTCGAAAATATCTAGCTAGAAGCTTAACACTAACTGACTGGCCACACAGATTTTGCGTTCAATGGTGTGGTATTTTGACAGACAATATCTTATTTTCAGAGTTCTTGCGTTCAATGGTGTGGTATTTTGATAGACAACAGCTTATTTTACGGATTGAAATGCTTCAATTTGTCTTCGAAAATTTCTAGGGAGATGCTCAACACTAACGACTGGCCACACAGGTTTTGCGTTCAATGGTGTGGTATTTTGACAGACAATATCTTACTTTCGGAGTTTTGCGGTCAATGGTGTGGTATTTTGACAGACAACATCTTATTTTACGGGTTGAAATGCTTCATTTGGTCTTCGAAAATTTCTAGGGAGAAGCTTAACCCTAACTGACTGCCCACACATATTTTGCGTTCAATGGTGTGGTATTTTGACATGCAATATTTCATTTTCTTGGTTTTTGCGGTCAATGATGTGGTATCTTGACAGACAACATTTTATTTTCCAGGTTGCAATGCTTAATTTTTTCTTTGAAAATATCTAGGGAAAAGCTTAACACTAACTGACTGGCCACGCAGACTTTGCGTTCAATGGTGTGGTATTTTGACAGACAATATCTTATTTTCGGAGATTTTGTGTTCAATGGTGTGGTATTTTGACAGACAACATCTTATTTTACGGGCTGAAATGCTTCATTTTGTCTTCGAAAATTTCTAGGGAGAAGCTTAACACTAACTGACTGGCCACACAGATTTTGTGATCAATGGTGTGGTATTTTGACAGACAATATCTTATTTTCGGAGTTCTTGCGTTCAATGGTGTGGTATTTTGACAGACAACAGCTCATTTTACGGATTGAAGTGCTTCAATTTGTCTTCGAAAATTTCTAGGGAGATGCTCAACACTAACGACTGGCCACACAGATTTTGCTTTCAATGGTGTGGTATTTTGACAGACAATATCTTATTTTCGGAGTTTTTGCGGTCAATGGTGTGGTATTTTGGCAGACAACATCTTATTTTACGGGTTGAAATGCTTCATTTTGTCTTCGAAAATTTCTAGGGAGAAGCTTAACCATAACTGACTGCCCACACATATTTTGCGTTCAATGGTGTGGTATTTTGACAGGCAACATTTTATTTTCGGGGTTTTGGCGGTCAATGATGTGGTATTTTGACAGACAACATCTTATTTTACGGGTTGAAATGCTTCATTTTGTCTTCGAAAGCTCCTAGGGAGAAGCTTAACACCAACTGCCTGGCCACACATATTTTGCGTTCAATGGTGTGGTATTTTAACAGGCAATATTTTATTTTCGGAGTTTTTGCGGTCAATGATGTGGTATTTTGACAGACATCATCTTATTTTCCAGGCTGAAATGCTTCATTTTGTCTTCGTAAATTTCTAGGGAGATGCTCAACACTAACGACTGGAAACACAGATTTTGCGTTCAATGGTGTGGTATTTTGACAGACAATATCTTATTTTCGGAGTTTTTGCGGTCAATGGTGTGGTATTTTGACAGACAACATCTTATTTTCGGAGATTTTACGTTCAATGGTGTGGTATTTTGACAGACAACGTCTTACTTCACGGGCTGAAATGCTTCATTTTGTCTTCAAAAATTTATAGGGAGAAGCTTAACGCTAATTGACTGTCCACACAGACTTTGCGTGCAATGGTGTGGTATTTTGACAGGCTATATTTTATTTTCGGAGTTTTTGCGGTCAATGGTGTGGTATTTTGACAGACAATATCTTATTTTACGGGCTGAAATGCTTCTTTTGTCTTCGAAAATTTCTAGGGAGAAGCTTAACACTAACTGACTGGCCACACAGATTTTGCGTTCAATGGTGTGGTATTTTGACAGACAATATCTTATTTTCGGGGTTCTTGCGTTCAATGGTGTGGTATTTTGACAGATAGCAGCTTATTTTACGGATTGAAATGCTTCAATTTGTCTTCGAAAATTTCTAGGAAAATGATCAACACTAACGACTGGCCACACAGATTTTGCGTCAATGGTGTGGTATTTTGACAGACAATATCTTATTTTCGGAGTTTTTGCGGTCAATGGTGTGGTATTTTGATAGACAACATCTTATATTCCAGGTTGGAATGCTTCAATTGGTCTTCGAAAACTCCTAGGGAGAAGCTTAACACTAACGACTGGCCACACAGATTTTGCGTTCAATGGTGTGGTATTTTAACAGACAATATCTTATTTTTCGAGTTCTTGCGTTCAATGGTGTGGTATTTTGACAGACAACATCTTATTTTACGGGTTGAAATGGTTCATTTTGTGTTCGAAACTTTTTAGGGAGAAGCTTAACCCTAATTGACTGGCCGCACAGATTTTGCGTTCAATGGTGTGGTATTTTGACAGACAATATTTTACTTTCGGAGTTTTTGCGGTCAATGGTGTGGTATTTTAACAGACAACATCTTATTTTACGGGTTGAAATGCTTCATTTTTTCTTCGAAAATTTCTAGGGAGAAGCTTAACACTAACTGACTGGCCACACAGATTTTGCGTTCAATGGTGTGGTATTTTGACAGACAATATCTTATTTTCGGAGTTCTTGCGTTCAATGGTGTGGTATTTTGACAGACAACAGCTCATTTTACGGATTGAATTGCTTCAATTTGTCTTCGAAAATTTCTAGGGAGATGCTTAACACTAACTGACTGGCCACGCAGACTTTGCGTTCAATGGTGTGGTATTTTGACAGACAGCGTCTTATTTTACGGGTTGAAATGCTTCATTTTGTCTTCGAAAATTTCTAGGGAGAAGCTTAATAATGTCTGACTGGCCACACATATCGTGTGTTCAACGGTGTGGTGTTTTGACAGCCAATATCTTAGTTTCGGAGATTTTACGTTCAATGGTGTGGTATTTTGACAGACAACATCTTACTTTACGGGCTGAAATGCTTCATTTTGTCTTCAAAAATGTATAGGGGGAAGCTTAACGCTAATTGACTGTCCACACAGATTTTGCGTTCAATAGTGTGGTATTTTGATAGGCTATATTTTATTTTCGGAGTTTTTGCGGTCAATGGTGTGGTATTTTGACAGACAACATCTTATTTTACGGATTGAAGTGCTTCAATTTGTCTTCGAAAATTTCTAGGGAGAAGCTTAAGAATGTCTGACTGGCCACATAGATCTTGCGTTAAATGGTGTATTATTTTAGCAGACAATATCTTATTTTCGGGGTTTTTGCGTTCAATGGTGTAGTATTTTGACAGATAACATCTTATATTCCGGGTTGAAATGCTTCAATTGGTCTTCGGAAACTTCTAGGGGGAAGCTTAACACTAACTGACTGGCCACACATATTTTGCGTTCAATGGTGTGGTATTTTAACAGGCAATATTTTATTTTCGGAGTTTTTGCGGTCAATGATGTGGTATTTTGACAGACAACATCTTATTTTCCAGGCTGAAATGCGTCTTCGCAAATATCTAGGGAGAGGCTTAACACTAACGACTGGAAACACAGATTTTGCGTTCAATGGTGTATTATTTTAGCAGACAATATCTTATTTTCGGGGTTTTTGCGTTCAATGGTGTAGTATTTTGACAGATAACATCTTATATTCCGGGTTGAAATGCTTCAATTGGTCTTCGGAAACTTCTAGGGGGAATCTTAACACTAACTGACTGGCCACACAGATTTTGCATTCAATGGTGTGGTATTCTGACAGACAATATCTTATTTTCCGGATTAAAATGTTTTATTTTGTCTTCGCAAACTTCTAGGAAAAAGCTTAAGAGTGTCTGACTGGCCACACAGATTTTGCGTTCAATGGTGTGGTATTTTTACAGACAACATTTTATTTTCGGAGTTTTTGCTTTCAATGGTGTGGTATTTTGGCAGACAACATCTTATTTTACGGGTTGAAATGCTTCATTGTGTCTTCGAAAATATCTAGGGAGAAGCTTAACACTAACTGACTAGCCACGCAGACTTTGCGTTCAATGGTGTGGTATTTTGAAAGACAATATCTTATTTTTCGAGTTCTTGCGTTCAATGGTGTGGTATTTTGACAGACAACGGCTTATTTTACGGGTTCAAATGCTTCATTTTGTCTTCGAAAATATCTAGGGAGAAGCTTAACACTAACTGACTAGCCACGCAGACTTGGCGTTCAATGGTGTGATATTTTGACAGACAATATCTTATTTTTCGGGTTCTTGCGTTCAATGGTGTGGTATTTTGACAGACAATATCTTATTTTACGGATCAAAATGCTTCAATTTGTCTTCGAAAATTTCTAGGGAGATGCTCAACACTAACTGACTGGCCACGCAGATTTTGCGTACAATGGTGTGGTATTTTGACAGACAATATCTTATTTTCGGAGTTTTTGCGGTCAATGGTGTGGTATTTTGACAGACAACATCTTATTTTACGGGTTGAAATGCTTCATTTTGTCTTCGAAAATTTCTAGGGAGAAGCTTAACCATAACTGACTGCCCACACATATTTTGCGTTCAATGGTGTGGTATTTTGACAGGCAATATTTTATTTTCGGGGTTTTTGGGGTCAATGATGTGGTATTTTGACAGACAACATCTTATTTTACGGGTTGAAATGCTTCATTTTGTCTTCGAAAACTCCTAGGGAGAAGCTTAACATCAACTGACTGGCCACACATATTTTGCGTTCAATGGTGTGGTATTTTAACAGGCAATATTTTATATTCGGAGTTTTTGCGGTCAATGATGTGGTATTTTGACAGACATCATCTTATTTTCCAGGCTGAAATGCTTCATTTTGTCTTCGTAAATTTCTAGGGAGATGCTCAACACTAACGACTGGAAACACAGATTTTGCGTTCAATGGTGTGGTATTTTGACAGACAATATCTTATTTTCGGAGTTTTTGCGGTCAATGGTGTGGTATTTTGACAGACAACATCTTATATTCCGGGTTGGAGTGCTTCAATTGGTCTTCGAAAACTCCTAGGGAGAAGCTTAACACTAACGACTGGCCACACAGATTTTGCGTTCAATGGTATGGTATTTTAACAGACAATATCTTATTTTTCGAGTTCTTGCGTTCAATGGTGTGGTATTTTGACAGACAACATTTTATTTTACCGGTTGAAATTCTTCATTTTGTCTTCGAAACTCTTTAGGGAAAGCTTAACCGTAACTGACTGGCCACACAGATTTTGCGTTCAATGGTGTGGTATTTTGACAGACAATATTTTACTTTCGGAGTTTTTGCGGTCAATGGTGTGGTATTTTGACAGACAACATCTTATTTTACGGATTGAAATGCTTCATTTTGTCTTCGAAAATTTCTAGGGAGAAGCTTAACCCTAACTGACTGCCCGCACATATTTTGCGTTCAATGGTGTGGTATTTTGACAGGCAATATTTTATTTTCGGAGTTTTTGCGGTCAATGATGTGGTATTTTGACAGACAACATTTTATTTTCCAGGTTGCAATGCTTCATTTTTTTTCCGAAAATATCTAGGGAGAAGCTTAACACTAACTGACTGGCCACACAGAATTTGCGTTCAATGGTGTGGTATTTTGACAGACAATATCTTTTTTTCGGAGTTTTTGCGGTCAATGGTGTGGTATTTTGACAGACCACATCTTATTTTACGGGTTGAATTGCTTCATTTGGTCTTCGAAAATTTCTATGGAGAAGCTTAACCATAACTGACTGCCCACACATATTTTGCGTTCAATGGTGTGGTATTTTAACAGGCAATATTTTGTTTTCGGAGTTTTTGCGGTCAATGATGTGGTATTTTGACAGACAACATCTTATTTTCCAGGTTGCAATGCCTCATTTTGACTTCGTAAATATCTAGGGAGAAGGTTAACACTAACTGACTGGCCACGCAGACTTTGCGTTCAATGGTGTGGTATTCTGACAGACAGTATCTTATTTTCGGAAATTTTGTGTTCAATGGTGTGGTATTTTGACAGACAACATCTTATTTTACGGGCTGAAATACTTCATTTTGTCTTCGAAAATTTCTAGGAAGAAGCTTAACACTAACTGACTGGCCACACAGATTTTGCGTTCAATGGTGTGGTATTTTGACAGACAATATCTTATTTTCGGAGTTCTTGCGTTCAATGGTGTGGTATTTTGATAGACAACAGCTTATTTTACTGATTGAAATGTTTCAGTTTGTCTTCGAAAATTTCTAGGGAGATGCTCAACACTAACGACTGGCCACACAGATTTTGCGTTCAACGGTGTGGTATTTTGACAGACAATATCTTATTTCCGGAGATTTTGCGGTCAATTGTGTGGTATTTTGACAGACAACATCTTATTTTCCAGGCTGAAATGCTTCATTTTGTCTTCGTAAATATCTAGGGAGAAGCTTAACCATAACTGACTGGCCACGCAGACTTTGCGTTCAATGGTGTGGTATTTTGACAGACAATATCTTGTTTTCGGAGATTTTGTGTTCAATGGTGTGGTATTTTGACAGACAACATCTTATTTTACGGGTTGAAATGCTTCATTTTGTCTTCGAAAATTTCTAGGGAGAAGCTTAACCCTAACTGACTGCCCACACATATTTTGCGTTCAATTGTGTGGTATTTTGACAGGCAATATTTCATTTTCTTGGTTTTTGCCGTCAATGATGTGGTATCTTGACAGACAACATTTTATTTTCCAGGTTGCAATGCTTAATTTTTTCTTCGAAAATATCTAGGGAGAAGCTTAACACTAACTGACTGGCCACGCAGACTTTGCGTTCAATGGTATGGTATTTTGACAGACAATATCTTTTTTGCGGAGTTTTTGCGGTCAATGGTGTGGTATTTTGACAGACAACATCTTATTTTACGGGTTGAAATGCTTCATTTGTCTTCGAAAATTTCTAGGGAGAAGCTTAACCATAACTGACTGCCCGCACATATTTTGCGTTCAATGGTGTGGTATTTTGACAGGCAATATTTTATTTTCGGAGTTTTTGCGGTCAATGATGTGGTATTTTGACAGACAACATTTTATTTTCCAGGTTGCAATGCTTAATTTTTTTTCCGAAAATATCTAGGGAGAAGCTTAACACTAACTGACTGGCCACACTGAATTTGCGTTCAGTGGTGTGGTATTTTGACAGACAATATCTTTTTTTCGGAGTTTTTGCGGTCAATGGTGTGGTATTTTGACAGACAACGTCTTATTTTACGGGTTGAATTGCTTCATTTGGTCTTCGAAAATTTCTAGGGAGAAGCTTAACCATAACTGACTGCCCACACATATTTTGCGTTCAATGGTGTGGTAATATACAGGCAATATTTTGTTTTCGGAGTTTTTGCGGTCAATGATGTGGTATTTTGACAGACAACGTCTTATTTTCCAGGTTGCAATGCTTCATTTTGTCTTCGTAAATATCTAGGGAGAAGGTTAACACTAACTGACTGGCCACGCAGACTTTGCGTTCAATGGTGTGGTATTTTGACAGACAGTATCTTATTTGCGGAGATTTTGTGTTCAATGGTGTGGTATTTTGACAGACAACATCTTATTTTACGGGCTGAAATGCTTCATTTTGTCTTCGAAAATTTCTAGGGAGAAGCTTAAAACTAACTGACTGGCCACACAGATTTTGCGTTCAATGGTGTGGTATTTTGACAGACAATATCTTATTTTCAGAGTTCTTGCGTTCAATGGTGTGGTATTTTGATAGACAACAGCTTATTTTACGGATTGAAATGCTTCAATTTGTCTTCGAAAATTTCTATTGAGATGCTCAACACTAACGACTGGCCACACAGATTTTGCGTTCAACGGTGTGGTATTTTGACAGACAATATCTTATTTCCGGAGATTTTGCGGTCAATTGTGTGGTATTTTGACAGACAACATCTTATTTTACGGGTTGAAATGCTTCATTTTGTCTTCGAAAATTTCTAGGGAGAAGCTTAACCCTAACTGACTGCCCACACATATTTTGCGTTCAATGGTGTGGTATTTTGACATTCAATATTTTATTTTCGGAGTTTTTGCGGTCAATGATGTGGTATTTTGACAGACAACATTTTATTTTCCAGGTTGCAATGCTTCATTTTTTTTCCGAAAGTATCTAGGGAGAAGCTTAACACTAACTGACTGGCCACACAGAATTTGCGTTCAATGGTGTGGTATTTTGACAGACAATATCTTTTTTTCTGAGTTTTTGCGGTCAATGGTGTGGTATTTTGACAGACAACATCTTATTTTACGGGTTGAATTGCTTCATTTGGTCTTCGAAAATTTCTATGGAGAAGCTTAACCATACCTGACTGCCCACACATATTTTGCGTTCAATGGTGTGGTATTTTAACAGGCAATATTTTGTTTTCGGAGTTTTTGCGGTCAATGATGTGGTATTTTGACAGACAACATCTTATTTTCCAGGTTGCAATGCTTCATTTTGACTTCGTAAATATCTAGGGAGAAGGTTAACACTAACTGACTGGCCACGCAGACTTTGCGTTCAATGGTGTGGTATTTTGACAGACAGTATCTTATTTTCGGAAATTTTGTGTTCAATGGTGTGGTATTTTGACAGACAACATCTTATTTTACGGGCTGAAATACTTCATTTTGTCTTCGAAAATTTCTAGGAAGAAGCTTAACACTAACTGACTGGCCACACAGATTTTGCGTTCAATGGTGTGGTATTTTGACAGACAATATCTTATTTTCGGAGTTCTTGCGTTCAATGGTGTGGTATTTTGATAGACAACAGCTTATTTTACTGATTGAAATGTTTCAGTTTGTCTTCGAAAATTTCTAGGGAGATGCTCAACACTAACGACTGGCCACACAGATTTTGCGTTCAACGGTGTGGTATTTTGACAGACAATATCTTATTTCCGGAGATTTTGCGGTCAATTGTGTGGTATTTTGACAGACAACATCTTATTTTCCAGGCTGAAATGCTTCATTTTGTCTTCGTAAATATCTAGGGAGAAGCTTAACCATAACTGACTGGCCACGCAGACTTTGCGTTCAATGGTGTGGTATTTTGACAGACAATATCTTGTTTTCGGAGATTTTGTGTTCAATGGTGTGGTATTTTGACAGACAACATCTTATTTTACGGGTTGAAATGCTTCATTTTGTCTTCGAAAATTTCTAGGGAGAAGCTTAACCCTAACTGACTGCCCACACATATTTTGCGTTCAATTGTGTGGTATTTTGACAGGCAATATTTCATTTTCTTGGTTTTTGCGGTCAATGATGTGGTATCTTGACAGACAACATTTTATTTTCCAGGTTGCAATGCTTAATTTTTTCTTCGAAAATATCTAGGGAGAAGCTTAACACTAACTGACTGGCCACGCAGACTTTGCGTTCAATGGTATGGTATTTTGACAGACAATATCTTTTTTGCGGAGTTTTTGCGGTCAATGGTGTGGTATTTTGACAGACAACATCTTATTTTACGGGTTGAAATGCTTCATTTTGTCTTCGAAAATTTCTAGGGAGAAGCTTAACCATAACTGACTGCCCGCACATATTTTGCGTTCAATGGTGTGGTATTTTGACAGGCAATATTTTATTTTCGGAGTTTTTGCGGTCAATGATGTGGTATTTTGACAGACAACATTTTATTTTCCAGGTTGCAATGCTTCATTTTTTTTCCGAAAATATCTAGGGAGAAGCTTAACACTAACTGACTGGCCACACAGAATTTGCGTTCAATGGTATGGTATTTTGACAGATAATATCTTTTTTTCGGAGTTTTTGCGGTCAATGGTGTGGTATTTTGACAGACAACGTCTTATTTTACGGGTTGAATTGCTTCATTTGGTCTTCGAAAATTTCTAGGGAGAAGCTTAACCATAACTGACTGCCCACACATATTTTGCGTTCAATTGTGTGGTAGTATACAGGCAATATTTTGTTTTCGGAGTTTTTGCGGTCAATGATGTGGTATTTTGACAGACAACGTCTTATTTTCCAGGTTGCAATGCTTCATTTTGTCTTCGTAAATATCTAGGGAGAAGGTTAACACTAACTGACTGGCCACGCAGACTTTGCGTTCAATGGTGTGGTATTTTGACAGACAGTATCTTATTTGCGGAGATTTTGTGTTCAATGGTGTGGTATTTTGACAGACAACATCTTATTTTACGGGCTGAAATGCTTCATTTTGTCTTCGAAAATTTCTAGGGAGAAGCTTAACACTAACTGACTGGCCACACAGATTTTGCGTTCAATGGTGTGGTATTTTGACAGACAATATCTTATTTTCGGAGTTTTTGCGGTCAATGGTGT
This sequence comes from Brachypalpus laphriformis, assembly GCA_945910035.1. Taxonomy (NCBI): domain Eukaryota; kingdom Metazoa; phylum Arthropoda; class Insecta; order Diptera; family Syrphidae; genus Brachypalpus; species Brachypalpus laphriformis. The sequence goes on along the minus strand of OX246756.1, from coordinate 114,721,191 downwards.
GGTATTTTGACAGACAACATCTTATTTTACGGGTTGAAATGCTTCATTTTGTCTTCGAAAATTTCTAGGGAGAAGCTTAACCCTAACTGACTGCCCACACATATTTTGCGTTCAATTGTGTGGTATTTTGACATTCAATATTTCATTTTCTTGGTTTTTGCGGTCAACGATGTGGTATCTTGACAGACAACATTTTATTTTCCAGGTTGCAACGCTTAATTTTTTCTTCGAAAATATCTAGGGAGAAGCTTAACACTAACTGACTGGCCACGCAGACTTTGCGTTCAATGGTATGGTATTTTGACAGACAATATCTTTTTTTCGGAGTTTTTGCGGTCAAAGGTGTGGTATTTCGACAAACAACATCTTATTTTACGGGTTGAAATGCTTCATTTTGTCTTCGAAAATTTCTAGGGAGAAGCTTAACCATAACTGACTGCCCACACATATTTTGCGTTCAATGGTGTGGTATTTTAACAGGCAATATTTTATCTTCGGAGTTTTTGCGGTCAATGATGTGGTATTTTGACAGACAACATCTTATTTTCCAGGCTGAAATGCTTCATTTTGTCTTCGTAAATATTTAGGGAGAAGCTTAACACTAACTGACTGGCCGCGCAGACTTTGCGTTCAATGGTGTGGTATTTTGACAGACAACATCTTATTTTACGGGCTGGAATGCTTCATTTTGTCTTCGAAAATTTCTAGGGAGAAGCTTAACACTAATTGACTGGCCACACAGATTGTGCGTTCAATGGTGTGGTATTTTGACAGACAATATCTTATTTTCGGAGTTCTTGCGTTCAATGGTGTGGTATTTTGACAGACAACAGGTTATTTCACGGATTGAAATGCTTCATTATGTCTTCGAAAATTTCTATTAGATGCTCAACATTAACGAGTGGCCACACAGATTTTGCGTTCAATGGTGTGGTATTTTGACAGACAACATCTTACTTTACGGGCTGAAATGCTTCATTTTGTCTTCAAAACTTTATAGGGAGAAGCTTAACGCTAATTGACTATCCACACAGATTTTGCGTTCAATGGTGTGGTATTTTGATAGGCTATATTTTATTTTCGGAGTTTTTGCGGTCAATGGTGTGGTATTTTGACAAACAACATCTTATTTTACGGATTGAAGTGCTTCAATTTGTCTTCGAAAATTTCTAGGGAGAAGCTTAAGAATGTCTGACTGGCCACATAGATCTTGCGTTAAATGGTGTATTATTTTAGCAGACAATATCTTATTTTCGGGGTTTTTGCGTTCAATGGTGTAGTATTTTGACAGATAACATCTTATATTCCGGGTTGAAATGCTTCAATTGGTCTTCGGAAACTTCTAGGGGGAAGCTTAACACTAACTGACTGGCCACACAGATTTTGCATTCAATGGTGTGGTATTCTGACAGACAATATCTTATTTTCCGGATTAAAATGTTTTATTTTGTCTTCGCAAACTTCTAGGAAAAAGCTTAAGAGTGTCTGACTGGCCACACAGATTTTGCGTTCAATGGTGTGGTATTTTTACAGACAATATTTTATTTTCGGAGTTTTTGCTTTCAATGGTGTGGTATTTTGGCAGACAACATCTTATTCTACGGGTTGAAATGCTTCATTGTGTCTTCGAAATTATCTAGGGAGCAGCATAACACTAACTGACTAGCCACGCAGACTTTGCGTTCAATGGTGTGGTATTTTGAAAGACAATATCTTATTTTTCGAGTTCTTGCGTTCAATGGTGTGGTATTTTGACAGACAACGGCTTATTTTACGGGTTGAAATGCTTCATTTTGTCTTCGAAAATATCTAGGGAGAAGCTTAACACTAACTGACTAGCCACGCAGACTTGGCGTTCAATGGTGTGGTATTTTGACAGACAATATCTTATTTTTCGGGTTCTTGCGTTCAATGGTGTGGTATTTTGACAGACAACATCTTATTTTACGGATCGAAATGCTTCAATTTGTCTTCGAAAATTTCTAGGGAGATGCTCAACACTAACGACTGGCCACACAGATTTTGCATTCAATGGTGTGGTATTTTGACAGACAATATCTTATTTTCGAAGTTTTTGCGGTCAATAGTGTGGTATTTTGACAGACAACATCTTATTTTACGGGTTGAAATGCTTCATTTTGTCTTCGAAAATTTCTAGGGAGAAGCTTAACCATAACTGACTGCCCACACATATTTTGCGTTCAATGGTGTGGTATTTTGACAGGCAATATTTTATTTTCGGGGTTTTTGGGGTTAATGATGTGGTATTTTGACAGACAACGTCTTATTTTACGGGTTGAAATGCTTCATTTTGTCTTCGAAAATTTCTAGGGAGAAGCTTAACACTAACTGACTGGCCACACAGATTTTGCGTTCAATGGTGTGGTATTTTGACAGACAATATCTTATCTTCGGAGTTCTTGCGTTCAATGGTGTGGTATTTTGATAGACAACAGCTTATTTTACGGATTGAAATGCTTCAATTTGTCTTCGAAAATTTCTAGGGAGATGCTCAACACTAACGACTGGCCACACAGATTTTGCGTTCAATGGTGTGGTATTTTGACAGACAATATCTTACTTTCGGAGTTTTTGCGGTCAATGGTGTGGTATTTTGACAGACAACATCTTATTTTACGGGCTGAAATGCTTCATTTTGTCTTCGAAAATTTCTAGGGAAAAGCTTAACACTAACTGTCTGGCCACGCAGATTTTGCGTACAATGGTGTGGTATTTTGACAGACAATATCTTATTTTTGGAGATTTTGTGTTCAATGGTGTGGTATTTTGACAGACAACATCTTATTTTACGGGCTGAAATGTTCCATTTTGTCTTCGAAAATTTCTAGGGAGAAGCTTAACACTAACTGACTGGCCACACAGATTTTGCGTTCAATGGTGTGGTATTTTGACAGACAATATCTTATTTTCGGAGTTTTTGCGGTCAATGGTGTGGTATTTTGACAGACAACATCTTATTTTACGGGTTGAAATGCTTCATTTTGTCTTCGAAAATTTCTAGGGAGAAGCTTAACCCTAACTGACTGCCCACACATATTTTGCGTTTAATTGTGTGGTATTTTGACAGGCAATATTTCATTTTCTTGGTTTTTGCGGTCAACGATGTGGTATCTTGACAGACAACATTTTATTTTCCAGGTTGCAACGCTTAATTTTTTCTTCGAAAATATCTAGGGAGAAGCTTAACACTAACTGACTGGCCACGCAGACTTTGCGTTCAATGGTATGGTATTTTGACAGACAATATCTTTTTTTCGGAGTTTTTGCGGTCAATGGTGTGGTATTTCGACAGACAACATCTTATTTTACGGGTTGAAATGCTTCATTTTGTCTTCGAAAATTTCTAGGGAGAAGCTTAACCATAACTGACTGCCCACACATATTTTGCGTTCAATGGTGTGGTATTTTAACAGGCAATATTTTATCTTCGGAGTTTTTGCGGTCAATGATGTGGTATTTTGACAGACAACATCTTATTTTCCAGGCTGAAATGCTTCATTTTGTCTTCGTAAATATCTAGGGAGAAGCTTAACACTAACTGACTGGCCGCGCAGACTTTGCGTTCAATGGTGTGGTATTTTGACAGACAACATCTTATTTTACGGGCTGGAATGCTTCATTTTGTCTTCGAAAATTTCTAGGGAGAAGCTTAACACTAATTGACTGGCCACACAGATTGTGCGTTCAATGGTGTGGTATTTTGACAGACAATATCTTATTTTCGGAGTTCTTGCGTTCAATGGTGTGGTATTTTGACAGACAACAGGTTATTTCACGGATTGAAATGCTTCAATTTGTCTTCGAAAATTTCTATTAGATGCTCAACATTAACGAGTGGCCACACAGATTTTGCGTTCAATGGTGTGGTATTTTGACAGACAATATCTTATTTTCGGAGTTTTTGCGGTCAATGGTGTGGTATTTTGACAGACAATATCTTATTTTCGGAGATTTTACGTTCAATGGTGTGGTATTTTGACAGACAACATCTTACTTTACGGGCTGAAATGCTTCATTTTGTCTTCAAAACTTTATAGGGAGAAGCTTAACGCTAATTGACTATCCACACAGATTTTGCGTTCAATGGTGTGGTATTTTGACAGGCTATATTTTATTTTCGGAGTTTTTGCGGTCAATGGTGTGGTATTTTGACAAACAACATCTTATTTTACGGATTGAAGTGCTTCAATTTGTCTTCGAAAATTTCTAGGGAGAAGCTTAAGAATGTCTGACTGGCCACATAGATCTTGCGTTAAATGGTGTATTATTTTAGCAGACAATATCTTATTTTCGGGGTTTTTGCGTTCAATGGTGTAGTATTTTGACAGATAACATCTTATATTCCGGGTTGAAATGCTTCAATTGGTCTTCGGAAACTTCTAGGGGGAAGCTTAACACTAACTGACTGGCCACACAGATTTTGCATTCAATGGTGTGGTATTCTGACAGACAATATCTTATTTTCCGGATTAAAATGTTTTATTTTGTCTTCGCAAACTTCTAGGAAAAAGCTTAAGAGTGTCTGACTGGCCACACAGATTTTGCGTTCAATGGTGTGGTATTTTTACAGACAATATTTTATTTTCGGAGTTTTTGCTTTCAATGGTGTGGTATTTTGGCAGACAACATCTTATTCTACGGGTTGAAATGCTTCATTGTGTCTTCGAAATTATCTAGGGAGCAGCATAACACTAACTGACTAGCCACGCAGACTTGGCGTTCAATGGTGTGGTATTTTGACAGACAATATCTTATTTTTCGGGTTCTTGCGTTCAATGGTGTGGTATTTTGACAGACAACATCTTATTTTACGGATCGAAATGCTTCAATTTGTCTTCGAAAATTTCTAGGGAGATGCTCAACACTAACGACTGGCCACACAGATTTTGCATTCAATGGTGTGGTATTTTGACAGACAATATCTTATTTTCGAAGTTTTTGCGGTCAATAGTGTGGTATTTTGACAGACAACATCTTATTTTACGGGTTGAAATGCTTCATTTTGTCTTCGAAAATTTCTAGGGAGAAGCTTAACCATAACTGACTGCCCACACATATTTTGCGTTCAATGGTGTGGTATTTTGACAGGCAATATTTTATTTTCGGGGTTTTTGGGGTCAATGATGTGGTATTTTGACAGACAACGTCTTATTTTACGGGTTGAAATGCTTCATTTTGTCTTCGAAAATTTCTAGGGAGAAGCTTAACACTAACTGACTGGCCACACAGATTTTGCGTTCAATGGTGTGGTATTTTGACAGACAATATCTTATTTTCGGAGTTCTTGCGTTCAATGGTGTGGTATTTTGATAGACAACAGCTTATTTTACGGATTGAAATGCTTCAATTTGTCTTCGAAAATTTCTAGGGAGATGCTCAACACTAACGACTGGCCACACAGATTTTGCGTTCAATGGTGTGGTATTTTGACAGACAATATCTTACTTTCGGAGTTTTTGCGGTCAATGGTGTGGTATTTTGACAGACAACATCTTATTTTACGGGCTGAAATGCTTCATTTTGTCTTCGAAAATTTCTAGGGAAAAGCTTAACACTAACTGTCTGGCCACGCAGATTTTGCGTACAATGGTGTGGTATTTTGACAGACAATATCTTATTTTCGGAGATTTTGTGTTCAATGGTGTGGTATTTTGACAGACAACATCTTATTTTACGGGCTGAAATGTCCCATTTTGTCTTCGAAAATTTCTAGGGAGAAGCTTAACACTAACTGACTGGCCACACAGATTTTGCGTTCAATGGTGTGGTATTTTGACAGACAATATCTTATTTTCGGAGTTTTTGCGGTCAATGGTGTGGTATTTTGACAGACAACATCTTATTTTACGGGTTGAAATGCTTCATTTTGTCTTCGAAAATTTCTAGGGAGAAGCTTAACCCTAACTGACTGCCCACACATATTTTGCGTTCAATTGTGTGGTATTTTGACAGGCAATATTTCATTTTCTTGGTTTTTGCGGTCAACGATGTGGTATCTTGACAGACAACATTTTATTTTCCAGGTTGCAACGCTTAATTTTTTCTTCGAAAATATCTAGGGAGAAGCTTAACACTAACTGACTGGCCACGCAGACTTTGCGTTCAATGGTATGGTATTTTGACAGACAATATCTTTTTTTCGGAGTTTTTGCGGTCAATGGTGTGGTATTTCGACAGACAACATCTTATTTTACGGGTTGAAATGCTTCATTTTGTCTTCGAAAATTTCTAGGGAGAAGCTTAACCATAACTGACTGCCCACACATATTTTGCGTTCAATGGTGTGGTATTTTAACAGGCAATATTTTATCTTCGGAGTTTTTGCGGTCAATGATGTGGTATTTTGACAGACAACATCTTATTTTCCAGGCTGAAATGCTTCATTTTGTCTTCGTAAATATCTAGGGAGAAGCTTAACACTAACTGACTGGCCGCGCAGACTTTGCGTTCAATGGTGTGGTATTTTGACAGACAACATCTTATTTTACGGGCTGGAATGCTTCATTTTGTCTTCGAAAATTTCTAGGGAGAAGCTTAACACTAATTGACTGGCCACACAGATTGTGCGTTCAATGGTGTGGTATTTTGACAGACAATATCTTATTTTCGGAGTTCTTGCGTTCAATGGTGTGGTATTTTGACAGACAACAGGTTATTTCACGGATTGAAATGCTTCAATTTGTCTTCGAAAATTTCTATGAGATGCTCAACATTAACGAGTGGCCACACAGATTTTGCGTTCAATGGTGTGGTATTTTGACAGACAATATCTTATTTTCGGAGTTTTTGCGGTCAATGGTGTGGTATTTTGACAGACAATATCTTATTTTCGGAGATTTTACGTTCAATGGTGTGGTATTTTGACAGACAACATCTTACTTTACGGGCTGAAATGCTTCATTTTGTCTTCAAAACTTTATAGGGAGAAGCTTAACGCTAATTGACTATCCACACAGATTTTGCGTTCAATGGTGTGGTATTTTGACAGGCTATATTTTATTTTCGGAGTTTTTGCGGTCAATGGTGTGGTATTTTGACAGACAACATTTTATTTTACGGATTGAAGTGCTTCAATTTGTCTTCGAAAATTTCTAGGGAGAAGCTTAAGAATGTCTGACTGGCCACATAGATCTTGCGTTAAATGGTGTATTATTTTAGCAGACAATATCTTATTTTCGGGGTTTTTGCGTTCAATGGTGTAGTATTTTGACAGATAACATCTTATATTCCGGGTTGAAATGCTTCAATTGGTCTTCGGAAACTTCTAGGGGGAAGCTTAACACTAACTGACTGGCCACACAGATTTTGCATTCAATGGTGTGGTATTCTGACAGACAATATCTTATTTTCCGGATTAAAATGTTTTATTTTGTCTTCGCAAACTTCTAGGAAAAAGCTTAAGAGTGTCTGACTGGCCACACAGATTTTGCGTTCAATGGTGTGGTATTTTTACAGACAATATTTTATTTTCGGAGTTTTTGCTTTCAATGGTGTGGTATTTTGGCAGACAACATCTTATTTTACGGGTTGAAATGCTTCATTGTGTCTTCGAAATTATCTAGGGAGCAGCATAACACTAACTGACTAGCCACGCAGACTTTGCGTTCAATGGTGTGGTATTTTGAAAGACAATATCTTATTTTTCGAGTTCTTGCGTTCAATGGTGTGGTATTTTGACAGACAACGGCTTATTTTACGGGTTGAAATGCTTCATTTTGTCTTCGAAAATATCTAGGGAGAAGCTTAACACTAACTGACTAGCCACGCAGACTTGGCGTTCAATGGTGTGGTATTTTGACAGACAATATCTTATTTTTCGGGTTCTTGCGTTCAATGGTGTGGTATTTTGACAGACAACATCTTATGTTACGGATCGAAATGCTTCAATTTGTCTTCGAAAATTTCTAGGGAGATGCTCAACACTAACGACTGGCCACACAGATTTTGCATTCAATGGTGTGGTATTTTGACAGACAATATCTTATTTTCGAAGTTTTTGCGGTCAATAGTGTGGTATTTTGACAGACAACATCTTATTTTACGGGTTGAAATGCTTCATTTTGTCTTCGAAAATTTCTAGGGAGAAGCTTAACCATAACTGACTGCCCACACATATTTTGCGTTCAATGGTGTGGTATTTTGACAGGCAATATTTTATTTTCGGGGTTTTTGGGGTTAATGATGTGGTATTTTGACAGACAACGTCTTATTTTACGGGTTGAAATGCTTCATTTTGTCTTCGAAAATTTCTAGGGAGAAGCTTAACACTAACTGACTGGCCACACAGATTTTGCGTTCAATGGTGTGGTATTTTGACAGACAATATCTTATTTTCGGAGTTCTTGCGTTCAATGGTGTGGTATTTTGATAGACAACAGCTTATTTTACGGATTGAAATGCTTCAATTTGTCTTCGAAAATTTCTAGGGAGATGCTCAACACTAACGACTGGCCACACAGATTTTGCGTTCAATGGTGTGGTATTTTGACAGACAATATCTTACTTTCGGAGTTTTTGCGGTCAATGGTGTGGTATTTTGACAGACAACATCTTATTTTACGGGCTGAAATGCTTCATTTTGTCTTCGAAAATTTCTAGGGAAAAGCTTAACACTAACTGTCTGGCCACGCAGATTTTGCGTGCAATGGTGTGGTATTTTGACAGACAATATCTTATTTTCGGAGATTTTGTGTTCAATGGTGTGGTATTTTGACAGACAACATCTTATTTTACGGGCTGAAATGTTCCATTTTGTCTTCGAAAATTTCTAGGGAGAAGCTTAACACTAACTGACTGGCCACACAGATTTTGCGTTCAATGGTGTGGTATTTTGACAGACAATATCTTATTTTCGGAGTTTTTGCGGTCAATGGTGTGGTATTTTGACAGACAACATCTTATTTTACGGGTTGAAATGCTTCATTTTGTCTTCGAAAATTTCTAGGGAGAAGCTTAACCCTAACTGACTGCCCACACATATTTTGCGTTTAATTGTGTGGTATTTTGACAGGCAATATTTCATTTTCTTGGTTTTTGCGGTCAACGATGTGGTATCTTGACAGACAACATTTTATTTTCCAGGTTGCAACGCTTAATTTTTTCTTCGAAAATATCTAGGGAGAAGCTTAACACTAACTGACTGGCCACGCAGACTTTGCGTTCAATGGTATGGTATTTTGACAGACAATATCTTTTTTTCGGAGTTTTTGCGGTCAATGGTGTGGTATTTCGACAGACAACATCTTATTTTACGGGTTGAAATGCTTCATTTTGTCTTCGAAAATTTCTAGGGAGAAGCTTAACCATAACTGACTGCCCACACATATTTTGCGTTCAATGGTGTGGTATTTTAACAGGCAATATTTTATCTTCGGAGTTTTTGCGGTCAATGATGTGGTATTTTGACAGACAACATCTTATTTTCCAGGCTGAAATGCTTCATTTTGTCTTCGTAAATATCTAGGGAGAAGCTTAACACTAACTGACTGGCCGCGCAGACTTTGCGTTCAATGGTGTGGTATTTTGACAGACAACATCTTATTTTACGGGCTGGAATGCTTCATTTTGTCTTCGAAAATTTCTAGGGAGAAGCTTAACACTAATTGACTGGCCACACAGATTGTGCGTTCAATGGTGTGGTATTTTGACAGACAATATCTTATTTTCGGAGTTCTTGCGTTCAATGGTGTGGTATTTTGACAGACAACAGGTTATTTCACGGATTGAAAAGCTTCAATTTGTCTTCGAAAATTTCTATTAGATGCTCAACATTAACGAGTGGCCACACAGATTTTGCGTTCAATGGTGTGGTATTTTGACAGACAATATCTTATTTTCGGAGTTTTTGCGGTCAATGGTGTGGTATTTTGACAGACAATATCTTATTTTCGGAGATTTTACGTTCAATGGTGTGGTATTTTGACAGACAACATCTTACTTTACGGGCTGAAATGCTTCATTTTGTCTTCAAAACTTTATAGGGAGAAGCTTAACGCTAATTGACTATCCACACAGATTTTGCGTTCAATGGTGTGGTATTTTGACAGGCTATATTTTATTTTCGGAGTTTTTGCGGTCAATGGTGTGGTATTTTGACAAACAACATCTTATTTTACGGATTGAAGTGCTTCAATTTGTCTTCGAAAATTTCTAGGGAGAAGCTTAAGAATGTCTGACTGGCCACATAGATCTTGCGTTAAATGGTGTATTATTTTAGCAGACAATATCTTATTTTCGGGGTTTTTGCGTTCAATGGTGTAGTATTTTGACAGATAACATCTTATATTCCGGGTTGAAATGCTTCAATTGGTCTGCGGAAACTTCTAGGGGGAAGCTTAACACTAACTGACTGGCCACACAGATTTTGCATTCAATGGTGTGGTATTCTGACAGACAATATCTTATTTTCCGGATTAAAATGTTTTATTTTGTCTTCGCAAACTTCTAGGAAAAAGCTTAAGAGTGTCTGACTGGCCACACAGATTTTGCGTTCAATGGTGTGGTATTTTTACAGACAATATTTTATTTTCGGAGTTTTTGCTTTCAATGGTGTGGTATTTTGGCAGACAACATCTTATTCTACGGGTTGAAATGCTTCATTGTGTCTTCGAAATTATCTAGGGAGCAGCATAACACTAACTGACTAGCCACGCAGACTTTGCGTTCAATGGTGTGGTATTTTGAAAGACAATATCTTATTTTTCGAGTTCTTGCGTTCAATGGTGTGGTATTTTGACAGACAACGGCTTATTTTACGGGTTGAAATGCTTCATTTTGTCTTCGAAAATATCTAGGGAGAAGCTTAACACTAACTGACTAGCCACGCAGACTTGGCGTTCAATGGTGTGGTATTTTGACAGACAATATCTTATTTTTCGGGTTCTTGCGTTCAATGGTGTGGTATTTTGACAGACAACATCTTATTTTACGGGTTGAAATGCTTCATTTTGTCTTCGAAAATTTCTAGGGAGAAGCTTAACACTAACTGACTGGCCACACAGATTTTGCGTTCAATGGTGTGGTATTTTGACAGACAATATCTTATTTTCGGAGTTCTTGCGTTCAATGGTGTGGTATTTTGATAGACAACAGCTTATTTTACGGATTGAAATGCTTCAATTTGTCTTCGAAAATTTCTAGGGAGATGCTCAACACTAACGACTGGCCACACAGATTTTGCGTTCAATGGTGTGGTATTTTGACAGACAATATCTTACTTTCGGAGTTTTTGCGGTCAATGGTGTGGTATTTTGACAGGCAATATTTTATTTTCGGGGTTTTTGGGGTTAATGATGTGGTATTTTGACAGACAACGTCTTATTTTACGGGTTGAAATGCTTCATTTTGTCTTCGAAAATTTCTAGGGAGAAGCTTAACACTAACTGACTGGCCACACAGATTTTGCGTTCAATGGTGTGGTATTTTGACAGACAATATCTTATTTTCGGAGTTCTTGCGTTCAATGGTGTGGTATTTTGATAGACAACAGCTTATTTTACGGATTGAAATGCTTCAATTTGTCTTCGAAAATTTCTAGGGAGATGCTCAACACTAACGACTGGCCACACAGATTTTGCGTTCAATGGTGTGGTATTTTGACAGACAATATCTTACTTTCGGAGTTTTTGCGGTCAATGGTGTGGTATTTTGACAGACAACATCTTATTTTACGGGCTGAAATGCTTCATTTTGTCTTCGAAAATTTCTAGGGAAAAGCTTAACACTAACTGTCTGGCCACGCAGATTTTGCGTACAATGGTGTGGTATTTTGACAGACAATATCTTATTTTCGGAGATTTTGTGTTCAATGGTGTGGTATTTTGACAGACAACATCTTATTTTACGGGCTGAAATGTTCCATTTTGTCTTCGAAAATTTCTAGGGAGAAGCTTAACACTAACTGACTGGCCACACAGATTTTGCGTTCAATGGTGTGGTATTTTGACAGACAATATCTTATTTTCGGAGTTTTTGCGGTCAATGGTGTGGTATTTTGACAGACAACATCTTATTTTACGGGTTGAAAAGCTTCATTTTGTCTTCGAAAATTTCTAAGGAGAATCTTAACACTAATTGACTGGCCACACAGATTTTGCGTTCAATGGTGTGGTATTTTGACAGACAATATCTTGTTTTCAGAGTTCTTGCGTTCAATGGTGTGGTATTTTGATAGACAACAGCTTATTTTACGGATTGAAATGCTTCAATTTGTCTTCGAAAATTTCTAGGGAGATGCTCAACACTAACGACTGGCCACACAGATTTTGCGTTCAATGGTGTGGTATTTTGACAGGCAATATCTTACTTTCGGAGTTTTGCGGTCAATGGTGTGGTATTTTGACAGACAACATCTTATTTTACGGGTTGAAATGCTTCATTTGGTCTTCGAAAATTTCTAGGGAGAAGCTTAACCCTAACTGACTGCCCACACATATTTTGCGTTCAATGGTGTGGTATTTTGACAGGCAATATTTCATTTTCTTGGTTTTTGCGGTCAATGATGTGGTATCTTGACAGACAACATTTTATTTTCCAGGTTGCAATGCTTAATTTTTTCTTTGAAAATATCTAGGGAAAAGCTTAACACTAACTGACTGGCCACGCAGACTTTGCGTTCAATGGTGTGGTATTTTGACAGACAATATCTTATTTTCGGAGATTTTGTGTTCAATGGTGTGGTATTTTGACAGACAACATCTTATTTTACGGGCTGAAATGCTTCATTTTGTCTTCGAAAATTTCTAGGGAGAAGCTTAACACTAACTGACTGGCCACACAGATTTTGTGTTCAATGGTGTGGTATTTTGACAGACAATATCTTATTTTCGGAGTTCTTGCGTTCAATGGTGTGGTATTTTGACAGACAACAGCTCATTTTACGGATTGAAGTGCTTCAATTTGTCTTCGAAAATTTCTAGGGAGATGCTCAACACTAACGACTGGCCACACAGGTTTTGCTTTCAATGGTGTGGTATTTTGACAGACAATATCTTATTTTCGGAGTTTTTGCGGTCAATGGTGTGGTATTTTGGCATACAACATCTTATTTTACGGGTTGAAATGCTTCATTTTGTCTTCGAAAATTTCTAGGGAGAAGCTTAACCATAACTGACTGCCCACACATATTTTGCGTTCAATGGTGTGGTATTTTGACAGGCAACATTTTATTTTCGGGGTTTTTGCGGTCAATGATGTGGTATTTTGACAGACAACATCTTATTTTACGGGTTGAAATGCTTCATTTTGCCTTCGAAAGCTCCTAGGGAGAAGCTTAACACCAACTGACTGGCCACGCATATTTTGCGTTCAATGGTGTGGTATTTTAACAGGCAATATTTTATTTTCGGAGTTTTTGCGGTCAATGATGTGGTATTTTGACAGACATCATCTTATTTTCCAGGCTGAAATGCTTCATTTTGTCTTCGAAAACTCCTAGGGAGAAGCTTAACATCAACTGACTGGCCACACATATTTTGCGTTCAATGGTGTGGTATTTTAACAGGCAATATTTTATTTTCGGAGTTTTTGCGTTCATGGTGTGGTATTTTGATAGACAACAGCTTATTTTACGGATTGAAATGCTTCAATTTGTCTTCGAAAATTTCTAGGGAGATGCTCAACACTAACGACTGGCCACACAGATTTTGCGTTCAATGGTGTGGTATTTTGACAGACAATATTTTATTTTCGGAGTTTTTGCGGTCAATGGTGTGGTATTTTGACAGACAACATCTTATTTTCGGAGATTTTACGTTCAATGGTGTGGTATTTTGACAGACAACGTCTTACTTTACATGCTGAAATGCTTCATTTTGTCTTCGAAAATTTATAGGGAGAAGCTTAACGCTAATTGACTGTCCACACAGACTTTGCGTTCAATGGTGTGGTATTTTGACAGGCTATATTTAATTTTCGGAGTTTTTGCGGTCAATGGTGTGGTATTTTGACAGACAATATCTTATTTTACGGGCTGAAATGCTTCATTTTGTCTTCGAAAATTTCTAGGGAGAAGCTTAACACTAACTGACTGGCCACACAGATTTTGCGTTCAATGGTGTGGTATTTTGACAGACAACAGCTTATTTTACGGATTGAAATGCTTCAATTTGTCTTCGAAAATTTCTAGGAAAATGATCAACACTAACGACTGGCCACACAGATTTTGCGTTCAATGGTGTGGTATTTTGACAGACAATATCTTATTTTCGGAGTTTTTGCGGTCAATGGTGTGGTATTTTGACAGACAACATCTTATATTCCAGGTTGGAATGCTTCAATTGGTCTTCGAAAACTCCTAGGGAGAAGCTTAACACTAACGACTGGCCACACAGATTTTGCGTTCAATGGTGTGGTATTTTAACAGACAATATCTTATTTTTCGAGTTCTTGCGTTCAATGGTGTGGTATTTTGACAGACAACATCTTATTTTACGGGTTGAAATGGTTCATTTTGTGTTCGAAACTTTTTAGGGAGAAGCTTAACCCTAATTGACTGGCCGCACAGATTTTGCGTTCAATGGTGTGGTATTTTGACAGACAATATTTTACTTTCGGAGTTTTTGCGGTCAATGGTGTGGTATTTTGACAGACAACATCTTATTTTACGGGTTGAAATGCTTCATTTTGTCTTCGAAAATTTCTAGGGAGAAGCTTAACACTAACTGACTGGCCACACAGATTTTGCGTTCAATGGTGTGGTATTTTGACAGACAATATCTTATTTTCGGAGTTTTTGCGGTCAATGGTGTGGTATTTTGACAGACAACATCTTATATTCCAGGTTGGAATGCTTCAATTGGTCTTCGAAAACTCCTAGGGAGAAGCTTAACACTAACGACTGGCCACCCAGATTTTGCGTTCAATGGTGTGGTATTTTAACAGACAATATCTTATTTTTCGAGTTCTTGCGTTCAATGGTGTGGTATTTTGACAGACAACATCTTATTTTACGGGTTGAAATGGTTCATTTTGTGTTCGAAACTTTTTAGGGAGAAGCTTAACCCTAATTGACTGGCCGCACAGATTTTGCGTTCAATGGTGTGGTATTTTGACAGACAATATTTTACTTTCGGAGTTTTTGCGGTCAATGGTGTGGTATTTTGACAGACAACAGCTCATTTTACGGATTGAATTGCTTCAATTTGTCTTCGAAAATTTCTAGGGAGATGCTTAACACTAACTGACTGGCCACGCAGACTTTGCGTTCAATGGTGTGGTATTTTGACAGACAGCGTCTTATTTTACGGGTTGAAATGCTTCATTTTGTCTTCGAAAATTTCTAGGGAGAAGCTTAATAATGTCTGACTGGCCACACATATCGTGTGTTCAACGGTGTGGTATTTTGACAGCCAATATCTCAGTTTCGGAGATTTTACGTTCAATGGTGTGGTATTTTGACAGACAACATCTTACTTTACGGGCTGAAATGCTTCATTTTGTCTTCAAAAATTTATAGGGGGAAGCTTAACGCTAATTGACTGTCTACACAGATTTTGCGTTCAGTGGTGTGGTATTTTGATAGGCTATATTTTATTTTCGGAGTTTTTTGCGGTCAATGGTGTGGTATTTTGACAGACAACATCTTATTTTACGGATTGAAGTGCTTCAATTTGTCTTCGAAAATTTCTAGGGAGAAGCTTAAGAATGTCTGACTGGCCACATAGATCTTGCGTTAAATGGTGTATTATTTTAGCAGACAATATCTTATTTTCGGGGTTTTTGCGTTCAATGGTGTAGTATTTTGACAGATAACATCTTATATTCCGGGTTGAAATGCTTCAATTGGTCTTCGGAAACTTCTAGGGGGAAGCTTAACACTAACTGACTGGCCACACAGATTTTGCATTCAATGGTGTGGTATTCTGACAGACAATATCTTATTTTCCGGATTAAAATGTTTTATTTTGTCTTCGCAAACTTCTAGGAAAAAGCTTAAGAGTGTCTGACTGGCCACACAGATTTTGCGTTCAATGGTGTGGTATTTTTACAGACAATATTTTATTTTCGGAGTTTTTGCTTTCAATGGTGTGGTATTTTGGCAGACAACATCTTATTTTACGGGTTGAAATGTTTCATTGTGTCTTCGAAATTATCTAGGGAGCAGCATAACACTAACTGACTAGCCAGGCAGACTTTGCGTTCAATGGTGTGGTATTTTGAAAGACAATATCTTATTTTTCGAGTTCTTGCGTTCAATGGTGTGGTATTTTGACAGACAACGGCTTATTTTACGGGTTGAAATGCTTCATTTTGTCTTCGAAAATATCTAGGGAGAAGCTTAACACTAACTGACTAGCCACGCAGACTTGGCGTTCAATGGTGTGGTATTTTGACAGACAATATCTTATTTTTCGGGTTCTTGCGTTCAATGGTGTGGTATTTTGACAGACAACATCTTATTTTACGGATCGAAATGCTTCAATTTGTCTTCGAAAATTTCTAGGGAGATGCTCAACACTAACGACTGGCCACACAGATTTTGCATTCAATGGTGTGGTATTTTGACAGACAATATCTTATTTTCGAAGTTTTTGCGGTCAATAGTGTGGTATTTTGACAGACAACATCTTATTTTACGGATTGAAATGCTTCATTTTGTCTTCGAAAATTTCTAGGGAGAAGCTTAACCATAACTGACTGCCCACACATATTTTGCGTTCAATGGTGTGGTATTTTGACAGGCAATATTTTATTTTCGGGGTTTTTGGGGTTAATGATGTGGTATTTTGACAGACAACGTCTTATTTTACGGGTTGAAATGCTTCATTTTGTCTTCGAAAATTTCTAGGGAGAAGCTCAACACTAACTGACTGGCCACACAGATTTTGCGTTCAATGGTGTGGTATTTTGACAGACAATATCTTATTTTCGGAGTTCTTGCGTTCAATGGTGTGGTATTTTGATAGACAACAGCTTATTTTACGGATTGAAATGCTTCAATTTGTCTTCGAAAATTTCTAGGGAGATGCTCAACACTAACGACTGGCCACACAGATTTTGCGTTCAATGGTGTGGTATTTTGACAGACAATATCTTACTTTCGGAGTTTTTGCGGTCAATGGTGTGGTATTTTGACAGACAACATCTTATTTTACGGGTTGAAATGCTTCATTGTGTCTTCGAAAATATCTAGGGAGAAGCTTAACACTAACTGACTAGCCACGCAGACTTTGCGTTCAATGGTGTGGTATTTTGAAAGACAATATCTTATTTTTCGAGTTCTTGCGTTCAATGGTGTGGTATTTTGACAGACAACGGCTTATTTTACGGGTTGAAATGCTTCATTTTGTCTTCGAAAATATCTAGGGAGAAGCTTAACACTAACTGACTAGCCACGCAGACTTGACGTTCAATGGTGTGATATTTTGAC
The DNA here is from genome assembly GCA_945910035.1 of Brachypalpus laphriformis. NCBI lineage: Eukaryota > Metazoa > Arthropoda > Insecta > Diptera > Syrphidae > Brachypalpus > Brachypalpus laphriformis. Next base: position 114,703,802 of record OX246756.1, on the reverse strand, counting down.
AGACAATATCTTATTTTTCGGGTTCTTGCGTTCAATGGTGTGGTATTTTGACAGACAACATCTTATTTTACGGATCGAAATGCTTCAATTTGTTTTCGAAAATTTCTAGGGAGATGCTCAACACTAACGACTGGCCACACAGATTTTGCGTTCAATGGTGTGGTATTTTGGCAGACAATATCTTACTTTCGGAGTTTTTGCGGTCAATGGTGTGGTATTTTGACAGACAATATCTTATTTTACGGGTTGAAATGCTTCATTTTGTCTTCGAAAATTTCTAGGGAAAAGCCTAACACTAACTGACTGGCCACGCAGATTTTGCGTACAATGGTGTGGTATTTTGACAGACAATATCTTATTTTCCTAGATTTTGTGTTCAATGGTGTGGTATTTTGACAGACAACATCTTATTTTACGGGCTGAAATGCTTCATTTTGTCTTCGAAAATTTCTAGGGAGAAGCTCAACACTAACTGACTGGCCACACAGATTTTGCGTTCAATGGTGTGGTATTTTGACAGACAATATCTTATTTTCGGAGTTCTTGCGTTCAATGGTGTGGTATTTTGACAGACAACAGCTCATTTTACGGATTGAAGTGCTTGAATTTGTCTTCGAAAATTTCTAGGGAGATGCTCAACACTAACGACTGGCCACACAGATTTTGCGTTCAATGGTGTGTTATTTTGACAGACAATATCTTATTTTCGGAGTTTTTGCGGTCAATAGTGTGGTATTTTGACAGACAACATCTTATTTTACGGGTTGAAATGCTTCATTTTGTCTTCGAAAATTTCTAGGGAGAAGCTTAACCATAACTGACTGCCCACACATATTTTGCGTTCAATGGTGTGGTATTTTGACAGGCAATATTTTATTTTCGGTGTTTTTGGGGTCAATGATGTGGTATTTTGACAGACAACATCTTATTTTACGGGTTGAAATGCTTCATTTTGTCTTCGAAAACTCCTAGGGAGAAGCTTAACATCAACTGACTGGCCACACATATTTTGCGTTCAATGGTGTGGTATTTTAACAGGCAATATTTTATATTCGGAGTTTTTGCGGTCAATGATGTGGTATTTTGACAGACATCATCTTATTTTCCAGGCTGAAATGCTTCATTTTGTCTTCGTAAATTTCTAGGGAGATGCTCAACACTAACGACTGGAAACACAGATTTTGCGTTCAATGGTGTGGTATTTTGACAGACAATATCTTATTTTCGGAGTTTTTGCGGTCAATGGTGTGGTATTTTGACAGACAACATCTTATATTCCGGGTTGGAATGCTTCAATTGGTCTTCGAAAACTCCTAGGGAGAAGCTTAACACTAACGACTGGCCACACAGATTTTGCGTTCAATGGTATTTTATTTTAACAGACAGTATCTTATTTTTCGAGTTCTTGCGTTCAATGGTGTGGTATTTTGACAGACAACATTTTATTTTACGGGTTGAAATGCTTCATTTTGTCTTCGAAACTCTTTAGGGAAAGCTTAACCGTAACTGACTGGCCACACAGATTTTGCGTTCAATGGTGTGGTATTTTGACAGACAATATTTTACTTTCGGAGTTTTTGCGGTCAATGGTGTGGTATTTTGACAGACAACATCTTATTTTACGGATTGAAATGCTTCATTTTGTCTTCGAAAATTTCTAGGGAGAAGCTTAACCATAACTGACTGCCCGCACATATTTTGCGTTCAATGGTGTGGTATTTTGACAGGCAATATTTTATTTTCGGAGTTTTTGCGGTCAATGATGTGGTATTTTGACAGACAACATTTTATTTTCCAGGTTGCAATGCTTCATTTTTTTTCCGAAAATATCTAGGGAGAAGCTTAACACTAACTGACTGGCCACACAGAATTTGCGTTCAATGGTGTGGTATTTTGACAGACAATATCTTTTTTTCGGAGTTTTTGCGGTCAATGGTGTGGTATTTTGACAGACAACATCTTATTTTACGGGTTGAATTGCTTCATTTGGTCTTCGAAAATTTCTATGGAGAAGCTTAACCATAACTGACTGCCCACACATATTTTGCGTTCAATGGTGTGGTATTTTAACAGGCAATATTTTGTTTTCGGAGTTTTTGCGGTCAATGATGTGGTATTTTGACAGACAACATCTTATTTTCCAGGTTGCAATGCTTCATTTTGACTTCGTAAATATCTAGGGAGAAGGTTAACACTAACTGACTGGCCACGCAGACTTTGCGTTCAATGGTGTGGTATTTTGACAGACAGTATCTTATTTTCGGAGATTTTGTGTTCAATGGTGTGGTATTTTGACAGACAACATCTTATTTTACGGGCTGAAATGCTTCATTTTGTCTTCGAAAATTTCTAGGAAGAAGCTTAACACTAACTGACTGGCCACACAGATTTTGCGTTCAATGGTGTGGTATTTTGACAGACAATATCTTATTTTCGGAGTTCTTGCGTTCAATGGTGTGGTATTTTGATAGACAGCAGCTTATTTTACTGATTGAAATGTTTCAGTTTGTCTTCGAAAATTTCTAGGGAGATGCTCAACACTAACGACTGGCCACACAGATTTTGCGTTCAACGGTGTGGTATTTTGACAGACAATATCTTATTTTCGGAGATTTTGCGGTCAATTGTGTGGTATTTTGACAGACAACATCTTATTTTCCAGGCTGAAATGCTTCATTTTGTCTTCGTAAATATCTAGGGAGAAGCTTAACACTAACTGACTGCCCACGCAGACTTTGCGTTCAATGGTGTGGTATTTTGACAGACAATATCTTATTTTCGGAGATTTTGTGTTCAATGGTGTGGTATTTTGACAGACAACATCTTATTTTACGGGTTGAAATGCTTCATTTTGTCTTCGAAAATTTCTAGGGAGAAGCTTAACCCTAACTGACTGCCCACACATATTTTGCGTTCAATTGTGTGGTATTTTGACAGGCAATATTTCATTTTCTTGGTTTTTGCGATCAGTGATGTGGTATCTTGACAGACAATATTTTATTTTCCAGGTTGCAATGCTTAATTTTTTCTTCGAAAATATCTAGGGAGAAGCTTAACACTAACTGACTGGCCACGCAGACTTTGCGTTCAATGGTATGGTATTTTGACAGACAATATCTTTTTTGCGGAGTTTTTGCGGTCAATGGTGTGGTATTTTGACAGACAACATCTTATTTTACGGGTTGAAATGCTTCATTTTGTCTTCGAAAATTTCTAGGGAGAAGCTTAACCATAACTGACTGCCCGCACATATTTTGCGTTCAATGGTGTGGTATTTTGACAGGCTATATTTTATTTTCGGAGTTTTTGCGGTCAATGATGTGGTATTTTGACAGACAACATTTTATTTTCCAGGTTGCAATGCTTCATTTTTTTTCCGAAAATATCTAGGGAGAAGCTTAACACTAACTGACTGGCCACACAGAATTTGCGTTCAATGGTGTGGTATTTTGACAGACAATATCTTTTTTTCGGAGTTTTGCGGTCAATGGTGTGGTATTTTGACAGACAGTATCTTATTTGCGGAGATTTTGTGTTCAATGGTGTGGTATTTTGACAGACAACATCTTATTTTACGGGCTGAAATGCTTCATTTTGTCTTCGAAAATTTCTAGGGAGAAGCTTAAAACTAACTAACTGGCCACACAGATTTTGCGTTCAATGGTGTGGTATTTTGACAGACAATATCTTATTTTCGGAGTTCTTGCGTTCAATGGTGTGGTATTTTGATAGACAACAGCTTATTTTACGGATTGAAATGCTTCAATTTGTCTTCGAAAATTTCTAGGGAGATGCTCAACACTAACGACTGGCCACACAGATTTTGCGTTCAATGGTGTGGTATTTTGACAGACAATATCTTATTTTCGGAGTTTTGCGGTCAATGGTGTGGTATTTTGACAGACAACATCTTATTTTACGGGCTGAAATGCTTCATTTTGTCTTCGAAAATTTCTAGGGAGAAGCTCAACACTAACTGACTGGCCACACAGATTTTGCGTTCAATGGTGTGGTATTTTGACAGACAATATCTTATTTTCGGAGTTCTTGCGTTCAATGGTGTGGTATTTTGACAGACAACAGCTCATTTTACGGATTGAAGTGCTTGAATTTGTCTTCGAAAATTTCTAGGGAGATGCTCAACACTAACGACTGGCCACACAGATTTTGCGTTCAATGGTGTGTTATTTTGACAGACAATATCTTATTTTCGGAGTTTTTGCGGTCAATAGTGTGGTATTTTGACAGACAACATCTTATTTTACGGGTTGAAATGCTTCATTTTGTCTTCGAAAATTTCTAGGGAGAAGCTTAACCATAACTGACTGCCCACACATATTTTGCGTTCAATGGTGTGGTATTTTGACAGGCAATATTTTATTTTCGGTGTTTTTGGGGTCAATGATGTGGTATTTTGACAGACAACATCTTATTTTACGGGTTGAAATGCTTCATTTTGTCTTCGAAAACTCCTAGGGAGAAGCTTAACATCAACTGACTGGCCACACATATTTTGCGTTCAATGGTGTGGTATTTTAACAGGCAATATTTTATATTCGGAGTTTTTGCGGTCAATGATGTGGTATTTTGACAGACATCATCTTATTTTCCAGGCTGAAATGCTTCATTTTGTCTTCGTAAATTTCTAGGGAGATGCTCAACACTAACGACTGTAAACACAGATTTTGCGTTCAATGGTGTGGTATTTTGACAGACAATATCTTATTTTCGGAGTTTTTGCGGTCAATGGTGTGGTATTTTGACAGACAACATCTTATATTCCGGGTTGGAATGCTTCAATTGGTCTTCGAAAACTCCTAGGGAGAAGCTTAACACTAACGACTGGCCACACAGATTTTGCGTTCAATGGTATTTTATTTTAACAGACAGTATCTTATTTTTCGAGTTCTTGCGTTCAATGGTGTGGTATTTTGACAGACAACATTTTATTTTACGGGTTGAAATGCTTCATTTTGTCTTCGAAACTCTTTAGGGAAAGCTTAACCGTAACTGACTGGCCACACAGATTTTGCGTTCAATGGTGTGGTATTTTGACAGACAATATTTTACTTTCGGAGTTTTTGCGGTCAATGGTGTGGTATTTTGACAGACAACATCTTATTTTACGGATTGAAATGCTTCATTTTGTCTTCGAAAATTTCTAGGGAGAAGCTTAACCATAACTGACTGCCCGCACATATTTTGCGTTCAATGGTGTGGTATTTTGACAGGCAATATTTTATTTTCGGAGTTTTTGCGGTCAATGATGTGGTATTTTGACAGACAACATTTTATTTTCCAGGTTGCAATGCTTCATTTTTTTTCCGAAAATATCTAGGGAGAAGCTTAACACTAACTGACTGGCCACACAGAATTTGCGTTCAATGGTGTGGTATTTTGACAGACAATATCTTTTTTTCGGAGTTTTTGCGGTCAATGGTGTGGTATTTTGACAGACAACATCTTATTTTACGGGTTGAATTGCTTCATTTGGTCTTCGAAAATTTCTATGGAGAAGCTTAACCATAACTGACTGCCCACACATATTTTGCGTTCAATGGTGTGGTATTTTAACAGGCAATATTTTGTTTTCGGAGTTTTTGCGGTCAATGATGTGGTATTTTGACAGACAACATCTTATTTTCCAGGTTGCAATGCTTCATTTTGACTTCGTAAATATCTAGGGAGAAGGTTAACACTAACTGACTGGCCACGCAGACTTTGCGTTCAATGGTGTGGTATTTTGACAGACAGTATCTTATTTTCGGAGATTTTGTGTTCAATGGTGTGGTATTTTGACAGACAACATCTTATTTTACGGGCTGAAATGCTTCATTTTGTCTTCGAAAATTTCTAGGAAGAAGCTTAACACTAACTGACTGGCCACACAGATTTTGCGTTCAATGGTGTGGTATTTTGACAGACAATATCTTATTTTCGGAGTTCTTGCGTTCAATGGTGTGGTATTTTGATAGACAGCAGCTTATTTTACTGATTGAAATGTTTCAGTTTGTCTTCGAAAATTTCTAGGGAGATGCTCAACACTAACGACTGGCCACACAGATTTTGCGTTCAACGGTGTGGTATTTTGACAGACAATATCTTATTTTCGGAGATTTTGCGGTCAATTGTGTGGTATTTTGACAGACAACATCTTATTTTCCAGGCTGAAATGCTTCATTTTGTCTTCGTAAATATCTAGGGAGAAGCTTAACACTAACTGACTGCCCACGCAGACTTTGCGTTCAATGGTGTGGTATTTTGACAGACAATATCTTATTTTCGGAGATTTTGTGTTCAATGGTGTGGTATTTTGACAGACAACATCTTATTTTACGGGTTGAAATGCTTCATTTTGTCTTCGAAAATTTCTAGGGAGAAGCTTAACCCTAACTGACTGCCCACACATATTTTGCGTTCAATTGTGTGGTATTTTGACAGGCAATATTTCATTTTCTTGGTTTTTGCGATCAGTGATGTGGTATCTTGACAGACAATATTTTATTTTCCAGGTTGCAATGCTTAATTTTTTCTTCGAAAATATCTAGGGAGAAGCTTAACACTAACTGACTGGCCACGCAGACTTTGCGTTCAATGGTATGGTATTTTGACAGACAATATCTTTTTTGCGGAGTTTTTGCGGTCAATGGTGTGGTATTTTGACAGACAACATCTTATTTTACGGGTTGAAATGCTTCATTTTGTCTTCGAAAATTTCTAGGGAGAAGCTTAACCATAACTGACTGCCCGCACATATTTTGCGTTCAATGGTGTGGTATTTTGACAGGCTATATTTTATTTTCGGAGTTTTTGCGGTCAATGATGTGGTATTTTGACAGACAACATTTTATTTTCCAGGTTGCAATGCTTCATTTTTTTTCCGAAAATATCTAGGGAGAAGCTTAACACTAACTGACTGGCCACACAGAATTTGCGTTCAATGGTGTGGTATTTTGACAGACAATATCTTTTTTTCGGAGTTTTGCGGTCAATGGTGTGGTATTTTGACAGACAGTATCTTATTTGCGGAGATTTTGTGTTCAATGGTGTGGTATTTTGACAGACAACATCTTATTTTACGGGCTGAAATGCTTCATTTTGTCTTCGAAAATTTCTAGGGAGAAGCTTAAAACTAACTGACTGGCCACACAGATTTTGCGTTCAATGGTGTGGTATTTTGACAGACAATATCTTATTTTCGGAGTTCTTGCGTTCAATGGTGTGGTATTTTGATAGACAACAGCTTATTTTACGGATTGAAATGCTTCAATTTGTCTTCGAAAATTTCTAGGGAGATGCTCAACACTAACGACTGGCCACACAGATTTTGCGTTCAATGGTGTGGTATTTTGACAGACAATATCTTATTTTCGGAGTTTTTGCGGTCAATGGTGTGGTATTTTGACAGACAACATCTTATTTTACGGGTTGAAATGCTTCATTTTGTCTTCGAAAATTTCTAGGGAGAAGCTTAACCCTAACTGACTGCCCACACATATTTTGCGTTCAATTGTGTGGTATTTTGACAGGCAATATTTCATTTACTTGGTTTTTGCGGTCAACGATGTGGTATCTTGACAGACAACATTTTATTTTCCAGGTTGCAACGCTTAATTTTTTCTTCGAAAATATCTAGGGAGAAGCTTAACACCAACTGACTGGCCACGCAGATTTTGCGTTCAATGGTGTGGTATTTTGACAGACAATATCTTTTTTTCGGAGTTTTTGCGGTCAATGGTGTGGTATTTCGACAGACAACATCTTATTTTACGGGTTGAAATGCTTCATTTTGTCTTCGAAAATTTCTAGGGAGAAGCTTAGCCATAACTGACTGCCCACACATATTTTGCGTTCAATGGTGTGGTATTTTAACAGGCCATATTTTATCTTCGGAGTTTTTGCGGTCAATGATGTGGTATTTTGACAGACAACATCTTATTTTCCAGGCTGAAATGCTTCATTTTGTCTTCGTAAATATCTAGGGAGAAGCTTAACACTAACTGACTGGCCACGCAGACTTTGCGTTCAATGGTGTGGTATTTTGACAGACAACATCTTATTTTACGGGCTGGAATGCTTCATTTTGTCTTCGAAAATTTCTAGGGAGAAGCTTAGCACTAATTGACTGGCCACACAGATTGTGCGTTCAATGGTGTGGTATTTTGACAGACAATATCTTATTTTCGGAGTTCTTGCGTTCAATGGTGTGGTATTTTGACAGACAACAGGTTATTTCACGGATTGAAATGCTTCAATTTGTCTTCGAAAATTTCTATTAGATGCTCAACATTAACGAGTGGCCACACAGATTTTGCGTTCAATGGTGTGGTATTTTGACAGACAATATCTTATTTTCGGAGTTTTTGCGGTCAATGGTGTGGTATTTTGACAGACAATATCTTATTTTCGGAGATTTTACGTTCAATGGTGTGGTATTTTGACAGACAACATCTTACTTTACGGGCTGAAATGCTTCATTTTGTCTTCAAAACTTTATAGGGAGAAGCTTAACGCTAATTGACTGTCCACACAGATTTTGCGTTCAATGGTGTGGTATTTTGACAGGCTATATTTTATTTTCGGAGTTTTTGCGGTCAATGGTGTGGTATTTTGACAGACAACATCTTATTTTACGGATTGAAGTGCTTCAATTTGTCTTCGAAAATTTCTAGGGAGAAGCTTAAGAATGTCTGTCTACCCACATAGATCTTGCGTTAAATGGTGTATTATTTTAGCAGACAATATCTTATTTTCTTGGTTTTTGCGTTCAATGGTGTAGTATTTTGACAGATAACATCTTATATTCCGGGTTGAAATGCTTCAATTGGTCTTCGGAAACTTCTAGGGGGAAGCTTAACACTAACTGACTGGCCACACAGATTTTGCATTCAATGGTGTGGTATTCTGACAGACAATATCTTATTTTCCGGATTAAAATGTTTTACTTTGTCTTCGCAAACTTCTAGGAAAAAGCTTAAGAGTGTCTGACTGGCCACACAGATTTTGCGTTCAATGGTGTGGTATTTTTACAGACAATATTTTATTTTCGGAGTTTTTGCTTTCAATGGTGTGGTATTTTGGCAGACAACATCTTATTTTACGGGCTGAAATGTTTCATTGTGTCTTCGAAATTATCTAGGGAGCAGCATAACACTAACTGACTAGCCAGGCAGACTTTGCGTTCAATGGTGTGGTATTTTGAAAGACAATATCTTATTTTTCGAGTTCTTGCGTTCAATGGTGTGGTATTTTGACAGACAACGGCTTATTTTACGGGTTGAAATGCTTCATTTTGTCTTCGAAAATATCTAGGGAGAAGCTTAACACTAACTGAATAGCCACGCAGACTTGGCGTTCAATGGTGTGGTATTTTGACAGACAATATCTTATTTTTCGGGTTCTTGCGTTCAATGGTGTGGTATTTTGACAGACAACATCTTATTTTACGGATCGAAATGCTTCAATTTGTCTTCGAAAATTTCTAGGGAGATGCTCAACACTAACGACTGGCCACACAGATTTTGCATTCAATGGTGTGGTATTTTGACAGACAATATCTTATTTTCGAAGTTTTTGCGGTCAATAGTGTGGTATTTTGACAGACAACATCTTATTTTACGGATTGAAATGCTTCATTTTGTCTTCGAAAATTTCTAGGGAGAAGCTTAACCATAACTGACTGCCCACACATATTTTGCGTTCAATGGTGTGGTATTTTGACAGGCAATATTTTATTTTCGGGGTTTTTGGGGTTAATGATGTGGTATTTTGACAGACAACAGCTTATTTTACGGATTGAAATGCTTCAATTTGTCTTCGAAAATTTCTAGGGAGATGCTCAACACTAACGACTGGCCACACAGATTTTGCGTTCAATGGTGTGGTATTTTGACAGACAATATCTTACTTTCGGAGTTTTTGCGGTCAATGGTGTGGTATTTTGACAGACAACATCTTATTTTACGGGCTGAAATGCTTCATTTTGTCTTCGAAAATTTCTAGGGAAAAGCTTAACACTAACTGACTGGCCACGCAGATTTTGCGTACAATGGTGTGGTATTTTGACAGACAATATCTTATTTTCGGAGATTTTGTGTTCAATGGTGTGGTATTTTGACAGACAACATCTTATTTTACGGGCTGAAATGCTCCATTTTGTCTTCGAAAATTTCTAGGGAGAAGCTTAACACTAACTGACTGGCCACACAGATTTTGCGTTCAATGGTGTGGTGTTTTGACAGACAATATCTTATTTTCGGAGTTCTTGCGTTCAATGGTGTGGTATTTTGACAGACAACAGCTCATTTTACGGATTGAAGTGCTTCAATTTGTCTTCGAAAATTTCTAGGGAGATGCTTAACACTAACTGACTGGCCACGCAGATTTTGGGCACAATGGTGTGGTATTTTGACAGACAATGTCTTATTTTCGGAGATTTTGTGTTCAATGGTGTGGTATTTTGACAGACAACATCTTATTTTACGGGCTGAAATGCTTCATTTTGTCTTCGAAAATTTCTAGGGAGAAGCTTAACACTAACTGACTGGCCACACATATTTTGCGTTCAATGGTGTGGTATTTTGACAGGCAATATTTTATTTTCGGGGTTTTTGGGGTCAATGATGTGGTATTTTGACAGACAACATCTTATTTTACGGGTTGAAATGCTTCATTTTGTCTTCGAAAACTCCTATTGAGAAGCTTAACACCAACTGACTGGCCACACATATTTTGCGTTCAATGGTGTGGTATTTTGACAGACAGTATCTTATTTTCGGAGATTTTGCGTTCAATGGTGTGGTATTTTGACAGACAACATCTTATTTTACGGGCTGAAATGCTTCATTTTGTCTTCGAAAATTTCTAGGAAGAAGCTTAACACTAACTGACTGGCCACACAGATTTTACGTTCAATGGTGTGGTATTTTGACAGACAATATCTTATTTTCGGAGTTCTTGCGTTCAATGGTGTGGTATTTTGATAGACAGCAGCTTATTTTACTGATTGAAATGTTTCAGTTTGTCTTCGAAAATTTCTAGGGAGATGCTCAACACTAACGACTGGCCACACAGATTTTGCGTTCAATAGTGTGGTATTTTGACAGACAATATCTTATTTTCGGAGATTTTGCGGTCAATTGTGTGGTATTTTGACAGACAACATCTTATTTTCCAGGCTGAAATGCTTCATTTTGTCTTCGTAAATATCTAGGGAGAAGCTTAACACTAACTGACTGCCCACGCAGACTTTGCGTTCAATGGTGTGGTATTTTGACAGACAATATCTTATTTTCGGAGATTTTGTGTTCAGTGGTGTGGTATTTTGACAGACAACATCTTATTTTACGGGTTGAAATGCTTCATTTTGTCTTCGAAAATTTCTAGGGAGAAGCTTAACCCTAACTGACTGCCCACACATATTTTGCGTTCAATTGTGTGGTATTTTGACAGGCAATATTTCATTTTCTTGGTTTTTGCGGTCAATGATGTGGTATCTTGACAGACAACATTTTATTTTCCAGGTTGCAATGCTTAATTTTTTCTTCGAAAATATCTAGGGAGAAGCTTAACACTAACTGACTGGCCACGCAGACTTTGCGTTCAATGGTATGGTATTTTGACAGACAATATCTTTTTTGCGGAGTTTTTGCGGTCAATGGTGTGGTATTTTGACAGACAACATCTTATTTTACGGGTTGAAATGCTTCATTTTGTCTTCGAAAATTTCTAGGGAGAAGCTTAACCATAACTGACTGCCCGCACATATTTTGCGTTCAATGGTGTGGTATTTTGACAGGCTATATTTTATTTTCGGAGTTTTTGCGGTCAACGATGTGGTATTTTGACAGACAACATTTTATTTTCCAGGTTGCAATGCTTCATTTTTTTTCCGAAAATATCTAGGGAGAAGCTTAACACTAACTGACTGGCCACACAGAATTTGCGTTCAATGGTGTGGTATTTTGACAGACAATATCTTTTTTTCGGAGTTTTGCGGTCAATGGTGTGGTATTTTGACAGACAACGTCTTATTTTACGGGTTGAATTGCTTCATTTGGTCTTCGAAAATTTCTAGGGAGAAGCTTAACCATAACTGACTGCCCACACATATTTTGCGTTCAATGGTGTGGTAATATACAGGCAATATTTTGTTTTCGGAGTTTTTGCGGTCAATGATGTGGTATTTTGACAGACAACGTCTTATTTTCCAGGTTGCAATGCTTCATTTTGTCTTCGTAAATATCTAGGGAGAAGGCTAACACTAACTGACTGGCCACGCAGACTTTGCGTTCAATGGTGTGGTATTTTGACAGACAGTATCTTATTTGCGGAAATTTTGTGTTCAATGGTGTGGTATTTTGACAGACAACATCTTATTTTACGGGCTGAAATGCTTCATTTTGTCTTCGAAAATTTCTAGGGAGAAGCTTAAAACTAACTGACTGGCCACACAGATTTTGCGTTCAATGGTGTGGTATTTTGACAGACAATATCTTATTTTCGGAGTTCTTGCGTTCAATGGTGTGGTATTTTGATAGACAACAGCTTATTTTACGGATTGAAATGCTTCAATTTGTCTTCGAAAATTTCTAGGGAGATGCTCAACACTAACGACTGGCCACACAGATTTTGCGTTCAATGGTGTGGTATTTTGACAGACAATATCTTATTTTCGGAGTTTTTGCGGTCAATGGTGTGGTATTTTGACAGACAACATCCTAACTGACTGCCCACACATATTTTGCGTTCAATTGTGTGGTATTTTGACAGGCAATATTTCATTTTCTTGGTTTTTGCGGTCAACGATGTGGTATCTTGACAGACAACATTTTATTTTCCAGGTTGCAACGCTTAATTTTTTCTTCGAAAATATCTAGGGAGAAGCTTAACACTAACTGACTGGCCACGCAGACTTTGCGTTCAATGGTATGGTATTTTGACAGACAATATCTTTTTTTCGGAGTTTTTGCGGTCAATGGTGTGGTATTTCGACAGACAACATCTTATTTTACGGGTTGAAATGCTTCATTTTGTCTTCGAAAATTTCTAGGGAGAAGCTTAACCATAACTGACTGCCCACACATATTTTGCGTTCAATGGTGTGGTATTTTAACAGGCCATATTTTATCTTCGGAGTTTTTGCGGTCAATGATGTGGTATTTTGACAGACAACATCTTCTTTTCCAGGCTGAAATGCTTCATTTTGTCTTCGTAAATATCTAGGGAGAAGCTTAACACTAATTGACTGGCCACGCAGACTTTGCGTTCAATGGTGTGGTATTTTGACAGACAACATCTTATTTTACGGGCTGGAATGCTTCATTTTGTCTTCGAAAATTTCTAGGGAGAAGCTTAACACTAATTGACTGTCCACACAGATTTTGCGTTCAATGGTGTGGTATTTTGACAGGCTATATTTTATTTTCGGAGTTTTTGCGGTCAATGGTGTGGTATTTTGACAAACAACATCTTATTTTACGGATTGAAGTGCTTCAATTTGTCTTCGAAAATTTCTAGGGAGAAGCTTAAGAATGTCTGACTGGCCACATAGATCTTGCGTTAAATGGTGTATTATTTTAGCAGACAATATCTTATTTTCTTGGTTTTTGCGTTCAATGGTGTAGTATTTTGACAGATAACATCTTATATTCCGGGTTGAAATGATTCAATTGGTCTTCGGAAACTTCTAGGGGGAAGCTTAACACTAACTGACTGGCCACACAGATTTTGCATTCAATGGTGTGGTATTTTGACCGACAATATCTTATTTTCCGGATTAAAATGTTTTATTTTGTCTTCGCAAACTTCTAGGAAAAAGCTTAAGAGTGTCTGACTGGCCACACAGATTTTGCGTTCAATGGTGTGGTATTTTTACAGACAATATTTTATTTTCGGAGTTTTTGCTTTCAATGGTGTGGTATTTTGGCAGACAACATCTTATTTTACGGGTTGAAATGTTTCATTGTGTCTTCGAAATTATCTAGGGAGCAGCATAACACTAACTGACTAGCCAGGCAGACTTTGCGTTCAATGGTGTGGTATTTTGAAAGACAATATCTTATTTTTCGAGTTCTTGCGTTCAATGGTGTGGTATTTTGACAGACAACGGCTTATTTTACGGGTTGAAATGCTTCATTTTGTCTTCGAAAATATCTAGGGAGAAGCTTAACACTAACTGACTAGCCACGCAGACTTGGCGTTCAATGGTGTGGTATTTTGACAGACAATATCTTATTTTTCGGGTTCTTGCGTTCAATGGTGTGGTATTTTGACAGACAACATCTTATTTTACGGATCGAAATGCTTCAATTTGTCTTCGAAAATTTCTAGGGAGATGCTCAACACTAACGACTGGCCACACAGATTTTGCATTCAATGGTGTGGTATTTTGACAGACAATATCTTATTTTCGAAGTTTTTGCGGTCAATAGTGTGGTATTTTGACAGACAACATCTTATTTTACGGATTGAAATGCTTCATTTTGTCTTCGAAAATTTCTAGGGAGAAGCTTAACCTTAACTGACTGCCCACACATATTTTGCGTTCAATGGTGTGGTATTTTGACAGGCAATATTTTATTTTCGGGGTTTTTGGGGTTAATGATGTGGTATTTTGACAGACAACGTCTTATTTTACGGGTTGAAATGCTTCATTTTGTCTTCGAAAATTTCTAGGGAGAAGCTCAACACTAACTGACTGGCCACACAGATTTTGCGTTCAATGGTGTGGTATTTTGACAGACAATATCTTATTTTCGGAGTTCTTGCGTTCAATGGTGTGGTATTTTGATAGACAACAGCTTATTTTACGGATTGAAATGCTTCAATTTGTCTTCGAAAATTTCTAGGGAGATGCTCAACACTAACGACTGGCCACACAGATTTTGCGTTCAATGGTGTGGTATTTTGACAGACAATATCTTACTTTCGGAGTTTTTGCGGTCAATGGTGTGGTATTTTGACAGACAACATCTTATTTTACGGGCTGAAATGCTTCATTTTGTCTTCGAAAATTTCTAGGGAAAAGCTTAACACTAACTGACTAGCCACGCAGATTTTGCGTACAATGGTGTGGTATTTTGACAGACAATATCTTATTTTCGGAGATTTTGTGTTCAATGGTGTGGTATTTTGACAGACAACATCTTATTTTACGGGCTGAAATGCTCCATTTTGTCTTCGAAAATTTCTAAGGAGAAGCTTAACACTAACTGACTGGCCACACAGATTTTGCGTTCAATGGTGTGGTGTTTTGACAGACAATATCTTATTTTCGGAGTTCTTGCGTTCAATGGTGTGGTATTTTGACAGACAACAGCTCATTTTACGGATTGAAGTGCTTCAATTTGTCTTCGAAAATTTCTAGGGAGATGCTTAACACTAACTGACTGGCCACGCAGATTTTGCGCACAATGGTGTGGTATTTTGACAGACAATGTCTTATTTTCGGAGATTTTGTGTTCAATGGTGTGGTATTTTGACAGACAACATCTTATTTTACGGGCTGAAATGCTTCATTTTGTCTTCGAAAATTTCTAGGGAGAAGCTTAACACTAACTGACTGGCCACACATATTTTGCGTTCAATGGTGTGGTATTTTGACAGGCAATATTTTATTTTCGGGGTTTTTGGGGTCAATGATGTGGTATTTTGACAGACAACATCTTATTTTACGGGTTGAAATGCTTCATTTTGTCTTCGAAAACTCCTATTGAGAAGCTTAACACCAACTGACTGGCCACACATATTTTGCGTTCAATGGTGTGGTATTTTAACAGGCAATATTTTATTTTCGGAGTTTTTGCAGTCAATGATGTGGTATTTTGACAGACATCGTCTTATTTTCCAGGCTGAAATGCTTCATTTTGTCTTCGTAAATTTCTAGGGAGATGCTCAACACTAACGACTGGCCACACAGATTTTGCGTTCAATGGTGTGGTATTTTGACAGACAATATCTTACTTTCGGAGTTTTTGCGGTCAATGGTGTGGTATTTTGACAGACAACATCTTATATTCCGGGTTGGAATGCTTCAATTGGTCTTCGAAAACTCCTATTGAGAAGCTCAACACTAATGACTGGCCACACAGATTTTGCGTTCAATGGTATGGTATTTTAACAGACAATATCTTATTTTTCGAGTTCTTGCGTTCAATGGTGTGGTATTTTGACAGACAATATCTTACTTTCGGAGTTTTTGCGGTCAATGGTGTGGTATTTTGACAGACAACATCTTATATTCCGGGTTGGAATGCTTCAATTGGTCTTCGAAAACTCCTATTGAGAAGCTCAACACTAACGACTGGCCACACAGATTTTGCGTTCAATGGTGTGGTGTTTTGACAGACAATATCTTATTTTCGGAGTTCTTGCGTTCAATGGTGTGGTATTTTGACAGACAACAGCTCATTTTACGGATTGAAATGCTTCAGTTTGTCTTCGAAAATTTCTAGGGAGATGCTCAACACTAACGACTGGCCACACAGATTTTGCGTTCAACGGTGTGGTATTTTGACAGACAATATCTTATTTTCGGAGATTTTGCGGTCAATTGTGTGGTATTTTGACAGACAACATCTTATTTTCAAGGCTGAAATGCTTCATTTTGTCTTCGTAAATATCTAGGGAGAAGCTTAACCATAACTGACTGGCCACGCAGACTTTGCGTTCAATGGTGTGGTATTTTGACAGACAATATCTTATTTTCGGAGATTTTGTGTTCAATGGTGTGGTATTTTGACAGACAACATCTTATTTTACGGGTTGAAATGCTTCATTTTGTCTTCGAAAATTTCTAGGGAGAAGCTTAACCATAACTGACTGCCCGCACATATTTTGCGTTCAATGGTGTGGTATTTTGACAGGCAATATTTTATTTTCGGAGTTTTTGCGGTCAATGATGTGGTATTTTGACATACAACATTTTATTTTACGGGTTGCAATGCTTCATTTTTTTTCCGAAAATATCTAGGGAGAAGCTTAACACTAACTGACTGGCCACACAGAATTTGCGTTCAATGGTGTGGTATTTTGACAGACAATATCTTTTTTTCGGAGTTTTTGCGGTCAATGGTGTGGTATTTTGACAGACAACGTCTTATTTTACGGGTTGAATTGCTTCATTTGGTCTTCGAAAATTTCTAGGGAGAAGCTTAACCATAACTGACTGCCCGCACATATTTTGCGTTCAATGGTGTGGTATTTTGACAGGCAATATTTTATTTTCGGAGTTTTTGCGGTCAATGATGTGGTATTTTGACATACAACATTTTATTTTACGGGTTGCAATGCTTCATTTTTTTTCCGAAAATATCTAGGGAGAAGCTTAACACTAACTGACTGGCCACACAGAATTTGCGTTCAATGGTATGGTATTTTGACAGACAATATCTTTTTTGCGGAGTTTTTGCGGTCAATGGTGTGGTATTTTGACAGACAACATCTTATTTTACGGGTTGAAATGCTTCATTTTGTCTTCGAAAATTTCTAGGGAGAAGCTTAACCATAACTGACTGCCCGCACATATTTTGCGTTCAATGGTGTGGTATTTTGACAGGCAATATTTTATTTTCGGAGTTTTTGCGGTCAATGATGTGGTATTTTGACATACAACATTTTATTTTACGGGTTGCAATGCTTCATTTTTTTTCCGAAAATATCTAGGGAGAAGCTTAACACTAACTGACTGGCCACACAGAATTTGCGTTCAATGGTGTGGTATTTTGACAGACAATATCTTTTTTTCGGAGTTTTTGCGGTCAATGGTGTGGTATTTTGACAGACAACGTCTTATTTTACGGGTTGAATTGCTTCATTTGGTCTTCGAAAATTTCTAGGGAGAAGCTTAACCATAACTGACTGCCCACACATATTTTGCGTTCAATGACGCTAATTGACTGGCCACACATATTTTGCGTTCAATGGTGTGGTATTTTTACAGACAATATTTTATTTTCGGAGATTTTGCTTTCAATGGTGTGGTATTTTGGCAGACAACATCTTATTTTACGGGTTGAAATGCTTCATTGTGTCTTCGAAATTATCTAGGGAGCAGCATAACACTAACTGACTAGCCACGCAGACTTTGCGTTCAATGGTGTGGTATTTTGAAAGACAATATCTTATTTTTCGAGTTCTTGCGTTCAATGGTGTGGTATTTTGACAGACAGCGGCTTATTTTACGGGTTGAAATGCTTCATTTTGTCTTCGAAAATATCTAGGGAGAAGCTTAACACTAACTGACTAGCCACGCAGACTTGGCGTTCAATGGTGTGGTATTTTGACAGACAATATCTTATTTTTCGGGTTCTTGCGTTCAATGGTGTGGTATTTTGACAGACAACATCTTATTTTACGGATCGAAATGCTTCAATTTGTCTTCGAAAATTTCTAGGGAGATGCTCAACACTAACGACTGGCCACACAGATTTTGCGTTCAATGGTGTGGTATTTTGACAGACAATATCTTATTTTCGAAGTTCTTGTGTTCAATGGTGTGGTATTTTGATAGACAACAGCTTATTTTACGGATTGAAATGCTTCAATTTGTCTTCGAAAATTTCTACTAAGATGCTCAACATTAACGAGTGGCCACACAGATTTTGCGTTCAATGATGTGGTATTTTAACAGACAATATCTTATTTTCGGAGTTTTTGCGGTCAATGGTGTGGTATTTTGACAGACAACGTCTTATTTTACGGGTTGAAATGCTTCATTTTGTCTTCGAAAATTTCTAGGGAGAAGCTTAACACTAACTGACTGGCCACGCAGATTTTGCGTTCAATGGTGTGGTATTTTGACAGACAATATCTTATTTTCGGAGTTCTTGTGTTCAATGGTGTGGTATTTTGATAGACAACAGCTTATTTTAGGGATTGAAATGCTTCAATTTGTCTTCGAAAATTTCTAGGGAGATGCTCAACACTAACGACTGGCCACACAGATTTTGCGTTCAATGGTGTGGTATTTTGACAGACAATATCTTATTTTCGGAGATTTTGTGTTCAATGGTGTGGTATTTTGACAGACAACATCTTATTTTACGGGCTGAAATGCTCCATTTTGTCTTCGAAAATTTCTAGGGAGAAGCTTAACACTAACTGACTGGCCACACAGATTTTGCGTTCAATGGTGTGGTATTTTGACAGACAATATCTTATTTTCGGAGTTCTTGTGTTCAATGGTGTGGTATTTTGATAGACAACAGCTTATTTTACGGATTGAAATGCTTCAATTTGTCTTCGAAAATTTCTAGGGAGATGCTCAACACTAACGACTGGCCACACAGATTTTGCGTTCAATGGTGTGGTATTTTGACAGACAATATCTTATTTTCGGAGTTTTTGCGGTCAATGGTGTGGTATTTTGACAGACAACATCCTATTTTACGGGTTGAAATGCTTCATCTTGTCTTCGAAAATTTCTAGGGAAAAGCTTAACACTAACTGACTGGCCACGCAGATTTTGCGTACAATGGTGTGGTATTTTGACAGACAATATCTTATTTTCGGAGATTTTGTGTTCAATGGTGTGGTATTTTGAAAGACAACATCTTATTTTACGGGCTGAAATGCTCCATTTTGTCTTCGAAAATTTCTAGGGAGAAGCTTAACACTAACTGACTGGCCACACAGATTTTGCGTTCAATGGTGTGGTATTTTGACAGACAATATCTTATTTTACGGAGTTCTTGCGTTCAATGGTGTGGTATTTTGACAGACAACGGCTCATTTTACGGATTGAAGTGCTTCAATTTGTCTTCGAAAATTTCTAGGGAGATGCTTAACACTAACTGACTGGCCACGCAGACTTTGCGTTCAATGGTGTGGTATTTTGACAGACAGCGTCTTATTTTACGGGTTGAAATGCTTCATTTTGTCTTCGAAAATTTCTAGGGAAAAGCTTAATACTAACTGACTGGCCACGCAGATTTTGCGCACAATGGTGTGGTATTTTGACAGACAATATCTTATTTTCGGAGATTTTGTGTTCAATGGTGTGGTATTTTGACAGACAACATCTTATTTTACGGGCTGAAATGCTTCATTTTGTCTTCGAAAATTTCTAGGGAGAAGCTTAACACTAACTGACTGGCCACACATATTTTGCGTTCAATGGTGTGGTATTTTGACAGGCAATATTTTATTTTCGGGGTTTTTGGGGTCAATGATGTGGTATTTTGACAGACAACATCTTATTTTACGGGTTGAAATGCTTCATTTTGTCTTCGAAAACTCCTAGGGAGAAGCTTAACACCAACTGACTGGCCACACATATTTTGCGTTCAATGGTGTGGTATTTTAACAGGCAATATTTTATTTTCGGAGTTTTTGCGGTCAATGATGTGGTATTTTGACAGACATCGTCTTATTTTCCAGGCTGAAATGCTTCATTTTGTCTTCGAAAATTTCTAGGGAGATGCTCAACACTAACGACTGGAAACACAGATTTTGCGTTCAATGGTGTGCTATTTTGACAGACAATATCTTATTTTCGGAGTTTTTGCGGTCAATGGTGTGGTATTTTGACAGACAACATCTTATATTCCGGGTTGGAATGCTTCAATTATTCTTCTAAAACTCCTAGGGAGAAGCTTAACACTAACGACTGGCCACACAGATTTTGCGGTCAATGGTGTGGTATTGTAACAGACAATATCTTATTTTTCGAGTTCTTGCGGTCAATGGTGTGGTATTTTGACAGACAACATCTTATTTTACGGGTTGAAATGGTTCATTTTGTGTTCGAAACTTTTTAGGGAGAAGCTTAACACTAACTGACTGGCCACACAGATTTTGCGTTCAATGGTGTGGTATTTTGACAGACAATATTTTACTTTCGGAGTTTTTGCGGTCAATGGTGTGGTATTTTGACAGACAACATCTTATTTTACGGATTGAAATGCTTCATTTTGTCTTCGAAAATTTCTAGGGAGAAGCTTAACCCTAACTGACTGCCCGCACATATTTTGCGTTCAATGGTGTGGTATTTTGACAGGCAATATTTCATTTTCTTGGTTTTTGCGGTCAATGATGTGGTATCTTGACAGACAACATTTTATTTTCCAGGTTGCAATGCTTAATTTGTTCTTCGAAAATATCTAGGGAGAAGCTTAACACTAACTGACTGGCCACGCAGACTTTGCGTTCAATGGTATGGTATTTTGACAGACAAGATCTTATTTTACGGGTTGAAGTGCTTCGTTTGGTCTTCGAAAATTTCTAGGGAGAAGCTTAACACTAACTGACTGGCCACACAGATTTTGCGTTCAATGGTGTGGTATTTTGACAGACAATATCTTATTTTCGGAGTTCTTGCGTTCAATGGTGTGGTATTTTGATAGACAACAGCTTATTTTACGGATTGAAATGCTTCAATTTGTCTTCCAAAATTTCTAGGGAGAAACTTAACACTAACTGGCTGGCCACACAGATTTTGCGTTCAATGGTGTGGTATTTTGACAGACAATATCTTATTTTCGGAGTTCTTGCGTTCAATGGTGTGGTATTTTGACAGACAACAGCTCATTTTACGGATTGATGTGCTTCAATTTGTCTTCGAAAATTTCTAGGGAGATGCTTAATACTAACTGACTGGCCACGCAGACTTTGCGTTGTATGGTGTGGTATTTTGACAGACAGCGTCTTATTTTACGGGTTGAAATGCTTCATTTTGTCTTCGAAAATTTCTAGGGAGACGCTTAACACTAACTGACTGGCCACACAGATTTTGCGTTCAATGGTGTGGTATTTTGACCGACAATATCTTATTTTCGGAGTTTTTGCGTTCAATGGTGTGGTATTTTGATAGACAACAGCTTATTTTACTGATTGAAATGCTTTAATTTGTCTTCGAAAATTTCTAGGGAGATGCTCAACACTAACGACTGGCCACACAGATTTTGCGTTCAATGGTGTGGTATTTTGACCGACAATATCTTATTTTCGGAGTTTTTGCGGTCAATGGTGTGGTATTTTGACAGACAACATCTTATTTTACGGGTTGAAATGGTTCATTTTGTGTTCGAAACTTTTTAGGGAGAAGCTTAACCCTAACGACTGGCCACACAGATTTTGCGTTCAATGGTGTGGTATTTTGACAGACAATATCTTACTTTCGGAGTTTTTGCGGTCAATGATGTGGTATTTTGACAGACAACATTTTATTTTCCAGGTTGCAATGCTTCATTGTTTTTCCGAAAATATCTAGGGAGAAGCTTAACACTAACTGACTGGCCACACAGAATTTGCGTTCAATGGTGTGGTATTTTGACAGACAATATCTTTTTTTCGAATTGCTTCGTTTGGTCTTCGAAAATTTCTAGGGAGAAGCTTAACCATAACTGACTGCAAACACATATTTTGCGTTCAATGGTGTGGTATTTTAACAGGTAATATTTTGTTTTCGGAGTTTTTGCGGTCAATGATGTGGTATTTTGACAGACAACATCTTATTTTCCAGGTTGCAATGCTTCATTTTGTCTTCGTAAATATCTAGGGAGAAGGTTAACACTAACCGACTGGACACGCAGACTTTGCGTTCAATGGTGTGGTATTTTGACAGACAGTATCTTATTTTCGGAGATTTTGTGTTCAATGGTGTGGTATTTTGACAGACAACATCTTATTTTACGGGCTGAAATGCTTCATTTTGTCTTCGAAAATTTCTAGGAAGACGCTTAACACTAACTGACTGGCCACACAGATTTTGCGTTCAATGGTGTGGTATTTTGACCGACAATATCTTATTTTCGGAGTTTTTGCGTTCAATGGTGTGGTATTTTGATAGACAACAGCTTATTTTACTGATTGAAATGCTTTAATTTGTCTTCGAAAATTTCTAGGGAGATGCTCAACACTAACGACTGGCCACACAGATTTTGCGTTCAATGGTGTGGTATTTTGACAGACAATATCTTATTTTCGGAGTTTTTGCGGTCAATGGTGTGGTATTTTGACAGACAACATCTTATTTTACGGGTTGAAATGCTTCATTTTGTCTTCGAAAATTTCTAGGGAGAAGCTTAACACTAACTGACTGGCCACACAGATTTTGCGTTCAATGGTGTGGTATTTTGACAGGCAATATTTCATTTTCTTGGTTTTTGCGGTCAATGATGTGGTATCTTGACAGACAACATTTTATTTTCCAGGTTGCAATGCTTAATTTTTTCTTCGAAAATATCTAGGGAGAAGCTTAACACTAACTGACTGGCCACGCAGACTTTGCGTTCAATGGTATGGTATTTTGACAGACAATATCTTTTTTTCGGAGTTTTTGCCGTCAATGGAGTGGTATTTTGACAGACAACATCTTATTTTACGGGTTGAAATGCTCCATTTTGTCTTCGAAAATTTCTAGGGAGAAGCTTAACCACAACTGACTGCCCGCACATATTTTGCGTTCAATGGTGTGGTATTTTGACAGGCAATATTTTATTTTCGGAGTTTTTGCGGTCAATGATGTGGTATTTTGACAGACAACATTTTATTTTCCAGGTTGCAATGCTTTATTTTTTTTCGAAAATATCTAGCTAGAAGCTTAACACTAACTGACTGGCCACACAGAATTTGCGTTCAATGGTGTGGTATTTTGACAGACAATATTTTTTTTCGCAGTTTTTGCGGTCAATGGTGTGGTATTTTGACAGACAACAGCTTATTTTACGGATTGAAATGCTTCAATTTGTCTTCGAAAATTTCTAGGGAGATGCTCAACACTAACGACTGGCCACACAGATTTTGCGTTCAATGGTGTGGTATTTTGACAGACAATATCTTATTTTCGGAGTTTTTGCGGTCAATGGTGTGGTATTTTGACAGAAAACATCTTATTTTCCAGGCTGAAATGCTTCATTTTGTCTTCGTAAATATCTAGGGAGAAGCTTAACACTAACTGACTGGCCACGCAGATTTTGCGCACAATGGTGTGGTATTTTGACAGACAATGTCTTATTTTCGGAGATTTTGTGTTCAATGGTGTGGTATTTTGACAGACAACATCTTATTTTACGGGCTGAAATGCTTCATTTTGTCTTCGAAAATTTCTAGGGAGAAGCTTAACACTAACTGACTGGCCACACATATTTTGCGTTCAATGGTGTGGTATTTTGACAGGCAATATTTTATTTTCGGGGTTTTTGGGGTCAATGATGTGGTATTTTGACAGACAACATCTTATTTTACGGGTTGAAATGCTTCATTTTGTCTTCGAAAACTCTTATTGAGAAGCTTAACACCAACTGACTGGCCACACATATTTTGCGTTCAATGGTGTGGTATTTTAACAGGCAATATTTTATTTTCGGAGTTTTTGCGGTCAATGATGTGGTATTTTGACAGACATCGTCTTATTTTCCAGGCTGAAATGCTTCATTTTGTCTTCGTAAATTTCTAGGGAGATGCTCAACACTAACGACTGGAAACACAGATTTTGCGTTCAATGGTGTGGTATTTTGACAGACGATATCTTATTTTCGGAGTTTTTGCGGTCAATGGTGTGGTATTTTGACAGACAATATCTTTTTTTCGGAGTTTTTGCGGTCAATGGTGTGGTATTTTGACAGACAACATCTTATTTTACGGGTTGAATTGCTTCATTTGGTCTTCGAAAATTTCTATGGAGAAGCTTAACCATAACTGACTGCCCACACATATTTTGCGTTCAATGGTGTGGTATTTTAACAGGCAATATTTTGTTTTCGGAGTTTTTGCGGTCAATGATGTGGTATTTTGACAGACAACATCTTATTTTCCAGGTTGCAATGCTTCATTTTGACTTCGTAAATATCTAGGGAGAAGGTTAACACTAACTGACTTTCCACGCAGACTTTGCGTTCAATGGTGTGGTATTTTGACAGACAGTATCTTATTTTCGGAGATTTTGCGTTCAATGGTGTGGTATTTTGACAGACAACATCTTATTTTACGGGCTGAAATGCTTCATTTTGTCTTCGAAAATTTCTAGGAAGAAGCTTAACACTAACTGACTGGCCACACAGATTTTACGTTCAATGGTGTGGTATTTTGACAGACAATATCTTATTTTCGGAGTTCTTGCGTTCAATGGTGTGGTATTTTGATAGACAGCAGCTTATTTTACTGATTGAAATGTCTCAGTTTGTCTTCGAAAATTTCTAGGGAAATGCTCAACACTAACGACTGGCCACACAGATTTTGCGTTCAACGGTGTGGTATTTTGACAGACAATATCTTATTTTCGGAGATTTTGCGGTCAATTGTGTGGTATTTTGACAGACAACATCTTATTTTCCAGGCTGAAATGCTTCATTTTGTCTTCGTAAATATCTAGGGAGAAGCTTAACACTAACTGACTGCCCACGCAGACTTTGCGTTCAATGGTGTGGTATTTTGACAGACAATATCTTATTTTCGGAGATTTTGTGTTCAATGGTGTGGTATTTTGACAGACAACATCTTATTTTACGGGTTGAAATGCTTCATTTTGTCTTCGAAAATTTCTAGGGAGAAGCTTAACCCTAACTGACTGCCCACACATATTTTGCGTTCAATTGTGTGGTATTTTGACAGGCAATATTTCATTTTCTTGGTTTTTGCGGTCAATGATGTGGTATCTTGACAGACAACATTTTATTTTCCAGGTTGCAATGCTTAATTTTTTCTTCGAAAATATCTAGGGAGAAGCTTAACACTAACTGACTGGCCACGCAGACTTTGCGTTCAATAGTATGGTATTTTGACAGACAATATCTTTTTTGCGGAGTTTTTGCGGTCAATGGTGTGGTATTTTGACAGACAACATCTTATTTTACGGGTTGAAATGCTTCATTTTGTCTTCGAAAATCTCTAGGGAGAAGCTTAACCATAACTGACTGCCCGCACATATTTTGCGTTCAATGGTGTGGTATTTTGACAGGCTATATTTTATTTTCGGAGTTTTTGCGGTCAATGATGTGGTATTTTGACAGACAACATTTTATTTTCCAGGTTGCAATGCTTCATTTTTTTTCCGAAAATATCTAGGGAGAAGCTTAACACTAACTGACTGGCCACACAGAATTTGCGTTCAATGGTGTGGTATTTTGACAGACAATATCTTTTTTGCGGAGTTTTTGCGGTCAATGGTGTGGTATTTTGACAGACAACATCTTATTTTACGGGTTGAATTGCTTCATTTGGTCTTCGAAAATTTCTAGGGAGAAGCTTAACCATAACTGACTGCCCACACATATTTTGCGTTCAATGGTGTGGTAATATACAGGCAATATTTTGTTTTCGGAGTTTTTGCGGTCAATGATGTGGTATTTTGACAGACAACGTCTTATTTTCCAGGTTGCAATGCTTCATTTTGTCTTCGTAAATATCTAGGGAGAAGGTTAACACTAACTGACTGGCCACGCAGACTTTGCGTTCAATGGTGTGGTATTTTGACAGACAGTATCTTATTTGCGGAGATTTTGTGTTCAATGGTGTGGTATTTTGACAGACAACATCTTATTTTACGGGCTGAAATGCTTCATTTTGTCTTCGAAAATTTCTAGGGAGAAGCTTAAAACTAACTGACTGGCCACACAGATTTTGCGTTCAATGGTGTGGTATTTTGACAGACAATATCTTATTTTCGGAGTTCTTGCGTTCAATGGTGTGGTATTTTGATAGACAACAGCTTATTTTACGGATTGAAATGCTTCAATTTGTCTTCGAAAATTTCTAGGGAGATGCTCAACACTAACGACTGGCCACACAGATTTTGCGTTCAATGGTGTGGTATTTTGACAGACAATATCTTATTTTCGGAGTTTTTGCGGTCAATGGTGTGGTATTTTGACAGACAACATCTTATTTTACGGGTTGAAATGCTTCATTTTGTCTTCGAAAATTTCTAGGGAGAAGCTTAACCCCAACTGACTGCCCACACATATTTTGCGGTCAACGATGTGGTATCTTGACAGACAACATTTTATTTTCCAGGTTGCAACGCTTAATTTTTTCTTCGAAAATATCTAGGGAGAAGCTTAACACTAACTGACTGGCCACGCAGACTTTGCGTTCAATGGTATGGTATTTTGACAGACAATATCTTTTTTTCGGAGTTTTTGCGGTCAATGGTGTGGTATTTCGACAGACAACATCTTATTTTACGGGTTGAAATGCTTCATTTTGTCTTCGAAAATTTCTAGGGAGAAGCTTAACCATAACTGACTGCCCACACATATTTTGCGTTCAATGGTGTGGTATTTTAACAGGCCATATTTTATCTTCGGAGTTTTTGCGGTCAATGATGTGGTATTTTGGCAGACAACATCTTATTTTCCAGGCTGAAATGCTTCATTTTGTCTTCGTAAATATCTAGGGAGAAGCTTAACACTAACTGACTGGCCACGCAGACTTTGCGTTCAATGGTGTGGTATTTTGACAGACAACATCTTATTTTACGGGCTGGAATGCTTCATTTTGTCTTCGAAAATTTCTAGGGAGAAGCTTAACACTAATTGACTGGCCACACAGATTGTGCGTTCAATGGTGTGGTATTTTGACAGACAATATCTTATTTTCGGAGTTCTTGCGTTCAATGGTGTGGTATTTTGACAGACAACAGGTTATTTCACGGATTGAAATGCTTCAATTTGTCTTCGAAAATTTCTATTAGATGCTCAACATTAACGAGTGGCCACACAGATTTTGCGTTCAATGGTGTGGTATTTTGACAGACAATATCTTATTTTCGGAGTTTTTGCGGTCAATGGTGTGGTATTTTGACAGACAATATCTTATTTTCGGAGATTTTACGTTCAATGGTGTGGTATTTTGACAGACAACATCTTACTTTACGGGCTGAAATGCTTCATTTTGTCTTCAAAACTTTATAGGGAGAAGCTTAACGCTAATTGACTGTCCACACAGATTTTGCGTTCAATGGTGTGGTATTTTGACAGGCTATATTTTATTTTCGGAGTTTTTGCGGTCAATGGTGTGGTATTTTGACAGACAACATCTTATTTTACGGATTGAAGTGCTTCAATTTGTCTTCGAAAATTTCTAGGGAGAAGCTTAAGAATGTCTGACTGGCCACATAGATCTTGCGTTAAATGGTGTATTATTTTAGCAGACAATATCTTATTTTCTTGGTTTTTGCGTTCAATGGTGTAGTATTTTGACAGATAACATCTTATATTCCGGGTTGAAATGCTTCAATTGGTCTTCGGAAACTTCTAGGGGGAAGCTTAACACTAACTGACTGGCCACACAGATTTTGCATTCAATGGTGTGGTATTCTGACAGACAATATCTTATTTTCCGGATTAAAATGTTTTATTTTGTCTTCGCAAACTTCTAGGAAAAAGCTTAAGAGTGTCTGACTGGCCACACAGATTTTGCGTTCAATGGTGTGGTATTTTTACAGACAATATTTTATTTTCGGAGTTTTTGCTTTCAATGGTGTGGTATTTTGGCAGACAACATCTTATTTTACGGGTTGAAATGTTTCATTGTGTCTTCGAAATTATCTAGGGAGCAGCATAACACTAACGACTGGCCACACAGATTTTGCGGTCAATGGTGTGGTATTTTAACAGACAATATCTTATTTTTCGAGTTCTTGCGTTAAATGGTGTGGTATTTTGACGGACAACATCTTATTTTACGGGTTGAAATGGTTCATTTTGTGTTCGAAACTTTTTAGGGAGAAGCTTAACACTAACTGACTGGCCACACAGATTTTGCGTTCAATGGTGTGGTATTTTGACAGACAATATTTTACTTTCGGAGTTTTTGCGGTCAATGGTGTGGTATTTTGACAGACAACATCTTATTTTACGGATTGAAATGCTTCATTTTGTCTTCGAAAATTTCTAGGGAGAAGCTTAACCCTAACTGACTGCCCGCACATATTTTGCGTTCAATGGTGTGGTATTTTGACAGGCAATATTTCATTTTCTTGGTTTTTGCGGTCAATGATGTGGTATCTTGACAGACAACATTTTATTTTCCAGGTTGCAATGCTTAATTTGTTCTTCGAAAATATCTAGGGAGAAGCTTAACACTAACTGACTGGCCACGCAGACTTTGCGTTCAATGGTATGGTATTTTGACAGACAAGATCTTATTTTACGGGTTGAAGTGCTTCGTTTGGTCTTCGAAAATTTCTAGGGAGAAGCTTAACACTAACTGACTGGCCACACAGATTTTGCGTTCAATGGTGTGGTATTTTGACAGACAATATCTTATTTTCGGAGTTCTTGCGTTCAATGGTGTGGTATTTTGATAGACAACAGCTTATTTTACGGATTGAAATGCTTCAATTTGTCTTCGAAAATTTCTAGGGAGAAACTTAACACTAACTGGCTGGCCACACAGATTTTGCGTTCAATGGTGTGGTATTTTGACAGACAATATCTTATTTTCGGAGTTCCTGCGTTCAATGGTGTGGTATTTTGACAGACAACAGCTCATTTTACGGATTGATGTGCTTCAATTTGTCTTCGAAAATTTCTAGGGAGATGCTTAACACTAACTGACTGGCCACGCAGACTTTGCGTTGTATGGTGTGGTATTTTGACAGACAGCGTCTTATTTTACGTGTTGAAATGCTTCATTTTGTCTTCGAAAATTTCTAGGGAGACGCTTAACACTAACTGACTGGCCACACAGATTTTGCGTTCAATGGTGTGGTATTTTGACCGACAATATCTTATTTTCGGAGTTTTTGCGTTCAATGGTGTGGTATTTTGATAGACAACAGCTTATTTTACTGATTGAAATGCTTTAATTTGTCTTCGAAAATTTCTAGGGAGATGCTCAACACTAACGACTGGCCACACAGATTTTGCGTTCAATGGTGTGGTATTTTGACAGACAATATCTTATTTTCGGAGTTTTTGCGGTCAATGGTGTGGTATTTTGACAGACAACATCTTATTTTACGGGTTGAAATGGTTCATTTTGTGTTCGAAACTTTTTAGGGAGAAGCTTAACCCTAACGACTGGCCACACAGATTTTGCGTTCAATGGTGTGGTATTTTGACAGACAATATCTTACTTTCGGAGTTTTTGCGGTCAATGATATGGTATTTTGACAGACAACATTTTATTTTCCAGGTTGCAATGCTTCATTGTTTTTCCGAAAATATCTAGGGAGAAGCTTAACACTAACTGACTGGCCACACAGAATTTGCGTTCAATGGTGTGGTATTTTGACAGACAATATCTTTTTTTCGGAGTTTTTGCGGTCAATGGTGTGGTATTTTGACAGACAACATCTTATTTTACGCTTTGAATTGCTTCGTTTGGTCTTCGAAAATTTCTAGGGAGAAGCTTAACCATAACTGACTGCAAACACATATTTTGCGTTCAATGGTGTGGTATTTTAACAGGTAATATTTTGTTTTCGGAGTTTTTGCGGTCAATGATGTGGTATTTTGACAGACAACATCTTATTTTACGGGTTGAAATGCTCCATTTTGTCTTCGAAAATTTCTAGGGAGAAGCTTAACCACAACTGACTGCCCGCACATATTTTGCGTTCAATGGTGTGGTATTTTGACAGGCAATATTTTATTTTCGGAGTTTTTGCGGTCAATGATGTGGTATTTTGACAGACAAAATTTTATTTTCCAGGTTGCAATGCTTTATTTTTTTTCGAAAATATCTAGCTAGAAGCTTAACACTAACTGACTGGCCACACAGAATTTGCGTTCAATGGTGTGGTATTTTGACAGACAATATTTTTTTTCGCAGTTTTTGCGGTCAATGGTGTGGTATTTTGACAGACAACAGCTTATTTTACGGATTGAAATGCTTCAATTTGTCTTCGAAAATTTCTAGGGAGATGCTCAACACTAACGACTGGCCACACAGATTTTGCGTTCAATGGTGTGGTATTTTGACAGACAATATCTTATTTTCGGAGTTTTTGCGGTCAATGGTGTGGTATTTTTACAGAAAACATCTTATTTTCCAGGCTGAAATGCTTCATTTTGTCTTCGTAAATATCTAGGGAGAAGCTTAACACTAACTGACTGGCCACGCAGATTTTGCGCACAATGGTGTGGTATTTTGACAGACAATGTCTTATTTTCGGAGATTTTGTGTTCAATGGTGTGGTATTTTGACAGACAACATCTTATTTTACGGGCTGAAATGCTTCATTTTGTCTTCGAAAATTTCTAGGGAGAAGCTTAACACTAACTGACTGGCCACACATATTTTGCGTTCAATGGTGTGGTATTTTGACAGGCAATATTTTATTTTCGGGGTTTTTGGGGTCAATGATGTGGTATTTTGACAGACAACATCTTATTTTACGGGTTGAAATGCTTCATTTTGTCTTCGAAAACTCTTATTGAGAAGCTTAACACCAACTGACTGGCCACACATATTTTGCGTTCAATGGTGTGGTATTTTAACAGGCAATATTTTATTTTCGGAGTTTTTGCGGTCAATGATGTGGTATTTTGACAGACATCGTCTTATTTTCCAGGCTGAAATGCTTCATTTTGTCTTCGTAAATTTCTAGGGAGATGCTCAACACTAACGACTGGAAACACAGATTTTGCGTTCAATAGTGTGGTATTTTGACAGACGATATCTTATTTTCGGAGTTTTTGCGGTCAATGGTGTGGTATTTTGACAGACAATATCTTTTTTTCGGAGTTTTTGCGGTCAATGGTGTGGTATTTTGACAGACAACATCTTATTTTACGGGTTGAATTGCTTCATTTGGTCTTCGAAAATTTCTATGGAGAAGCTTAACCATAACTGACTGCCCACACATATTTTGCGTTCAATGGTGTGGTATTTTAACAGGCAATATTTTGTTTTCCAAGTTTTTGCGGTCAATGATGTGGTATTTTGACAGACAACATCTTATTTTCCAGGTTGCAATGCTTCATTTTGACTTCGTAAATATCTAGGGAGAAGGTTAACACTAACTGACTGGCCACGCAGACTTTGCGTTCAATGGTGTGGTATTTTGACAGACAGTATCTTATTTTCGGAGATTTTGCGTTCAATGGTGTGGTATTTTGACAGACAACATCTTATTTTACGGGCTGAAATGCTTCATTTTGTCTTCGAAAATTTCTAGGAAGAAGCTTAACACTAACTGACTGGCCACACAGATTTTGCGTTCAATAGTATGGTATTTTGACAGACAATATCTTTTTTGCGGAGTTTTTGCGGTCAATGGTGTGGTATTTTGACAGACAACATCTTATTTTACGGGTTGAAATGCTTCATTTTGTCTTCGAAAATTTCTAGGGAGAAGCTTAACCATAACTGACTGCCCGCACATATTTTGCGTTCAATGGTGTGGTATTTTGACAGGCTATATTTTATTTTCGGAGTTTTTGCGGTCAATGATGTGGT
This sequence comes from Brachypalpus laphriformis, assembly GCA_945910035.1. Lineage (NCBI taxonomy): Eukaryota > Metazoa > Arthropoda > Insecta > Diptera > Syrphidae > Brachypalpus > Brachypalpus laphriformis. Next base: position 114,671,456 of record OX246756.1, on the reverse strand, counting down.
ATTTTGGCAGATAGACAGCAGCTTATTTTACTGATTGAAATGTTTCAGTTTGTCTTCGAAAATTTCTAGGGAAATGCTCAACACTAACGACTGGCCACACAGATTTTGCGTTCAACGGTGTGGTATTTTGACAGACAATATCTTATTTTCGGAGATTTTGCGGTAAATTGTGTGGTATTTTGACAGACAACATCTTATTTTCCAGGCTGAAATGCTTCATTTTGTCTTCGTAAATATCTAGGGAGAAGCTTAACACTAACTGACTGCCCACGCAGACTTTGCGTTCAATGGTGTATTTTGACAGACAATATCTTATTTTCGGAGATTTTGTGTTCAATGGTGTGGTATTTTGACAGACAACATCTTATTTTACGGGTTGAAATGCTTCATTTTGTCTTCGAAAATTTCTAGGGAGAAGCTTAACCCTAACTGACTGCCCACACATATTTTGCGTTCAATTGTGTGGTATTTTGACAGGTAATATTTCATTTTCTTGGTTTTTGCGGTCAATGATGTGGTATCTTGACAGACAACATTTTATTTTCCAGGTTGCAATGCTTAATTTTTTCTTCGAAAATATCTAGGGAGAAGCTTAACACTAACTGACTGGCCACGCAGACTTTGCGTTCAATAGTATGGTATTTTGACAGACAATATCTTTTTTGCGGAGTTTTTGCGGTCAATGGTGTGGTATTTTGACAGACAACATCTTATTTTACGGGTTGAAATGCTTCATTTTGTCTTCGAAAATTTCTAGGGAGAAGCTTAACCATAACTGACTGCCCGCACATATTTTGCGTTCAATGGTGTGGTATTTTGACAGGCTATATTTTATTTTCGGAGTTTTTGCGGTCAATGATGTGGTATTTTGACAGACAACATTTTATTTTCCAGGTTGCAATGCTTCATTTTTTTTCTGAAAATATCTAGGGAGAAGCTTAACACTAACTGACTGGCCACACAGAATTTGCGTTCAATGGTGTGGTATTTTGACAGACAATATCTTTTTTTCGGAGTTTTGCGGTCAATGGTGTGGTATTTTGACAGACAACGTCTTATTTTACGGGTTGAATTGCTTCATTTGGTCTTCGAAAATTTCTAGGGAGAAGCTTAACCATAACTGACTGCCCACACATATTTTGCGTTCAATGGTGTGGTAATATACAGGCAATATTTTGTTTTCGGAGTTTTTGCGGTCAATGATGTGGTATTTTGACAGACAACGTCTTATTTTCCAGGTTGCAATGCTTCATTTTGTCTTCGTAAATATCTAGGGAGAAGGTTAACACTAACTGACTGGCCACGCAGACTTTGCGTTCAATGGTGTGGTATTTTGACAGATAGTATCTTATTTGCGGAGATTTTGTGTTCAATGGTGTGGTGTTTTGACAGACAACATCTTATTTTACGGGTTGAAATGCTTCATTTTGTCTTCGAAAATTTCTAGGGAGAAGCTTAAAACTAACTGACTGGCCACACAGATTTTGCGTTCAATGGTGTGGTATTTTGACAGACAATATCTTATTTTCGGAGTTCTTGCGTTCAATGGTGTGGTATTTTGATAGACAACAGCTTATTTTACGGATTGAAATGCTTCAATTTGTCTTCGAAAATTTCTAGGGAGATGATCAACACTAACGACTGGCCACACAGATTTTGCGTTCAATGGTGTGGTATTTTGACAGACAATATCTTATTTTCGGAGTTTTTGCGGTCAATGGTGTGGTATTTTGACAGACAACATCTTATTTTACGGGTTGAAATGCTTCATTTTGTCTTCGAAAATTTCTAGGGAGAAGCTTAACCCCAACTGACTGCCCACACATATTTTGCGTTCAATTGTGTGGTATTTTGACAGGCAATATTTCATTTTCTTGGTTTTTGCGGTCAACGATGTGGTATCTTGACAGACAACATTTTATTTTCCAGGTTGCAACGCTTAATTTTTTCTTCGAAAATATCTAGGGAGAAGCTTAACACTAACTGACTGGCCACGCAGACTTTGCGTTCAATGGTATGGTATTTTGACAGACAATATCTTTTTTTCGGAGTTTTTGCGGTCAATGGTGTGGTATTTCGACAGACAACATCTTATTTTACGGGTTGAAATGCTTCATTTTGTCTTCGAAAATTTCTAGGGAGAAGCTTAACCATAACTGACTGCCCACACATATTTTGCGTTCAATGGTGTGGTATTTTAACAGGCCATATTTTATCTTCGGAGTTTTTGCGGTCAATGATGTGGTATTTTGACAGACAACATCTTATTTTCCAGGCTGAAATGCTTCATTTTGTCTTCGTAAATATCTAGGGAGAAGCTTAACACTAACTGACTGGCCACGCAGACTTTGCGTTCAATGGTGTGGTATTTTGACAGACAACATCTTATTTTACGGGCTGGAATGCTTCATTTTGTCTTCGAAAATTTCTAGGGAGAAGCTTAACACTAATTGACTGGCCACACAGATTGTGCGTTCAATGGTGTGGTATTTTGACAGACAATATCTTATTTTCGGAGTTCTTGCGTTCAATGGTGTGGTATTTTGACAGACAACAGGTTATTTCACGGATTGAAATGCTTCAATTTGTCTTCGAAAATTTCTATTAGATGCTCAACATTAACGAGTGGCCACACAGATTTTGCGTTCAATGGTGTGGTATTTTGACAGACAATATCTTATTTTCGGAGTTTTTGCGGTCAATGGTGTGGTATTTTGACAGACAATATCTTATTTTCGGAGATTTTACGTTCAATGGTGTGGTATTTTGACAGACAACATCTTACTTTACGGGCTGAAATGCTTCATTTTGTCTTCAAAACTTTATAGGGAGAAGCTTAACGCTAATTGACTGTCCACACAGATTTTGCGTTCAATGGTGTGGTATTTTGACAGGCTATATTTTATTTTCGGAGTTTTTGCGGTCAATGGTGTGGTATTTTGACAGACAACATCTTATTTTACGGATTGAAGTGCTTCAATTTGTCTTCGAAAATTTCTAGGGAGAAGCTTAAGAATGTCTGACTGGCCACATAGATCTTGCGTTAAATGGTGTATTATTTTAGCAGACAATATCTTATTTTCTTGGTTTTTGCGTTCAATGGTGTAGTATTTTGACAGATAACATCTTATATTCCGGGTTGAAATGCTTCAATTGGTCTTCGGAAACTTCTAGGGGGAAGCTTAACGCTAACTGACTGGCCACACAGATTTTGCATTCAATGGTGTGGTATTCTGACAGACAATATCTTATTTTCCGGATTAAAATGTTTTATTTTGTCTTCGCAAACTTCTAGGAAAAAGCTTAAGAGTGTCTGACTGGCCACACAGATTTTGCGTTCAATGGTGTGGTATTTTTACAGACAATATTTTATTTTCGGAGTTTTTGCTTTCAATGGTGTGGTATTTTGGCAGACAACATCTTATTTTACGGGTTGAAATGTTTCATTGTGTCTTCGAAATTATCTAGGGAGCAGCATAACACTAACTGACTAGCCAGGCAGACTTTGCGTTCAATGGTGTGGTATTTTGAAAGACAATATCTTATTTTTCGAGTTCTTGCGTTCAATGGTGTGGTATTTTGACAGACAACGGCTTATTTTACGGGTTGAAATGCTTCATTTTGTCTTCGAAAATATCTAGGGAGAAGCTTAACAGTAACTGACTAGCCACGCAGACTTGGCGTTCAATGGTGTGGTATTTTGACAGACAATATCTTATTTTTCGGGTTCTTGCGTTCAATGGTGTGATATTTTGACAGACAACATCTTATTTTACGGATCGAAATGCTTCAATTTGTCTTCGAAAATTTCTAGGGAGATGCTCAACACTAACGACTGGCCACACAGATTTTGCATTCAATGGTGTGGTATTTTGACAGACAATATCTTATTTTCGAAGTTTTTGCGGTCAATAGTGTGCTATTTTGACAGACAACATCTTATTTTACGGATTGAAATGCTTCATTTTGTCTTCGAAAATTTCTGGGGAGAAGCTTAACCATAACTGACTGCCCACACATATTTTGCGTTCAATGGTGTGGTATTTTGACAGGCAATATTTTATTTTCGGGGTTTTTGGGGTTAATGATGTGGTATTTTGACAGACAACGTCTTATTTTACGGGTTGAAATGCTTCATTTTGTCTTCGAAAATTTCTAGGGAGAAGCTTAACACTAACTGACTGGCCACACAGATTTTGCGTTCAATGGTGTGGTATTTTGACAGACAATATCTTATTTTCGGAGTTCTTGCGTTCAATGGTGTGGTATTTTGATAGACAACAGCTTATTTTACGGATTGAAATGCTTCAATTTGTTTTCGAAAATTTCTAGGGAGATGCTCAACACTAACGACTGGCCACACAGATTTTGCGTTCAATGGTGTGGTATTTTGACAGACAATATCTTATTTTCGGAGATTTTGTGTTCAATGGTGTGGTATTTTGACAGACAACATCTTATTTTACGGGCTGAAATGCTCCATTTTGTCTTCGAAAATTTCTAGGGAGAAGCTTAACACTAACTGACTGGCCACACAGATTTTGCGTTCAATGGTGTGGTGTTTTGACAGACAATATCTTATTTTCGGAGTTCTTGCGTTCAATGGTGTGGTATTTTGACAGACAACAGCTCATTTTACGGATTGAAGTGCTTCAATTTGTCTTCGAAAATTTCTAGGGAGATGCTTAACACTAACTGACTGGCCACGCAGATTTTGCGCACAATGGTGTGGTATTTTGACAGACAATGTCTTATTTTCGGAGATTTTGTGTTCAATGGTGTGGTATTTTGACAGACAACATCTTATTTTACGGGCTGAAATGCTTCATTTTGTCTTCGAAAATTTCTAGGGAGAAGCTTAACACTAACTGACTGGCCACACATATTTTGCGTTCAATGGTGTGGTATTTTGACAGGCAATATTTTATTTTCGGGGTTTTTGGGGTCAATGATGTGGTATTTTGACAGACAACATCTTATTTTACGGGTTGAAATGCTTCATTTTGTCTTCGAAAACTCCTATTGAGAAGCTTAACACCAACTGACTGGCCACACATATTTTGCGTTCAATGGTGTGGTATTTTAACAGGCAATATTTTATTTTCGGAGTTTTTGCGGTCAATGATGTGGTATTTTGACAGACATCGTCTTATTTTCCAGGCTGAAATGCTTCATTTTGTCTTCGTAAATTTCTAGGGAGATGCTCAACACTAACGACTGGAAACACAGATTTTGCGTTCAATGGTGTGGTATTTTGACAGACGATATCTTATTTTCGGAGTTTTTGCGGTCAATGGTGTGGTATTTTGACAGACAACATCTTATATTCCGGGTTGGAATGCTTCAATTGGTCTTCGAAATCTCCTATTGAGAAGCTCAACACTAACGACTGGCCACACAGATTTTGCGTTCAATGGTATGGTATTTTAACAGACAATATCTTATTTTTCGAGTTCTTGCGTTCAATGGTGTGGTATTTTGACAGACATCATTTTATTTTACGTGTTGAAATGCTTCATTTTGTCTTCGAAACTTTTTAGGGAAAGCTTAACCGTAACTGACCGGCCACACAGATTTTGCGTTCAATGGTGTGGTATTTTGACAGACAATATTTTACTTTCGGAGTTTTTGCGGTCAATGGTGTGGTATTTTGACAGACAACATCTTATTTTACGGATTGAAATGCTTCATTTTGTCTTCGAAAATTTCTAGGGAGAAGCTTAACCCTAACTGACTGCCCGCACATATTTTGCGTTCAATGGTGTGGTATTTTGACAGGCAATATTTTATTTTCGGAGTTTTTGCGGTCAATGATGTGGTATTTTGACAGACAACATTTTATTTTCCAGGTTGCAATGCTTCATTTTTTTTCCGAAAATATCTAGGGAGAAGCTTAACACTAACTGACTGGCCACACAGAATTTGCGTTCAATGGTGTGGTATTTTGACAGACAATATCTTTTTTTCGGAGTTTTTGCGGTCAATGGTGTGGTATTTTGACAGACAACATCTTATTTTACGGGTTGAATTGCTTCATTTGGTCTTCGAAAATTTCTACGGAGAAGCTTAAACATAACTGACTGCCCACACATATTTTGCGTTCAATGGTGTGGTATTTTAACAGGCAATATTTTGTTTTCGGAGTTTTTGCGGTCAATGATGTGGTATTTTGACAGACAACATCTTATTTTCCAGGTTGCAATGCTTCATTTTGACTTCGTAAATATCTAGGGAGAAGGTTAACACTAACTGACTGGCCACGCAGACTTTGCGTTCAATGGTGTGGTATTTTGACAGACAGTATCTTATTTTCGGAGATTTTGTGTTCAATGGTGTGGTATTTTGACAGACAATATCCTATTTTACGGGCTGAAATGCTTCATTTTGTCTTCGAAAATTTCTAGGAAGAAGCTTAACACTAACTGACTGGCCACACAGATTTTGCGTTCAATGGTGTGGTATTTTGACAGACAATATCTTATTTTCCGAGTTCTTGCGTTCAATGGTGTGGTATTTTGATAGACAACAGCTTATTTTACTGATTGAAATGCTTCAGTTTGTCTTCGAAAATTTCTAGGGAGATGCTCAACACTAACGACTGGCCACACAGATTTTGCGTTCAACGGTGTGGTATTTTGACAGACAATATCTTATTTTCGGAGATTTTGCGGTCAATTGTGTGGTATTTTGACAGACAACATCTTATTTTCAAGGCTGAAATGCTTCATTTTGTCTTCGTAAATATCTAGGGAGAAGCTTAACCATAACTGACTGGCCACGCAGACTTTGCGATCAATGGTGTGGTATTTTGACAGACAATATCTTATTTTCGGAGATTTTGTGTTCAATGGTGTGGTATTTTGACAGACAACATCTTATTTTACGGGTTGAAATGCTTCATTTTGTCTTCGAAAATTTCTAGGGAGAAGCTTAACCCTAACTGACTGCCCACACATATTTTGCGTTCAATTGTGTGGTATTTTGACAGGCAATATTTCATTTTCTTGGTTTTTGCGGTCAATGATGTGGTATCTTGACAGACAACATTTTATTTTCCAGGTTGCAATGCTTAATTTTTTCTTCGAAAATATCTAGGGAGAAGCTTAACACTAACTCACTGGCCACGCAGACTTTGCGTTCAATGGTATGGTATTTTGACAGACAATATCTTTTTTGCGGAGTTTTTGCGGTCAATGGTGTGGTATTTTGACAGACAACATCTTATTTTACGGGTTGAAATGCTTCATTTTGTCTTCGAAAATTTCTAGGGAGAAGCTTAACCCTAACTGACTGCCCACACATATTTTGCGTTCAATTGTGTGGTATTTTGACAGGCAATATTTCATTTTCTTGGTTTTTGCGGTCAATGATGTGGTATCTTGACAGACAACATTTTATTTTCCAGGTTGCAATGCTTAATTTTTTCTTCGAAAATATCTAGGGAGAAGCTTAACACTAACTCACTGGCCACGCAGACTTTGCGTTCAATGGTATGGTATTTTGACAGACAATATCTTTTTTGCGGAGTTTTTGCGGTCAATGGTGTGGTATTTTGACAGGCAATATTTTATTTTCGGAGTTTTTGCGGTCAATGATGTGGTATTTTGACATACAACATTTTATTTTCCAGGTTGCAATGCTTCATTTTTTTTCCGAAAATATCTAGGGAGAAGCTTAACACTAACTGACTGGCCACACAGAATTTGCGTTCAATGGTGTGGTATTTTGACAGACAATATCTTTTTTTCGGAGTTTTTGCGGTTAATGGTGTGGTATTTTGACAGACAACGTCTTATTTTACGGGTTGAATTGCTTCATTTGGTCTTCGAAAATTTCTAGGGAGAAGCTTAACCATAACTGACTGCCCACACATATTTTGCGTTCAATGACGCTAATTGACTGGCCACACAGATTTTGCGTTCAATGGTGTGGTATTTTTACAGACAATATTTTATTTTCGGAGATTTTGCTTTCAATGGTGTGGTATTTTGGCAGACAACATCTTATTTTACGGGTTGAAATGCTTCATTGTGACTTCGAAATTATCTAGGGAGCAGCATAACACTAACTGTCTAGCCACGCAGACTTTGCGTTCAATGGTGTGGTATTTTGAAAGACAATATCTTATTTTTCGAGTTCTTGCGTTCAATGGTGTGGTATTTTGACAGACAGCGGCTTATTTTACGGGTTGAAATGCTTCATTTTGTCTTCGAAAATATCTAGGGAGAAGCTTAACACTAACTGACTAGCCACGCAGACTTGGCGTTCAATGGTGTGGTATTTTGACAGACAATATCTTATTTTTCGGGTTCTTGCGTTCAATGGTGTGGTATTTTGACAGACAACATCTTATTTTACGGATCGAAATGCTTCAATTTGTCTTCGAAAATTTCTAGGGAGATGCTCAACACTAACGACTGGCCACACAGATTTTGCGTTCAATGGTGTGGTATTTTGACAGACAATATCTTATTTTCGGAGTTCTTGTGTTCAATGGTGTGGTATTTTGATAGACAACAGCTTATTTTACGGATTGAAATGCTTCAATTTGTCTTCGAAAATTTCTAGGGAGATGCTCAACACTAACGACTGCCCACACAGATTTTGCGTTCAATGGTGTGGTATTTTGACAGACAATATCTTATTTTCGGAGTTTTTGCGGTCAATGGTGTGGTATTTTGACAGACAACATCCTATTTTACGGGTTGAAATGCTTCATCTTGTCTTCGAAAATTTCTAGGGAAAAGCTTAACACTAACTGACTGGCCACGCAGATTTTGCGTACAATGGTGTGGTATTTTGACAGACAATATCTTATTTTCGGAGATTTTGTGTTCAATGGTGTGGTATTTTAACAGACAACATCTTATTTTACGGGCTGAAATGCTCCATTTTGTCTTCGAAAATTTCTAGGGAGAAGCTTAACACTAACTGACTGGCCACACAGATTTTGCGTTCAATGGTGTGGTATTTTGACAGACAATATCTTATTTTCGGAGTTCTTGTGTTCAATGGTGTGGTATTTTGATAGACAACAGCTTATTTTACGGATTGAAATGCTTCAATTTGTCTTCGAAAATTTCTAGGGAGATGCTCAACACTAACGACTGGCCACACAGATTTTGCGTTCAATGGTGTGGTATTTTGACAGACAATATCTTATTTTCGGAGTTTTTGCGGTCAATGGTGTGGTATTTTGACAGACAACATCCTATTTTACGGGTTGAAATGCTTCATCTTGTCTTCGAAAATTTCTAGGGAAAAGCTTAACACTAACTGACTGGCCACGCAGATTTTGCGTACAATGGTGTGGTATTTTGACAGACAATATCTTATTTTCGGAGATTTTGTGTTCAATGGTGTGGTATTTTGACAGGCAACATCTTATTTTACGGGCTGAAATGCTCCATTTTGTCTTCGAAAATTTCTAGGGAGAAGCTTAACACTAACTGACTGGCCACACAGATTTTGCGTTCAATGGTGTGGTATTTTGACAGACAATATCTTATTTTACGGAGTTCTTGCGTTCAATGGTGTGGTATTTTGACAGACAACGGCTCATTTTACGGATTGAACTGCTTCAATTTGTCTTCGAAAATTTCTAGGGAGATGCTCAACACTAACGACTGGCCACACAGATTTTGCGTTCAATGGTGTGGTATTTTGACAGACAATATCTTATTTTCGGTGTTCTTGTGTTCAATGGTGTGGTATTTTGATAGACAACAGCTTATTTTACGGATTGAAATGCTTCAACTTGTCTTCGAAAATTTCTAGGGAGATGCTCAACACTAACGACTGGCCACACAGATTTTGCGTTCAATGGTGTGGTATTTTGACAGACAATATCTTATTTTTCGGGTTCTTGCGTTCAATGGTGTGGTATTTTGACAGACAACATCTTATTTTACGGATCGAAATGCTTCAATTTGTCTTCGAAAATTTCTAGGGAGATGCTCAACACTAACGACTGGCCACACAGATTTTGCGTTCAATGGTGTGGTATTTTGACAGACAATATCTTATTTTCGGAGTTCTTGTGTTCAATGGTGTGGTATTTTGATAGACAACAGCTTATTTTACGGATTGAAATGCTTCAATTTGTCTTCGAAAATTTCTAGGGAGATGCTCAACACTAACGACTGGCCACACAGATTTTGCGTTCAATGGTGTGGTATTTTGACAGACAATATCTTATTTTCGGAGATTTTGCGGTCAATGGTGTGGTATTTTGACAGACAACATCCTATTTTACGGGTTGAAATGCTTCATCTTGTCTTCGAAAATTTCTAGGGAAAAGCTTAACACTAACTGACTGGCCACGCAGATTTTGCGTCCAATGGTGTGGTATTTTGACAGACAATATCTTATTTTCGGAGATTCTGTGTTCAATGGTGTGGTATTTTGACAGACAACATCTTATTTTACGGGCTGAAATGCTCCATTTTGTCTTCGAAAATTTCTAGGGAGAAGCTTAACATTAACTGACTGGCCACACAGATTTTGCGTTCAATGGTGTGGTATTTTGACAGACAGCGTCTTATTTTACGGGTTGAAATGCTTCATTTTGTCTTCGAAAATTTCTAGGGAAAAGCTTAATACTAACTGACTGGCCACGCAGATTTTGCGCACAATGGTGTGGTATTTTGACAGACAATATCTTATTTTCGGAGATTTTGTGTTCAATGGTGTGGTATTTTGACAGACAACATCTTATTTTACGGGCTGAAATGCTTCATTTTGTCTTCGAAAATTTCTAGGGAGAAGCTTAACACTAACTGACTGGCCACACATATTTTGCGTTCAATGGTGTGGTATTTTGACAGGCAATATTTTATTTTCGGGGTTTTTGGGGTCAATGATGTGGTATTTTGACAGACAACATCTTATTTTACGGGTTGAAATGCTTCATTTTGTCTTCGAAAACTCCTAGGGAGGAGCTTAACACCAACTGACTGGCCACACATATTTTGCGTTCAATGGTGTGGTATTTTAACAGGCAATATTTTATTTTCGGAGTTTTTGCGGTCAATGATGTGGTATTTTGACAGACATCGTCTTATTTTCCAGGCTGAAATGCTTCATTTTGTCTTCGTAAATTTCTAGGGAGATGCTCAACACTAACGACTGGAAACACAGATTTTGCGTTCAATGGTGTGCTATTTTGACAGACAATATCTTATTTTCGGAGTTTTTGCGGTCAATGGTGTGGTATTTTGACAGACAACATCTTATATTCCGGGTTGGAATGCTTCAATTATTCTTCGAAAACTCCTAGGGAGAAGCTTAACACTAACGACTGGCCACACAGATTTTGCGGTCAATGGTGTGGTATTTTAACAGACAATATCTTATTTTTCGAGTTCTTGCGTTCAATGGTGTGGTATTTTGACAGACAACATCTTATTTTACGGGTTGAAATGGTTCATTTTGTGTTCGAAACTTTTTAGGGAGAAGCTTAACACTAACTGACTGGCCACACAGATTTTGCGTTCAATGGTGTGGTATTTTGACAGACAATATTTTACTTTCGGAGTTTTTGCGGTCAATGGTGTGGTATTTTGACAGACAACATCTTATTTTACGGATTGAAATGCTTCATTTTGTCTTCGAAAATTTCTAGGGAGAAGCTTAACCCTAACTGACTGCCCGCACATATTTTGCGTTCAATGGTGTGGTATTTTGACAGGCAATATTTCATTTTCTTGGTTTTTGCGGTCAATGATGTGGTATCTTGGCAGACAACATTTTATTTTCCAGGTTGCAATGCTTAATTTGTTCTTCGAAAATATCTAGGGAGAAGCTTAACACTAACTGACTGGCCACGCAGACTTTGCGTTCAATGGTATGGTATTTTGACAGACAAGATCTTATTTTACGGGTTGAAGTGCTTCGTTTGGTCTTCGAAAATTTCTAGGGAGAAGCTTAACACTAACTGACTGGCCACACAGATTTTGCGTTCAATGGTGTGGTATTTTGACAGACAATATCTTATTTTCGGAGTTCTTGCGTTCAATGGTGTGGTATTTTGATAGACAACAGCTTATTTTACGGATTGAAATGCTTCAATTTGTCTTCGAAAATTTCTAGGGAGAAGCTTAACACTAACTGGCTGGCCACACAGATTTTGCGTTCAATGGTGTGGTATTTTGACAGACAATATCTTATTTTCGGAGTTCCTGCGTTCAATGGTGTGGTATTTTGACAGACAACAGCTCATTTTACGGATTGATGTGCTTCAATTTGTCTTCGAAAATTTCTAGGGAGATGCTTAACACTAACTGACTGGCCACGCAGACTTTGCGTTGTATGGTGTGGTATTTTGACAGACAGCGTCTTATTTTACGGGTTGAAATGCTTCATTTTGTCTTCGAAAATTTCTAGGGAGACGCTTAACACTAACTGACTGGCCACACAGATTTTGCGTTCAATGGTGTGGTATTTTGACCGACAATATCTTATTTTCGGAGTTTTTGCGTTCAATGGTGTGGTATTTTGATAGACAACAGCTTATTTTACTGATTGAAATGCTTTAATTTGTCTTCGAAAATTTCTAGGGAGATGCTCAACACTAACGACTGGCCACACAGATTTTGCGTTCAATGGTGTGGTATTTTGACAGACAATATCTTATTTTCGGAGTTTTTGCGGTCAATGGTGTGGTATTTTGACAGACAACATCTTATTTTACGGGTTGAAATGGTTCATTTTGTGTTCGAAACTTTTTAGGGAGAAGCTTAACCCTAACGACTGGCCACACAGATTTTGCGTTCAATGGTGTGGTATTTTGACAGACAATATCTTACTTTCGGAGTTTTTGCGGTCAATGATGTGGTATTTTGACAGACAACATTTTATTTTCCAGGTTGCAATGCTTCATTGTTTTTCCGAAAATATCTAGGGAGAAGCTTAACACTAACTGACTGGCCACACAGATTTTGCGTTCAATGGTGTGGTATTTTGACAGACAATATCTTTTTTTCGGAGTTTTAGCGGTCAATGGTGTGGTATTTTGACAGACAACATCTTATTTTACGCTTTGAATTGCTTCGTTTGGTCTTCGAAAATTTCTAGGGAGAAGCTTAACCATAACTGACTGCAAACACATATTTTGCGTTCAATGGTGTGGTATTTTAACAGGTAATATTTGGTTTTCGGAGTTTTTGCGGTCAATGATGTGGTATTTTGACAGACAACATCTTATTTTCCAGGTTGCAATGCTTCATTTTGTCTTCGTAAATATCTAGGGAGAAGGTTAACACTAACCGACTGGCCACGCAGACTTTGCGTTCAATGGTGTGGTATTTTGACAGACAGTATCTTATTTTCGGAGATTTTGTGTTCAATGGTGTGGTATTTTGACAGACAACATCTTATTTTACGGGCTGAAATGCTTCATTTTGTCTTCGAAAATTTCTAGGAAGACGCTTAACACTAACTGACTTTCCACACAGATTTTGCGTTCAATGGTGTGGTATTTTGACCGACAATATCTTATTTTCGGAGTTTTTGCGTTCAATGGTGTGGTATTTTGATAGACAACAGCTTATTTTACTGATTGAAATGCTTTAATTTGTCTTCGAAAATTTCTAGGGAGATGCTCAACACTAACGACTGGCCACACAGATTTTGCGTTCAATGGTGTGGTATTTTGACAGACAATATCTTATTTTCGGAGTTTTTGCGGTCAATGGTGTGGTATTTTGACAGACAACATCTTATTTTACGGGTTGAAATGCTTCATTTTGTCTTCGAAAATTTCTAGGGAGAAGCTTAACACTAACTGACTGGCCACGCAGATTTTGCGTTCAATGGTGTGGTATTTTGACAGGCAATATTTCATTTTCTTGGTTTTTGCGGTCAATGATGTGGTATCTTGACAGACAACATTTTATTTTCCAGGTTGCAATGCTTAATTTTTTCTTCGAAAATATCTAGGGAGAAGCTTAACACTAACTGACTGGCCACGCAGACTTTGCGTTCAATGGTGTGGTATTTTGACCGACAATATCTTATTTTCGGAGTTTTTGCGTTCAATGGTGTGGTATTTTGATAGACAACAGCTTATTTTACTGATTGAAATGCTTTAATTTGTCTTCGAAAATTTCTAGGGAGATGCCCAACACTAACGACTGGCCACACAGATTTTGCGTTCAATGGTATGGTATTTTGACAGACAATATCTTTTTTTCGGAGTTTTTGCCGTCAATGGTGTGGTATTTTGACAGACAACATCTTATTTTACGGGTTGAAATGCTCCATTTTGTCTTCGAAAATTTCTAGGGAGAAGCTTAACCACAACTGACTGCCCGCACATATTTTGCGTTCAATGGTGTGGTATTTTGACAGGCAATATTTTATTTTCGGAGTTTTTGCGGTCAATGATGTGGTATTTTGACAGACAACATTTTATTTTCCAGGTTGCAATGCTTTATTTTTTTTCGAAAATATCTAGCTAGAAGCTTAACACTAACTGACTGGCCACACAGAATTTGCGTTCAATGGTGTGGTATTTTGACAGACAATATTTTTTTTCGCAGTTTTTGCGGTCAATGGTGTGGTATTTTGACAGACAACAGCTTATTTTACGGATTGAAATGCTTCAATTGGTCTTCGAAAATTTCTAGGGAGATGCTCAACACTAACGACTAGCCACACAGATTTTGCGTTCAATGGTGTGGTATTTTGACAGACAATATCTTATTTTCGGAGTTTTTGTGGTCAATGGTGTGGTATTTTGACAGAAAACATCTTATTTTCCAGGCTGAAATGCTTCATTTTGTCTTCGTAAATATCTAGGGAGAAGCTTAACACTAACTGACTGGCCACGCAGACTTTGCGTTCAATGGTATGGTATTTTGACAGACAATATCTTTTTTTTGGAGTTTTTGCGGTCAATGGTGTGGTATTTTGACAGACAACAGCTCATTTTACGGATTGATGTGCTTCAATTTGTCTTCGAAAATTTCTAGGGAGATGCTTAACACTAACTGACTGGCCACGCAGACTTTGCGTTGTATGGTGTGGTATTTTGACAGACAGCGTCTTATTTTACGGGTTGAAATGCTTCATTTTGTCTTCGAAAATTTCTAGGGAGAAGCTTAAGAATGTCTGACTGGCCACACAGATCGTGCGATCAACGGTGTGGTATTTTGACAGCCAATATCTTATTTTCGGAGATTTTACGTTCAATGGTGTGGTATTTTGACAGACAACATCTTACTTTACGGGCTGAAATGCTTGATTTTGTCTTCAAAAATTTATAGGGAGAAGCTTAACGCTAATTGACTGTCCACACAGATTTTGCGTTCAATGGTGTGGTATTTGGACAGGCTATATTTTATTTTCGGAGTTTTTGCGGTCAATGGTGTGGTATTTTGACAGACAACATCCTTTTTTTACGGATTGAAATGCTTCAATTTGTCTTCGAAAATTTCTAGGGAGAAGCTTAAGGATGTCTGACTGGCCACATAGATCTTGCGTTAAATGGTGTATTATTTTCGGTGTTTTTGCGGTCAATAGTGTAGTATTTTGACAGACAACATCTTATATTCCGGGTTGAAATGCTTCAATTGGTCTTCGGAAACTTCTAGGGGGAAGCTTAACACTAACTGACTGGCCACACAGATTTTGCGTTCAATGGTGTGGTATTCTGACAGACAATATCTTATTTTCCGGGTTAAAATGTTTTATTTTGTCTTCGCAAACTTCTAGGAAAAAGCTTAAGAGTGTCTGACTGGCCACACAGATTTTGCGCTCAATGGTGTGGTATTTTTACAGACAATATTTTATTTTCGGAGTTTTTGCTTTCAATGGTGTGGTATTTTGGCAGACAACATCTTATTTTACGGGTTGAAATGCTTCATTGTGTCTTCGAAAATTTCTAGGGAGAAGCTTAACACTAATTGACTGGCCACACAGATTTTGCGTTCAATGGTGTGGTATTTTGACAGACAATATCTTATTTTCGGAGTTCTTGCGTTCAATGGTGTGGTATTTTAACAGACAACATCTTATTTTACGGGCTGAAATGCTTCATTTTGTCTTCGAAAATTTCTGGGGAGAAGCTTAACACTAACTGGCTGGCCACACAGATTTTGCGTTCAATGGTGTGGTATTTTGACAGACAATATCTTATTTTCGGAGTTCTTGCGTTCAATGGTGTGGTATTTTGACAGACAACAGCTCATTTTACGGATTGATGTGCTTCAATTTGTCTTCGAAAATTTCTAGGGAGATGCTTAACACTAACTGACTGGCCACGCAGACTTTGCGTTGTATGGTGTGGTATTTTGACAGACAGCGTCTTATTTTACGGGTTGAAATGCTTCATTTTGTCTTCGAAAATTTCTAGGGAGAAGCTTAAGAATGTCTGACTGGCCACACAGATCGTGCGTTCAACGGTGTGGTATTTTGACAGCCAATATCTTATTTTCGGAGATTTTACGTTCAATGGTGTGGTATTTTGACAGACAACATCTTACTTTACGGGCTGAAATGCTTGATTTTGTCTTCAAAAATTTATAGGGAGAAGCTTAACGCTAATTGACTGTCCACACAGATTTTGCGTTCAATGGTGTGGTATTTGGACAGGCTATATTTTATTTTCGGAGTTTTTGCTGTCAATGGTGTGGTATTTTGACAGACAACATCTTATTTTACGGATTGAAATGCTTCAATTTGTCTTCGAAAATTTCTACCGAGAAGCTTAAGGATGTCTGACTGGCCACATAGATCTTGCGTTAAATGGTGTATTATTTTCGGGGTTTTTGCGTTCAATGGTGTAGTATTTTGACAGACAACATCTTATATTCCGGGTTGAAATGCTTCAATTGGTCTTCGGAAACTTCTAGGGGGAAGCTTAACACTAACTGACTGGCCACACAGATTTTGCGTTCAATGGTGTGGTATTCTGACAGACAATATCTTATTTTCCGGGTTAAAATGTTTTATTTTGTCTTCGCAAACTTCTAGGAAAAAGCTTAAGAGTGTCTGACTGGCCACACAGGTTTTGCGCTCAATGGTGTGGTATTTTTACAGACAATATTTTATTTTCGGAGATTTTGCTTTCAATGGTGTGGTATTTTGGCAGACAACATCTTATTTTACGGGTTGAAATGCTTCATTGTGTCTTCGAAAATATCCAGGGAGAAGCTTAACACTAACTGACTAGCCACGCAGACTTGGCGTTCAATGGTGTGGTATTTTGACAGACAACATCTTATTTTACGGGCTGGAATGCTTCATTTTGTCTTCGAAAATTTCTAGGGAGAAGCTTAACACTAATTGACTGGCCACACAGATTTTGCGTTCAATGGTGTGGTATTTTGACAGACAATATCTTATTTTCGGAGTTCTTGCGTTCAATGGTGTGGTATTTTGACAGACAACATCTTATTTTACGGGCTGAAATGCTTCATTTTGTCTTCGAAAATTTCTGGGGAGAAGCTTAACACTAACTGGCTGGCCACACAGATTTTGCGTTCAATGGTGTGGTATTTTGACAGACAATATCTTATTTTCGGAGTTCTTGCGTTCAATGGTGTGGTATTTTGACAGACAACAGCTCATTTTACGGATTGATGTGCTTCAATTTGTCTTCGAAAATTTCTAGGGAGATGCTTAACACTAACTGACTGGCCACGCAGACTTTGCGTTGTATGGTGTGGTATTTTGACAGACAGCGTCTTATTTTACGGGTTGAAATGCTTCATTTTGTCTTCGAAAATTTCTAGTTAGAAGCTTAAGAATGTCTGACTGGCCACACAGATCGTGCGTTCAACGGTGTGGTATTTTGACAGCCAATATCTTATTTTCGGAGATTTTACGTTCAATGGTGTGGTATTTTGACAGACAACATCTTACTTTACGGGCTGAAATGCTTGATTTTGTCTTCAAAAATTTATAGGGAGAAGCTTAACGCTAATTGACTGTCCACACAGATTTTGCGTTCAATGGTGTGGTATTTGGACAGGCTATATTTTATTTTCGGAGTTTTTGCGGTCAATGGTGTGGTATTTTGACAGACAACATCTTATTTTACGGATTGAAATGCTTCAATTTGTCTTCGAAAATTTCTAGGGAGAAGCTTAAGGATGTCTGACTGGCCACATAGATCTTGCGTTAAATGGTGTATTATTTTCGGGGTTTTTGCGTTCAATGGTGTAGTATTTTGACAGACAACATCTTATATTCCGGGTTGAAATGCTTCAATTGGTCTTCGGAAACTTCTAGGGGGAAGCTTAACACTAACTGACTGGCCACACAGATTTTGCGTTCAATGGTGTGGTATTCTGACAGACAATATCTTATTTTCCGGGTTAAAATGTTTTATTTTGTCTTCGCAAACTTCTAGGAAAAAGCTTAAGAGTGTCTGACTGGCCACACAGATTTTGCGCTCAATGGTGTGGTATTTTTACAGACAATATTTTATTTTCGGAGTTTTTGCTTTCAATGGTGTGGTATTTTGGCAGACAACATCTTATTTTACGGGTTGAAATGCTTCATTGTGTCTTCGAAAATATCCAGGGAGAAGCTTAACACTAACTGACTAGCCACGCAGACTTTGCGTTCAATGGTGTGGTATTTTGACAGACAATATCTTATTTTCGAAGTTTTTGCGGTCAATAGTGTGGTATTTTGACAGACAACATCTTATTTTACGATTTGAAATGCTTCATTTGGTCTTCGAAAATTTCTAGGGAGAAGCTTAACCATAACTGACTGCCCACACATATTTTGCGTTCAATGGTGTGGTATTTTGACAGGCAATATTTTATTTTCGGGGTTTTTGGGGTCAATGATGTGGTATTTTGACAGACAACATCTTATTTTACGGGTTGAAATGCTTCATTCTGTCTTCGAAAATTTCTAGGGAGAAGCTTAACACTAACTGACTGGCCACACAGATTTTGCGTTCAATGGTGTGGTATTTTGACAGACAATATCTTATTTTCGGAGTTCTTGCGTTCAATGGTGTGGTATTTTGATAGACAACAGCTTATTTTACGGATTGAAATGCTTCAATTTGTCTTCGAAAGTTTCTAGGGAGAAGCTTAACACTAACTGACTAGCCACGCAGACTTTGCGTTCAATGGTGTGGTATTTTGACAGACAATATCTTATTTTTCGAGTTCTTGCGTTCAATGGTGTGGTATTTTGACAGACAACAGCTTATTTTACGGGTTGAAATGCTTCATTTTGTCTTCGAAAATATCTAGGGAGAAGCTTAACACTAACTGACTAGCCACGCAGACTTGGCGTTCAATGGTGTGGTATTTTGACAGACAATATCTTATTTTCGAAGTTTTTGCGGTCAATAGTGTGGTATTTTGACAGACAACATCTTGTTTTACGATTTGAAATGCTTCATTTGGTCTTCGAAAATTTCTAGGGAGAAGCTTAACCATAACTGACTGCCCACACATATTTTGCGTTCAATGGTGTGGTATTTTGACAGGCAATATTTTATTTTCGGGGTTTTTGGGGTCAATGATGTGGTATTTTGACAGACAACATCTTATTTTACGGGTTGAAATGCTTCATTTTGTCTTCGAAAATTTCTAGGGAGAAGCTTAACCCTAACTGACTGCCCACACATATTTTGCGTTCAATGGTGTGGTATTTTGACAGGCAATATTTCATTTTCTTGGTTTTTGCGTTCAATGGTGTGGTATTTTGACAGACAATATCTTATTTTCCGAGTTCTTGCGTTCAATGGTGTGGTATTTTGATAGACAACAGCTTATTTTACTGATTGAAATGCTTCAGTTTGTCTTCGAAAATTTCTAGGGAGATGCTCAACACTAACGACTGGCCACACAGATTTTGCGTTCAACGGTGTGGTATTTTGACAGACAATATCTTATTTTCGGAGATTTTGCGGTCAATTGTGTGGTATTTTGACAGACAACATCTTATTTTCAAGGCTGAAATGCTTCATTTTGTCTTCGTAAATATCTAGGGAGAAGCTTAACCATAACTGACTGGCCACGCAGACTTTGCGTTCAATGGTGTGGTATTTTGACAGACAATATCTTATTTTCGGAGATTTTGTGTTCAATGGTGTGGTATTTTGACAGACAACATCTTATTTTACGGGTTGAAATGCTTCATTTTGTCTTCGAAAATTTCTAGGGAGAAGCTTAACCCTAACTGACTGCCCACACATATTTTGCGTTCAATTGTGTGGTATTTTGACAGGCAATATTTCATTTTCTTGGTTTTTGCGGTCAATGATGTGGTATCTTGACAGAAAACATTTTATTTTCCAGGTTGCAATGCTTAATTTTTTCTTCGATAATATCTAGGGAGAAGCTTAACACTAACTCACTGGCCACGCAGACTTTGCGTTCAATGGTATGGTATTTTGACAGACAATATCTTTTTTGCGGAGTTTTTGCGGTCAATGGTGTGGTATTTTGACAGACAACATCTTATTTTACGGGTTGAAATGCTTCATTTTGTCTTCGAAAATTTCTAGGGAGAAGCTTAACCCTAACTGACTGCCCGCACATATTTTGCGTTCAATGGTGTGGTATTTTGACAGGCAATATTTTATTTTCGGAGTTTTTGCGGTCAATGATGTGGTATTTTGACAGACAACATTTTATTTTCCAGGTTGCAATGCTTCATTTTTTTTTCGAAAATATCTAGGGAGAAGCTTAACACTAACTGACTGGCCACACAGAATTTGCGTTCAATGGTGTGGTATTTTGACAGACAATATCTTTTTTTCGGAGTTTTTGCGGTCAATGGTGTGGTATTTTGACAGACAACGTCTTATTTTACGGGTTGAATTGCTTCATTTGGTCTTCGAAAATTTCTAGGGAGAAGCTTAACCATAACTGACTGCCCACACATATTTTGCGTTCAATGACGCTAATTGACTGGCCACACAGATTTTGCGTTCAATGGTGTGGTATTTTTACAGACAATATTTTATTTTCGGAGATTTTGCTTTCAATGGTGTGGTATTTTGGCAGACAACATCTTATTTTACGGGTTGAAATGCTTCATTGTGTCTTCGAAATTATCTAGGGAGCAGCATAACACTAACTGACTAGCCACGCAGACTTTGCGTTCAATGGTGTGGTATTTTGAAAGACAATATCTTATTTTTCGAGTTCTTGCGTTCAATGGTGTGGTATTTTGACAGACAGCGGCTTATTTTACGGGTTGAAATGCTTCATTTTGTCTTCGAAAATATCTAGGGAGAAGCTTAACACTAACTGACTAGCCACGCAGACTTGGCGTTCAATGGTGTGGTATTTTGACAGACAATATCTTATTTTTCGGGTTCTTGCGTTCAATGGTGTGGTATTTTGACAGACAACATCTTATTTTACGGCTCGAAATGCTTCAATTTGTCTTCGAAAATTTCTAGGGAGATGCTCAACACTAACGACTGGCCACACAGATTTTGCGTTCAATGGTGTGGTATTTTGACAGACAATATCTTATTTTCGGAGTTCTTGTGTTCAATGGTGTGGTATTTTGATAGACAACAGCTTATTTTACGGATTGAAATGCTTCAATTTGTCTTCGAAAATTTCTAGGGAGATGCTCAACACTAACGACTGGCCACACAGATTTTGCGTTCAATGGTGTGGTATTTTGACAGACAATATTTTATTTTCGGAGTTTTTGCGGTCAATGGTGTGGTATTTTGACAGACAACATCCTATTTTACGGGTTGAAATGCTTCATCTTGTCTTCGAAAATTTCTAGGGAAAAGCTTAACACTAACTGACTGGCCACGCAGATTTTGCGTACAATGGTGTGGTATTTTGACAGACAATATCTTATTTTCGGAGATTTTGTGTTCAATGGTGTGGTATTTTGACAGACAACATCTTATTTCACGGGCTGAAATGCTCCATTTTGTCTTCGAAAATTTCTAGGGAGAAGCTTAACACTAACTGACTGGCCACACAGATTTTGCGTTCAATGGTGTGGTATTTTGACAGACAGTATCTTATTTTACGGAGTTCTTGCGTTCAATGGTGTGGTATTTTGACAGACAACGGCTCATTTTACGGATTGAAGTGCTTCAATTTGTCTTCGAAAATTTCTAGGGAGATGCTTAACACTAACTGACTGGCCACGCAGACTTTGCGTTCAATGGTGTGGTATTTTGACAGACAGCGTCTTATTTTACGGGTTGAAATGCTTCATTTTGTCTTCGAAAATTTCTAGGGAAAAGCCTAACACTAACTGACTGGCCACGCAGATTTTGCGTACAATGGTGTGGTATTTTGACAGACAATATCTTATTTTCGGAGATTTTGTGTTCAATGGTGTGGTATTTTGACAGACAACATCTTATTTTACGGGCTGAAATGCTCCATTTTGTCTTCGAAAATTTCTAGGGAGAAGCTTAACACTAACTGACTGGCCACACAGATTTTGCGTTCAATGGTGTGGTATTTTGACAGACAGTATCTTATTTTACGGAGTTCTTGCGTTCAATGGTGTGGTATTTTGACAGACAACGGCTCATTTTACGGATTGAAGTGCTTCAATTTGTCTTCGAAAATTTCTAGGGAGATGCTTAACACTAACTGACTGGCCACGCAGACTTTGCGTTCAATGGTGTGGTATTTTGACAGACAGCGTCTTATTTTACGGGTTGAAATGCTTCATTTTGTCTTCGAAAATTTCTAGGGAAAAGCTTAATACTAACTGACTGGCCACGCAGATTTTGCGCACAATGGTGTGGTATTTTGACAGACAATATCTTATTTTCGGAGATTTTGTGTTCAATGGTGTGGTATTTTGACAGACAACATCTTATTTTACGGGCTGAAATGCTTCATTTTGTCTTCGAAAATTTCTAGGGAGAAGCTTAACACTAACTGACTGGCCACACATATTTTGCGTTCAATGGTGTGGTATTTTGACAGGCAATATTTTATTTTCGGGGTTTTTGGGGTCAATGATGTAGTATTTTGACAGACAACATCTTATTTTACAGGTTGAAATGCTTCTTTTTGTCTTCGAAAACTCCTACTGAGAAGCTTAACACCAACTGACTGGCCACACATATTTTGCGTTCAATGGTGTGGTATTTTAACAGGCAACATTTTATTTTCGGAGTTTTTGCGGTCAATGATGTGGTATTTTGACAGACATCGTCTTATTTTCCAGGCTGAAATGCTTCATTTTGTCTTCGTAAATTTCTAGGGAGATGCTCAACACTAACGACTGGAAACACAGATTTTGCGTTCAATGGTGTGCTATTTTGACAGACAATATCTTATTTTTAGAGTTTTTGCGGTCAATGGTGTGGTATTTTGACAGACAACATCTTATATTCCGGGTTGGAATGCTTCAATTATTCTTCGAAAACTCCTAGGGAGAAGCTTAACACTAACGACTGGCCACACAGATTTTGCGTTCAATGGTGTGGTATTTTAACAGACAATATCTTATTTTTCCAGTTCTTGCGTTCAATGGTGTGGTATTTTGACAGACAACATCTTATTTTACGTTTTAAAATGGTTCATTTTGTGTTCGAAACTTTTTAGGGAGAAGCTTAACACTAACTGACTGGCCACACAGATTTTGCGTTCAATGGTGTGGTATTTTGACAGACAATATTTTACTTTCGGAGTTTTTGCGGTCAATGGTGTGGTATTTTGACAGACAACATCTTATTTTACGGATTGAAATGCTTCATTTTGTCTTCGAAAATTTCTAGGGAGAAGCTTAACCCTAACTGACTGCCCGCACATATTTTGCGTTCAATGGTGTGGTATTTTGACAGGCAATATTTCATTTTCTTGGTTTTTGCGGTCAATGATGTGGTATCTTGACAGACAACATTTTATTTTCCAGGTTGCAATGCTTAATTTGTTCTTCGAAAATATCTAGGGAGAAGCTTAACACTAACTGACTGGCCACGCAGACTTTGCGTTCAATGGTATGGTATTTTGACAGACAAGATCTTATTTTACGGGTTGAAGTGCTTCGTTTGGTCTTCGAAAATTTCTAGGGAGAAGCTTAACACTAACTGACTGGCCACACAGATTTTGCGTTCAATGGTGTGGTATTTTGACAGACAATATCTTATTTTCGGAGTTCTTGCGTTCAATGGTGTGGTATTTTGATAGACAACAGCTTATTTTACGGATTGAAATGCTTCAATTTGTCTTCGAAAATTTCTAGGGAGAAGCTTAACACTAACTGGCTGGCCACACAGAATTTGCGTTCAATGGTGTGGTATTTTGACAGACAATATCTTATTTTCGGAGTTCCTGCGTTCAATGGTGTGGTATTTTGACAGACAACAGCTCATTTTACGGATTGATGTGCTTCAATTTGTCTTCGAAAATTTCTAGGGAGATGCTTAACACTAACTGACTGGCCACGCAGACTTTGCGTTGTATGGTGTGGTATTTTGACAGACAGCGTCTTATTTTACGGGTTGAAATGCTTCATTTTGTCTTCGAAAATTTCTAGGGAGACGCTTAACACTAACTGACTGGCCACACAGATTTTGCGTTCAATGGTGTGGTATTTTGACCGACAATATCTTATTTTCGGAGTTTTTGCGTTCAATGGTGTGGTATTTTGATAGACAATAGCTTATTTTACTGATTGAAATGCTTTAATTTGTCTTCGAAAATTTCTAGGGAGATGCTCAACACTAACGACTGGCCACACAGATTTTGCGTTCAATGGTGTGGTATTTTGACAGACAATATCTTATTTTCGGAGTTTTTGCGGTCAATGGTGTGGTATTTTGACAGACAACATCTTATTTTACGGGTTGAAATGGTTCATTTTGTGTTCGAAACTTTTTAGGGAGAAGCTTAACCCTAACGACTGGCCACACAGATTTTGCGTTCAATGGTGTGGTATTTTGACAGACAATATCTTACTTTCGGAGTTTTTGCGGTCAATGATGTGGTATTTTGACAGACAACATTTTATTTTCCAGGTTGCAATGCTTCATTGTTTTTCCGAAAATATCTAGGGAGAAGCTTAACACTAACTGACTGGCCACACAGAATTTGCGTTCAATGGTGTGGTATTTTGACAGACAATATCTTTTTTTCGGAGTTTTTGCGGTCAATGGTGTGGTATTTTGACAGACAACATCTTATTTTACGCTTTGAATTGCTTCGTTTGGTCTTCGAAAATTTCTAGGGAGAAGCTTAACCATAACTGACTGCAAACACATATTTTGCGTTCAATGGTGTGGTATTTTAACAGGCAATATTTTATTTTCGGAGATTTTGCGGTCAATGATGTGGTATTTTGACAGACAACATCTTATTTTACGGGCTGAAATGCTTCATTTTGTCTTCGAAAATTTCTAGGAAGAAGCTTAACCATAACTGACTGCCCACACATATTTTGCGTTCAATGGTGTGGTATTTTAACAGGCAATATTTTGTTTTCGGAGTTTTTGCGGTCAATGATGTGGTATTTTGACAGACAACATCTTATTTTCCAGGTTGCAATGCTTCATTTTGACTTCGTAAATATCTAGGGAGAAGGTTAACACTAACTGACTGGCCACGCAGACTTTGCGTTCAATGGTGTGGTATTTTGACAGACAGTATCTTATTTTCGGAGATTTTGCGTTCAATGGTGTGGTATTTTGACAGACAACATCTTATTTTACGGGCTGAAATGCTTCATTTTGTCTTCGAAAATTTCTAGGAAGAAGCTTAACACTAACTGACTGGCCACACAGATTTTACGTTCAATGGTGTGGTATTTTGACAGACAATATCTTATTTTCCAGGTTGCAATGCTTCATTTTGACTTCGTAAATATCTAGGGAGAAGGTTAACACTAACTGACTGGCCACGCAGACTTTGCGTTCAATGGTGTGGTATTTTGACAGACAGTATCTTATTTTCGGAGATTTTGCGTTCAATGGTGTGGTATTTTGACAGACATCGTCTTATTTTCCAGGCTGAAATGCTTCATTTTGTCTTCGTAAATTTCTAGGGAGATGCTCAACACTAACGACTGGAAACACAGATTTTGCGTTCAATGGTGTGGTATTTTGACAGACGATATCTTATTTTCGGAGTTTTTGCGGTCAATGGTGTGGTATTTTGACAGACAACATCTTATTTTACGGGCTGAAATGCTTCATTTTGTCTTCGAAAATTTCTAGGAAGAAGCTTAACCATAACTGACTGCCCACACATATTTTGCGTTCAATGGTGTGGTATTTTAACAGGCAATATTTTGTTTTCGGAGTTTTTGCGGTCAATGATGTGGTATTTTGACAGACAACATCTTATTTTCCAGGTTGCAATGCTTCATTTTGACTTCGTAAATATCTAGGGAGAAGGTTAACACTAACTGACTGGCCACGCAGACTTTGCGTTCAATGGTGTGGTATTTTGACAGACAGTATCTTATTTTCGGAGATTTTGCGTTCAATGGTGTGGTATTTTGACAGACATCGTCTTATTTTCCAGGCTGAAATGCTTCATTTTGTCTTCGTAAATTTCTAGGGAGATGCTCAACACTAACGACTGGAAACACAGATTTTGCGTTCAATGGTGTGGTATTTTGACTGACGATATCTTATTTTCGGAGTTTTTGCGGTCAATGGTGTGGTATTTTGACAGACAATATCTTTTTTTCGGAGTTTTTGCGGTCAATGGTGTGGTATTTTGACAGACAACATCTTATTTTACGGGTTGAATTGCTTCATTTGGTCTTCGAAAATTTCTATGGAGAAGCTTAACCATAACTGACTGCCCACACATATTTTGCGTTCAATGGTGTGGTATTTTAACAGGCAATATTTTGTTTTCGGAGTTTTTGCGGTCAATGATGTGGTATTTTGACAGACAACATCTTATTTTCCAGGTTGCAATGCTTCATTTTGACTTCGTAAATATCTAGGGAGAAGGTTAACACTAACTGACTGGCCACGCAGACTTTGCGTTCAATGGTGTGGTATTTTGACAGACAGTATCTTATTTTCGGAGATTTTGCGTTCAATGGTGTGGTATTTTGACAGACAACATCTTATTTTACGGGCTGAAATGCTTCATTTTGTCTTCGAAAATTTCTAGGAAGAAGCTTAACACTAACTGACTGGCCACACAGATTTTACGTTCAATGGTGTGGTATTTTGACAGACAATATCTTATTTTCGGAGTTCTTGCGTTCAATGGTGTGGTATTTTGATAGACAGCAGCTTATTTTACTGATTGAAATGTTTCAGTTTGTCTTCGAAAATTTCTAGGGAAATGCTCAACACTAACGACTGGCCACACAGATTTTGCGTTCAACGGTGTGGTATTTTGACAGACAATATCTTATTTTCGGAGATTTTGCGGTAAATTGTGTGGTATTTTGACAGACAACATCTTATTTTCCAGGCTGAAATGCTTCATTTTGTCTTCGTAAATATCTAGGGAGAAGCTTAACACTAACTGACTGCCCACGCAGACTTTGCGTTCAATGGTGTGGTATTTTGACAGACAATATCTTATTTTCGGAGATTTTGTGTTCAATGGTGTGGTATTTTGACAGACAACATCTTATTTTACGGGTTGAAATGCTTCATTTTGTCTTCGAAAATTTCTAGGGAGAAGCTTAACCCTAACTGACTGCCCACACATATTTTGCGTTCAATTGTGTGGTATTTTGACAGGCAATATTTCATTTTCTTGGTTTTTGCGGTCAATGATGTGGTATCTTGACAGACAACATTTTATTTTCCAGGTTGCAATGCTTAATTTTTTCTTCGAAAATATCTAGGGAGAAGCTTAACACTAACTGACTGGCCACGCAGACTTTGCGTTCAATAGTATGGTATTTTGACAGACAATATCTTTTTTGCGGAGTTTTTGCGGTCAATGGTGTGGTATTTTGACAGACAACATCTTATTTTACGGGTTGAAATGCTTCATTTTGTCTTCGAAAATTTCTAGGGAGAAGCTTAACCATAACTGACTGGCCACACAGAATTTGCGTTCAATGGTGTGGTATTTTGACAGGCTATATTTTATTTTCGGAGTTTTTGCGGTCAATGGTGTGGTATTTTGACAGACAACATTTTATTTTCCAGGTTGCAATGCTTCATTTTTTTTCCGAAAATATCTAGGGAGAAGCTTAACACTAACTGACTGGCCACACAGAATTTGCGTTCAATGGTGTGGTATTTTGACAGACAATATCTTTTTTTCGGAGTTTTGCGGTCAATGGTGTGGTATTTTGACAGACAACGTCTTATTTTACGGGTTGAATTGCTTCATTTGGTCTTCGAAAATTTCTAGGGAGAAGCTTAACCATAACTGACTGCCCACACATATTTTGCGTTCAATGGTGTGGTAATATACAGGCAATATTTTGTTTTCGGAGTTTTTGCGGTCAATGATGTGGTATTTTGACAGACAACGTCTTATTTTCCAGGTTGCAATGCTTCATTTTGTCTTCGTAAATATCTAGGGAGAAGGTTAACACTAACTGACTGGCCACGCAGACTTTGCGTTCAATGGTGTGGTATTTTGACAGATAGTATCTTATTTGCGGAGATTTTGTGTTCAATGGTGTGGTATTTTGACAGACAACATCTTATTTTACGGGTTGAAATGCTTCATTTTGTCTTCGAAAATTTCTAGGGAGAAGCTTAAAACTAACTGACTGGCCACACAGATTTTGCGTTCAATGGTGTGGTATTTTGACAGACAATATCTTATTTTCGGAGTTCTTGCGTTCAATGGTGTGGTATTTTGATAGACAACAGCTTATTTTACTGATTGAAATGCTTCAATTTGTCTTCGAAAATTTCTAGGGAGATGCTCAACACTAACGACTGGCCACACAGATTTTGCGTTCAATGGTGTGGTATTTTGACAGACAATATCTTATTTTCGGAGTTTTTGCGGTCAATGGTGTGGTATTTTGACAGACAACATCTTATTTTACGGGTTGAAATGCTTCATTTTGTCTTCGAAAATTTCTAGGGAGAAGCTTAACACTAACTGACTGGCCACACAGATTTTGCGTTCAATGGTGTGGTATTTTGACAGGCAATATTTCATTTTCTTGGTTTTTGCGGTCAATGATGTGGTATCTTGACAGACAACATTTTATTTTCCAGGTTGCAATGCTTAATTTTTTCTTCGAAAATATCTAGGGAGAAGCTTAACACTAACTGACTGGCCACGCAGACTTTGCGTTCAATGGTATGGTATTTTGACAGACAATATCTTTTTTTCGGAGTTTTTGCCGTCAATGGTGTGGTATTTTGACAGACAACATCTTATTTTACGGGTTGAAATGCTCCATTTTGTCTTCGAAAATTTCTAGGGAGAAGCTTAACCACAACTGACTGCCCGCACATATTTTGCGTTCAATGGTGTGGTATTTTGACAGGCAATATTTTATTTTCGGAGTTTTTGCGGTCAATGATGTGGTATTTTGACAGACAACATTTTATTTTCCAGGTTGCAATGCTTTATTTTTTTTCGAAAATATCTAGCTAGAAGCTTAACACTAACTGACTGGCCACACAGAATTTGCGTTCAATGGTGTGGTATTTTGACAGACAATATTTTTTTTCGCAGTTTTTGCGGTCAATGGTGTGGTATTTTGACAGACAACAGCTTATTTTACGGATTGAAATGCTTCAATTTGTCTTCGAAAATTTCTAGGGAGATGCTCAACACTAACGACTGGCCACACAGATTTTGCGTTCAATGGTGTGGTATTTTGACAGACAATATCTTATTTTCGGAGTTTTTGCGGTCAATGGTGTGGTATTTTGACAGAAAACATCTTATTTTCCAGGCTGAAATGCTTCATTTTGTCTTCGTAAATATCTAGGGAGAAGCTTAACACTAACTGACTGGCCACGCAGATTTTGCGCACAATGGTGTGGTATTTTGACAGACAATGTCTTATTTTCGGAGATTTTGTGTTCAATGGTGTGGTATTTTGACAGACAACATCTTATTTTACGGGCTGAAATGCTTCATTTTGTCTTCGAAAATTTCTAGGGAGAAGCTTAACACTAACTGACTGGCCACACATATTTTGCGTTCAATGGTGTGGTATTTTGACAGGCAATATTTTATTTTCGGGGTTTTTGGGGTCAATGATGTGGTATTTTGACAGACAACATCTTATTTTACGGGTTGAAATGCTTCATTTTGTCTTCGAAAACTCTTATTGAGAAGCTTAACACCAACTGACTGGCCACACATATTTTGCGTTCAATGGTGTGGTATTTTAACAGGCAATATTTTATTTTCGGAGTTTTTGCGGTCAATGATGTGGTATTTTGACAGACATCGTCTTATTTTCCAGGCTGAAATGCTTCATTTTGTCTTCGTAAATTTCTAGGGAGATGCTCAACACTAACGACTGGCCACACAGATTTTGCGTTCAATGGTGTGGTATTTTGACAGACGATATCTTATTTTCGGAGTTTTTGCGGTCAATGGTGTGGTATTTTGACAGACAATATCTTTTTTTCTGAGTTTTTGCGGTCAATGGTGTGGTATTTTGACAGACAACATCTTATTTTACGGGTTGAATTGCTTCATTTGGTCTTCGAAAATTTCTATGGAGAAGCTTAACCATAACTGACTGCCCACACATATTTTGCGTTCAATGGTGTGGTATTTTAACAGGCAATATTTTGTTTTCGGAGTTTTTGCGGTCAATGATGTGGTATTTTGACAGACAACATCTTATTTTCCAGGTTGCAATGCTTCATTTTGACTTCGTAAATATCTAGGGAGAAGGTTAACACTAACTGACTGGCCACGCAGACTTTGCGTTCAATGGTGTGGTATTTTGACAGACAGTATCTTATTTTCGGAGATTTTGCGTTCAATGGTGTGGTATTTTGACAGACAACATCTTATTTTACGGGCTGAAATGCTTCATTTTGTCTTCGAAAATTTCTAGGAAGAAGCTTAACACTAACTGACTGGCCACACAGATTTTACGTTCAATGGTGTGGTATTTTGACAGACAATATCTTATTTTCGGAGTTCTTGCGTTCAATGGTGTGGTATTTTGATAGACAGCAGCTTATTTTACTGATTGAAATGTTTCAGTTTGTCTTCGAAAATTTCTAGGGAAATGCTCAACACTAACGACTGGCCACACAGATTTTGCGTTCAACGGTGTGGTATTTTGACAGACAATATCTTATTTTCGGAGATTTTGCGGTAAATTGTGTGGTATTTTGACAGACAACATCTTATTTTCCAGGCTGAAATGCTTCATTTTGTCTTCGTAAATATCTAGGGAGAAGCTTAACACTAACTGACTGCCCACGCAGACTTTGCGTTCAATGGTGTGGTATTTTGACAGACAATATCTTATTTTCGGAGATTTTGTGTTCAATGGTGTGGTATTTTGACAGACAACATCTTATTTTACGGGTTGAAATGCTTCATTTTGTCTTCGAAAATTTCTAGGGAGAAGCTTAACCCTAACTGACTGCCCACACATATTTTGCGTTCAATTGTGTGGTATTTTGACAGGCAATATTTCATTTTCTTGGTTTTTGCGGTCAATGATGTGGTATCTTGACAGACAACATTTTATTTTCCAGGTTGCAATGCTTAATTTTTTCTTCGAAAATATCTAGGGAGAAGCTTAACACTAACTGACTGGCCACGCAGACTTTGCGTTCAATAGTATGGTATTTTGACAGACAATATCTTTTTTGCGGAGTTTTTGCGGTCAATGGTGTGGTATTTTGACAGACAACATCTTATTTTACGGATTGAAATGCTTCATTTTGTCTTCGAAAATTTCTAGGGAGAAGCTTAACCATAACTGACTGCCCGCACATATTTTGCGTTCAATGGTGTGGTATTTTGACAGGCTATATTTTATTTTCGGAGTTTTTGCGGTCAATGATGTGGTATTTTGACAGACAACATTTTATTTTCCAGGTTGCAATGCTTCATTTTTTTTCCGAAAATATCTAGGGAGAAGCTTAACACTAACTGACTGGCCACACAGAATTTGCGTTCAATGGTGTGGTATTTTGACAGACAATATCTTTTTTTCGGCGTTT
The DNA here is from genome assembly GCA_945910035.1 of Brachypalpus laphriformis. NCBI lineage: Eukaryota > Metazoa > Arthropoda > Insecta > Diptera > Syrphidae > Brachypalpus > Brachypalpus laphriformis. The sequence goes on along the minus strand of OX246756.1, from coordinate 114,639,427 downwards.
TGCGGTCAATGGTGTGGTATTTTGACAGACAACGTCTTATTTTACGGGTTGAATTGCTTCATTTGGTCTTCGAAAATTTCTAGGGAGAAGCTTAACCATAACTGACTGCCCACACATATTTTGCGTTCAATGGTGTGGTAATATACAGGCAATATTTTGTTTTCGGAGTTTTTGCGGTCAATAATGTGGTATTTTGACAGACAACGTCTTATTTTCCAGGTTGCAATGCTTCATTTTGTCTTCGTAAATATCTAGGGAGAAGGTTAACACTAACTGACTGGCCACGCAGACTTTGCGTTCAATGGTGTGGTATTTTGACAGATAGTATCTTATTTGCGGAGATTCTGTGTTCAATGGTGTGGTATTTTGACAGACAACATCTTATTTTACGGGTTGAAATGCTTCATTTTGTCTTCGAAAATTTCTAGGGAGAAGCTTAAAACTAACTGACTGGCCACACAGATTTTGCGTTCAATGGTGTGGTATTTTGACAGACAATATCTTATTTTCGGAGTTCTTGCGTTCAATGGTGTGGTATTTTGATAGACAACAGCTTATTTTACGGATTGAAATGCTTCAATTTGTCTTCGAAAATTTCTAGGGAGATGCTCAACACTAACGACTGGCCACACAGATTTTGCGTTCAATGGTGTGGTATTTTGACAGACAATATCTTATTTTCGGAGTTTTTGCGGTCAATGGTGTGGTATTTTGACAGACAACATCTTATTTTACGGGTTGAAATGCTTCATTTTGTCTTCGAAAATTTCTAGGGAGAAGCTTAACCCCAACTGACTGCCCACACATATTTTGCGTTCAATTGTGTGGTATTTTGACAGGCAATATTTCATTTTCTTGGTTTTTGCGGTCAACGATGTGGTATCTTGACAGACAACATTTTATTTTCCAGGTTGCAACGCTTAATTTTTTCTTCGAAAATATCTAGGGAGAAGCTTAACACTAACTGACTGGCCACGCAGACTTTGCGTTCAATGGTATGGTATTTTGACAGACAATATCTTTTTTTCGGAGTTTTTGCGGTCAATGGTGTGGTATTTCGGCAGACAACATCTTATTTTACGGGTTGAAATGCTTCATTTTGTCTTCGAAAATTTCTAGGGAGAAGCTTAACCATAACTGACTGCCCACACATATTTTGCGTTCAATGGTGTGGTATTTTAACAGGCCATATTTTATCTTCGGAGTTTTTGCGGTCAATGATGTGGTATTTTGACAGACAACATCTTATTTTCCAGGCTGAAATGCTTCATTTTGTCTTCGTAAATATCTAGGGAGAAGCTTAACACTAACTGACTGGCCACGCAGACTTTGCGTTCAATGGTGTGGTATTTTGACAGACAACATCTTATTTTACGGGCTGGAATGCTTCATTTTGTCTTCGAAAATTTCTAGGGAGAAGCTTAACACTAATTGACTGGCCACACAGATTGTGCGTTCAATGGTGTGGTATTTTGACAGACAATATCTTATTTTCGGAGTTCTTGCGTTCAATGGTGTGGTATTTTGACAGACAACAGGTTATTTCACGGATTGAAATGCTTCAATTTGTCTTCGAAAATTTCTATTAGATGCTCAACATTAACGAGTGGCCACACAGATTTTGCGTTCAATGGTGTGGTATTTTGACAGACAATATCTTATTTTCGGAGTTTTTGCGGTCAATGGTGTGGTATTTTGACAGACAATATCTTATTTTCGGAGATTTTACGTTCAATGGTGTGGTATTTTGACAGACAACATCTTACTTTACGGGCTGAAATGCTTCATTTTGTCTTCAAAACTTTATAGGGAGAAGCTTAACGCTAATTGACTGTCCACACAGATTTTGCGTTCAATGGTGTGGTATTTTGACAGGCTATATTTTATTTTCGGAGTTTTTGCGGTCAATGGTGTGGTATTTTGACAGATAACATCTTATTTTACGGATTGAAGTGCTTCAATTTGTCTTCGAAAATTTCTAGGGAGAAGCTTAAGAATGTCTGACTGGCCACATAGATCTTGCGTTAAATGGTGTATTATTTTAGCAGACAATATCTTATTTTCTTGGTTTTTGCGTTCAATGGTGTAGTATTTTGACAGATAACATCTTATATTCCGGGTTGAAATGCTTCAATTGGTCTTCGGAAACTTCTAGGGGGAAGCTTAACACTAACTGACTGGCCACACAGATTTTGCATTCAATGGTGTGGTATTCTGACAGACAATATCTTATTTTCCGGATTAAAATGTTTTATTTTGTCTTCGCAAACTTCTAGGAAAAAGCTTAAGAGTGTCTGACTGGCCACACAGATTTTGCGTTCAATGGTGTGGTATTTTTACAGACAATATTTTATTTTCGGAGTTTTTGCTTTCAATGGTGTGGTATTTTGGCAGACAACATCTTATTTTACGGGTTGAAATGTTTCATTGTGTCTTCGAAATTATCTAGGGAGCAGCATAACACTAACTGACTAGCCAGGCAGACTTTGCGTTCAATGGTGTGGTATTTTGAAAGACAATATCTTATTTTTCGAGTTCTTGCGTTCAATGGTGTGGTATTTTGACAGACAACGGCTTATTTTACGGGTTGAAATGCTTCATTTTGTCTTCGAAAATATCTAGGGAGAAGCTTAACAGTAACTGACTAGCCACGCAGACTTGGCGTTCAATGGTGTGGTATTTTGACAGACAATATCTTATTTTTCGGGTTCTTGCGTTCAATGGTGTGGTATTTTGACAGACAACATCTTATTTTACGGATCGAAATGCTTCAATTTGTCTTCGAAAATTTCTAGGGAGATGCTCAACACTAACGACTGGCCACACAGATTTTGCATTCAATGGTGTGGTATTTTGACAGACAATATCTTATTTTCGAAGTTTTTGCGGTCAATAGTGTGCTATTTTGACAGACAACATCTTATTTTCCAGATTGAAATGCTTCATTTTGTCTTCGAAAATTTCTAGGGAGAAGCTTAACCATAACTGACTGCCCACACATATTTTGCGTTCAATGGTGTGGTATTTTGACAGGCAATATTTTATTTTCGGGGTTTTTGGGGTTAATGATGTGGTATTTTGACAGACAACGTCTTATTTTACGGGTTGAAATGCTTCATTTTGTCTTCGAAAATTTCTAGGGAGAAGCTTAACACTAACTGACTGGCCACACAGATTTTGCGTTCAATGGTGTGGTATTTTGACAGACAATATCTTATTTTCGGAGTTCTTGCGTTCAATGGTGTGGTATTTTGATAGACAACAGCTTATTTTACGGATTGAAATGCTTCAATTTGTCTTCGAAAATTTCTAGGGAGATGCTCAACACTAACGACTGGCCACACAGATTTTGCGTTCAATGGTGTGGTATTTTGACAGACAATATCTTACTTTCGGAGTTTTTGCGGTCAATGGTGTGGTATTTTGACAGACAACATCTTATTTTACGGGCTGAAATGCTTCATTTTGTCTTCGAAAATTTCTAGGGAAAAGCTTAACACTAACTGACTGGCCACGCAGATTTTGCGTACAATGGTGTGGTATTTTGACAGACAATATCTTATTTTCGGAGATTTTGTGTTCAATGGTGTGGTATTTTGACAGACAACATCTTATTTTACGGGCTGAAATGCTCCATTTTGTCTTCGAAAATTTCTAGGGAGAAGCTTAACACTAACTGACTGGCCACACAGATTTTGCGTTCAATGGTGTGGTGTTTTGACAGACAATATCTTATTTTCGGAGTTCTTGCGTTCAATGGTGTGGTATTTTGACAGACAACAGCTCATTTTACGGATTGAAGTGCTTCAATTTGTCTTCGAAAATTTCTAGGGAGATGCTTAACACTAACTGACTGGCCACGCAGATTTTGCGCACAATGGTGTGGTATTTTGACAGACAATGTCTTATTTTCGGAGATTTTGTGTTCAATGGTGTGGTATTTTGACAGACAACATCTTATTTTACGGGCTGAAATGCTTCATTTTGTCTTCGAAAATTTCTAGGGAGAAGCTTAACACTAACTGACTGGCCACACATATTTTGCGTTCAATGGTGTGGTATTTTGACAGGCAATATTTTATTTTCGGGGTTTTTGGGGTCAATGATGTGGTATTTTGACAGACAACATCTTATTTTACGGGTTGAAATGCTTCATTTCGTCTTCGAAAACTCCTATTGAGAAGCTTAACACCAACTGACTGGCCACACATATTTTGCGTTCAATGGTGTGGTATTTTAACAGGCAATATTTTATTTTCGGAGTTTTTGCGGTCAATGATGTGGTATTTTGACAGACATCGTCTTATTTTCCAGGCTGAAATGCTTCATTTTGTCTTCGTAAATTTCTAGGGAGATGCTCAACACTAACGACTGGAAACACAGATTTTGCGTTCAATGGTGTGGTATTTTGACAGACGATATCTTATTTTCGGAGTTTTTGCGGTCAATGGTGTGGTATTTTGACAGACAACATCTTATATTCCGGGTTGGAATGCTTCAATTGGTCTTCGAAAACTCCTATTGAGAAGCTCAACACTAACGACTGGCCACACAGATTTTGCGTTCAATGGTATGGTATTTTAACAGACAATATCTTATTTTTCGAGTTCTTGCGTTCAATGGTGTGGTATTTTGACAGACATCATTTTATTTTACGTGTTGAAATGCTTCATTTTGTCTTCGAAACTTTTTAGGGAAAGCTTAACCGTAACTGACCGGCCACACAGATTTTGCGTTCAATGGTGTGGTATTTTGACAGACAATATTTTACTTTCGGAGTTTTTGCGGTCAATGGTGTGGTATTTTGACAGACAACATCTTATTTTACGGATTGAAATGCTTCATTTTGTCTTCGAAAATTTCTAGGGAGAAGCTTAACCCTAACTGACTGCCCGCACATATTTTGCGTTCAATGGTGTGGTATTTTGACAGGCAATATTTTATTTTCGGAGTTTTTGCGGTCAATGATGTGGTATTTTGACAGACAACATCTTATTTTACGGGTTGCAATGCTTCATTTTTTTTCCGAAAATATCTAGGGAGAAGCTTAACACTAACTGACTGGCCACACAGAATTTGCGTTCAATGGTGTGGTATTTTGACAGACAATATCTTTTTTTCGGAGTTTTTGCGGTCAATGGTGTGGTATTTTGACAGACAACATCTTATTTTACGGGTTGAATTGCTTCATTTGGTCTTCGAAAATTTCTACGGAGAAGCTTAACCATAACTGACTGCCCACACATATTTTGCGTTCAATGGTGTGGTAAATTAACAGGCAATATTTTGTTTTCGGAGTTTTTGCGGTCAATGATGTGGTATTTTGACAGACAACATCTTATTTTCCAGGTTGCAATGCTTCATTTTGACTTCGTAAATATCTAGGGAGAAGGTTAACACTAACTGACTGGCCACGCAGACTTTGCGTTCAATGGTGTGGTATTTTGACAGACAGTATCTTATTTTCGGAGATTTTGTGTTCAATGGTGTGGTATTTTGACAGACAATATCCTATTTTACGTACTGAAATGCTTCATTTTGTCTTCGAAAATTTCTAGGAAGAAGCTTAACACTAACTGACTGGCCACACAGATTTTGCGTTCAATGGTGTGGTATTTTGACAGACAATATCTTATTTTCCGAGTTCTTGCGTTCAATGGTGTGGTATTTTGACAGACAACATCTTATTTTACGGGTTGAAATGCTTCATTTTGTCTTCGAAAATTTCTAGGGAGAAGCTTAACCCTAACTGACTGCCCACACATATTTTGCGTTCAATTGTGTGGTATTTTGACAGGCAATATTTCATTTTCTTGGTTTTTGCGGTTAATGATGTGGTATCTTGATTTCTTATTTTACTGATTGAAATGCTTCAGTTTGTCTTCGAAAATTTCTAGGGAGATGCTCAACACTAACGACTGGCCACACAGATTTTGCGTTCAACGGTGTGGTATTTTGACAGACAATATCTTATTTTCGGAGATTTTGCGGTCAATTGTGTGGTATTTTGACAGACAACATCTTATTTTCAAGGCTGAAATGCTTCATTTTGTCTTCGTAAATATCTAGGGAGAAGCTTAACCATAACTGACTGGCCACGCAGACTTTGCGTTCAATGGTGTGGTATTTTGACAGACAATATCTTATTTTCGGAGATTTTGTGTTCAATGGTGTGGTATTTTGACAGACAACATCTTATTTTACGGGTTGAAATGCTTCATTTTGTCTTCGAAAATTTCTAGGGAGAAGCTTAACCCTAACTGACTGCCCACACATATTTTGCGTTCAATTGTGTGGTATTTTGACAGGCAATATTTCATTTTCTTGGTTTTTGCGGTTAATGATGTGGTATCTTGACAGACAACATTTTATTTTCCAGGTTGCAATGCTTAATTTTTTCTTCGAAAATATCTAGGGAGAAGCTTAACACTAACTCACTGGCCACGCAGACTTTGCGTTCAATGGTATGGTATTTTGACAGACAATATCTTTTTTGCGGAGTTTTTGCGGTCAATGGTGTGGTATTTTGACAGACAACATCTTATTTTACGGGTTGAAATGCTTCATTTTGTCTTCGAAAATTTCTAGGGAGAAGCTTAACCATAACTGACTGCCCGCACATATTTTGCGTTCAATGGTGTGGTATTTTGACAGGCAATATTTTATTTTCGGAGTTTTTGCGGTCAATGATGTGGTATTTTGACATACAACATTTTATTTTCCAGGTTGCAATGCTTCATTTTATTTCCGAAAATATCTAGGGAGAAGCTTAACACTAACTGACTGGCCACACAGAATTTGCGTTCAATGGTGTGGTATTTTGACAGACAATATCTTTTTTTCGGAGTTTTTGCGGTTAATGGTGTGGTATTTTGACAGACAACGTCTTATTTTACGGGTTGAATTGCTTCATTTGGTCTTCGAAAATTTCTAGGGAGAAGCTTAACCATAACTGACTGCCCACACATATTTTGCGTTCAATGACGCTAATTGACTGGCCACACAGATTTTGCGTTCAATGGTGTGGTATTTTTACAGACAATATTTTATTTTCGGAGATTTTGCTTTCAATGGTGTGGTATTTTGGCAGACAACATCTTATTTTACGGGTTGAAATGCTTCATTGTGACTTCGAAATTATCTAGGGAGCAGCATAACACTAACTGACTAGCCACGCAGACTTTGCGTTCAATGGTGTGGTATTTTGAAAGACAATATCTTATTTTTCGAGTTCTTGCGTTCAATGGTGTGGTATTTTGACAGACAGCGGCTTATTTTACGGGTTGAAATGCTTCATTTTGTCTTCGAAAATATCTAGGGAGAAGCTTAACACTAACTGACTAGCCACGCAGACTTGGCGTTCAATGGTGTGGTATTTTGACAGACAATATCTTATTTTTCGGGTTCTTGCGTTCAATGGTGTGGTATTTTGACAGACAACATCTTATTTTACGGATCGAAATGCTTCAATTTGTCTTCGAAAATTTCTAGGGAGATGCTCAACACTAACGACTGGCCACACAGATTTTGCGTTCAATGGTGTGGTATTTTGACAGACAATATCTTATTTTCGGAGTTCTTGTGTTCAATGGTGTGGTATTTTGATAGACAACAGCTTATTTTACGGATTGAAATGCTTCATTTTGTCTTCGAAAATTTCTAGGGAGATGCTCAACACTAACGACTGGCCACACAGATTTTGCGTTCAATGGTGTGGTATTTTGACAGACAATATCTTATTTTCGGAGATTTTGTGTTCAATGGTGTGGTATTTTAACAGACAACATCTTATTTTACGGGCTGAAATGCTCCATTTTGTCTTCGAAAATTTCTAGGGAGAAGCTTAACACTAACTGACTGGCCACACAGATTTTGCGTTCAATGGTGTGGTATTTTGACAGACAATATCTTATTTTCGGAGTTCTTGTGTTCAATGGTGTGGTATTTTGATAGACAACATCCTATTTTACGGGTTGAAATGCTTCATCTTGTCTTCGAAAATTTCTAGGGAGATGCTCAACACTAACGACTGGCCACACAGATTTTGCGTTCAATGGTGTGGTATTTTGACAGACAATATCTTATTTTCGGAGTTTTTGCGGTCAATGGTGTGGTATTTTGACAGACAACATCCTATTTTACGGGTTGAAATGCTTCATCTTGTCTTCGAAAATTTCTAGGGAAAAGCTTAACACTAACTGACTGGCCACGCAGATTTTGCGTACAATGGTGTGGTATTTTGACAGACAATATCTTATTTTCGGAGATTTTGTGTTCAATGGTGTGGTATTTTAACAGACAACATCTTATTTTACGGGCTGAAATGCTCCATTTTGTCTTCGAAAATTTCTAGGGAGAAGCTTAACACTAACTGACTGGCCACACAGATTTTGCGTTCAATGGTGTGGTATTTTGACAGACAATATCTTATTTTCGGAGTTCTTGTGTTCAATGGTGTGGTATTTTGATAGACAACAGCTTATTTTACGGATTGAAATGCTTCAATTTGTCTTCGAAAATTTCTAGGGAGATGCTCAACACTAACGACTGGCCACACAGATTTTGCGTTCAATGGTGTGGTATTTTGACAGACAATATCTTATTTTCGGAGTTTTTGCGGTCAATGGTGTGGTATTTTGACAGACAACATCCTATTTTACGGGTTGAAATGCTTCATCTTGTCTTCGAAAATTTCTAGGGAAAAGCTTAACACTAACTGACTGGCCACGCAGATTTTGCGTACAATGGTGTGGTATTTTGACAGACAATATCTTATTTTCGGAGATTTTGTGTTCAATGGTGTGGTATTTTGACAGGCAACATCTTATTTTACGGGCTGAAATGCTCCATTTTGTCTTCGAAAATTTCTAGGGAGAAGCTTAACACTAACTGACTGGCCACACAGATTTTGCGTTCAATGGTGTGGTATTTTGACAGACAATATCTTATTTTACGGAGTTCTTGCGTTCAATGGTGTGGTATTTTGACAGACAACGGCTCATTTTACGGATTGAAGTGCTTCAATTTGTCTTCGAAAATTTCTAGGGAGATGCTCAACACTAACGACTGGCCACACAGATTTTGCGTTCAATGGTGTGGTATTTTGACAGACAATATCTTATTTTCGGAGTTCTTGTGTTCAATGGTGTGGTATTTTGATAGACAACAGCTTATTTTACGGATTGAAATGCTTCAATTTGTCTTCGAAAATTTCTATGGAGATGCTCAACACTAACGACTGGCCACACAGATTTTGCGTTCAATGGTGTGGTATTTTGACAGACAATATCTTATTTTTCGGGTTCTTGCGTTCAATGGTGTGGTATTTTGACAGACAACATCTTATTTTACGGATCGAAATGCTTCAATTTGTCTTCGAAAATTTCTAGGGAGATGCTCAACACTAACGACTGGCCACACAGATTTTGCGTTCAATGGTGTGGTATTTTGACAGACAATATCTTATTTTCGGAGTTCTTGTGTTCAATGGTGTGGTATTTTGATAGACAACAGCTTATTTTACGGATTGAAATGCTTCAATTTGTCTTCGAAAATTTCTAGGGAGATGCTCAACACTAACGACTGGCCACACAGATTTTGCGTTCAATGGTGTGGTATTTTGACAGACAATATCTTATTTTCGGAGTTTTTGCGGTCAATGGTGTGGTATTTTGACAGACAACATCCTATTTTACGGGTTGAAATGCTTCATCTTGTCTTCGAAAATTTCTAGGGAAAAGCTTAACACTAACTGACTGGCCACGCAGATTTTGCGTACAATGGTGTGGTATTTTGACAGACAATATCTTATTTTCGGAGATTTTGTGTTCAATGGTGTGGTATTTTGACAGACAACATCTTATTTTACGGGCTGAAATGCTCCATTTTGTCTTCGAAAATTTCTAGGGAGAAGCTTAACACTAACTGACTGGCCACACAGATTTTGCGTTCAATGGTGTGGTATTTTGACAGACAGCGTCTTATTTTACGGGTTGAAATGCTTCATTTTGTCTTCGAAAATTTCTAGGGAAAAGCTTAATACTAACTGACTGGCCACGCAGATTTTGCGCACAATGGTGTGGTATTTTGACAGACAATATCTTATTTTCGGAGATTTTGTGTTCAATGGTGTGGTATTTTGACAGACAACATCTTATTTTACGGGCTGAAATGCTTCATTTTGTCTTCGAAAATTTCTAGGGAGAAGCTTAACACTAACTGACTGGCCACACATATTTTGCGTTCAATGGTGTGGTATTTTGACAGGCAATATTTTATTTTCGGGGTTTTTGGGGTCAATGATGTGGTATTTTGACAGACAACATCTTATTTTACGGGTTGAAATGCTTCATTTTGTCTTCGAAAACTCCTAGGGAGGAGCTTAACACCAACTGACTGGCCACACATATTTTGCGTTCAATGGTGTGGTATTTTAACAGGCAATATTTTATTTTCGGAGTTTTTGCGGTCAATGATGTGGTATTTTGACAGACATCGTCTTATTTTCCAGGCTGAAATGCTTCATTTTGTCTTCGTAAATTTCTAGGGAGATGCTCAACACTAACGACTGGAAACACAGATTTTGCGTTCAATGGTGTGCTATTTTGACAGACAATATCTTATTTTCGGAGTTTTTGCGGTCAATGGTGTGGTATTTTGACAGACAACATCTTATATTCCGGGTTGGAATGCTTCAATTATTCTTCGAAAACTCCTAGGGAGAAGCTTAACACTAACGACTGGCCACACAGATTTTGCGGTCAATGGTGTTTTATTTTAACAGACAATATCTTATTTTTCGAGTTCTTGCGTTCAATGGTGTGGTATTTTGACAGACAACATCTTATTTTACGGGTTGAAATGGTTCATTTTGTGTTCGAAACTTTTTAGGGAGAAGCTTAACACTAACTGACTGGCCACACAGATTTTGCGTTCAATGGTGTGGTATTTTGACAGACAATATTTTACTTTCGGAGTTTTTGCGGTCAATGGTGTGGTATTTTGACAGACAACATCTTATTTTACGGATTGAAATGCTTCATTTTGTCTTCGAAAATTTCTAGGGAGAAGCTTAACCCTAACTGACTGCCCGCACATATTTTGCGTTCAATGGTGTGGTATTTTGACAGGCAATATTTCATTTTCTTGGTTTTTGCGGTCAATGATGTGGTATCTTGACAGACAACATTTTATTTTCCAGGTTGCAATGCTTAATTTGTTCTTCGAAAATATCTAGGGAGAAGCTTAACACTAACTGACTGGCCACGCAGACTTTGCGTTCAATGGTATGGTATTTTGACAGACAAGATCTTATTTTACGGGTTGAAGTGCTTCGTTTGGTCTTCGAAAATTTCTAGGGAGAAGCTTAACACTAACTGACTGGCCACACAGATTTTGCGTTCAATGGTGTGGTATTTTGACAGACAATATCTTATTTTCGGAGTTCTTGCGTTCAATGGTGTGGTATTTTGATAGACAACAGCTTATTTTACGGATTGAAATGCTTCAATTTGTCTTCGAAAATTTCTAGGGAGAAGCTTAACACTAACTGGCTGGCCACACAGATTTTGCGTTCAATGGTGTGGTATTTTGACAGACAATATCTTATTTTCGGAGTTCCTGCGTTCAATGGTGTGGTATTTTGACAGACAACAGCCCATTTTACGGATTGATGTGCTTCAATTTGTCTTCGAAAATTTCTAGGGAGATGCTTAACACTAACTGACTGGCCACGCAGACTTTGCGTTGTATGGTGTGGTATTTTGACAGACAGCGTCTTATTTTACGGGTTGAAATGCTTCATTTTGTCTTCGAAAATTTCTAGGGAGACGCTTAACACTAACTGACTGGCCACACAGATTTTGCGTTCAATGGTGTGGTATTTTGACCGACAATATCTTATTTTCGGAGTTTTTGCGTTCAATGGTGTGGTATTTTGATAGACAACAGCTTATTTTACTGATTGAAATGCTTTAATTTGTCTTCGAAAATTTCTAGGGAGATGCTCAACACTAACGACTGGCCACACAGATTTTGCGTTCAATGGTGTGGTATTTTGACAGACAATATCTTATTTTCGGAGTTTTTGCGGTCAATGGTGTGGTATTTTGACAGACAACATCTTATTTTACGGGTTGAAATGGTTCATTTTGTGTTCGAAACTTTTTAGGGAGAAGCTTAACCCTAACGACTGGCCACACAGATTTTGCGTTCAATGGTGTGGTATTTTGACAGACAATATCTTACTTTCGGAGTTTTTGCGGTCAATGATGTGGTATTTTGACAGACAACATTTTATTTTCCAGGTTGCAATGCTTCATTGTTTTTCCGAAAATATCTAGGGAGAAGCTTAACACTAACTGACTGGCCACACAGATTTTGCGTTCAATGGTGTGGTATTTTGACAGGCAATATCTTTTTTTCGGAGTTTTAGCGGTCAATGGTGTGGTATTTTGACAGACAACATCTTATTTTACGCTTTGAATTGCTTCGTTTGGTCTTCGAAAATTTCTAGGGAGAAGCTTAACCATAACTGACTGCAAACACATATTTTGCGTTCAATGGTGTGGTATTTTAACAGGTAATATTTGGTTTTCGGAGTTTTTGCGGTCAATGATGTGGTATTTTGACAGACAACATCTTATTTTCCAGGTTGCAATGCTTCATTTTGTCTTCGTAAATATCTAGGGAGAAGGTTAACACTAACCGACTGGCCACGCAGACTTTGCGTTCAATGGTGTGGTATTTTGACAGACAGTATCTTATTTTCGGAGATTTTGTGTTCAATGGTGTGGTATTTTGACAGACAACATCTTATTTTACGGGCTGAAATGCTTCATTTTGTCTTCGAAAATTTCTAGGAAGACGCTTAACACTAACTGACTTTCCACACAGATTTTGCGTTCAATGGTGTGGTATTTTGACCGACAATATCTTATTTTCGGAGTTTTTGCGTTCAATGGTGTGGTATTTTGATAGACAACAGCTTATTTTACTGATTGAAATGCTTTAATTTGTCTTCGAAAATTTCTAGGGAGATGCTCAACACTAACGACTGGCCACACAGATTTTGCGTTCAATGGTGTGGTATTTTGACAGACAATATCTTATTTTCGGAGTTTTTGCGGTCAATGGTGTGGTATTTTGACAGACAACATCTTATTTTACGGGTTGAAATGCTTCATTTTGTCTTCGAAAATTTCTAGGGAGAAGCTTAACACTAACTGACTGGCCACGCAGATTTTGCGTTCAATGGTGTGGTATTTTGACAGGCAATATTTCATTTTCTTGGTTTTTGCGGTCAATGATGTGGTATCTTGACAGACAACATCTTATTTTCCAGGTTGCAATGCTTAATTTTTTCTTCGAAAATATCTAGGGAGAAGCTTAACACTAACTGACTGGCCACGCAGACTTTGCGTTCAATGGTGTGGTATTTTGACCGACAATATCTTATTTTCGGAGTTTTTGCATTCAATGGTGTGGTATTTTGATAGACAACAGCTTATTTTACTGATTGAAATGCTTTAATTTGTCTTCGAAAATTTCTAGGGAGATGCTCAACACTAACGACTGGCCACACAGATTTTGCGTTCAATGGTATGGTATTTTGACAGACAATATCTTTTTTTCGGAGTTTTTGCCGTCAATGGTGTGGTATTTTGACAGACAACATCTTATTTTACGGGTTGAAATGCTCCATTTTGTCTTCGAAAATTTCTAGGGAGAAGCTTAACCACAACTGACTGCCCGCACATATTTTGCGTTCAATGGTGTGGTATTTTGACAGGCAATATTTTATTTTCGGAGTTTTTGCGGTCAATGATGTGGTATTTTGACAGACAACATTTTATTTTCCAGGTTGCAATGCTTTATTTTTTTTCGAAAATATCTAGCTAGAAGCTTAACACTAACTGACTGGCCACACAGAATTTGCGTTCAATGGTGTGGTATTTTGACAGACAATATTTTTTTTCGCAGTTTTTGCGGTCAATGGTGTGGTATTTTGACAGACAACAGCTTATTTTACGGATTGAAATGCTTCAATTTGTCTTCGAAAATTTCTAGGGAGATGCTCAACACTAACGACTAGCCACACAGATTTTGCGTTCAATGGTGTGGTATTTTGACAGACAATATCTTATTTTCGGAGTTTTTGCGGTCAATGGTGTGGTATTTTGACAGAAAACATCTTATTTTCCAGGCTGAAATGCTTCATTTTGTCTTCGTAAATATCTAGGGAGAAGCTTAACACTAACTGACTGGCCACGCAGACTTTGCGTTCAATGGTATGGTATTTTGACAGACAATATCTTTTTTTTGGAGTTTTTGCGGTCAATGGTGTGGTATTTTGACAGACAACAGCTCATTTTACGGATTGATGTGCTTCAATTTGTCTCCGAAAATTTCTAGGGAGATGCTTAACACTAACTGACTGGCCACGCAGACTTTGCGTTGTATGGTGTGGTATTTTGACAGACAGCGTCTTATTTTACGGGTTGAAATGCTTCATTTTGTCTTCGAAAATTTCTAGGGAGAAGCTTAAGAATGTCTGACTGGCCACACAGATCGTGCGTTCAACGGTGTGGTATTTTGACAGCCAATATCTTATTTTCGGAGATTTTACGTTCAATGGTGTGGTATTTTGACAGACAACATCTTACTTTACGGGCTGAAATGCTTGATTTTGTCTTCAAAAATTTATAGGGAGAAGCTTAACGCTAATTGACTGTCCACACAGATTTTGCGTTCAATGGTGTGGTATTTGGACAGGCTATATTTTATTTTCGGAGTTTTTGCGGTCAATGGTGTGGTATTTTGACAGACAACATCCTTTTTTTACGGATTGAAATGCTTCAATTTGTCTTCGAAAATTTCTAGGGAGAAGCTTAAGGATGTCTGACTGGCCACATAGATCTTGCGTTAAATGGTGTATTATTTTCGGTGTTTTTGCGGTCAATAGTGTAGTATTTTGACAGACAACATCTTATATTCCGGGTTGAAATGCTTCAATTGGTCTTCGGAAACTTCTAGGGGGAAGCTTAACACTAACTGACTGGCCACACAGATTTTGCGTTCAATGGTGTGGTATTCTGACAGACAATATCTTATTTTCCGGGTTAAAATGTTTTATTTTGTCTTCGCAAACTTCTAGGAAAAAGCTTAAGAGTGTCTGACTGGCCACACAGATTTTGCGCTCAATGGTGTGGTATTTTTACAGACAATATTTTATTTTCGGAGTTTTTGCTTTCAATGGTGTGGTATTTTGGCAGACAACATCTTATTTTACGGGTTGAAATGCTTCATTGTGTCTTCGAAAATATCCAGGGAGAAGCTTAACACTAACTGACTAGCCACGCAGACTTGGCGTTCAATGGTGTGGTATTTTGACAGACAACATCTTATTTTACGGGCTGGAATGCTTCATTTTGTCTTCGAAAATTTCTAGGGAGAAGCTTAACACTAATTGACTGGCCACACAGATTTTGCGTTCAATGGTGTGGTATTTGGACAGGCTATATTTTATTTTCGGAGTTTTTGCGGTCAATGGTGTGGTATTTTGACAGACAACATCCTTTTTTTACGGATTGAAATGCTTCAATTTGTCTTCGAAAATTTCTAGGGAGAAGCTTAAGGATGTCTGACTGGCCACATAGATCTTGCGTTAAATGGTGTATTATTTTCGGTGTTTTTGCGGTCAATAGTGTAGTATTTTGACAGACAACATCTTATATTCCGGGTTGAAATGCTTCAATTGGTCTTCGGAAACTTCTAGGGGGAAGCTTAACACTAACTGACTGGCCACACAGATTTTGCGTTCAATGGTGTGGTATTCTGACAGACAATATCTTATTTTCCGGGTTAAAATGTTTTATTTTGTCTTCGCAAACTTCTAGGAAAAAGCTTAAGAGTGTCTGACTGGCCACACAGATTTTGCGCTCAATGGTGTGGTATTTTTACAGACAATATTTTATTTTCGGAGTTTTTGCTTTCAATGGTGTGGTATTTTGGCAGACAACATCTTATTTTACGGGTTGAAATGCTTCATTGTGTCTTCGAAAATTTCTAGGGAGAAGCTTAACACTAATTGACTGGCCACACAGATTTTGCGTTCAATGGTGTGGTATTTTGACAGACAATATCTTATTTTCGGAGTTCTTGCGTTCAATGGTGTGGTATTTTAACAGACAACATCTTATTTTACGGGCTGAAATGCTTCATTTTGTCTTCGAAAATTTCTGGGGAGAAGCTTAACACTAACTGGCTGGCCACACAGATTTTGCGTTCAATGGTGTGGTATTTTGACAGACAATATCTTATTTTCGGAGTTCTTGCGTTCAATGGTGTGGTATTTTGACAGACAACAGCTCATTTTACGGATTGATGTGCTTCAATTTGTCTTCGAAAATTTCTAGGGAGATGCTTAACACTAACTGACTGGCCACGCAGACTTTGCGTTGTATGGTGTGGTATTTTGACAGACAGCGTCTTATTTTACGGGTTGAAATGCTTCATTTTGTCTTCGAAAATTTCTAGGGAGAAGCTTAAGAATGTCTGACTGGCCACACAGATCGTGCGTTCAACGGTGTGGTATTTTGACAGCCAATATCTTATTTTCGGAGATTTTACGTTCAATGGTGTGGTATTTTGACAGACAACATCTTACTTTACGGGCTGAAATGCTTGATTTTGTCTTCAAAAATTTATAGGGAGAAGCTTAACGCTAATTGACTGTCCACACAGATTTTGCGTTCAATGGTGTGGTATTTGGACAGACTATATTTTATTTTCGGAGTTTTTGCGGTCAATGGTGTGGTATTTTGACAGACAACATCTTATTTTACGGATTGAAATGCTTCAATTTGTCTTCGAAAATTTCTAGGGAGAAGCTTAAGGATGTCTGACTGGCCACATAGATCTTGCGTTAAATGGTGTATTATTTTCGGGGTTTTTGCGTTCAATGGTGTAGTATTTTGACAGACAACATCTTATATTCCGGGTTGAAATGCTTCAATTGGTCTTCGGAAACTTCTAGGGGGAAGCTTAACACTAACTGACTGGCCACACAGATTTTGCGTTCAATGGTGTGGTATTCTGACAGACAATATCTTATTTTCCGGGTTAAAATGTTTTATTTTGTCTTCGCAAACTTCTAGGAAAAAGCTTAAGAGTGTCTGACTGGCCACACAGATTTTGCGCTCAATGGTGTGGTATTTTTACAGACAATATTTTATTTTCGGAGTTTTTGCTTTCAATGGTGTGGTATTTTGGCAGACAACATCTTATTTTACGGGTTGAAATGCTTCATTGTGTCTTCGAAAATATCCAGGGAGAAGCTTAACACTAACTGACTAGCCACGCAGACTTTGCGTTCAATGGTGTGGTATTTTGACAGACAATATCTTATTTTCGAAGTTTTTGCGGTCAATAGTGTGGTATTTTGACAGACAACATCTTATTTTACGATTTGAAATGCTTCATTTGGTCTTCGAAAATTTCTAGGGAGAAGCTTAACCATAACTGACTGCCCACACATATTTTGCGTTCAATGGTGTGGTATTTTGACAGGCAATATTTTATTTTCGGGGTTTTTGGGGTCAATGATGTGGTATTTTGACAGACAACATCTTATTTTACGGGTTGAAATGCTTCATTCTGTCTTCGAAAATTTCTAGGGAGAAGCTTAACACTAACTGACTGGCCACACAGATTTTGCGTTCAATGGTGTGGTATTTTGACAGACAATATCTTATTTTCGGAGTTCTTGCGTTCAATGGTGTGGTATTTTGATAGACAACAGCTTATTTTACGGATTGAAATGCTTCAATTTGTCTTCGAAAATTTCTAGGGAGATGCTCAACACTAACGACTGGCCAAACAGATTTTGCGTTCAATGCTGTGGTATTTTGACAGACAACATCTTATTTTACGGGTTGAAATGCTTCATTTTGTCTTCGAAAATTTCTAGGGAGATGCTCAACACTAACGACTGGCCACACAGATTTTGCGTTCAATGGTGTGGTATTTTGACAGACAATATCTTATTTTCGGAGTTCTTGCGTTCAATGGTGTGGTATTCTGACAGACAATATCTTATTTTCCGGGTTAAAATGTTTTATTTTGTCTTCGCAAACTTCTAGGAAAAAGCTTAAGAGTGTCTGACTGGCCACACAGATTTTGCGCTCAATGGTGTGGTATTTTTACAGACAATATTTTATTTTCGGAGTTTTTGCTTTCAATGGTGTGGTATTTTGGCAGACAACATCTTATTTTACGGGTTGAAATGCTTCATTGTGTCTTCGAAAATATCCAGGGAGAAGCTTAACACTAACTGACTAGCCACGCAGACTTTGCGTTCAATGGTGTGGTATTTTGACAGACAATATCTTATTTTTCGAGTTCTTGCGTTCAATGGTGTGGTATTTTGACAGACAACAGCTTATTTTACGGGTTGAAATGCTTCATTTTGTCTTCGAAAATATCTAGGGAGAAGCTTAACACTAACTGACTAGCCACGCAGACTTGGCGTTCAATGGTGTGGTATTTTGACAGACAATATCTTATTTTCGAAGTTTTTGCGGTCAATAGTGTGGTATTTTGACAGACAACATCTTATTTTTCGATTTGAAATGCTTCATTTGGTCTTCGAAAATTTCTAGGGAGAAGCTTAACCATAACTGACTGCCCACACATATTTTGCGTTCAATGGTGTGGTATTTTGACAGGCAATATTTTATTTTCGGGTTTTTTTGGGGTCAATGATGTGGTATTTTGACAGACAACATCTTATTTTACGGGTTGAAATGCTTCATTTTGTCTTCGAAAATTTCTAGGGAAAAGCTTAACCCTAACTGACTGCCCACACATATTTTGCGTTCAATGGTGTGGTATTTTGACAGGCAATATTTCATTTTCTTGGTTTTTGCGTTCAATGGTGTGGTATTTTGACAGACAATATCTTATTTTCCGAGTTCTTGCGTTCAATGGTGTGGTATTTTGATAGACAACAGCTTATTTTACTGATTGAAATGCTTCAGTTTGTCTTCGAAAATTTCTAGGGAGATGCTCAACACTAACGACTGGCCACACAGATTTTGCGTTCAACGGTGTGGTATTTTGACAGACAATATCTTATTTTCGGAGATTTTGCGGTCAATTGTGTGGTATTTTGACAGACAACATCTTATTTTCAAGGCTGAAATGCTTCATTTTGTCTTCGTAAATATCTAGGGAGAAGCTTAACCATAACTGACTGGCCACGCAGACTTTGCGTTCAATGGTGTGGTATTTTGACAGACAATATCTTATTTTCGGAGATTTTGTGTTCAATGGTGTGGTATTTTGACAGACAACATCTTATTTTACGGGTTGAAATGCTTCATTTTGTCTTCGAAAATTTCTAGGGAGAAGCTTAACCCTAACTGACTGCCCACACATATTTTGCGTTCAATTGTGTGGTATTTTGACAGGCAATATTTCATTTTCTTGGTTTTTGCGGTCAATGATGTGGTATCTTGACAGAAAACATTTTATTTTCCAGGTTGCAATGCTTAATTTTTTCTTCGAAAATATCTAGGGAGAAGCTTAACACTAACTCACTGGCCACGCAGACTTTGCGTTCAATGGTATGGTATTTTGACAGACAATATCTTTTTTGCGGAGTTTTTGCGGTCAATGGTGTGGTATTTTGACAGACAACATCTT
Organism: Brachypalpus laphriformis; assembly: GCA_945910035.1. NCBI lineage: Eukaryota > Metazoa > Arthropoda > Insecta > Diptera > Syrphidae > Brachypalpus > Brachypalpus laphriformis. The sequence continues at coordinate 114,619,723 of OX246756.1, read as the reverse complement.
ATTTTACGGGTTGAAATGCTTCATTTTGTCTTCGAAAATTTCTAGGGAGAAGCTTAACCCTAACTGACTGCCCGCACATATTTTGCGTTCAATGGTGTGGTATTTTGACAGGCAATATTTTATTTTCGGAGTTTTTGCGGTCAATGATGTGGTACTTTGACAGACAACATTTTATTTTCCAGGTTGCAATGCTTCATTTTTTTTCCGAAAATATCTAGGGAGAAGCTTAACACTAACTGACTGGCCACACAGAATTTGCGTTCAATGGTGTGGTATTTTGACAGACAATATCTTTTTTTCGGAGTTTTTGCGGTCAATGGTGTGGTATTTTGACAGACAACGTCTTATTTTACGGGTTGAATTGCTTCATTTGGTCTTCGAAAATTTCTAGGGAGAAGCTTAACCATAACTGACTGCCCACACATATTTTGCGTTCAATGACGCTAATTGACTGGCCACACAGATTTTGCGTTCAATGGTGTGGTATTTTTACAGACAATATTTTATTTTCGGAGATTTTGCTTTCAATGGTGTGGTATTTTGGCAGACAACATCTTATTTTACGGGTTGAAATGCTTCATTGTGTCTTCGAAATTATCTAGGGAGCAGCATAACACTAACTGACTAGCCACGCAGACTTTGCGTTCAATGGTGTGGTATTTTGAAAGACAATATCTTATTTTTCGAGTTCTTGCGTTCAATGGTGTGGTATTTTGACAGACAGCGGCTTACTTTACGGGTTGAAATGCTTCATTTTGTCTTCGAAAATATCTAGGGAGAAGCTTAACACTAACTGACTAGCCACGCAGACTTGGCGTTCAATGGTGTGGTATTTTGACAGACAATATCTTATTTTTCGGGTTCTTGCGTTCAATGGTGTGGTATTTTGACAGACAACATCTTATTTTACGGATCGAAATGCTTCAATTTGTCTTCGAAAATTTCTAGGGAGATGCTCAACACTAACGACTGGCCACACAGATTTTGCGTTCAATGGTGTGGTATTTTGACAGACAATATCTTATTTTCGGAGTTCTTGTGTTCAATGGTGTGGTATTTTGATAGACAACAGCTTATTTTACGGATTGAAATGCTTCAATTTGTCTTCGAAAATTTCTAGGGAGATGCTCAACACTAACGACTGCCCACACAGATTTTGCGTTCAATGGTGTGGTATTTTGACAGACAATATCTTATTTTCGGAGTTTTTGCGGTCAATGGTGTGGTATTTTGACAGACAACATCCTATTTTACGGGTTGAAATGCTTCATCTTGTCTTCGAAAATTTCTAGGGAAAAGCCTAACACTAACTGACTGGCCACGCAGATTTTGCGTACAATGGTGTGGTATTTTGACAGACAATATCTTATTTTCGGAGATTTTGTGTTCAATGGTGTGGTATTTTGACAGACAACATCTTATTTTACGGGCTGAAATGCTCCATTTTGTCTTCGAAAATTTCTAGGGAGAAGCTTAACACTAACTGACTGGCCACACAGATTTTGCGTTCAATGGTGTGGTATTTTGACAGACAATATCTTATTTTCGGAGTTCTTGTGTTCAATGGTGGGGTATTTTGATAGACAACAGCTTATTTTACGGATTGAAATGCTTCAATTTGTCGTCGAAAATTTCTAGGGAGATCCTCAACACTAACGACTGGCCACACAGATTTTGCGTTCAATGGTGTGGTATTTTGACAGACAATATCTTATTTTCGGAGTTTTTGCGGTCAATGGTGTGGTATTTTGACAGACAACATCCTATTTTACGGGTTGAAATGCTTCATCTTGTCTTCGAAAATTTCTAGGGAAAAGCTTAACACTAACTGACTGGCCACGCAGATTTTGCGTACAATGGTGTGGTATTTTGACAGACAATATCTTATTTTCGGAGATTTTGTGTTCAATGGTGTGGTATTTTGACAGACAACATCTTATTTTACGGGCTGAAATGCTCCATTTTGTCTTCGAAAATTTCTAGGGAGAAGCTTAACACTAACTGACTGGCCACACAGATTTTGCGTTCAATGGTGTGGTATTTTGACAGACAATATCTTATTTTACGGAGTTCTTGCGTTCAATGGTGTGGTATTTTGACAGACAACGGCTCATTTTACGGATTGAAGTGCTTCAATTTGTCTTCGAAAATTTCTAGGGAGATGCTTAACACTAACTGACTGGCCACGCAGACTTTGCGTTCAATGGTGTGGTATTTTGACATACAGCGTCTTATTTTACGGGTTGAAATGCTTCATTTTGTCTTCGAAAATTTCTAGGGAAAAGCTTAATACTAACTGACTGGCCACGCAGATTTTGCGCACAATGGTGTGGTATTTTGACGGACAATATCTTATTTTCGGAGATTTTGTGTTCAATGGTGTGGTATTTTGACAGACAACATCTTACTTTACGGGCTGAAATGCTTCATTTTGTCTTCGAAAATTTCTAGGGAGAAGCTTAACACTAACTGACTGGCCACACATATTTTGCGTTCAATGGTGTGGTATTTTGACAGGCAATATTTTATTTTCGGGGTTTTTGGGGTCAATGATGTAGTATTTTGACAGACAACATCTTATTTTACAGGTTGAAATGCTTCATTTTGTCTTCGAAAACTCCTAGGGAGAAGCTTAACACCAACTGACTGGCCACACATATTTTGCGTTCAATGGTGTGGTATTTTAACAGGCAATATTTTATTTTCGGAGTTTTTGCGGTCAATGATGTGGTATTTTGACAGACATCGTCTTATTTTCCAGGCTGAAATGCTTCATTTTGTCTTCATAAATTTCTAGGGAGATGCTCAACACTAACGACTGGAAACACAGATTTTGCGTTCAACGGTGTGGTATTTTGACAGACAATATCTTATTTTTGGAGTTTTTGCGGTCAATGGTGTGGTATTTTGACAGACAACATCTTATATTCCGGGTTGGAATGCTTCAATTATTCTTCGAAAACTCCTAGGGAGAAGCTTAACACTAACGACTGGCCACACAGATTTTGCGTTCAATGGTGTGGTATTTTAACAGACAATATCTTATTTTTCGAGTTCTTGCGTTCAATGGTGTGGTATTTTGACAGACAACATCTTATTTTACGGGTTGAAATGGTTCATTTTGTGTTCGAAACTTTTTAGGGAGAAGCTTAACACTAACTGACTGGCCACACAGATTTTGCGTTCAATGGTGTGGTATTTTGACAGACAATATTTTACTTTCGGAGTTTTTGCGGTCAATGGTGTGGTATTTTGACAGACAACATCTTATTTTACGGATTGAAATGGTTCATTTTGTCTTCGAAAATTTCTAGGGAGAAGCTTAACCCTATCTGACTGCCCGCACATATTTTGCGTTCAATGGTGTGGTATTTTGACAGGCAATATTTCATTTTCTTGGTTTTTGCGGTCAATGATGTGGTATCTTGACAGACAACATTTTATTTTCCAGGTTGCAATGCTTAATTTGTTCTTCGAAAATATCTAGGGAGAAGCTTAACACTAACTGACTGGCCACGCAGACTTTGCGTTCAATGGTATGGTATTTTGACACACAAGATCTTATTTTACGGGTTGAAGTGCTTCGTTTGGTCTTCGAAAATTTCTAGGGAGAAGCTTAACACTAACTGACTGGCCACACAGATTTTGCGTTCAATGGTGTGGTATTTTGACAGACAATATCTTATTTTCGGAGTTCTTGCGTTCAATGGTGTGGTATTTTGATAGACAACAGCTTATTTTACGGATTGAAATGCTTCAATTTGTCTTCGAAAATTTCTAGGGAGAAGCTTAACACTAACTGGCTGGCCACACAGATTTTGCGTTCAATGGTGTGGTATTTTGACAGACAATATCTTATTTTCGGAGTTCCTGCGTTCAATGGTGTGGTATTTTGACAGACAACAGCTCATTTTACGGATTGATGTGCTTCAATTTGTCTTCGAAAATTTCTAGGTAGATGCTTAACACTAACTGACTGGCCACGCAGACTTTGCGTTGTATGGTGTGGTATTTTGACAGACAGCGTCTTATTTTACGGGTTGAAATGCTTCATTTTGTCTTCGAAAATTTCTAGGGAGACGCTTAACACTAACTGACTGGCCACACAGATTTTGCGTTCAATGGTGTGGTATTTTGACCGACAATATCTTATTTTCGGAGTTTTTGCGTTCAATGGTGTGGTATTTTGATAGACAATAGCTTATTTTACTGATTGAAATGCTTTAATTTGTCTTCGAAAATTTCTAGGGAGATGCTCAACACTAACGACTGGCCACACAGATTTTGCGTTCAATGGTGTGGTATTTTGACAGACAATATCTTATTTTCGGAGTTTTTGCGGTCAATGGTGTGGTATTTTGACAGACAACATCTTATTTTACGGGTTGAAATGGTTCATTTTGTGTTCGAAACTTTTTAGGGAGAAGCTTAACCCTAACGACTGGCCACACAGATTTTGCGTTCAATGGTGTGGTATTTTGACAGACAATATCTTACTTTCGGAGTTTTTGCGTTCAATGATGTGGTATTTTGACAGACAACATTTTATTTTCCAGGTTGCAATGCTTCATTGTTTTTCCGAAAATATCTAGGGAGAAGCTTAACACTAACTGACTGGCCACACAGAATTTGCGTTCAATGGTGTGGTATTTTGACAGACAATATCTTTTTTTCGGAGTTTTTGCGGTCAATGGTGTGGTATTTTGACAGACAACATCTTATTTTACGCTTTGAATTGCTTCGTTTGGTCTTCGAAAATTTCTAGGGAGAAGCTTAACCATAACTGACTGCAAACACATATTTTGCGTTCAATGGTGTGGTATTTTAACAGGTAATATTTTGTTTTCGGAGTTTTTGCGGTCAATGATGTGGTATTTTGACAGACAACATCTTATTTTCCAGGTTGCAATGCTTCATTTTGTCTTCGTAAATATCTAGGGAGAAGGTTAACACTAACCGACTGGCCACGCAGACTTTGCGTTCAATGGTGTGGTATTTTGACAGACAGTATCTTATTTTCGGAGATTTTGTGTTCAATGGTGTGGTATTTTGACAGACAACATCTTATTTTACGGGCTGAAATGCTTCATTTTGTCTTCGAAAATTTCTAGGAAGACGCTTAACACTAACTGACTGGCCACACAGATTTTGCGTTCAATGGTGTGGTATTTTGACCGACAATATCTTATTTTCGGAGTTTTTGCGTTCAATGGTGTGGTATTTTGATAGACAACAGCTTATTTTACTGATTGAAATGCTTTAATTTGTCTTCGAAAATTTCTAGGGAGATGCTCAACACTAACGACTGGCCACACAGATTTTGCGTTCAATGGTGTGGTATTTTGACAGACAATATCTTATTTTCGGAGTTTTTGCGGTCAATGGTGTGGTATTTTGACAGACAACATCTTATTTTACGGGTTGAAATGCTTCATTTTGTCTTCGAAAATTTCTAGGGAGAAGCTTAACACTAACTGACTGGCCACACAGATTTTGCGTTCAATGGTGTGGTATTTTGACAGGCAATATTTCATTTTCTTGGTTTTTGCGGTCAATGATGTGGTATCTTGACAGACAACATTTTATTTTCCAGGTTGCAATGCTTAATTTTTTCTTCGAAAATATCTAGGGAGAAGCTTAACACTAACTGACTGGCCACGCAGACTTTGCGTTCAATGGTATGGTATTTTGACAGACAATATCTTTTTTTCGGAGTTTTTGCCGTCAATGGTGTGGTATTTTGACAGACAACATCTTATTTTACGGGTTGAAATGCTCCATTTTGTCTTCGAAAATTTCTAGGGAGAAGCTTAACCACAACTGACTGCCCGCACATATTTTGCGTTCAATGGTGTGGTATTTTGACAGGCAATATTTTATTTTCGGAGTTTTTGCGGTCAATGATGTGGTATTTTGACAGACAACATTTTATTTTCCAGGTTGCAATGCTTTATTTTTTTTCGAAAATATCTAGCTAGAAGCTTAACACTAACTGACTGGCCACACAGAATTTGCGTTCAATGGTGTGGTATTTTGACAGACAATATTTTTTTTCGCAGTTTTTGCGGTCAATGGTGTGGTATTTTGACAGACAACAGCTTATTTTACGGATTGAAATGCTTCAATTTGTCTTCGAAAATTTCTAGGGAGATGCTCAACACTAACGACTGGCCACACAGATTTTGCGTTCAATGGTGTGGTATTTTGACAGACAATATCTTATTTTCGGAGTTTTTGCGGTCAATGGTGTGGTATTTTGACAGAAAACATCTTATTTTCCAGGCTGAAATGCTTCATTTTGTCTTCGTAAATATCTAGGGAGAAGCTTAACACTAACTGACTGGCCACGCAGACTTTGCGTTCAATGGTATGGTATTTTGACAGACAATATCTTTTTTTTGGAGTTTTTGCGGTCAATGGTGTGGTATTTTGACAGACAACAGCTCATTTTACGGATTGATGTGCTTCAATTTGTCTTCGAAAATTTCTAGGGAGATGCTTAACACTAACTGACTGGCCACGCAGACTTTGCGTTGTATGGTGTGGTATTTTGACAGACAGCGTCTTATTTTACGGGTTGAAATGCTTCATTTTGTCTTCGAAAATTTCTAGGGAGAAGCTTAAGTATGTCTGACTGGCCACACAGATGGTGCGTTCAACGGTGTGGTATTTTGACAGCCAATATCTTATTTTCGGAGATTTTACGTTCAATGGTGTGGTATTTTGACAGACAACATCTTACTTTACGGGCTGAAATGCTTGATTTTGTCTTCAAAAATTTATAGGGAGAAGCTTAACGCTAATTGACTGTCCACACAGACTTTGCGTTCAATGGTGTGGTATTTGGACAGGCTATATTTTATTTTCGGAGTTTTTGCGGTCAATGGTGTGGTATTTTGACAGACAACATCCCTTTTTTACGGATTGAAATGCTTCAATTTGTCTTCGAAAATTTCTAGGGAGAAGCTTAAGGATGTCTGACTGGCCACATAGATCTTGCGTTAAATGGTGTATTATTTTCTTTGTTTTTGCGGTCAATAGTGTAGTATTTTGACAGACAACATCTTATATTCCGGGTTGAAATGCTTCAATTGGTCTTCGGAAACTTCTAGGGGGAAGCTTAACACTAACTGACTGGCCACACAGATTTTGCGTTCAATGGTGTGGTATTCTGACAGACAATATCTTATTTTCCGGGGTAAAATGTTTTATTTTGTCTTCGCAAACTTCTAGGAAAAAGCTTAAGAGTGTCTGACTGGCCACACAGATTTTGCGCTCAATGGTGTGGTATTTTTACAGACAATATTTTATTTTCGGAGTTTTTGCTTTCAATGGTGTCTTATTTTGGCAGACAACATCTTATTTTACGGGTTGAAATGCTTCATTGTGTCTTCGAAAATATCCAGGGAGAAGCTTAACACTAACTGACTAGCCACGCAGACTTGGCGTTCAATGGTGTGGTATTTTGACAGACAACATCTTATTTTACGGGCTGGAATGCTTCATTTTGTCTTCGAAAATTTCTAGGGAGAAGCTTAACACTAATTGACTGGCCACACAGATTTTGCGTTCAATGGTGTGGTATTTTGACAGACAATATCTTATTTTCGGAGTTCTTGCGTTCAATGGTGTGGTATTTTGACAGACAACATCTTATTTTACGGGTTGAAATGCTTCATTTTGTCTTCGAAAATTTCTGGGGAGAAGCTTAACACTAACTGGCTGGCCACACAGATTTTGCGTTCAATGGTGTGGTATTTTGACAGACAATATCTTATTTTCGGAGTTCTTGCGTTCAATGGTGTGGTATTTTGACAGACAACAGCTCATTTTACGGATTGATGTGCTTCAATTTGTCTTCGAAAATTTCTAGGGAGATGCTTAACACTAACTGACTGGCCACGCAGACTTTGCGTTGTATGGTGTGGTATTTTGACTGACAGCGTCTTATTTTACGGGTTGAAATGCTTCATTTTGTCTTCGAAAATTTCTAGGGAGAAGCTTAAGAATGTCTGACTGGCCACACAGATCGTGCGTTCAATGGTGTGGTATTTTGACAGCCAATATCTTATTTTCGGAGATTTTACGTTCAATGGTGTGGTATTTTGACAGACAACATCTTACTTTACGGGCTGAAATGCTTGATTTTGTCTTCAAAAATTTATAGGGAGAAGCTTAACGCTAATTGACTGTCCACACAGATTTTGCGTTCAATGGTGTGGTATGTGGACAGGCTATATTTTATTTTCGGAGTTTTTGCGGTCAATGGTGTGGTATTTTGACAGACAACATCTAATTTTACGGATTGAAATGCTTCAATTTGTCTTCGAAAATTTCTAGGGAGAAGCTTAAGGATGTCTGACTGGCCACATAGATCTTGCGTTAAATGGTGTATTATTTTCGGGGTTTTTGCGTTCAATGGTGTAGTATTTTGACAGACAACATCTTATATTCCGGGTTGAAATGCTTCAATTGGTCTTCGGAAACTTCTAGGGGGAAGCTTAACACTAACTGACTGGCCACACAGATTTTGCGTTCAATGGTGTGGTATTCTGACAGACAATATCTTATTTTCCGGGTTAAAATGTTTTATTTTGTCTTCGCAAACTTCTAGGAAAAAGCTTAAGAGTGTCTGACTGGCCACACAGATTTTGCGCTCAATGGTGTGGTATTTTTACAGACAATATTTTATTTTCGGAGTTTTTGCTTTCAATGGTGTGGTATTTTGGCAGACAACATCTTATTTTACGGGTTGAAATGCTTCATTGTGTCTTCGAAAATATCCAGGGAGAAGCTTAACACTAACTGACTAGCCACGCAGACTTGGCGTTCAATGGTGTGGTATTTTGACAGACAACATCTTATTTTACGGGCTGGAATGCTTCATTTTGTCTTCGAAAATTTCTAGGGAGAAGCTTAACACTAATTGACTGGCCACACAGATTTTGCGTTCAATGGTGTGGTATTTTGACAGACAATATCTTATTTTCGGAGTTCTTGCGTTCAATGGTGTGGTATTTTGACAGACAACATCTTATTTTACGGGCTGAAATGCTTCATTTTGTCTTCGAAAATTTCTGGGGAGAAGCTTAACACTAACTGGCTGGCCACACAGATTTTGCGTTCAATGGTGTGGTATTTTGACAGACGATATCTTATTTTCGGAGTTCTTGCGTTCAATGGTGTGGTATTTTGACAGACAACAGCTCATTTTACGGATTGATGTGCTTCAATTTGTCTTCGAAAATTTCTAGGGAGATGCTTAACACTAACTGACTGGCCACGCAGACTTTGCGTTGTATGGTGTGGTATTTTGACAGACAGCGTCTTATTTTACGGGTTGAAATGCTTCATTTGGTCTTCGAAAATTTCTAGGGAGAAGCTTAAGAATGTCTGACTGGCCACACAGATCGTGCGTTCAACGGTGTGGTATTTTGATAGCCAATATCTTATTTTCGGAGATTTTACGTTCAATGGTGTGGTATTTTGACAGACAACATCTTACTTTACGGGCTGAAATGCTTGATTTTGTCTTCAAAAATTTATAGGGAGAAGCTTAACGCTAATTGACTGTCCACACAGATTTTGCGTTCAATGGTGTGGTATTTGGAAAGGCTATATTTTATTTTCGGAGTTTTTGCGGTCAATGGTGTGGTATTTTGACAGACAACATCTTATTTTACGGATTGAAATGCTTCAATTTGTCTTCGAAAATTTCTAGGGAGAAGCTTAAGGATGTCTGACTGGCCACATAGATCTTGCGTTAAATGGTGTATTATTTTCGGTGTTTTTGCGTTCAATGGTGTAGTATTTTGACAGACAACATCTTATATTCCGCGTTGAAATGCTTCAATTGATCTTCGGAAACTTCTAGGGGGAAGCTTAACACTAACTGACTGGCCACACAGATTTTGCGTTCAATGGTGTGGTATTCTGACAGACAATATCTTATTTTCCGGGTTAAAATGTTTTATTTTGTCTTCGCAAACTTCTAGGAAAAAGCTTAAGAGTGTCTGACTGGCCACACAGATTTTGCGCTCAATGGTGTGGTATTTTTACAGACAATATTTTATTTTCGGAGTTTTTGCTTTCAATGGTGTGGTATTTTGGCAGACAACATCTTATTTTACGGGTTGAAATGCTTCATTGTGTCTTCGAAAATATCCAGGGAGAAGCTTAACACTAACTGACTAGCCACGCAGACTTTGCGTTCAATGGTGTGGTATTTTGACAGACAATATCTTATTTTCGAAGTTTTTGCGGTCAATAGTGTGGTATTTTGACAGACAACATCTTATTTTACGATTTGAAATGCTTCATTTGGTCTTCGAAAATTTCTAGGGAGAAGCTTAACCATAACTGACTGCCCACACATATTTTGCGTTCAATGGTGTGGTGTTTTGACAGGCAATATTTTATTTTCGGGGTTTTTGGGGTCAATGATGTGGTATTTTGACAGACAATATCTTATTTTTCGAGTTCTTGCGTTCAATGGTGTGGTATTTTGACAGACAACAGCTTATTTTACGGATTGAAATGCTTCATTTTGTCTTCGAAAATATCTAGGGAGAAGCTTAACACTAACTGACTAGCCACGCAGACTTGGCGTTCAATGGTGTGGTATTTTGACAGACAATATCTTATTTTCGAAGTTTTTGCGGTCAATAGTGTGGTATTTTGACAGACAACATCTTATTTTACGATTTGAAATGCTTCATTTTGTCTTCGAAAATTTCTAGGGAGAAGCTTAACCATAACTGACTGCCCACACATATTTTGCGTTCAATGGTGTGGTATTTTGACAGGCAATATTTTATTTTCGGGGTTTTTGGGGTCAATGATGTGGTATTTTGACAGACAACATCTTATTTTACGGGTTGAAATGCTTCATTTTGTCTTCGAAAATTTCTAGGGAGAAGCTTAACCCTAACTGACTGCCCACACATATTTTGCGTTCAATGGTGTGGTATTTTGACAGGCAATATTTCATTTTCTTGGTTTTTGCGGTCAATGATGTGGTATCTTGACAGACAACATTTTATTTTCCAGGTTGCAATGCTTAATTTTTTCTTCGAAAATATCTAGGGAAAAGCTTAACACTAACTGACTGGCCACGCAGACTTTGCGTTCAATGGTATGGTATTTTGACAGACAACATCTTATTTTACGGATTGAAATGCTTCATTTTGTCTTCGGAAATTTCTAGGGAGAAGCTTAACCTTAACTGACTGCCCGCACATATTTTGCGTTCGATGGTGTGGTATTTTGACAGGCAATATTTTATTTTCCGAGTTTTTGCGGTCAATGATGTGGTATTTTGACGGACAACATTTTATTTTCCAGGTTGCAATGCTTCATTTTTTTTTCGAAAATATCTAGGGATAAGCTTAACACTAACTGACTGGCCACCCAGAATTTGCGTTCAATGGTGTGGTATTTTGACAGACAATATCTTTTGCGGTCAATGGTGTGGTATTTTGACAGACAACATCTTATTTTACGGTTGAAATGCTTCAGTTGGTCTTCGAAAATTTCTAGGGAGAAGCTTAACCATAACTCACTGCCCACACATATTTTGCGTTCAATGGTGTGGTATTTTACCAGGCAATATTTTGTTTTCGGAGTTTTCGCGGTCAATGGTGTGATATTTTGACAGACAACATCTTATTTTCCAGGTTGCAATGCTTCATTTTGTCTTCGTAAATATCTAGGGAGAAGCTTAACACTAACTGACTGGCCACGCAGACTTTGCGTTCAGTGGTATGGTATTTTGACAGACAATATCTTTTTTTCGGAGTTTTTGCGGTCAATGGTGTGGTATTTTGACAGACAACATCTTATTTTACGGGTTGAAATGCTTCATTTTGTCTTCGAAAATTTCTAGGGAGAAGCTTAACCATAACTGACTGCCCGCACATATTTTTCGTTCGATGGTATGGTATTTTGACAGACAATATCTTATTTTCGGAGTTCTTGCGTTCAATGGTGTGGTATTTTGATAGACAACAGCTTATTTTACGGATTGTAATGCTTCAATTTGTCTTCGAAAATTTCTAGGGAGATGCTCAACACTAACGACTGGCCACACAGAATTTGCGTTCAATGGTGTGGTATTTTGACAGACAATATCTTTTTTTCGGAGTTTTTGCGGTCAATGGTGTGGTATTTTGACAGACAACATCTTATTTTACGGGTTGAAATGCTTCATTTGGTCTTCGAAAATTTCTAGGGAGAAGCTTAACCATAACTGACTGCCCACACATATTTTGCGTTCAATGGTGTATTATTTTAACAGGCAAAATTTTATTTTCGGAGTTTTTGCGGTCAATGATGTGGTATTTTGACAGACAACATTTTATTTTCCAGGTTGCAATGCTTCATTTTGTCTTCGTAAATATCTAGGGAGAAGGTTAACACTAACTGACTGGCCACGCAGACTTTGCGTTCAATGGTGTGGTATTTTGACAGACAGTATCTTATTTTCGGAGATTTTGTGTTCAATGGTGTGGTATTTTGACAGACAACATCTTATTTTACGGGCTGAAATGCTTCATTTTGTCTTCGAAAATTTCTAGGGAGAAGCTTAACACTAAATATCTGGCCACACAGATTTTGCGTTCAATGGTGTGGTATTTTGACAGACAATATCTTATTTTCGGAGTTCTTTCGTTCAATGGTGTGGTATTTTGATAGACAACAGCTTATTTTACGGATTGAAATGCTTCAATTTGTCTTCGAAAATTTCTAGGGAGATGCTCAACATTAACGACTGGCCACACAGATTTTGCGTTCAATGGTGTGGCATTTTGACAGACAATATCTTATTTTCGGAGTTTTTGCGGTCAATAGTGTGGTATTTTGACAGACAACATCTTATTTTCCAGGCTGAAATGCTTCATTTTGTCTTCGTAAATATCTACGGAGAAACTTAACACTAACTGACTGTCCACGCAGACTTTGCGTTCAATGGTGTGGTATTTTGACAGACAATATCTTATTTTCGGAGTTCTTGCGTTCAATGGTGTGGTATTTTGACAGACAACATCTTATTTTACGGGTTGAAATGCTTCATTTTGTCTTCGAAAATTTCTAGAGAGAAGCTTAACCGTGACTGACTGCCCACACATATTTTGCGTTCAATGGTGTGGTATTTTGACAGGCAATATTTCATTTTCTTGGTTTTTGCGGTCAACGATGTGGTATTTTGACAGACAACATTTTATTTTCCAGGTTGCAATGCTTAATTTTTTCTTCGAAAATATCTAGGGAAAAGCTTAACACTAACTGACTGGCCACGCAGACTTTGCGTTCAATGGTATGGTATTTTGACAGACAGTATCTTATTTTCGGAGTTTTTGCGGTCAATGGTGTGGTATTTTGACAGACAACATCTTATTTTACGGGTTGAAATGCTTCATTTTGTCTTCGAAAATTTCTAGCGAGAAGCTTAACCATAACTGACTGCCCACACATATTTTGCGTTCAATGGTGTGGTATTTTAACAGGCAATATTTTATTTTCGGAGTTTTTGCGGTCAATGATGTGGTATTTTGACAGACAACATCTTATTTTCCAGGCTGAAATGCTTCATTTTGTTTTCGTAAATATCTAGGGAGAAGCTTAACATTAACTGACTGGCCACGCAGACTTTGCGTTCAATGGTGTGGTATTTTGACAGACAATATCTTATTTTCGGAGTTCTTGCGTTCAATGGTGTGGTATTTTGACAGACAACATCTTATTTTACGGGTGGAAATGCTTCATTTTGTCTTCGAAAATTTCTAGGGAGAAGCTTAACCCTAACTGACTGCCCACACATATTTTGCGTTCAATGGTGTGGTATTTTGACAGGCAATATTTCATTTTCTTGGTTTTTGCGGTCAATGATGTAGTATTTTGACAGACAAGATTTTATTTTCCAGGTTGCAATGCTTCATTTTTTTTTCGAAAATATCTAGCTAGAAGCTTAACACTAACTGACTGGCCACACAGAATTTGCGTTCAATGGTGTGGTATTTTGACAGACAACATCTTATTTTACGGATTGAAATGCTTCATTTGGTCTTCGAAAATTTCTAGGGAGAAGCTTAACCATAACTGACTGCCCACACATATTTTGCGTTCAATGGTGTGGTATTTTGACAGGCAATATTTCATTTTCTTCGTTTTTGCGGTCAATGATGTGATATTTTGACAGACAACATCTTATTTTCCAGGTTGCAATGCTTCATTTTGTCTTCGTAAATATCTAGGGAGAAGGTTAACACTAACTGACTGGCCACGCAGACTTTGCGTTCAATGGTGTGGTATTTTGACAGACAGTATCTTATTTTCGGAGATTTTGTGTTCAATGTTGTGGTATTTTGACAGACAACATCTTATTTTACGGGCTGAAATGCTTCATTTTGTCTTCGAAAATTTCTAGGGAGAAGCTTAACACTAACTGACTGGCCACACAGATTTTGCGTTCAATGGTGTGGTATTTTGACAGGCAATATTTCATTTTCTTGGTTTTTGCGGTCAATGATGTAGTATTTTGACAGACAAGATTTTATTTTCCAGGTTGCAATGCTTCATTTTTTTTTCGAAAATATCTAGCTAGAAGCTTAACACTAACTGACTGGCCACACAGAATTTGCGTTCAATGGTGTTGTATTTTGACAGACAATATTTTACTTTCGGAGTTTTTGCGGTCAATGGTGTGGTATTTTGACAGACAACATCTTATTTTACGGATTGAAATGCTTCATTTTGTCTTCGAAAATTTCTAGGGAGAAGCTTAACCCTAACTGACTGCCCACACATATTTTGCGTTCAATGGTGTGGTATTTTGACAGACAATATCTTATTTTCGGATTTCTTGCGTTCAGTGGTGTGGTATTTTGATAGACAACAGCTTATTTTACGGATTGAAATGCTTCAATTTGTCTTCGAAAATTTCTAGGGAGATGCTCAACACTAACGACTGGCCACACTGATTTTGCGTTCAATGGTGTGGTATTTTGACAGACAGTATCTTATTTTCGGAGTTTTTGCGGTCAATGGTGTGGTATTTTGACAGACAACATCTTATTTTCCAGGCTGAAATGCTTCATTTTGTCTTCGTAAATATCTAGGGAGAAGCTTAACACTAACTGACTGGCCACGCAGACTTTGCGTTCAATGGTGTGGTATTTTGACAGACAATATCTTATTTTCGGAGTTTTTGCGGTCAATGGTGTGGTATTTTGACAGACAATATCTTATTTTACGGGTTGAAATGCTTCATTTTGTCTTCGAAAATTTCTAGGGAGAAGCTTAACCATAACTGACTGCCCACACATATTTTGCGTTCAATGGTGTGGTATTTTGACAGGCAATATTTCATTTTCTTGGTTTTTGCGGTCAACGATGTGGTATCTTGAGAGACAACATTTTATTTTCCAGGTTGCAATGCTTAATTTTTCCTTCGAAAATATCTAGGGAGAAGCTTAACACTAACTGACTGGCCACGCAGACTTTGCACTGGCCACGCAGACTTTGCGTTCAATGGTGTGGTATTTTGACAGACAATATCTTTTTTTCGGAGTTTTTTCGGTCAATGGTGTGGTATTTTGACAAACAACATCTTATCTTACGGGTTGAAATGCTTCATTTTGTCTTCGAAAATTTCTAGGGAGAAGCTTAACCCTAACTGACTGCCCACACATATTTTGCGTTCAATGGTGTGGTATTTTGACAGGCAATATTTTATTTTCGGAGTTTTTGCGGTCAACGATGTGGTATTTTGACAGACAACATTTTATTTTACGGGTTGAAATGCTTCATTTTGTCTTCGAAAATTTCTAAGGAGAATCTTAACACTAACTGACTGGCCACACAGATTTTGCGTTCAATGGTGTGGTATTTTGACAGACAATATCTTATTTTCAGAGTTCTTGCGTTCAATGGTGTGGTATTTTGATAGACAACAGCTTATTTTACGGATTGAAATGCTTCGATTTGTCTTCGAAAATTTCTAGGGAGATGCTCAACACTAACGACTGGCCACACAGATTTTGCGTTCAATGGTGTGGTATTTTGACAGACAATATCTTACTTTCGGAGTTTTGGGGTCAATGGTGTGGTATTTTGACAGACAACATCTTATTTTACGGGTTGAAATGCTTCATTTGGTCTTCGAAAATTTCTAGGGAGAAGCTTAACCCTAACTGACTGCCCACACATATTTTGCGTTCAATGGTGTGGTATTTTGACAGACAATATCTTATTTTCGGAGATTTTGTGTTCAATGGTGTGGTATTTTGACAGACAACATCTTATTTTACGGGCTGAAATGCTTCATTTTGTCTTGGAAAATTTCTAGGGAGAAGCTTAACACTAACTGACTGGCAACACAGATTTTGTGTTCAATGGTGTGGTATTTTGACAGACAATATCTTATTTTCGGAGTTCTTGCGTTCAATGGTGTGGTATTTTGACAGACAACAGCTCATTTTACGGATTGAAGTGCTTCAATTTGTCTTCGAAAATTTCTAGGGAGATGCTCAACACTAACTACTGGCCACACAGATTTTGCTTTCAATGGTGTGGTATTTTGACAGACAATATCTTATTTTCGGAGTTTTTGCGGTCAATGGTGTGGTATTTTGGCAGACAACATCTTATTTTACGGGTTGAAATGCTTCATTTTGTCTTCGAAAATTTCTAGGGAGAAGCTTAACACTAATTGACTGCCCACACATATTTTGCGTTCAATGGTGTGGTATTTTGACAGGCAACATTTTATTTTCGGGGTTTTTGGGGTCAATGATGTGGTATTTTGACAGACAACATCTTATTTTACGGGTTGAAATGCTTCATTTTGTCTTCGAAAGCTCCTAGGGAGAAGCTTAACACCAACTGACTGGCCACACATATTTTGCGTTCAATGGTGTGGTATTTTAACAGGCAATATTTTATTTTCGGAGTTTTTGCGGTCAATGATGTGGTATTTTGACAGACATAATCTTATTTTCCAGGCTGAAATGCTTCATTTTGTCTTCGTAAATTTCTAGGGAGATGCTCAACACTAACGACTGGCCACACAGATTTTGCGTTCAATGGTGTGGTATTTTGACACACAATATCTTATTTTCGGAGTTTTTGCGGTCAATGGTGTGGTATTTTGACAAACAACATCTTATATTCCGGGTTGGAATGCTTCAATTGGTCTTCGAAAACTCCTAGGGAGAAGCTTAACACTAACGACTGGCCACACAGATTTTGCGTTCAATGGTGTGGTATTTTAACAGACAATATCTTATTTTTCGAGTTCTTGCGTTCAATGGTGTGGTATTTTGACAGACAACATCTTATTTTACGGGTTGAAATGGTTCATTTTGCGTTCGAAACTTTTTAGGGAGAAGCTTAACCCTAACAGACTGGGCACACAGATTTTGCGTTCAATGGTGTGGTATTTTGACAGACAATATTTTACTTTCGGAGTTTTTGCGGTCAATGGTGTGGTATTTTGACAGACAACATCTTATTTTACGGATTGAAATGCTTCATTTTGTCTTCGAAAATTTCTAGGGAGAAGCTTAACCCTAACTGACTGCCCGCACATATTTTGCGTTCGATGGTGTGGTATTTTGACAGGCAATATTTTATTTTCGGAGTTTTTGCGGTCAATGATGTGGTATTTTGACAGACAACATTTTATTTTCCAGGTTGCAGTGCTTCATTCTTTTTTTTCGAAAATATCTAGGGAGAAGCTTAACACTAACTGACTGGCCACCCAGAATTTGCGTTCAATGGTGTGGTATTTTGACAGACAATATCTTTTTTTCGGAGTTTTTGCGGTCAATGGTGTGGTATTTTGACAGACAACATTTTATTTTCCAGGTTGCATTGCTTCATTTTTTTTTCGAAAATTTCTAGGGAGAAGCTTAACACTAACTGACTGGCCACACAGATTTTGCGTTCAATGGTGTTGTATTTTGACAGACAATATCTTATTTTCGGAGTTCTTTCGTTCAATGGTGTGGAATGTTGACAGACAACATCTTATTTTACGGATTGAAATGCTTCAATTTGTCTTCGAAAATTTCTAGGGAGATTCTCAACACTAACGACTGGCCACACAGATTTTGCATTCAATGGTATGGTATTTTGACAGACAATATCTTTTTTTCGGAGTTTTTGCGGTCAATGGTGTGGTATTTTGACAGACAACATCTTATTTTACGGGTTGAAATGCTTCGTTTTGTCTTCGAAAATTTCTAGCGAGAAGCTTAACCATAACTTTCACATTCACCTTATCACAATGGGTCTATACTGACCTGAGTGTGGTGTGGAGGCTTTCTATCCCCCTACACCTGCCCACTTACCTTACCTAACCATAACTGACTGCCCACACATATTTTGCGTTCAATGGTGTGGTATTTTAACAGGCAATATTTTATTTTCGGAGTTTTTGCGCTCAATGATGTGGTATTTTGACAGACAACATCTTATTTTCCAGGCTGAAATGCTTCATTTTGTCTTCGTAAATTCAATGGTGTGGTATTTTGACAGACAATATCTTATTTTCGGAGTTCTTGCGTTCAATGGTGTGGTATTTTGACAGACAACATCTTATCTTACGGGCTGGAATGCTTCATTTTGTCTTCGAAAATTTCTAGGGAGAAGCTTAACACTAATTGACTGGCCACACAGATTTTGCGTTCAATGGTGTGGTATTTTGACAGACAATATCTTATTTTCGGAGTTCTTGCGTTCAATGGTGTGGTATTTTGACAGACAACATTTTATTTCACGGATTGAAATGCTTCAATTTGTCTTCGAAAATTTCTAGAGAGATGCTCAACACTAACGACTGGCCACACAGATTTTGCGTTCAATGGTGTGGTATTTTGACAGACAATATCTTACTTTCGGAGTTTTGCGGTCAATGGTGTGGTATTTTGACAGACAACATCTTATCTTACGGGTTGAAATGCTTCATTTTGTCTTCGAAAATTTCTAGGGAGAAGCTTAACCCTAACTGACTGCCCGCACATATTTTGCGTTCAATGGTGTGGTATTTTGACAGTCAATATTTTATTTTCGGAGCTTTTGCGGTCAACGATGTGGTATTTTGACAGACAACATTTTATTTTCCAGGTTGCAATGCTTCATTTTTTTTTCGAAAATATCTAGCTAGAAGCTTAACACTAACTGACTGGCCACACAGATTTTGCGTTCAATGGTGTGTATTTTGACAGACAATATCTTATTTTCGAAGTTTTTGCGGTCAATAGTGTGGTATTTTGACAGACAACATCTTATTTTACGGGTTGAAATGCTTCATTTTGTCTTCGAAATTTTCTAGGGAGAAGCTTAACCATAACTGACTGCCCACACATATTTTGCGTTCAATGGTGTGGTATTTTGACAGACAATATCTTATTTTCAGAGTTCTTGCCTTCAATGGTGTGGTATTTTGATAGACAACAGCTTATTTTACGGATTGAAATGCTTCAATTTGTCTTCGAAAATTTCTAGGGAGATGCTCAACACTAACGACTGGCCACACAGATTTTGCGTTCAATGGTGTTTTATTTTGACAGACAATATCTTACTTTCGGAGTTCTGCGGTCAATGGTGTGGTATTTTGACAGACAACATCTTATTTTACGGGTTGAAATGCTTCATTTGGTCTTCGAAAATTTCTAGGGAGAAGCTTAACCCTAACTGACTGCCCACACATATTTTGCGTTCAATGGTGTGGTATTTTGACAGGCAATATTTCATTTTCTTGGTTTTTGCGGTCAATGATGTGGTATCTTGACAGACAACATTTTATTTTCCAGGTTGCAATGCTTAATATTTTCTTCGAAAATATCTAGGGAAAAGCTTAACACTAACTGACTGTCCACGCAGACTTTGCGTTCAATGGTGTGGTATTTTGACAGACAATATCTTATTTTCGGAGATTTTGTGTTCAATGGTGTGGTATTTTGACAGACAACATCTTATTTTACGGGCTGAAATGCTTCATTTTGTCTTCGAAAATTTCTAGGGAGAAGCTTAACACTAACTGACTGGCCACACAGATTTTGTGTTCAATGGTGTGGTATTTTGACCGACAATATCTTATTTTCGGAGTTCTTGCGTTCAATGGTGTGGTATTTTGGCAGACAACAGCTCATTTTACGGATTGAAGTGCTTCAATTTGTCTTCGAAAATTTCTAGGGAGATGCTCAACACTAACGACTGGCCACACAGATTTTGCTTTCAATGGTGTGGTATTTTGACAGACAATATCTTATTTTCGGAGTTTTTGCGGTCAATGGTGTGGTATTTTGGCAGACAACATCTTATTTTACGGGTTGAAATGCTTCATGTTGTCTTCGAAAATTTCTAGGGAGAAGCTTAACCATAACTGACTGCCCACACATATTTTGCGTTCAATGGTGTGGTATTTTGACAGGCAACATTTTATTTTCGGGGTTTTTGGGGTCAATGATGTGGTATTTTGACAGACAACATCTTATTTTACGGGTTGAAATGCTTCATTTTGTCTTCGAAAGCTCCTAGGGAGAAGCTTAACACCAACTGACTGGCCACACATATTTTGCGTTCAATGGTGTGGTATTTTAACAGGCAATATTTTATTTTCGGAGTTTTTGCGGTCAATGATGTGGTATTTTGACAGACATCATCTTATTTTCCAGGCTGAAATGCTTCATTTTGTCTTCGTAAATTTCTAGGGAGATGCTCAACACTAACGACTGGCCACACAGATTTTGCGTTCAATGGTGTGGTATTTTGACAGACAATATCTTATTTTCGGAGTTTTTGCGGTCAATGGTGTGGTATTTTGACAGACAACATCTTATATTCCGGGTTGGAATGCTTCAATTGGTCTTCGAAAACTCCTAGGGAGAAGCTTAACACTAACGACTTTCCACACAGATTTTGCGTTCAATGGTGTGGTATTTTAACAGACAATATCTTATTTTTCGAGTTCTTGCGTTCAATGGAGTGGTATTTTGACAGACAACATCTTATTTTACGGGTTGAAATGGTTCATTTTGCGTTCGAAACTTTTTAGGGAGAAGCTTAACCCTAACTGACTGGGCACACAGATTTTGCGTTGAATGGTGTGGTATTTTGACAGACAATATTTTACTTTCGGAGTTTTTGCGGTCAATGGTGTGGTATTTTGACAGACAACATCTTATTTTACGGATTGAAATGCTTCATTTTGTCTTCGAAAATTTCTAGGGAGAAGCTTAACCCTAACTGACTGCCCGCACATATTTTGCGTTCGATGGTGTGGTATTTTGACAGGCAATATTTTATTTTCGGAGTTTTTGCGGTCAATGATGTGGTATTTTGACAGACAACATCTTATTTTACGGGTTGAAATGGTTCATTTTGCGTTCGAAACTTTTTAGGGAGAAGCTTAACCCTAACTGACTGGGCACACAGATTTTGCGTTGAATGGTGTGGTATTTTGACAGACAATATTTTACTTTCGGAGTTTTTGCGGTCAATGGTGTGGTATTTTGACAGACAACATCTTATTTTACGGATTGAAATGCTTCATTTTGTCTTCGAAAATTTCTAGGGAGAAGCTTAACCCTAACTGACTGCCCGCACATATTTTGCGTTCGATGGTGTGGTATTTTGACAGGCAATATTTTATTTTCGGAGTTTTTGCGGTCAATGATGTGGTATTTTGACAGACAACATTTTATTTTCCAGGTTGCAGTGCTTCATTTTTTTTTTTCGAAAATATCTAGGGAGAAGCTTAACACTAACTGACTGGCCACCCAGAATTTGCGTTCAATGGTGTGGTATTTTGACAGACAATATCTTTTTTTCGGAGTTTTTGCGGTCAATGGTGTGGTATTTTGACAGACAACATTTTATTTTTTAGGTTGCATTGCTTCATTTTTTTTTCGAAAATTTCTAGGGAGAAGCTTAACACTAACTGACTGGCCACACAGATTTTGCGTTCAATGGTGTGGTATTTTGACAGACAATATCTTATTTTCGGAGTTCTTTCGTTCAATGGTGTGGAATGTTGACTGACAGACAACAGCTTATTTTACGGATTGAAATGCTTCAATTTGTCTTCGAAAATTTCTAGGGAGATGCTTAACACTAACGACTGGCCACACAGTTTTTGCGTTCAATGGTGTGGTATTTTGACAGACAATATCTTATTTTCGGAGTTTTTGCGGTCAATGGTGTGGTATTTTGACAGACAACATCTTATTTTACGGGTTGAAATGCTTCGTTTTGTCTTCGAAAATTTCTAGCGAGAAGCTTAACCATAACTTTCACATTCACCTTATCACAATGGGTCTATACTGACCTGAGTGTGGTGTGGAGGTTTTCTATCCCCCTACACCTGCCCACTTACCTTACCTAACCATAACTGACTGCCCACACATATTTTGCGTTCAATGGTGTGGTATTTTAACAGGCAATATTTTATTTTCGGAGTTTTTGCGGTCAATGATGTGGTATTTTGACAGACAACATCTTATTTTCCAGGCTGAAATGCTTCATTTTGTCTTCGTAAATTCAATGGTGTGGTATTTTGACAGACAATATCTTATTTTCGGAGTTCTTGCGTTCAATGGTGTGGTATTTTGACAGACAACATCTTATCTTACGGGCTGGAATGCTTCATTTTGTCTTCGAAAATTTCTAGGGAGAAGCTTAACACTAATTGACTGGCCACACAGATTTTGCGTTCAATGGTGTGGTATTTTGACAGACAATATCTTATTTTCGGAGTTCTTGCGTTCAATGGTGTGGTATTTTGACAGACAACAGGTTATTTCACGGATTGAAATGCTTCAATTTGTCTTCGAAAATTTCTAGGGAGATGCTCAAAACTAACGAGTGGCCACACAGATTTTGCTTACAATGGTGTGGTATTTTGACAGACAATATCTTATTTTCGGAGTTTTTGTGTTCAATGGTGTGGTATTTTGACAGACAACATCTTATTTTATGGGCTGAAATGCTTCATTTTGTCTTCGAAAATTTCTAGGGAGAAGCATATCACTAAATGACTGGCCACACAGATTTTGCGTTCAATGGTGTGGTATTTTGACAGACAATATCTTATTTTCGGAGTTCTTGCGTTCAATGGTGTGGTATTTTGATAGACAACAGCTTATTTTACGGACTGAAATGCTTCAATTTGTCTTCGAAAATTTCTAGGGAGACGCTTAACCCTAACTGACTGCCCGCACATATTTTGCGTTCAATGGTGTGGTATTTTGACAGGCAATATTTTATTTTCGGAGTTTTTGCGGTCAACGATGTGGTATTTTGACAGACAACATTTTATTTTCCAGGTTGCAATGCTTCATTTTTTTTCCGAAAATATCTAGCTAGAAGCTTAACACTAACTGACTGGCCACACAGATTTTGCGTTCAATGGTGTGTATTTTGACAGACAATATCTTATTTTCGAAGTTTTTGCGGTCAATAGTGTGGTATTTTGACAGACAACATCTTATTTTACGGGTTGAAATGCTTCATTTTGTCTTCGAAATTTTCTAGGGAGAAGCTTAACACTAACTGACTGGCCACGCAGACTTTGCGTTCAATGGTGTGGTATTTTGACAGACAATATCTTATTTTCGGAGATTTTGTGTTCAATGGTGTGGTATTTTGACAGACAACATCTTATTTTACGGGCTGAAATGCTTCATTTTGTCTTCGAAAATTTCTAGGGAGAAGCATAACACTAACTGACTGCCCACACAGATTTTGCGTTCAATGGTGTGGTATTTTGACAGACAATATCTTATTTTCGGAGTTCTTGCGTTCAATGGTGTGGTATTTTGATAGACAACAGCTTATTTTACGGATTGAAATGCTTCAATTTGTCTTCGAAAATTTCTAGGGAGATGCTCAAAACTAGCGAGTGGCCACACAGATTTTGCTTACAATGGTGTGGTATTTTGACAGACAATATCTTATTTTCGGAGTTTTTGTGTTCAATGGTGTGGTATTTTGACAGACAACATCTTATTTTATGGGCTGAAATGCTTCATTTTGTCTTCGAAAATTTCTAGGGAGAAGCATATCACTAACTGACTGGCCACACAGATTTTGCGTTCAATGGTGTGGTATTTTGACAGACAATATCTTATTTTCGGAGTTCTTGCGTTCAATGGTGTGGTATTTTGATAGACAACAGCTTATTTTACGGACTGAAATGCTTCAATTTGTCTTCGAAAATTTCTAGGGAGACGCTTAACACTAATTGACTGGCCACACAGATTTTGCGTTCAATGGTGTGGTATTTTGACAGACAATATCTTATTTTCGGAGATTTTGTGTTCAATGGTGTGGTATTTTGACAGACAACATCTTATTTTATGGGCTGAAATGCTTCATTTTGTCTTCGAAAATTTCTAGGGAGAAGCATATCACTAACTGACTGGCCACACAGATTTTGCGTTCAATGGTGTGGTATTTTGACAGACAATATCTTATTTTCGGAGTTCTTGCGTTCAATGGTGTGGTATTTTGATAGACAACAGCTTATTTTACGGACTGAAATGCTTCAATTTGTCTTCGAAAATTTCTAGGGAGACGCTTAACACTAATTGACTGGCCACACAGATTTTGCGTTCAATGGTGTGGTATTTTGACAGACAATATCTTATTTTCGGAGTTCTTGCGTTCAATGGTGTGGTATTTTGACAGACAACAGGTTATTTCACGGATTGAAATGCTTCAATTTGTCTTCGAAAATTTCTATTAAGATGCTCAACATAAACGAGTGGCCACATAGATTTTGCGTTCAATGGTGTGGTATTTTGACAGACAATATCTTATTTTTGGAGTTTTTGCGGTCAACGGTGTGGTATTTTGACAGACAACATCTTATTTTACGGGTTGAAATGCTTCATTTTGTCTTCGAAAATTTCTAGGGAGAAGCTTAACACTAACTGACTGGCCACGCAGACTTTGCGTTCAATGGTGTGGTATTTTGACAGGCAATATTTTATTTTCGGAGTTTTTGTGTTCAATGATGTGGTATTTTGACAGACAACATTTTATTTTCCAGGTTGCAATGCTTCATTTTTTTTTCGAAAATACCTAGGGAGAAGCTTAACACTAACTGACTGGCCACCCAGAATTTGCGTTCAATGGTGTGGTATTTTGACAGACAATATCTTTTTTTCGGAGTTTTTGCGGTCAATGGTGTGGTATTTTGACAGACAACATCTTATTTTACGGGTTGAAATGCTTCATTTTGTCTTCGAAAATTTCTAGGGAGAAGCTTAACCATAACTGACTGCCCACACATATTTTGCGTTCAATGGTGTGGTATTTTAACAGGCAATATTTTGTTTTCGGAGTTTTTGCGGTCAATGATGTGATATTTTGACAGACAACATCTTATTTTCCGGGTTGCAATGCTTCATTTTGTCTTCGTAAATATCTAGGGAGTAGCTTAACACTAACTGACTGGCCACGCAGACTTTGCGTTCAATGGTGTGGTATTTTGACAGACAGTATCTTATTTTCGGAGATTTTGTGTTCAATGGTGTGGTATTTTGACAGACAACATCTTATTTTACGAGCTGAAATGCTTCATTTTGTCTTCGAAAATTTCTAGGGAGAAGCTTAACACTAATTGACTGGCCACACAGATTTTGCTTTCAATGGTGTGGTATTTTGACAGACAATATCTTATTTTCGGAGTTCTTGCGTTCAATGGTGTGGTATGTTGACAGACAACAGCTTATTTTACGGATTGAAATGCTTCAATTTGTCTTCGAAAATTTCTAGGGAGATGCTCAACACTAACGACTGGCCACACAGATTTTGCATTCAATGGTATGGTATTTTAAAAGACAATATCTTTTTTCGGAGTTTTTGCGGTCAATGGTGTGGTATTTTGACAGACAACATCTTATTTTACGGGTTGAAATGCTTCGTTTTGTCTTCGAAAATTTCTAGCGAGAAGCTTAACCATAACTTTCACATTCACCTTATCACAATGGGTCTATACTGACCTGAGTGTGGTGTGGAGGTTTTCTATCCCCCTACACCTGCCCACTTAGCTTACCTAACCATAACTGACTGCCCACACATATTTTGCGTTCAATGGTGTGGTATTTTAACAGGCAATATTTTATTTTCGGAGTTTTTGCGGTCAATGATGAGGTATTTTGACAGACAACATCTTATTTTCCAGGCTGAAATGCTTCATTTTGTCTTCGTAAATATCTAGGGAGAAGCTTAACACTAATTGACTGGCCACGCAGACTTTGCCTTCAATGGTGTGGTATTTTGACAGACAATATCTTATTTTCGGAGATTTTGTGTTCAATGGTGTGGTATTTTGACAGACAACATCTTATTTTACGAGCTGAAATGCTCCATTTTGTCTTCGAAAATTTCTAGGGAGAAGCTTAACACTAACTGACTGGCCACACAGATTTTGCTTTCAATGGTGTGGTATTTTGACAGACAATATCTTATTTTCGGAGTTCTTGCGTTCAATGGTGTGGTATGTTGACAGACAACAGCTTATTTTACGGATTGAAATGCTTCAATTTGTCTTCGAAAATTTCTAGGGAGATGCTCAACACTAACGACTGGCCACACAGATTTTGCATTCAATGGTATGGTATTTTAAAAGGCAATATCTTTTTTCGGAGTTTTTGCGGTCAATGGTGTGGTATTTTGACAGACAACATCTTATTTTACGGGTTGAAATGCTTCGTTTTGTCTTCGAAAATTTCTAGCGAGAAGCTTAACCATAACTTTCACATTCACCTTATCACAATGGGTCTATACTGACCTGAGTGTGGTGTGGAGGTTTTCTATCACCCTACACCTGCCCACTTACCTTACCTAACCATAACTGACTGCCCACACATATTTTGCGTTCAATGGTGTGGTATTTTAACAGGCAATATTTTATTTTCAGAGTTTTTGCGGTCAATGATGAGGTATTTTGACAGACAACATCTTATTTTCCAGGCTGAAATGCTTCATTTTGTCTTCGTAAATATCTAGGGAGAAGCTTAACACTAATTGACTGGCCACGCAGACTTTGCCTTCAATGGTGTGGTATTTTGACAGACAATATCTTATTTTCGGAGATTTTGTGTTCAATGGTGTGGTATTTTGACAGACGATATCTTATTTTCGGAGTTCTTGCGTTCAATGGTGCGGTATTTTGACAGACAACGTCTTATTTTCCAGGCTGAAATGCTTCATTTTGTCTTCGTAAATATCTAGGGAGAAGCTTAACACTAATTGACTGGCCACGCAGACTTTGCCTTCAATGGTGTGGTATTTTGACAGACAATATCTTATTTTCGGAGATTTTGTGTTCAATGGTGTGGTATTTTGACAGACGATATCTTATTTTCGGAGTTCTTGTGTTCAATGGTGTGGTATTTTGACAGGCAATATTTCATTTTCTTGGTTTTTGCGGTCAATGATGTGGTATCTTGACACACAACATTTTATTTTCCAGGTTGCAATGCTTAATTTTTTCTTCGAAAATATCTAGGGAAAAGCTTAACACTAACTGACTGGCCACGCAGACTTTGCATTCAATGGTGTAGTATTTTGACAGACAATATCTTATTTTCGGAGATTTTGTGTTCAATGGTGTGGTATTTTGACAGACAACATCTTATTTTACGGGCTGAAATGCTTCATTTTGCCTTCGAAAATTTCTAGGGAGAAGCTTAACACTAACTGACTGGCCACACAGATTTTGCGTTCAATGGTGTGGTATTTTGACAGACAATATCTTATTTTCTTAGTTCTTGCGTTCAATGGAGTGGTATTTTGACAGACAACAGCTCATTTTACGGATTGAAGTGCTTCAATTTGTCTTCGGAAATTTCTAGGGAGATGCTCAACACTAACGACTGGCCACACAGATTTTGCGTTCATTGGTGTGGTATTTTGACAGACAATATTTTATTTTCGGAGTTTTTGCGGTCAATGGTGTGGTATTTTGACAGACATCATCTTATTTTCCAGGCTCAAATGCTTCATTTTGTCTTCGTAAATTTCTAGGGAGATGCTCAACACTAACGACTGGCCACACAGATTTTTCGTTCAATGGTGTGGTATTTTAACAGACAATATCTTATTTTTCGAGTTCTTGCGTTCAATGGTGTGGTATTTTGACAGACAACATCTTATTTTACGGGTTGAAATGGTTCATTTTGTCTTCGAAACTTTTTAGGGAGAAGCTTTACCCTAACTGACTGGCCACACAGATTTTGCGTTCAATGGTGTGGTATTTTGACAGACAATATTTTACTTTCGGAGTTTTTGCGGTCAATGGTGTGGTATTTTGACAGGCAATATTTTATTTTCGGAGTTTTTGCGGTCAATGATGTGGTATTTTGACAGACAACATTTTAATTTCCAGGTTGCATTGCTTAATTTTTTTTTCGAAAATATCTAGGGAGAAGCTTAACACTAACTGACTGGCCACACAGAATTTGCGTTCAATGGTGTGGTATTTCGACAGACAATATCTTTTTTTCCTAGCTTTTGCGGTCAATAGTGTGGTATTTTGACAGACAACATCTTATTTTACGGGTTGAAATGCTTCATTTGGTCTTCGAAAATTTCTAGGGAGAAGCTTAACCATAACTGACTGCCCACACATATTTTGCGTTCAATGGTGTGGTATTTTAACAGGAAATTTTTTGTTTTCGGAATTTTTGCGGTCAATGATGTGGTATTTTGACAGACAACATCTTAATTTCCAGGTTGCAATGCTTCATTTTGTCTTCGTAAATATCTAGGGAGAAGCATAACACTAACTGACTGGCCACGCAGACTTTGCGTTCAATGGTGTGGTATTTTGACAGACAGTATCTTATTTTCGGAGATTTTGTGTTCAATGGTGTGGTATTTTGACAGACAACATCTTATTTTACGGGCTGAAATGCTTCATTTTGTCTTCGAAAATTTCTAGGGAGAAGCTTAACACTAACTGACGGGCCACACAGATTTTGCGTTCAATGGTGTGGTATTTTGACAGACAATATCTTATTTTCGGAGTTCTTGCGTTCAATGGTGTGGTATTTTGATAGACAACAGCTTATTTTACAGATTGAAATGCTTCAATTTGTCTTCGA
Source organism: Brachypalpus laphriformis (assembly GCA_945910035.1). Taxonomy (NCBI): domain Eukaryota; kingdom Metazoa; phylum Arthropoda; class Insecta; order Diptera; family Syrphidae; genus Brachypalpus; species Brachypalpus laphriformis. Next base: position 114,590,606 of record OX246756.1, on the reverse strand, counting down.
AAATTTCTAGGGAGATGCTCAACACTAACGACTGGCCACACAGATTTTGCGTTCAATGGTGTGGTATTTTGACAGACAATATCTTATTTTCGGAGTTTTTGCGGTCAATGGTGTGGTATTTTGACAGACAACATCTTATTTTCCAGGTTGAAATGCTTCATTTTGTCTTCGAAAATTTCTAGGGAGAAGCTTAACCCTAACTGACTGCCCACACATATTTTGCGTTCAATGGTGTGGTATTTTGACAGGCAATATTTCATTTTCTTGGTTTTTGCGGTCAATGATGCGGTATCTTGACAGACAACATTTTATTTTCCAGGATGCAATGCTTAATTTTTTCTTCAAAAATATCTAGGGAGAAGCTTAACACTAACTGACTGGCCACGCAGACTTTGCATTCAATGGTATGGTATTTTGACAGACAATATCTTTTTTTCGGAGTTTTTGCGGTCAATGGTGTGGTATTTTGACAGACAACATCTTATTTTACGGGTTGAAATGCTTCATTTTGTCTTCGAAAATTTCTAGGGAGAAGCTTAACCATAACTGACTGCCCACACATATTTTGCGTTCAATGGTGTGGTATTTTAACAGGCAATATTTTATTTTCGGAGTTTTTGCGGTCAATGATGAGGTATTTTGACAGACAACATCTTATTTTCCAGGCTGAAATGCTTCATTTTGTCTTCGAAAATTTCTAGGGAGAAGCATAACACTAATTGACTGGCCACACAGATTTTGCGTTCAATGGTGTGGTATTTTGACAGACAATATCTTATTTTCGGAGTTCTTGCGTTCAATGGTGTGGTATTTTGACAGACAACAGGTTATTTCACGGATTGAAATGCTTCAAATTGTCTTCGAAAATTTCTAGGGAGAAGCTTGACACTAACTGACTGGCCGCACAGATTTTGCGTTCAATGGTGTGGTATTTTGACAGACAATATCTTATTTTCGGAGTTCTTGCGTTCAATGGTGTGGTATTTTGACAGACAACAGCTCATTTTACGGATTGATGTGCTTCAATTTGTCTTCGAAAATTTCTAGGGAGATGCTTAACACTAACTGACTGGCCACGCAGACTTTGCGTTGAATGGTGTGGTATTTTGACAGACAGCGTCTTATTTTACGAGTTGAAATGCTTCATTTGGTCTTCGAAAATTTCTAGGGAGAAGCTTAATAATGTCTGACTGGCCACACAGATCGTGCGTTCAATGGTGTGGTATTTTGACAGACAATATCTTATTTTCGGAGTTCTTGCGTTCAATGGTGTGGTATTTTGACAGACAACAGCTCATTTTACGGATTGATGTGCTTCAATTTGTCTTCGAAAATTTCTAGGGAGAAGCTTAACACTAATTGACTGGCCACACAGATTTTGCGTTCAATGGTGTGGTATTTTGACAGACAATATCTTATTTTCGGAGTTCTTGCGTTCAATGGTGTGGTATTTTGACAGACAACAGGTTATTTCACGGATTGAAATGCTTCAAATTGTCTTCGAAAATTTCTAGGGAGAAGCTTAACACTAACTGACTGGCCGCACAGATTTTGCGTTGAATGGTGTGGTATTTTGACAGACAATATCTTATTTTCGGAGTTCTTGAGTTCAATGGTGTGGTATTTTGACAGACAATATCTTATTTTCGGAGTTTTTGCGGTCAATGGTGTGGTATTTTGACAGACAACATCTTATTTTACGGGTTGAAATGCTTCATTTTGTCTTCGAAAATTTCTAGGGAGAAGCTTAACACTAACTGACTGGCCACGCAGACTTTGCGTTCAATGGTGTGGTATTTTGACAGACAATATCTTATTTTCGGAGATTTTGTGTTCAATGGTGTGGTATTTTGACAGACGATATCTTATTTTCGGAGTTCTTGCGTTCAATGGTGTGGTATTTTGACAGACAACGTCTTATTTTCCAGGCTGAAATGCTTCATTTTGTCTTCGTAAATATCTAGGGAAAAGCTTAACACTAACTGACTGGCCACGCAGACTTTGCGTTCAATGGTGTGGTATTTTGACAGACAATATCTTATTTTCGGAGATTTTGTGTTCAATGGTGTGGTATTTTGACAGACAACATCTTATTTTACGGGCTGAAATGCTTCATTTTGTCTTCGAAAATTTCTAGGGAGAAGCTTAACACTAACTGACTAGCCACACAGATTTTGCGTTCAATGGTGTGGTATTTTGACAGACAGCGTCTTATTTTACGAGTTGAAATGCTTCATTTGGTCTTCGGAAATTTCTAGGGAGAAGCTTAACACTAACTGACTGGCCACACAGATCGTGCGTTCAACGGTGTGGTATTTTGACAGACAATATCTTATTTTCGGAGTTCTGGCGTTCAATGGTGTGGTATTTTGACAGACAACAGCTCATTTTACGGATTGATGTGCTTCAATTTGTCTTCGAAAATTTCTAGGGAGATGCTTAACACTAACTGACTGGCCACGCAGACTTTGCGTTCAATGGTGTGGTATTTTGACAGACAATATCTTATTTTCGGAGATTTTGTGTTCAATGGTGTGGTATTTTGACAGACAACATCTTATTTTACGGGCTGAAATGCTTCATTTTGTCTTCGAAAATTTCTAGGGAGAAGCTTAACACTAACTGACTGGCCACACAGATCGTGCGTTCAATGGTGTGGTATTTTGACAGACAATATCTTATTTTCGGAGTTCTGGCGTTCAATGGTGTGGTATTTTGACAGACAACAGCTCATTTTATGGATTGATGTGCTTCAATTTGTCTTCGAAAATTTCTAGGGAGATGCTTAACACTAACTGACTGGCCACGCAGACTTTGCGTTGAATGGTGTGGTATTTTGACAGACAGCGTCTTATTTTACGAGTTGAAATGCTTCATTTGGTCTTCGAAAATTTCTAGGGAGAAGCTTAATAATGTCTGACTGGCCACACAGATCGTGCGTTCAACGGTGTGGTATTTTGACAGCCAATATCTTATTTTCGTAGATTTTACGTTCAATGATGTGGTATTTTGGCAGACAACATCTTACTTTTCGGGCTGAAATGCTTCATTTTGTCTTCAAAAATTTATAGGGAGAAGCTTAACGCTAATTGACTGTCCACACAGATTTTGCTTTCAATGGTGTGGTATTTTGACAGGCTATATTTTATTTTCGGAGTTTTTGCGGTCAATGGTGTGGTATTTTGACAGACAACATCTTATTTTACGGATTGAAATGCTTCAATTTGTCTTCGAAAATTTCTAGGGAGAAGCTTAAGAATGTCTGACTGGCTACATAGATCTTGCGTTAAATGGTGTATTATTTTAGCAGACAATATCTTGTTTTCGGGGTTTTTGCGTTCAATGGTGTAGTATTTTGACAGATAACATCTTATATTCCGGGTTGAAATGCTTCAATTGGTCTTCGGAAACTTATAGGGGGAAGCTTAACACTAACTGACTGGCCACACAGATTTTGCATTCAATGGTGTGGTATTCTGACAGACAATATCTTATTTTCCGGGTTAAAATGTTTTATATTGTCTTCGCAAACTTCTAGGAAAAAGCTTAAGAGTGTCTGACTGGCCACACAGATTTTGCGTTCAATGGTGTGGTATTTTTACAGAGAATATTTTATATTCGGAGTTTTTGCTTTCAATGGTGTGGTATTTTGGCAGACAACGTCTTAATTTACGGGTTGAAATGCTTCATTGTGTCTTCGTAAATATCTAGGGAGAAGGTTAACACTAACTGACTAGCCACGCAGACTTTGCGTTCAATGGTGTGGTATTTTGACAGACAATATCTTATTTTCGGAGTTTTTGCGGTCAATGGTGTGGTATTTTGACAGACAACAGCTTATTTTACGGGTTGAAATGCTTCATTTTGTCTTCGAAAAATCTAGGAAGAAGCTTAACACTAACTGACTAGCCACGCAGACTTGGCGTTCAATGGTGTGGTATTTGGACAGACAATATCTTATTTTTCGGGTTCTTGCGTTCAATGGTGTTGTATTTTGACAGACAACATGTTATTTTACGGATCGAAATGCTTCAATTTGTCTTCGAAAATTTCTAGGGAGATGCTCAACACTAAAGACTGGCCACACAGATTTTGCGTTCAATGGTGTGGTATTTTGACAGACAATATCTTATTTTCGAAGTTTTTGCGGTCAATAGTGTGGTACTTTGACAGACAACATCTTATTTTACGGGTTGAAATGCTTCATTTTGTCTTCGAAAATTTCTAGGGAGAAGCTTAACCATAACTGACTGCCCACACATATTTTGCGTTCAATGGTGTGGTATTTTGACAGGCAATATTTTATTTTCGGGGTTTTTGGGGTCAATGATGTGGTATTTTGACAGACAACATCTTATTTTACGGCTTGAAATGCTTCATTTTGTCTTCGAAAATTTCTAGGGAGAAGCTTAGCACTAACTGACTGGCCACACAGATTTTGCGTTCAATGGTGTGGTATTTTGACAGACAATATCTTATTTTCGGAGTTCTTGCGTTCAATGGTGTGGTATTTTGAGAGACAACAGCTTATTTTACGGATTGAAATGCTTCAATTTGTCTTCGAAAATTTCTAGGGAGATGCTCAACACTAACGACTGGCCACACAAATTTTGCGTTCAATGGTGTGGTATTTTGACAGACAATATCTTACTTTCGGAGTTTTTGCGGTCAATGGTGTCGTATTTTGACAGACAACATCTTATTTTACGGGTTGAAATGCTTCGTTTTGTCTTCGAAAATTTCTAGGGAGAAGCTTAACCCTAACTGACTGCCCACACATATTTTGCGTTCAATGGTGTGGTATTTTGACAGGCAATATTTCATTTTCTTGGTTTTTGCGGTCAACGATGTGGTATTTTGACAGACAACATTTTATTTTCCAGGTTTCAATGCTTCATTTTTTCTTCGAAAATATCTAGGGAGAAGCTTAATACTAACTGACTGGCCACACAGATTTTGCGTTCAATGGTGTGGTATTTTGACAGACAATATCTTATTTTCGGAGTTCTGGCGTTCAATGGTGTGGTATTTTGACAGACAACAGCTCATTTTACGGATTAATGTGCTTCAATTTGTCTTCGAAAATTTCTAGGGAGATGCTTAACACTAACTGACTCTCCACGCAGACTTTGCGTTGAATGGTGTGGTATCTTGACAGACAGCGTCTTATTTTACGAGTTGAAATGCTTCATTTGGTCTTCGAAAATTTCTAGGGAGAAGCTTAATAATGTCTGACTGGCCACACAGATCGTGCGTTCAATGGTGTGGTATTTTGACAGACAATATCTTATTTTCGGAGTTCTGGCGTTCAATGGTGTGGTATTTTGACAGACAACAGCTCATTTTTCGGATTGAAGTGCTTCAATTTGTCTTCGAAAATTTCTAGGGAGATGCTCAACACTAACGACTGGCCACACAGATTTTGCGTTCAATGGTGTGGTATTTTGACAGACAATATCTTTTTTTCGGAGCTTTTGCGGTCAATGGTGTGGTATTTTGACAGACAACATCTTATTTTACGGGTTGAAATGCTTCATTTGGTCTTCGAAAATTTCTAGGGAGAAGCTTAACCATAACTGACTGCCCACACATATTTTGCGTTCAATGGTGTGGTATTTTAACAGGCAATATTTTGTTTTCGGAGTTTTTGGGGTCAATGATGTGGTATTTTGACAGACAACATCTTATTTTACGGGTTGAAATGCTTCATTTTGTCTTCGAAAACTCCTAGGGAGAAGCTTAACACCAACTGACTGGCCACACATATTTTGCGTTCAATGGTGTGGTATTTTAACAGGCAATATTTTATTTTCGGAGTTTTTGCGGTCAATGATGTGGTATTTTGACAGATATCATCTTATTTTCCAGGCTGAAATGCTTCATTTTGTCATCGTAAATTTCTAGGGAGATGCTCAACACTAACGACTGGCCACACAGATTTTGCGTTCAATGGTGTGGTATTTTGACAGACAATATCTTATTTTCTGAGTTTTTGCGGTCAATGGTGTGGTATTTTGACAGACAACATCTTATATTCCGGGTTGGAATGCCTCAATTGGTCTTCGAAAACTCCTAGGGAAAAGCTTAACACTAACGACTGGCCACACAGATTTTGCGTTCAATGGTGTGTTATTTTGACAGACAATATCTTTTTTTCGGAGTTTTTGCGGTCAATGGTGTGGTATTTTGACAGACAACATCTTATTTTACGGGTTGAAATGGTTTATTTTGTGTTCGAAACATTTTAGGGAGAAGCTTAACCCTAACTGACTGGCCACACAGATTTTGCGTTCAATGGTGTGGTACTTTGACAGACAATATTTTACTTTCGGAGTTTTTGCGGTCAATGGTGTGGTATTTTGAGAGACAACATCTTATTTTACGGGTTGCAATGCTTCATTTTTTTTTCGAAAATATCTAGGGAGAAGCTTAACACTAACTGACTGGCCACCCAGAATTTGCGTTCAATGGTGTGGTATTTTGACAGACAATATCTTTTTTTCGGAGTTTTTGCGGTCAATGGTGTGGTATTTTGACAGACAACATCTTATTTTACGGGTTGAAATGCTTCATTTGGTCTTCGAAAATTTCTAGGGAGAAGCTTAACCCTAACTGACTGCCCGCACATATTTTGCGTTCGATGGTGTGGTATTTTGACAGACAATATTTTATTTTCGGAGATTTTGCGGTCAATGATGTGGTATTTTGACAGACAACATCTTATTTTCCAGGTTGCAATGCTTCATTTTTTTTTCGAAAATATCTAGGGAGAAGCTTAACACTAACTGACTGGCCACCCAGAATTTGCGTTCAATGGTGTGGTATTTTGACAGACAATATCTTTTTTTCGGAGTTTTTGCGGTCAATGGTGTGGTATTTTGACAGACAACATCTTATTTTACGGGTTGAAATGCTTCATTTGGTCTTCGAAAATTTCTAGGGAGAAGCTTAACCCTAACTGACTGCCCGCACATATTTTGCGTTCGATGGTGTGGTATTTTGACAGACAATATTTTATTTTCGGAGTTTTTGCGGTCAATGATGTGGTATTTTGACAGACAACATTTTATTTTCCAGGTTGCAATGCTTCATTTTTTTTTCGAAAATATCTAGGGAGAAGCTTAACACTAACTGACTGGCCACCCAGAATTTGCGTTCAATGGTGTGGTATTTTGACAGACAATATCTTTTTTTCGGAGTTTTTGCGGTCAATGGTGTGGTATTTTGACAGACAACATCTTATTTTACGGGTTGAAATGCTTCATTTGGTCTTCGAAAATTTCTAGGGAGAAGCTTAACCATAACTGACTGCCCACACATGTTTTGCGTTCAACGGTGTGGTATTTTAACAGGCAATATTTTGTTTTCGGAGTTTTTGCGGTCAATGATGTGATATTTTGACAGACAACATCTTATTTTCCAGGTTGCAATGCTTCATTTTGTCTTCGTAAATATCTAGCGAGAAGCTTAACACTAACTGGCCACGCAGACTTTGCGTTCAATGGTGTGGTATTTTGACAGACAGTATCTTATTTTCGGAGATTTTGTGTTCAATGGTGTGGTATTTTGACAGACAATATCTTTTTTTCGGAGTTTTTGCGGTCAATGGTGTGGTATTTTGACAGACAACATCTTATTTTACGGGTTGAAATGCTTCATTTTGTCTTCGTAAATATCTAGGGAGTAGCTTAACACTAACTGACTGGCCACGCAGACTTTGCGTTCAATGGTGTGGTATTTTGACAGACAATATCTTATTTTCGGAGTTCTTGCGTTCAATGGTGTGTTATTTTAACAGACAACAGCTCATTTTACGGATTGAAGTGCTTCAATTTGTCTTCGAAAATTTCTAGGGAGATGCTTAACACTAACTGACTGGCCACGCAGACTTTGCGATGAATGGTGTGGTATTTTGACAGACAGCGTCTTATTTTACGGGTTGAAATGCTTCATTTGGTCTTCGAAAATTTCTAGGGAGAAGCTTAATAATGTCTGACTGGCCACACAGATCGTGCGTTCAACGGTGTGGTATTTTGACAGCCAATATCTTATTTTCGGAGATTTTACGTTCAATGGTGTGGTATTTTGACAGACAACATCTTACTTTACGGGCTGAAATGCTTTATTTTGTCTTCAAAAATTTATAGGGAGAAGCTTAACGCTAATTGACTGTCCGCACAGACTTTGCGTTCAATGGTGTGGTATTTTGACAGGCTATATTTTATTTTCGGAGTTTTTGCGGTCAATGGTGTGGTATTTTGACAGACAACATCTTATTTTACGGATTGAAATGCTTCAATTTGTCTTCGAAAATTTCTAGGGAGAAGCTTAAGAATGCCTGACTGGCCACATAGATCTTGCGTTAAATGGTGTATTATTTTAGCAGACAATATCTTATTTTCGGGGTTTTTGCGTTCAATGGTGTAGTATTTTGACAGATAACATCTTATATTCCGGGTTGAAATGCTTCAATTGGTCTTCGGAAACTTCTAGGGGGAAGCTAAACACTAACTGACTGGCCACACAGATTTTGCATTCAATGGTGTGGTATTCTGACAGACAATATCTTATTTTCCGGGTTAAAATGTTTTATTTTGTCTTCGCAAACTTCTAGGAAAAAGCTTAAGAGTGTCTGACTGGCCACACAGATTTTGCGTTCAATGGTGTGGTATTTTTACAGACAATATTTTATTTTCGGAGTTTTTGCTTTCAATGGTGTGGTATTTTGGCAGACAACATCTTATTTTGCGGGTTGAAATGCTTCATTGTGTCTTCGAAAATATCTAGGGAGAAGCTTAACACTAACTGACTAGCCACGCAGACTTTGCGTTCAATGGTGTGGTATTTTGACAGACAATATCTTATTTTTCGAGTTCTTGCGTTCAATGGTGTGAAATTTTGACAGACAACAGCTTATTTTACGGGTTGAAATGCTTCATTTTGTCTTCGAAAATATCTAACCGACTAGCCACGCTGACTTGGCGTTCAATGGTGTGGTATTTTGACAGACAATATCCTATTTTTCGGGTTCTTGCGTTCAATGGTGTGGTATTTTGACAGACAACATCTTATTTTACGGGTTGAAATGCTTCATTTTGTCTTCGAAAATTTCTAGGGAGAAGCTTAACACTAACTGACTGGCCACACAGATTTTGCGTTCAATGGTGTGGTATTTTGACAGACAATATCTTACTTTCGGAGTTTTTGCGGTCAATAGTGTGGTATTTTGACAGGCAATATTTCATTTTCTTGGTTTTTGCGGTCAATGATGTGGTATCTTGACACACAACATTTTATTTTACGGGTTGCAATGCTTAATTTTTTCTTCGAAAATATCTAGGGAAAAGCTTAACACTAACTGACGGGCCATACAGATTTTGCGTTCAATGGTGTGGTATTTTGACAGACAATGTCTTACTTTCGGAGTTTTTGCGGTCAATGGTGTGGTATTTTGACAGACAACATCTTATTTTACGGGCTGAAATGCTTCATTTTGCCTTCGAAAATTTCTAGGGAGAAGCTTAACACTAACTGACTGGCCACACAGATTTTGCGTTCAATGGTGTGGTATTTGAATAGACAATATCTTATTTTCGGAGTTCTTGCGTTCAATGGTGTGGTATTTTGACAGACAACAGCTCATTTTACGGATTGAAGTGCTTCAATTTGTCTTCGAAAATTTCTAGGGAGATGCTCAGCGCTAACGACTGGCCACACAGATTTGGCGTTCATTTTGTCTTCGAAAATTTCTAGGGAGAAGCTTAACCATAACTGACTGCCCACACATATTTTGCGTTCAATGGTGTGGTATTTTGACAGGCAATATTTTATTTTCGGGGTTTTTGGGGTCAATGATGTGGTATTTTGACAGACAACATCTTATTTTACGGGTTGAAATGCTTCATTTTGTCTTCGACAACTCCTAGGGATAAGCCTAACACCAACTGACTGGCCACATATATTTTGCGTTCAATGGTGTGGTATTTTAACAGACAATATTTTATTTTCGGAGTTTTTGCGGTCAATGATGTGGTATTTTGACAGACATCATCTTATTTTCCAGGCTGAAATGCTTCATTTTGTCTTCGTAAATTTCTAGGGAGATGCTCAACACTAACGACTGGCCACACAGATTTTGCGTTCAATGGTGTGGTATTTTGACAGACAACATCTTATATTCCGGGTTGGAATGCTTCAATTGGTCTTCGAAAACTCCTAGGGAGAAGCTTAACACTAACGACTGGCCACACAGATTTTTCGTTCAATGGTGTGGTATTTTAACAGACAATATCTTATTTTTCGAGTTCTTGCGTTCAATGGTGTGGTATTTTGACAGACAACATCTTATTTTACGGGTTGAAATGGTTCATTTTGTGTTCGAAACTTTTTAGGGAGAAGCTTAACCCTAACTGACTGGCCACACAGATTTTGCGTTCAATGGTGTGGTATTTTGACAGACAATATTTTACTTTCGGAGTTTTTGCGGTCAATGGTGTGGTATTTTGACAGACAGCAACTTATTTTACGGATTGAAATGCTTCGTTTTGTCTTCGAAAACTTCTAGGGAGAAGCTTAACAATAACTGACTACCCGCACATATTTTGCGTTCAATGGTGTCGTATTTTGACAGGCAATATTTTATTTTCGGAGTTTTTGCGGTCAATGATGTGGTATTTTGACAGACAACATTTTATTTTCCAGGTTGCATTGCTTCATTTTTTTTTCGAAAATATCTAGGGAGAAGCTTAACACTAACTGACTGGCCACACAGAATTTGCGTTCAATGGTGTGGTATTTTGACAGACAATATCTTTTTTTCGTAGCTTTAGCGGTCAATGGTGTGGTATTTTGACAGACAACATCTTATTTTACACGTTGAAATGCTTCATTTGGTCTTCGAAAATTTCTAGGGAGAAGCTTAACCATAACTGACTGCCCACACATATTTTGCGTTCAATGGTGTGGTATTTTAACAGGCAATATTTTGTTTTCGGAATTTTTGCGGTCAATAATGTGGTATTTTGACAGACAACATCTTGTTTTCCAGGTTGCAATGCTTCATTTTGTCTTCGTAAATATCTAGGGAGAAGCTTAACACTAACTGACTGGCCACGCAGACTTTGCGTTCAATGGTGTGGTATTTTGACAGACAGTGTCTTATTTTCGGAGATTTTGTGTTCAATGGTGTGGTATTTTGACAGACAACATCTTATTTTACGGGCTGAAATGCTTCATTTTGTCTTCGAAAATTTCTAGGGAGAAGCTTAACCCTAACTGACGGGCCACACAGATTTTGCGTTCAATGGTGTGGTATTTTGACAGACAATATCTTATTTTCGGAGTTCTTGCGTTCAATGGTGTGGTATTTTGATAGACAACAGTTTATTTTACGGATTGAAATGCTTCAATTTGTCTTCGAAAATTTCTAGGGAGATGCTCAACACTAACGACTGGCCACACAGATTTTGCGCTCAATGGTGTGGTATTTTGACAGACAGTATCTTATTTTCGGAGTTTTTGCGGTCAATGGTGTGGTATTTTGACAGAAAACATCTTATTTTCCAGGTTGAAATGCTTCATTTTGTCTTCGAAAATTTCTAGGGAGAAGCTTAACCCTAACTGACTGCCCACACATATTTTGCGTTCAATGGTGTGGTATTTTGACAGGCAATATTTCATTTTCTTGGTTTTTGCGGTCAATGATGCGGTATCTTGACAGACAACATTTTATTTTCCAGGTTGCAATGCTTAATTTTTTCTTCGAAAATATCTAGGGAGAAGCTTAACACTAACTGACTGCCCACACATATTTTGCGTTCAATGGTGTGGTATTTTAACAGGCAATATTTTATTTTCGGAGTTTTTGCGGTCAATGATGAGGTATTTTGACAGACAACATCTTATTTTCCAGGCTGAAATGCTTCATTTTGTCTTCGTAAATATCTAGGGAGAAGCTTAACACTAGCTGACTGGCCACGCAGACTTTGCGTTCAATGGTGTGGTATTTTGACAGACAATATCTCATTTTCGGAGATTTTGTGTTCAATGGTGTGGTATTTTGACAGACAACATCTTATTTTACGGGCTGAAATGCTTCATTTTGTCTTCGAAAATTTCTAGGGAGAAGCTTAACACTAACTGACTGGCCACACAGATTTTGCGTTCAATGGTGTGGTATTTTGACAGACAATATCTTATTTTCGGAGTTCTTGCGTTCAATGGTGTGGTATTTTAACAGACAACAGCTCATTTTACGGATTGAAGTGCTTCAATTTGTCTTCGAAAATTTCTAGGGAGATGCTTAACACTAACTGACTGGCCACGCAGACTTTGCGATGAATGGTGTGGTATTTTGACAGACAGCGTCTTATTTTGCGGGTTGAAATGCTTCATTTTGTCTTCGAAAATTTCTATTGAGAAGCTTAATAATGTCTGACTGGCCACACAGATCGTGCGTTCAACGGTGTGGTATTTTGACAGCCAGTATCTTATTTTCGGAGATTTTACGTTCAATGGTGTGGTATTTTGACAGACAACATCTTACTTTACGGGCTGAAATGCTTCATTTTGTCTTCAAAAATTTATAGGGAGAAGCTTAACGCTAATTGACTGTCCACACAGATTTTGCGTTCAATGGTGTGGTATTTTGACAGGCTATATTTTATTTTCGGAGTTTTTGTGGTCAATGGTGTGGTATTTTGACAGACAACATCTTATTTTACGGATTGAAATGCTTCAATTTGTCTTCGAAAATTTCTAGGGAGAAGCTTAAGAATGTCTGACTGGCCACATAGATCTTGCGTTAAATGGTGTATTATTTTAGCAGACAATATCTTATTTTCGGGGTTTTTGCGTTCAATGGTGTAGTATTTTGACAGATAACATCTTATATTCCGGGTTGAAATGCTTCAATTGGTCTTCGGAAACTTCTAGGGGGAAGCTTAACACTAACTGACTGGCTACACAGATTTTGCATTCAATGGTGTGGTATTCTGACAGACAACATCTTATTTTACGGGTTGAAATGCTTCATTGTGTCTTCGAAAATATCTAGGGAGAAGCTTAACACTAACTGACTAGCCACGCAGACTTTGCGTTCAATGGTGTGGTATTTTGACAGACAATATCTTATTTTTCGAGTTCTTGCGTTCAATGGTGTGAAATTTTGACAGACAACAGCTTATTTTACGGGTTGAAATGCTTCATTTTGTCTTCGAAAATTTCTAGGGAGAAGCTTAGCCATAACTGACTGCCCACACATATTTTGCGTTCAATGGTGTGGTATTTTGACAGGCAATATTTTATTTTCGGGGTTCTTGGAGTCAATGATGTGGTATTTTGACAGACAACATCTTATTTTACGGGTTGAAATGCTTCATTTTGTCTTCGAAAACTCCTAGGGAGAAGCTTAACACCAGCTGACTGGCCACACGATTTTGCGTTCAATGGTGTGGTATTTTGGCAGACAATATCTTATTTTCGGAGTTTTTGCGTTCAATGGTGTGGTATTTTGACAGACAACATCTTATTTTACGGGTTGAAACGCTTCATTTTGTCTTCGAAAACTCCTAGGGAAAAGCTTAACCCTAACTGACTGCCCACACATATTTTGCGTTCAATGGTGTGGTGTTTTGACAGGCAATATTTTATTTTCGGAGTTTTTGTGGTCAATGATGTGGTATTTTGACAGACAACGTCTTATTTTCGAGGTTGAAATGCTTCATTTTGTCTTCGAAAATTTCTAGGGAGAAGCTTAACCATAACTGACTGCCCACACATATTTTGCGTTCAATGGTGTGGTATTTTGACAGGCAATATTTTATTTTCGGGGTTTTTGGGGTCAATGATGTGGTATTTTGACCGACAACATCTTATTTTACGGGTTGAAATGCTTCATTTTGTCTTCGAAAATTTCTAGGGAGAAGCTTAACACTAACTGACGGGCCACACAGATTTTGCGTTCAATGGTGTGGTATTTTGACAGACAATATCTTACTTTCGGAGTTTTTGCGGTCAGTGGTGTGGTATTTTGACAGACAATATCTTATTTTACGGGTTGAAATGCTTCATTTTGTCTTCGAAAATTTCTAGGGAGAAGCTTAACCCTAACTGACTGCCAACACATATTTTGCGTTCAATGGTGTGGTATTTTGACAGGCAATATTTCATTTTCTTGGTTTTTGCGGTCAATGATGTGGTATCTTGACACACAACATTTTATTTTCCAGGTTGCAATGCTTAATTTTTTCTTCGAAAATATCTAGGGAAAAGCTTAACACTAACTGACTGGCCACGCAGACTTTGCATTCAATGGTGTGGTATTTTGACAGACAATATCTTATTTTCGGAGATTTTGTGTTCAATGGTGTGGTATTTTGACAGACAACAGCTCATTTTACGGATTGAAATGCTTCAATTTGTCTTCGAAAATTTCTAGGGAGATCTCAACACTAACGACTGGCCACACAGATTTTGCGTTCAATGGTGTGGTATTTTGACAGACAATATCTTATTTTCGGAGTTTTCGCGGTCAATAGTGTGGTATTTCGACAGACAACATCTTATTTTACGGGTTTAAATGCTTCATTTTGTCTTCGAAAATTTCTAGGGAGAAGCTTAACCATAACTGACTGCCCACACATATTTTGCGTTCAATGGTGTGGTATTTTGACAGGCAATATTTTATTTTCGGGGTTTTTGGGGTCAATGATGTGGTATTTTGACAGACAACATCTTATTTTACGGGTTGAAATGCTTCACTTTGTCTTCGAAGACTCCTAGGGATAAGCTTAACACCAACTGACTGGCCACACATATTTTGCGTTCAATTGTGTGGTATTTTAACAGGCAATATTTTATTTTCGGAGTTTTTGCGGTCAATGATGTGGTATTTTGACAGACATCATCTTATTTTACGGGCTGAAATGCTTCATTTTGTCTTCGAAAATTTCTAATGAGAAGCTTAACACTAACTGGCTTTCCACACAGATTTTGCGTTCAATGGTGTGGTATTTTGACAGACAATATCTTATTTTACGGGTTGAAATGCTTCATTGTGTCTTCGAAAATATCTAGGGAGAAGCTTAACACTAACTGACTAGCCACGCAGACTTTGCGTTCAATGGTGTGGTATTTTGACAGACAATATCTTATTTTTCGAGTTCTTGCGTTCAATGGTGTGAAATTTTGACAGACAACAGCTTATTTTACGGGTTGAAATGCTTCATTTTGTCTTCGAAAATATCTAACCGACTAGCCACGCTGACTTGGCGTTCAATGGTGTGGTATTTTGACAGACAATATTTTATTTTTCGGGTTCTTGCGTACAATGGTGTGGTATTTTGACAGACAACATCTTATTTTACGGATCGAAATGCTTCAATTTGTCTTCGAAAATTTCCAGGGAGATGCTCAACACTAACGACTGGCCACACAGATTTTGCGTTCAATGGTGTGGTATTTTGACAGACAATATCCTATTTTCGGAGTTTTTGCGGTCAATAGTGTGGTATTTTGACAGACAACATCTTATTTTACGGGTTGAAATGCTTCATTTTGTCTTCGAAAATTTCTAGGGAGAAGCTTAGCCATAACTGACTGCCCACACATATTTTGCGTTCAATGGTGTGGTATTTTGACAGGCAATATTTTATTTTCGGGGTTCTTGGAGTCAATGATGTGGTATTTTGACAGACAACATCTTATTTTACGGGTTGAAATGCTTCATTTTGTCTTCGAAAACTCCTAGGGAGAAGCTTAACACCAGCTGACTGGCCACACGATTTTGCGTTCAATGGTGTGGTATTTTGGCAGACAATATCTTATTTTCGGAGTTTTTGCGTTCAATGGTGTGGTATTTTGACAGACAACATCTTATTTTACGGGTTGAAACGCTTCATTTTGTCTTCGAAAACTCCTAGGGAAAAGCTTAACCCTAACTGACTGCCCACACATATTTTGCGTTCAATGGTGTGGTGTTTTGACAGGCAATATTTTATTTTCGGCGTTTTTGCGGTCAATGATGTGGTATTTTGACAGACAACGTCTTATTTTCGAGGTTGAAATGCTTCATTTTGTCTTCGAAAATTTCTAGGGAGAAGCTTAACCATAACTGACTGCCCACACATATTTTGCGTTCAATGGTGTGGTATTTTGACAGGCAATATTTTATTTTCGGGGTTTTTGGGGTCAATGATGTGGTATTTTGACAGACAACATCTTATTTTACGGGTTGAAATGCTTCATTTTGTCTTCGAAAATTTCTAGGGAGAAGCTTAACACTAACTGACGGGCCACACAGATTTTGCGTTCAATGGTGTGGTATTTTGACAGACAATATCTTACTTTCGGAGTTTTTGCGGTCAGTGGTGTGGTATTTTGACAGACAATATCTTATTTTACGGGTTGAAATGCTTCATTTTGTCTTCGAAAATTTCTAGGGAGAAGCTTAACCCTAACTGACTGCCAACACATATTTTGCGTTCAATGGTGTGGTATTTTGACAGACAATATTTCATTTTCTTGGTTTTTGCGGTCAATGATGTGGTATCTTGACACACAACATTTTATTTTCCAGGTTGCAATGCTTAATTTTTTCTTCGAAAATATCTAGGGAAAAGCTTAACACTAACTGACTGGCCACGCAGACTTTGCATTCAATGGTGTGGTATTTTGACAGACAATATCTTATTTTCGGAGATTTTGTGTTCAATGGTGTGGTATTTTGACAGACAACAGCTCATTTTACGGATTGAAATGCTTCAATTTGTCTTCGAAAATTTCTAGGGAGATGCTCAACACTAACGACTGGCCACACAGATTTTGCGTTCAATGGTGTGGTATTTTGACAGACAATATCTTATTTTCGGAGTTTTCGCGGTCAATAGTGTGGTATTTTGACAGACAACATCTTATTTTACGGGTTTAAATGCTTCATTTTGTCTTCGAAAATGTCTAGGGAGAAGCTTAACCATAACTGACTGCCCACACATATTTTGCGTTCAATGGTGTGGTATTTTGACAGGCAATATTTTATTTTCGGGGTTTTTGGGGTCAATGATGTGGTATTTTGACAGACAACATCTTATTTTACGGGTTGAAATGCTTCACTTTGTCTTCGAAGACTCCTAGGGATAAGCTTAACACCAACTGACTGGCCACACATATTTTGCGTTCAATTGTGTGGTATTTTAACAGGCAATATTTTATTTTCGGAGTTTTTGCGGTCAATGATGTGGTATTTTGACAGACATCATCTTATTTTACGGGCTGAAATGCTTCATTTTGTCTTCGAAAATTTCTAATGAGAAGCTTAACACTAACTGGCTTTCCGCACAGATTTTGCGTTCAATGGTGTGGTATTTTGACAGACAATATCTTATTTTCGGAGTTCTTGCGTTCAATGGTGTGGTATTTTAACAGACAACAGCTCATTTTACGGATTGAAGTGCTTCAATTTGTCTTCGAAAATTTCTAGGGAGATGCTTAACACTAACTGACTGGCCACGCAGACTTTGCGATGAATGGTGTGGTATTTTGACAGACAGCGTCTTATTTTGCGGGTTGAAATGCTTCATTTTGTCTTCGAAAATTTCTAGGGAGAAGCTTAATAATGTCTGACTGGCCACACAGATCGTGCGTTCAACGGTGTGGTATTTTGACAGCCAGTATCTTATTTTCGGAGATTTTACGTTCAATGGTGTGGTATTTTGACAGACAACATCTTACTTTACGGGCTGAAATGCTTCATTTTGTCTTCAAAAATTTATAGGGAGAAGCTTAACGCTAATTGACTGTCCACACAGATTTTGCGTTCAATGGTGTGGTATTTTGACAGGCTTTATTTTATTTTCGGAGTTTTTGTGGTCAATGGTGTGGCATTTTGACAGACAACATCTTATTTTACGGATTGAAATGCTTCAATTTGTTTTCGAAAATTTCTAGGGAGAAGCTTAAGAATGTCTGACTGGCCACATAGATCTTGCGTTAAATGGTGTATTATTTTAGCAGACAATATCTTATTTTCGGGGTTTTTGCGTTCATTGGTGTAGTATTTTGACAGATAACATCTTATATTCCGGGTTGAAATGCTTCAATTGGTCTTCGGAAACTTCTAGGGGGAAGCTTAACACTAACTGACTGGCTACACAGATTTTGCATTCAATGGTGTGGTATTCTGACAGACAATATCTTATTTTCCGGGTTAAAATGTTTTATTTTGTCTTCGCAAACTTCTAGGAAAAAGCTTAAGAGTGTCTGACTGGCCACACAGATTTTGCGTTCAATGGTGTGGTATTTTTACAGACAATATTTTATTTTCGGAGTTTTTGCTTTCAATGGTGTGGTATTTTGGCAGACAACATCTTATTTTACGGGTTGAAATGCTTCATTGTGTCTTCGAAAATATCTAGGGAGAAGCTTAACACTAACTGACTAGCCACGCAGACTTTGCGTTCAATGGTGTGGTATTTTGACAGACAATATCTTATTTTTCGAGTTCTTGCGTTCAATGATGTGAAATTTTGACAGACAACAGCTTATTTTACGGGTTGAAATGCTTCATTTTGTCTTCGAAAATATCTAACCGACTAGCCACGCTGACTTGGCGTTCAATGGTGTGGTATTTTGACAGACAATATCTTATTTTCGGAGTTTTTGCGTTCAATTGTGTGGTATTTTGACAGACAGCATCTTATTTTACGGGTTGAAACGCTTCATTTTGTCTTCGAAAACTCCTAGGGAAAAGCTTAACCCTAACTGACTGCCCACACATATTTTGCGTTCAATGGTGTGGTGTTTTGACAGGCAATATTTTATTTTCGGAGTTTTTGTGGTCAATGATGTGGTATTTTGACAGACAACGTCTTATTTTCGAGGTTGAAATGCTTCATTTTGTCTTCGAAAATTTCTAGGGAGAAGCTTAACCATAACTGACTGCCCACACATATTTTGCGTTCAATGGTGTGGTATTTTGACAGGCAATATTTTATTTTCGGGGTTTTTGGGGTCAATGATGTGGTATTTTGACAGACAACATCTTATTTTACGGGTTGAAATGCTTCATTTTGTCTTCGAAAATTTCTAGGGAGAAGCTTAACACTAACTGACGGGCCACACAGATTTTGCGTTCAATGGTGTGGTATTTTGACAGACAATATCTTACTTTCGGAGTTTTTGCGGTCAGTGGTGTGGTATTTTGACAGACAATATCTTATTTTACGGGTTGAAATGCTTCATTTTGTCTTCGAAAATTTCTAGGGAGAAGCTTAACCCTAACTGACTGCCAACACATATTTTGCGTTCAATGGTGTGGTATTTTGACAGGCAATATTTCATTTTCTTGGTTTTTGCGGTCAATGATGTGGTATCTTGACACACAACATTTTATTTTCCAGGTTGCAATGCTTAATTTTTTCTTCGAAAATATCTAGGGAAAAGCTTAACACTAACTGACTGGCCACGCAGACTTTGCATTCAATGGTGTGGTATTTTGACAGACAATATCTTATTTTCGGAGATATTGTGTTCAATGGTGTGGTATTTTGACAGACAACATCTTATTTTACGGGCTGAAATGCTTCATTTTGCCTTCGAAAATTTCTAGGGAGAAGCTTAACACTAACTGACTGGCCACACAGATTTTGCGTTCAATAGTGTGGTATTTTGACAGACAATATCTTATTTTCGGAGTTCTTGCGTTCAATGGTGTGGTATTTTGACAGACAACAGCTCATTTTACGGATTGAAGTGCTTCAATTTGTCTTCGAAAATTTCTAGGGAGATGCTCAACACTAACGACTGGCCACACAGATTTTGCGTTCAATGGTGTGGTATTTTGACAGACAATATCTTATTTTCGGAGTTTTCGCGGTCAATAGTGTGGTATTTTGACAGACAACATCTTATTTTACGGGTTTAAATGCTTCATTTTGTCTTCGAAAATTTCTAGGGAGAAGCTTAACCATAACTGACTGCCCACACATATTTTGCGTTCAATGGTGTGGTATTTTGACAGGCAATATTTTATTTTCGGGGTTTTTGGGGTCAATGATGTGGTATTTTGACAGACAACATCTTATTTTACGGGTTGAAATGCTTCACTTTGTCTTCGAAGACTCCTAGGGATAAGCTTAACACCAACTGACTGGCCACACATATTTTGCGTTCAATTGTGTGGTATTTTAACAGGCAATATTTTATTTTCGGAGTTTTTGCGGTCAATGATGTGGTATTTTGACAGACATCATCTTATTTTCCAGGCTCAAATGCTTCATTTTGTCTTCGTAAATTTCTAGGGAGATGCTCAACACTAACGACTGGCCACACAGATTTTGCGTTCAATGGTGTGGTATTTTGACACACAATATCTTATTTTCGGAGATTTGCGGTCAATGGTGTGGTATTTTGACAGACAACATCTTATATTCCGTGTTGGATTGCTTCAATTGGTCTTCGAAAACTCCTAGGGAGAAGCTTAACACTAACGACTGGCCACACAGATTTTTCGTTCAATGGTGTGGTATTTTAACAGACAATATCTTATTTTTCGAGTTCTTGCGTTCAATGGTGTGGTATTTTGACAGACAACATCTTATTTTACGGGTTGAAATGGTTCATTTTGTGCTCGAAACTTTTTAGGGAGAAGCTTAACCCTAACTGACTGGCCACACAGATTTTGCGTTCAATGGTGTGGTATTTTGACAGACAATATTTTACTTTCGGAGTTTTTGCGGTCAATAGTGTGGTATTTTGACAGACAACATCTTATTTTACGGGTTGAAATGCTTCATTTGGTCTTCGAAAATTTCTAGGGAGAAGCTTAACCATAACTGACTGCCCACACATATTTTGCGTTCAATGGTGTGGTATTTTGACAGGCAATATTTTATTTTCGGAGTTTTTGCGGTCAATGATGTGGTATTTTGACAGACAGCATCTTATTTTCCAGGCTGAAATGCTTCATTTTGTCTTCGTAAATATCTAGGGAAAAGCCTGACACTAACTGACTGGCCACGCAGATTTTGCGTTTAATGGTGTGGTATTTTGACAGACAATATCTTATTTTCGGAGATTTTGTGTTCAATGGTGTGGTATTTTGACAGACAACATCTTATTTTACGGGTTGAAATGCTTCATTTTGTCTTCGAAAATTTCTAGGGAGAAGCTTAACCATAACTGACTGCCCACACATATTTTGCGTTCAATGGTGTGGTATTTTAACAGGCAATATTTTATTTTCGGGGTTTTTGGGGTCAATGATGTGGTATTTTGACAGACAACATTTTAATTTCCAGGTTGCAATGCTTCATTTTTTCTTCGAAAATATCTAGGGAGAAGCCTACCACTAACTGACTGGCCGCGCAGACTTTGCGTTCAATGGTGTGGTATTTTGACAGACAATATCTTTTTTTCGGAGTTTTTGCGGTTAATGGTGTGGTATTTTGACAGACAACATCTTATTTTACGGGTTGAAATGCTTCATTTTGTCTTCGAAAATTTCTAGGGAGAAGCTTAACCATAACTGACTGCCCACACATATTTTGCGTTCAATGGTGTGGTATTTTGACAGGCAATATTTTATTTTCGGAGTTTTTGCGGTCAATGATGTGGTATTTTGACAGACAACATCTTATTTTCCAGGCTGAAATGCCTCATTTTGTCTTCGTAAATATCTAGGGAAAAGCTTAACCATAACTGATTGCCCACACATATTTTGCGTTCATTGGTGTGGTATTTTGACAGGCAATATTTTATTTTCGGAGTTTCTGCGGTCAATGATGCGGTATTTTGACAGACAACATTTTATTTTCAAGGTTGCAATGCTTCATTTTGTCTTCGTAAATATCTAGGGAGAAGCCTAACACTAACTGACTGGCCACGCAGATTTTGCGTTCAATGGTGTGGCATTTTGACAGACATTATTTTATTTTCGGAGATTTTGTGTTCAATGGTGTGGTATTTTGACAGACAACATCTTATTTTACGGGCTGAAATGCTTCATTTTGTCTTCGATAATTTCTAGGGAGATGCTCAACACTAACGACTGGCCACACAGATTTTGCGTTCAATGGTGTGGTATTTTGACAGACAATATCTTATTTCCGGAGTTTTTGCGGTCAATGGTGTGGTATTTTGACAGACAACATCTTATTTTACGGGTTGAAATGCTTCATTTTGTCTTCGAAAATTTCTAGGGTGAAGCTTAACACTAACTGACTGCCCACACATATTTTGCGTTCAATGGTGTGGTATTTTAACATTCAATATTTTATTTTCGGAGTTTTTGCGGTCAATGATGTGGTATTTTGACAGACAACATCTTATTTTCCAGGCTGAAATGCTTCATTTTGTCTTCGTAAATATCTAGGGAGAAGCTTAACACTAACTGACGGGCCACGCAGACTTTGCGTTCAATGGTGTGGTATTTTGACAGACAATATCTTATTTTCGGAGATTTTGTATTCAATGGTGTGGTATTTTGACAGACAACATCTTATTTTACGGGCTGAAATGCTTCAATTTGTCTTCGAAAATTTCTAGGGAGATACTCAACACTAACGACTGGCCACACAGATTTTGCGTTCAATGGTGTGGTATTTTGACAGACAATATCTTATTTTCAGAGTTTTTGTGGTCAATGGTGTGGTATTTTGACAGACAACATCTTATTTTACGGGTTGAAATGCTTCATTTTGTCTTCGAAAATTTCTAGGGAGAAGCCTAACCATAACTGACTGCCCACACATATTTTGCGTTCAATGGTGTGGTATTTTGACAGGCAATATCTTATTTTCGGAGTTTTTGTGGTCAATGGTGTGGTATTTTGACAGACAACATCTTATTTTACGGGTTGAAATGCTTCATTTTGTCTTCGAAAATTTCTAGGGAGAAGCTTAACCATAACTGACGGGCCACGCAGATTTTGCGTTCAATGGTATGGTATTTTGACAGACGATATCTTTTTTTCGGAGTTTTTGGGGTCAATGGTGTGGTATTTTGACAGACAAAATCTTATTTTCCAGGTTGAAATGCTTCATTTTGTCTTCGAAAATTTCTAGGGAGAAGCTTAACCATAACTGACTGCCCACACATATTTTGCGTTCAATGGTGTGGTATTATAACAGGCAATATTTTATTTTCGGCGTTTTTGCGGTCAATGATGTGGTATTTTGACAGACAACATTTTATTTTCCAGGCTGAAATGCTTCATTTTGTTTTCGTAAATATCTAGGGAGAAGCTTAACACTAACTGACGGGCCACGCAGACTTTGCGTTCAATGGTGTGGTATTTTGACAGACAATATCTTATTTTCGGAGTTTTTGTGTTCAATGGTGTGGTATTTTGACAGACAACATCTTATTTTACGGGCTGAAATGCTTCAATTTGTCTTCGAAAATTTCTAGGGAGATGCTCAACACCAACGACTGGCCACACAGATTTTGCGTTCAATGGTGTGGTATTTTGACAGACAATATCTTATTTTCGGAGTTTTTGTGGTCAATGGTGTGGTATTTTGACAGACAACATCTTATTTTACGGGTTGAAATGCTTCATTTTGTCTTCGAAAATTTCTAGGGAGAAGCTTAACCATAACTGTCTGCACACACACATTTTGCGTTCAATGGTGTGGTATTTTGACAGGCAATATTTTATTTTCGGAGTTTTTGCGGTCAATGATGTGGTATCTTGACAGACAACATTTTATTTTCCAGGTTGCAATGCTTCATTTTTTCTTCGAAAATATCTAGGGAGAAGCTTAACACTAACTGACTGGCCACGCAGACTTTGCGTTCAATGGTGTGATATTTTGACAGACAATATCTTATTTTCGGAGATTTTGTGTTCAATTGTGTGGTATTTGGACAGACAACATCTTATTTTACGGGCTGAAATGCTTCATTTTGTCTTCGAAAATTTCTAGGGAGAAGCTTAACACTAACTGACTGGCCACACAGATTTTGCGTTCAATGGTGTGGTATTTTGACAGACAATATCTTATTTTCGGCGTTCTTGCGTTCAATGGTGTGGTATTTGGATAGACAACAGCTTATTTTAGGGACTGAAATGCTTCAATTTGTCTTCGAAAATTTCTAGGGAAATGCTCAACACTAACGACTGGCCACACAGATTTTGCGTTCAATGGTGTGGTATTTTGACAGGCAATATTTTATTTTCGGAGTTTTTGCGGTCAATGATGTGGTATTTTGACAGACAACATTTTATTTTCCAGGTTGCAATGCTTCATTTTTTCTTCGAAAATATCTAGGGAGAAGCTTAACACTAACTGACTGGCCACACAGATTTTGCGTTCAATGGTATGGTATTTTGACAGACAATATCTTTTTTTCGCAGTTTTTGCGGTCAATGGTGTGGTATTTTGACAGACAACATCTTATTTTCCAGGTTGAAATGCTTCATTTTGTCTTCGAAAATTTCTAGGGAGAAGCTTAACCATAACTGGCTGCCCACACATATTTTGCGTTCAATGGTGTGGTATTTTAACAGGCAATATTTTATTTTCGGAGTTTTTGCGGTCAATGATGTGGTATTTGGATAGACAACAGCTTATTTTACGGATTGAAATGCTTCAATTTGTCTTCGAAAATTTCTAGGGAGATGCTCAACACTAACGACTGGCCACACAGATTTTGCGTTCAATGGTGTGGTATTTTGACAGACAATATCTTATTTTCGGAGTTTTTGCGGTCAATGGTGTGGTATTTTGACAGACAACATCTTATTTTACGGGTTGAAATGCTTCATTTTGTCTTCGAAAATTTCTAGGGAGAAGCTTAACCATAACTGACTGCCCACACATATTTTGCGTTCAATGGTGTGGTATTTTGACAGGCAATATTTTATTTTCGGAGTTTTTGCGGTCAATGATGTGGTATTCTGACAGACAACATTTTATTTTCCAGGTTGCAGTGCATTTTTTCTTCGAAAATATCTAGGGAGAAGCTTAACACTAACTGACTGGCCACGCAAACTTTGTGTTCAATGGTGTGGTATTTTGACAGACAATATCTTTTTTTCGGAGTTTTTGCGGTCAATGGTGTGGTATTTTGACAGACAACATCTTATTTTCCAGGTTGAAATGCTTCATTTTGTCTTCGAAAATTTCTAGGGAGAAGCTTAACCATAACTGGCTGCCCACACATATTTTGCGTTCAATGGTGTGGTATTTTAACAGGCAATATTTTATTTTCGGAGTTTTTGCGGTCAATGATGTGGTATTTGGATAGACAACAGCTTATTTTACGGATTGAAATGCTTCAATTTGTCTTCGAAAATTTCTAGGGAGATGCTCAACACTAACGACTGGCCACACAGATTTTGCGTTCAATGGTGTGGTATTTTGACAGACAATATCTTATTTTCGGAGTTTTCGCGGTCAATAGTGTGGTATTTTGACAGACAACATCTTATTTTACGGGTTTAAATGCTTCATTTTGTCTTCGAAAATTTCTAGGGAGAAGCTTAACCATAACTGGCTGCCCACACATATTTTGCGTTCAATGGTGTGGTATTTTAACAGGCAATATTTTATTTTCGGAGTTTTTGCGGTCAATGATGTGGTATTTGGATAGACAACAGCTTATTTTACGGATTGAAATGCTTCAATTTGTCTTCGAAAATTTCTAGGGAGATGCTCAACACTAACGACTGGCCACACAGATTTTGCGTTCAATGGTGTGGTATTTTGACAGACAATATCTTATTTTCGGAGTTCTTGCGGTCAATGGTGTGGTATTTTGACAGACAACATCTTATTTTACGGGTTGAAATGCTTCATTTTGTCTTCGAAAATTTCTAGGGAGAAGCTTAACCATAACTGACTGCCCACACATATTTTGCGTTCAATGGTGTGGTATTTTGACAGGCAATATTTTATTTTCGGAGTTTTTGCGGTCAATGATGTGGTATTTGGATAGACAACAGCTTATTTTACGGATTGAAATGCTTCAATTTGTCTTCGAAAATTTCTAGGGAGATGCTCAACACTAACGACTGGCCACACAGATTTTGCGTTCAATGGTGTGGTATTTTGACAGGCAATATTTTATTTTCGGAGTTTTTGCGGTCAATGGTGTGGTATTTTGACAGACAACATCTTATTTTCCAGGCTGAAATGCTTCATTTTGTCTTCGTAAATATCTAGGGAAAAGCTTAACACTAACTGACTGGCCACGCAGACTTTGCGTTCAATGGTGTGGTATTTTAACAGACAATATCTTATTTTCGGAGTTCTTGCGGTAAATGGTGTGGTATTTTGACAGACAACAGCTCATTTTACGGATTGAAGTGCTTCAATTTGTCTTCGAAAATTTCTAGGGAGATGCTCAACACTAACGGCTGGCCACACAGATTTTGCGTTCAATGGTGTGGTATTTTGACAGACAATATCTTATTTTCGGAGTTTTTGCGGTCAATAGTGCGGTATTTTGACAGACAACATCTTATTTTACGCGTTGAAATGCTTCATTTTGTCTTCGAAAATTTCTAGGGAGAAGCTTAACCATAACTGACTGCCCACACATATTTTGCGTTCAATGGTGTGGTATTTTGACAGGCATTATTTTATTTTCGGGGTTTTCGGGGTCAATTATGTGGTATTTTGACAGACAACATCTTATTTTACGGGTTGAAATGCTTCATTTTGTCTTCGAAAACTCCTAGGGAGAAGCTTAACACTAACTGACTGGCCACACAGATTTTGCGTTCAATGGTGTGGTATTTTGACAGACAATATCTTATTTTCGGAGTTCTTGCGTTCAATGGTGTGGTATTTTGACAGACAACATCTTATTTTACGGGTTGAAATGCTTCATTTTGTCTTCGAAAACTCCTAGGGAAAAGCTTAACCCTAACTGACTGCCCACACATATTTTGCGTTCAATGGTGTGGTGTTTTGACAGGCAATATTTTATTTTCGGAGTTTTTGCGGTTAATGATGTGGTATTTTGACAGACAACGTCTTATTTTCCAGGTTGAAATGCTTCATTTTGTCTTCGAAAATTTCTAGGGAGAAGCCTAACACTAACTGACTGGCCACGCAGATTTTGCGTTCAGTAGTGTGGTATTTTGACAGACAATATCTTATTTTCGGAGTTTTTGCGTTCAAGGGTTAGGTATTTTGACAGACGACATCTTATTCTACGGGTTGAAATGCTTCATTTTGTCTTCGAAACTCCTAGGGAGAAGCCTAACACTAACTGACTGGCCACACAGATTTTGCGTTCAATGGTGTGGTATTTTGACAGACAACATCTTATTCTACGGGTTGAAATGCTTCATTTTGTCTTCGAAAATTTCTAGGGAGAAGCTTAACCATAACTGACTGCCCACACATATTTTGCGTTCAATGGTGTGGTATTTTGACAGGCAATATTTTATTTTCGGAGTTTTTGCGGTCAATGATGTGGTATCTTGACAGACAACATCTTATTTTCCAGGTTGCAATGCTTCATTTTTTCGTCGAAAATATCTAGGGAGAAGCTTAACACTAACTGACTGGCCACGCAGACTTTGCGTTCAATGGTGTGATATTTTGACAGACAATATCTTATTTTCGGAGATTTTGTGTTCAATGGTGTGGTATTTGGACAGACAACATCTTATTTTACGGGCTGAAATGCTTCATTTTGTCTTCGAAAATTTCTATTGAGAAGCTTAACACTAACTGACTGGCCACACAGATTTTGCGTTCAATGGTGTGGTATTTTGACAGACAACATCTTATTTTACGGCCTGGAATGCTTCATTTTGTCTTCGAAAATTTCTAGGGAGAAGCTTAACACTAACTGACTGCCAACACATATTTTGCGTTCAATGGTGTGGTATTTTGACAGGCAATATTTCATTTTCTTGGTTTTTGCGGTCAATGATGTGGTATCTTGACACACAACATTTTATTTTCCAGGTTGCAATGCTTAATTTTTTCTTCGAAAATATCTAGGGAGAAGCTTAACACTAACTGACTGGAAACGCAGACTTTGCATTCAATGGTGTGATATTTTGACAGACAATATCTTATTTTCGGAGATTTTGTGTTCAATGGTGTGGTATTTGGACAGACAACATCTTATTTTACGGGCTGAAATGCTTCATTTTGTCTTCGAAAATTTCTATTGAGAAGCTTAACACTAACTGACTGGCCACACAGATTTTGCGTTCAATGGTGTGGTATTTTGACAGACAACATCTTATTTTACGGCCTGGAATGCTTCATTTTGTCTTCGAAAATTTCTAGGGAGAAGCTTAACACTAACTGACTGCCAACACATATTTTGCGTTCAATGGTGTGGTATTTTGGCAGACAATATCTTATTTTCGGAGTTCTTGCGTTCAAAGGTGTGGTATTTTATCAGACAACAGGTTATTTCACGGATTGAAATGCTTCAATTTGTCTTCGAAAATTTCTATTAAGATGCTCAACATTAACGAGTGGCCACACAGATTTTGCGTTCAATGGTGTGGTATTTTGACAGACAATATCTTATTTTCGGAGTTTTTGCGGTCAATGGTGTGGTATTTGGATAGACAACAGCTTATTTTACGGATTGAAATGGTTCAATTTGTCTTCGAAAATTTCTAGGGAGATGCTCAACACTAACGACTGGCCACACAGATTTTGCGTTCAATGGTGTGGTATTTTGACAGACAATATCTTATTTTCGGAGTTTTTGTGGTCAATGGTGTGGTATTTTGACAGACAACATCTTATTTTACGGGTTGAAATGCTTCATTTTGTCTTCGAAAATTTCTAGGGAGAAGCTTAACCATAACTGACTGCCCACACATATTTTGCGTTCAATGGTGTGGTATTTTGACAGGCAATATTTCATTTTCTTGGTTTTTGCGGTCAACGATGTGGTATTTTGACAGACAACATTTTATTTTCCAGGTTGCAATGCTTCATTTTTTCTTCGAAAATATCTAGGGAGAAGCTTAACACTAACTGGCTGGCCACGCAGATTTTGCGTTCACTGGTATGGTATTTTGACAGACAATATCTTTTTTTCGGAATTTTTGCGGTCAATGGTGTGGTATTTTGACAGACAACATCTTATTTTCCAGGTTGAAATGCTTCATTTTGTCTTCGAAAATTTCTAGGGAGAAGCTTAACACTAACTGACTGCCCACACATATTTTGCGTTCAATGGTGTGGTATTTTAACAGGCAATATTTTATTTTCGGCGTTTTTGCGGTCAATGATGTGGTATTTTGACAGACAACATCTTATTTTCCAGGCTGAAATGCTTCATTTTGTCTTCGTAAATATCTAGGGAGAAGCTTAACACTAACTGTCGGGCCACGCAGACTTTGCGTTCAATGGTGTGGTATTTTGACAAACAATATCTTATTTTCGGAGATTTTGTGTTGAATGGTGTGGTATTTTGACAGACAACATCTTATTTTACGGGCTGAAATGCTTCAATTTGTCTTCGAAAATTTCTAGGGAGATACTCAACACTAACGACTGGCCACACAGATTTTGCGTTCAATGGTGTGGTATTTTGACAGACAATATCTTATTTTCGGGGTTTTTGCGGTCAACGATGTGGTATTTTGACAGACAACATCTTATTTTACGGGTTGAAATGCTTCATTTTGTCTTCGAAAATTTCTAGGGAGAAGCCTAACCATAACTGACTTCCCACACATATTTTGCGTTCAATGGTGTGGTATTTTGACAGGCAATATCTTATTTTCGGAGTTTTTGTTGTCAATGGTGTGGTATTTTGACAGACAACATCTTATTTTACGGGTTGAAATGCTTCATTTTGTCTTCGAAAATTTCTAGGGAGAAGCTTAACCATAACTGACAGGCCACGCAGATTTTGCGTTCAATGGTATGGTATTTTGACAGACGATATCTTTTTTTCGGAGTTTTTGGGGTCAATTGTGTGGTATTTTGACAGACAACATCTTATTTTCCAGGTTGAAATGCTTCATTTTGTCTTCGAAAATTTCTAGGGAGAAGCTTAACCAAAGATGACTGCCCACACATATCTTGCGTTCAATGGTGTGGTATTATAACAGGCAATATTTTATTTTCGGCGTTTTTGCGGTCAATGATGTGGTATTTTGACAGACAACATCTTATTTTCCAGGCTGAAATGCTTCATTTTGTCTTCGTAAATATCTAGGGAGAAGCTTAACACTAACTGACGGGCCACGCAGACTCTGCGTTCAATGGTGTGGTATTTTGACAGACAATATCTTATTTTCGGAGTTTTTGTGTTCAATGGTGTGGTATTTTGACAGACAACATCTTATTTTACGGGCTGAAATGCTTCAATTTGTCTTCGAAAATTTCTAGGGAGATGTTCAACACTAACGACTGGCCACACAAATTTTACGTTCAATGGTGTGGTATTTTGACAGACAATATCTTATTTTCGGAGTTTTTGTGGTCAATGGTGTGGTATTTTGACAGACAACATCTTATTTTACGGGTTGAAATGCTTCATTTTGTCTTCGAAAATTTCTAGGGAGAAGCTTAACACTAACTGACTGCCCACACATATTTTGCATTCAATGGTGTGGTATTTTGACAGGCAATATTTCATTTTCTTGGTTTTTGCGGTCAACGATGTGGTATTTTGACAGACAACATTTTATTTTCCAGGTTGCAATGCTTCATTTTTTCTTCGAAAATATCTAGGGAGAAGCTTAACACTAACTGACTAGCCACGCAGATTTTGCGTTCAATGGTATGGTATTTTGACAGACAATATCTTTTTTTCGGAGTTTTTGCGGTCAATGGTGTGGTATTTTGACAGACAACATCTTATTTTCCAGGTTGAAATGCTTCATTTTGTCTTCGAAAATTTCTAGGGAGAAGCTTAACACTAACTGACTGCCCACACATATTTTGCGTTCAATGGTGTGGTATTTTAACATTCAATATTTTATTTTCGGAGTTTTTGCGGTCAATGATGTGGTATTTTGACAGACAACATCTTATTTTCCAGGCTGAAATGCTTCATTTTGTCTTCGTAAATATCTAGGGAGAAGCTTAACACTAACTGACGGGCCACGCAGACTTTGCGTTCAATGGTGTGGTATTTTGACAGACAATATCTTATTTTCGGAGATTTTGTATTCAATGGTGTGGTATTTTGACAGACAACATCTTATTTTACGGGCTGAAATGCTTCAATTTGTCTTCGAAAATTTCTAGGGAGATACTCAACACTAACGACTGGCCACACAGATTTTGCGTTCAATGGTGTGGTATTTTGACAGATAATATCTTATTTTCAGAGTTTTTGTGGTCAATGGTGTGGTATTTTGACAGACAACATCTTATTTTACGGGTTGAAATGCTTCATTTTGTCTTCGAAAATTTCTAGGGAGAAGCCTAACCATAACTGACTGCCCACACATATTTTGCGTTCAATGGTGTGGTATTTTGACAGGCAATATCTTATTTTCGGAGTTTTTGTGGTCAATGGTGTGGTATTTTGACAGACAACATCTTATTTTACGGGTTGAAATGCTTCATTTTGTCTTCGAAAATTTCTAGGGAGAAGCTTAACCATAACTGACGGGCCACGCAGATTTTGCGTTCAATGGTATGGTATTTTGACAGACGATATCTTTTTTTCGGAGTTTTTGGGGTCAATGGTGTGGTATTTTGACAGACAAAATCTTATTTTCCAGGTTGAAATGCTTCATTTTGTCTTCGAAAATTTCTAGGGAGAAGCTTAACCATAACTGACTGCCCACACATATTTTGCGTTCAATGGTGTGGTATTATAACAGGCAATATTTTATTTTCGGCGTTTTTGCGGTCAATGATGTGGTATTTTGACAGACAACATTTTATTTTCCAGGCTGAAATGCTTCATTTTGTTTTCGTAAATATCTAGGGAGAAGCTTAACACTAACTGACGGGCCACGCAGACTTTGCGTTCAATGGTGTGGTATTTTGACAGACAATATCTTATTTTCGGAGTTTTTGTGTTCAATGGTGTGGTATTTTGACAGACAACATCTTATTTTACGGGCTGAAATGCTTCAGTTTGTCTTCGAAAATTTCTAGGGAGATGCTCAACACCAACGACTGGCCACACAGATTTTGCGTTCAATGGTGTGGTATTTTGACAGACAATATCTTATTTTCGGAGTTTTTGTGGTCAATGGTGTGGTATTTTGACAGACAACATCTTATTTTACGGGTTGAAATGCTTCATTTTGTCTTCGAAAACTCCTAGGGAGAAGCTTAACACTAACTGACTGGCCACACAGATTTTGCGTTCAATGGTGTGGTATTTTGACAGACAATATCTTATTTTCGGAGTTCTTGCGTTCAATGGTGTGGTATTTTGACAGACAACATCTTATTTTACGGGTTGAAATGCTTCATTTTGTCTTCGAAAACTCCTAGGGAAAAGCTTAACCCTAACTGACTGCCCACACATATTTTGCGTTCAATGGTGTGGTGTTTTGACAGGCAATATTTTATTTTCGGAGTTTTTGCGGTCAATGGTGTGGTATTTTGACAGACAACATCTTATTTTCCAGGTTGAAATGCTTCATTTTGTCTTCGAAAATTTCTAGGGAGAAGCTTAACCATAACTGACTGCCCACACATATTTTGCGTTCAATGGTGTGGTATTATAACAGGCAATATTTTATTTTCGGCGTTTTTGCGGTCAATGATGTGGTATTTTGACAGACAACATTTTATTTTCCAGGCTGAAATGCTTCATTTTGTTTTCGTAAATATCTAGGGAGAAGCTTAACACTAACTGACGGGCCACGCAGACTTTGCGTTCAATGGTGTGGTATTTTGACAGACAATATCTTATTTTCGGAGTTTTTGTGTTCAATGGTGTGGTATTTTGACAGACAACATCTTATTTTACGGGCTGAAATGCTTCAGTTTGTCTTCGAAAATTTCTAGGGAGATGCTCAACACCAACGACTGGCCACACAGATTTTGCGTTCAATGGTGTGGTATTTTGACAGACAATATCTTATTTTCGGAGTTTTTGTGGTCAATGGTGTGGTATTTTGACAGACAACATCTTATTTTACGGGTTGAAATGCTTCATTTTGTCTTCGAAAATTTCTAGGGAGAAGCTTAACCATAACTGACTGCCCACACATATTTTGCGTTCAATGGTGTGGTATTTTGACAGGCAATATTTCATTTTCTTGGTTTTTGCGGTCAACGATGTGGTATTTTGACAGACAACATTTTATTTTCCAGGTTGCAATGCTTCATTTTTTCTTCGAAAATATCTAGGGAGAAGCTTAACACTAACTGGCTGGCCACGCAGATTTTGCGTTCACTGGTATGGTATTTTGACAGACAATATCTTTTTTTCGGAATTTTTGCGGTCAATGGTGTGGTATTTTGACAGACAACATCTTATTTTCCAGGTTGAAATGCTTCATTTTGTCTTCGAAAATTTCTAGGGAGAAGCTTAACACTAACTGACTGCCCACACATATTTTGCGTTCAATGGTGTGGTATTTTAACAGGCAATATTTTATTTTCGGAGTTTTTGCGGTCAATGATGTGGTATTTTGACAGACAACATCTTATTTTCCAGGCTGAAATGCTTCATTTTGTCTTCGTAAATATCTAGGGAGAAGCTTAACACTAACTGACGGGCCACGCAGACTTTGCGTTCAATGGTGTGGTATTTTGACAAACAATATCTTATTTTCGGAGATTTTGTGTTGAATGGTGTGGTATTTTGACAGACAACATCTTATTTTACGGGCTGAAATGCTTCAATTTGTCTTCGAAAATTTCTAGGGAGATACTCAACACTAACGACTGGCCACACAGATTTTGCGTTCAATGGTGTGGTATTTTGACAGACAATATCTTATTTTCGGGGTTTTTGTGGTCAATGGTGTGGTATTTTGACAGACAACATCTTATTTTACGGGTTGAAATGCTTCATTTTGTCTTCGAAAATTTCTAGGGAGAAGCCTAACCATAACTGACTTCCCACACATATTTTGCGTTCAATGGTGTGGTATTTTGACAGGCAATATCTTATTTTCGGAGTTTTTGTTGTCAATGGTGTGGTATTTTGACAGACAACATCTTATTTTACGGGTTGAAATGCTTCATTTTGTCTTCGAAAATTTCTAGGGAGAAGCTTAACCATAACTGACAGGCCACGCAGATTTTGCGTTCAATGGTATGGTATTTTGACAGACGATATCTTTTTTTCGGAGTTTTTGGGGTCAATTGTGTGGTATTTTGACAGACAACATCTTATTTTCCAGGTTGAAATGCTTCATTTTGTCTTCGAAAATTTCTAGGGAGAAGCTTAACCAAAGATGACTGCCCACACATATCTTGCGTTCAATGGTGTGGTATTATAACAGGCAATATTTTATTTTCGGAGTTTTTGCGGTCAATGGTGTGGTATTTTGACAGACAACATCTTATTTTCCAGGCTGAAATGCTTCATTTTGTCTTCGTAAATATCTAGGGAAAAGCTTAACACTAACTGACTGGCCACGCAGACTTTGCGTTCAATGGTGTGGTATTTTAACAGACAATATCTTATTTTCGGAGTTCTTGCGGTAAATGGTGTGGTATTTTGACAGACAACAGCTCATTTTACGGATTGAAGTGCTTCAATTTGTCTTCGAAAATTTCTAGGGAGATGCTCAACACTAACGGCTGGCCACACAGATTTTGCGTTCAATGGTGTGGTATTTTGACAGACAATATCTTATTTTCGGAGTTTTTGCGGTCAATAGTGCGGTATTTTGACAGACAACATCTTATTTTACGCGTTGAAATGCTTCATTTTGTCTTCGAAAATTTCTAGGGAGAAGCTTAACCATAACTGACTGCCCACACATATTTTGCGTTCAATGGTGTGGTATTTTGACAGGCATTATTTTATTTTCGGGGTTTTCGGGGTCAATTATGTGGTATTTTGACAGACAACATCTTATTTTACGGGTTGAAATGCTTCATTTTGTCTTCGAAAACTCCTAGGGAGAAGCTTAACACTAACTGACTGGCCACACAGATTTTGCGTTCAATGGTGTGGTATTTTGACAGACAATATCTTATTTTCGGAGTTCTTGCGTTCAATGGTGTGGTATTTTGACAGACAACATCTTATTTTACGGGTTGAAATGCTTCATTTTGTCTTCGAAAACTCCTAGGGAAAAGCTTAACCCTAACTGACTGCCCACACATATTTTGCGTTCAATGGTGTGGTGTTTTGACAGGCAATATTTTATTTTCGGAGTTTTTGCGGTTAATGATGTGGTATTTTGACAGACAACGTCTTATTTTCCAGGTTGAAATGCTTCATTTTGTCTTCGAAAATTTCTAGGGAGAAGCCTAACACTAACTGACTGGCCACGCAGATTTTGCGTTCAGTAGTGTGGTATTTTGACAGACAATATCTTATTTTCGGAGTTTTTGCGTTCAAGGGTTAGGTATTTTGACAGACGACATCTTATTCTACGGGTTGAAATGCTTCATTTTGTCTTCGAAACTCCTAGGGAGAAGCCTAACACTAACTGACTGGCCACACAGATTTTGCGTTCAATGGTGTGGTATTTTGACAGACAACATCTTATTCTACGGGTTGAAATGCTTCATTTTGTCTTCGAAAATTTCTAGGGAGAAGCTTAACCATAACTGACTGCCCACACATATTTTGCGTTCAATGGTGTGGTATTTTGACAGGCAATATTTTATTTTCGGAGTTTTTGCGGTCAATGATGTGGTATCTTGACAGACAACATCTTATTTTCCAGGTTGCAATGCTTCATTTTTTCGTCGAAAATATCTAGGGAGAAGCTTAACACTAACTGACTGGCCACGCAGACTTTGCGTTCAATGGTGTGATATTTTGACAGACAATATCTTATTTTCGGAGATTTTGTGTTCAATGGTGTGGTATTTGGACAGACAACATCTTATTTTACGGGCTGAAATGCTTCATTTTGTCTTCGAAAATTTCTATTGAGAAGCTTAACACTAACTGACTGGCCACACAGATTTTGCGTTCAATGGTGTGGTATTTTGACAGACAACATCTTATTTTACGGCCTGGAATGCTTCATTTTGTCTTCGAAAATTTCTAGGGAGAAGCTTAACACTAACTGACTGCCAACACATATTTTGCGTTCAATGGTGTGGTATTTTGACAGGCAATATTTCATTTTCTTGGTTTTTGCGGTCAATGATGTGGTATCTTGACACACAACATTTTATTTTCCAGGTTGCAATGCTTAATTTTTTCTTCGAAAATATCTAGGGAGAAGCTTAACACTAACTGACTGGAAACGCAGACTTTGCATTCAATGGTGTGATATTTTGACAGACAATATCTTATTTTCGGAGATTTTGTGTTCAATGGTGTGGTATTTGGACAGACAACATCTTATTTTACGGGCTGAAATGCTTCATTTTGTCTTCGAAAATTTCTATTGAGAAGCTTAACACTAACTGACTGGCCACACAGATTTTGCGTTCAATGGTGTGGTATTTTGACAGACAACATCTTATTTTACGGCCTGGAATGCTTCATTTTGTCTTCGAAAATTTCTAGGGAGAAGCTTAACACTAACTGACTGCCAACACATATTTTGCGTTCAATGGTGTGGTATTTTGGCAGACAATATCTTATTTTCGGAGTTCTTGCGTTCAAAGGTGTGGTATTTTATCAGACAACAGGTTATTTCACGGATTGAAATGCTTCAATTTGTCTTCGAAAATTTCTATTAAGATGCTCAACATTAACGAGTGGCCACACAGATTTTGCGTTCAATGGTGTGGTATTTTGACAGACAATATCTTATTTTCGGAGTTTTTGCGGTCAATGGTGTGGTATTTGGATAGACAACGGCTTATTTTACGGATTGAAATGGTTCAATTTGTCTTCGAAAATTTCTAGGGAGATGCTCAACACTAACGACTGGCCACACAGATTTTGCGTTCAATGGTGTGGTATTTTGACAGACAATATCTTATTTTCGGAGTTTTTGTGGTCAATGGTGTGGTATTTTGACAGACAACATCTTATTTTACGGGTTGAAATGCTTCATTTTGTCTTCGAAAATTTCTAGGGAGAAGCTTAACCATAACTGACTGCCCACACATATTTTGCGTTCAATGGTGTGGTATTTTGACAGGCAATATTTCATTTTCTTGGTTTTTGCGGTCAACGATGTGGTATTTTGACAGACAACATTTTATTTTCCAGGTTGCAATGCTTCATTTTTTCTTCGAAAATATCTAGGGAGAAGCTTAACACTAACTGGCTGGCCACGCAGATTTTGCGTTCACTGGTATGGTATTTTGACAGACAATATCTTTTTTTCGGAATTTTTGCGGTCAATGGTGTGGTATTTTGACAGACAACATCTTATTTTCCAGGTTGAAATGCTTCATTTTGTCTTCGAAAATTTCTAGGGAGAAGCTTAACACTAACTGACTGCCCACACATATTTTGCGTTCAATGGTGTGGTATTTTAACAGGCAATATTTTATTTTCGGCGTTTTTGCGGTCAATGATGTGGTATTTTGACAGACAACATCTTATTTTCCAGGCTGAAATGCTTCATTTTGTCTTCGTAAATATCTAGGGAGAAGCTTAACACTAACTGACGGGCCACGCAGACTTTGCGTTCAATGGTGTGGTATTTTGACAAACAATATCTTATTTTCGGAGATTTTGTGTTGAATGGTGTGGTATTTTGACAGACAACATCTTATTTTACGGGCTGAAATGCTTCAATTTGTCTTCGAAAATTTCTAGGGAGATACTCAACACTAACGACTGGCCACACAGATTTTGCGTTCAATGGTGTGGTATTTTGACAGACAATATCTTATTTTCGGGGTTTTTGCGGTCAACGATGTGGTATTTTGACAGACAACATCTTATTTTACGGGTTGAAATGCTTCATTTTGTCTTCGAAAATTTCTAGGGAGAAGCCTAACCATAACTGACTTCCCACACATATTTTGCGTTCAATGGTGTGGTATTTTGACAGGCAATATCTTATTTTCGGAGTTTTTGTTGTCAATGGTGTGGTATTTTGACAGACAACAATGGTGTGGTATTTTGACAGACAACATCTTATTTTACGGGTTGAAATGCTTCATTTTGTCTTCGAAAATTTCTAGGGAGAAGCCTAACCATAACTGACTTCCCACACATATTTTGCGTTCAATGGTGTGGTATTTTGACAGGCAATATCTTATTTTCGGAGTTTTTGTTGTCAATGGTGTGGTATTTTGACAGACAACATCTTATTTTACGGGTTGAAATGCTTCATTTTGTCTTCGAAAATTTCTAGGGAGAAGCTTAACCATAACTGACAGGCCACGCAGATTTTGCGTTCAATGGTATGGTATTTTGACAGACGATATCTTTTTTTCGGAGTTTTTGGGGTCAATTGTGTGGTATTTTGACAGACAACATCTTATTTTCCAGGTTGAAATGCTTCATTTTGTCTTCGAAAATTTCTAGGGAGAAGCTTAACCAAAGATGACTGCCCACACATATCTTGCGTTCAATGGTGTGGTATTATAACAGGCAATATTTTATTTTCGGAGTTTTTGCGGTCAATGGTGTGGTATTTTGACAGACAACATCTTATTTTCCAGGCTGAAATGCTTCATTTTGTCTTCGTAAATATCTAGGGAAAAGCTTAACACTAACTGACTGGCCACGCAGACTTTGCGTTCAATGGTGTGGTATTTTAACAGACAATATCTTATTTTCGGAGTTCTTGCGGTAAATGGTGTGGTATTTTGACAGACAACAGCTCATTTTACGGATTGAAGTGCTTCAATTTGTCTTCGAAAATTTCTAGGGAGATGCTCAACACTAACGGCTGGCCACACAGATTTTGCGTTCAATGGTGTGGTATTTTGACAGACAATATCTTATTTTCGGAGTTTTTGCGGTCAATAGTGCGGTATTTTGACAGACAACATCTTATTTTACGCGTTGAAATGCTTCATTTTGTCTTCGAAAATTTCTAGGGAGAAGCTTAACCATAACTGACTGCCCACACATATTTTGCGTTCAATGGTGTGGTATTTTGACAGGCATTATTTTATTTTCGGGGTTTTCGGGGTCAATTATGTGGTATTTTGACAGACAACATCTTATTTTACGGGTTGAAATGCTTCATTTTGTCTTCGAAAACTCCTAGGGAGAAGCTTAACACTAACTGACTGGCCACACAGATTTTGCGTTCAATGGTGTGGTATTTTGACAGACAATATCTTATTTTCGGAGTTCTTGCGTTCAATGGTGTGGTATTTTGACAGACAACATCTTATTTTACGGGTTGAAATGCTTCATTTTGTCTTCGAAAACTCCTAGGGAAAAGCTTAACCCTAACTGACTGCCCACACATATTTTGCGTTCAATGGTGTGGTGTTTTGACAGGCAATATTTTATTTTCGGAGTTTTTGCGGTTAATGATGTGGTATTTTGACAGACAACGTCTTATTTTCCAGGTTGAAATGCTTCATTTTGTCTTCGAAAATTTCTAGGGAGAAGCCTAACACTAACTGACTGGCCACGCAGATTTTGCGTTCAGTAGTGTGGTATTTTGACAGACAATATCTTATTTTCGGAGTTTTTGCGTTCAAGGGTTAGGTATTTTGACAGACGACATCTTATTCTACGGGTTGAAATGCTTCATTTTGTCTTCGAAACTCCTAGGGAGAAGCCTAACACTAACTGACTGGCCACACAGATTTTGCGTTCAATGGTGTGGTATTTTGACAGACAACATCTTATTCTACGGGTTGAAATGCTTCATTTTGTCTTCGAAAATTTCTAGGGAGAAGCTTAACCATAACTGACTGCCCACACATATTTTGCGTTCAATGGTGTGGTATTTTGACAGGCAATATTTTATTTTCGGAGTTTTTGCGGTCAATGATGTGGTATCTTGACAGACAACATCTTATTTTCCAGGTTGCAATGCTTCATTTTTTCGTCGAA
This sequence comes from Brachypalpus laphriformis, assembly GCA_945910035.1. Lineage (NCBI taxonomy): Eukaryota > Metazoa > Arthropoda > Insecta > Diptera > Syrphidae > Brachypalpus > Brachypalpus laphriformis. Next base: position 114,550,622 of record OX246756.1, on the reverse strand, counting down.
AATATCTAGGGAGAAGCTTAACACTAACTGACTGGCCACGCAGACTTTGCGTTCAATGGTGTGATATTTTGACAGACAATATCTTATTTTCGGAGATTTTGTGTTCAATGGTGTGGTATTTGGACAGACAACATCTTATTTTACGGGCTGAAATGCTTCATTTTGTCTTCGAAAATTTCTATTGAGAAGCTTAACACTAACTGACTGGCCACACAGATTTTGCGTTCAATGGTGTGGTATTTTGACAGACAACATCTTATTTTACGGCCTGGAATGCTTCATTTTGTCTTCGAAAATTTCTAGGGAGAAGCTTAACACTAACTGACTGCCAACACATATTTTGCGTTCAATGGTGTGGTATTTTGACAGGCAATATTTCATTTTCTTGGTTTTTGCGGTCAATGATGTGGTATCTTGACACACAACATTTTATTTTCCAGGTTGCAATGCTTAATTTTTTCTTCGAAAATATCTAGGGAGAAGCTTAACACTAACTGACTGGAAACGCAGACTTTGCATTCAATGGTGTGATATTTTGACAGACAATATCTTATTTTCGGAGATTTTGTGTTCAATGGTGTGGTATTTGGACAGACAACATCTTATTTTACGGGCTGAAATGCTTCATTTTGTCTTCGAAAATTTCTATTGAGAAGCTTAACACTAACTGACTGGCCACACAGATTTTGCGTTCAATGGTGTGGTATTTTGACAGACAACATCTTATTTTACGGCCTGGAATGCTTCATTTTGTCTTCGAAAATTTCTAGGGAGAAGCTTAACACTAACTGACTGCCAACACATATTTTGCGTTCAATGGTGTGGTATTTTGGCAGACAATATCTTATTTTCGGAGTTCTTGCGTTCAAAGGTGTGGTATTTTATCAGACAACAGGTTATTTCACGGATTGAAATGCTTCAATTTGTCTTCGAAAATTTCTATTAAGATGCTCAACATTAACGAGTGGCCACACAGATTTTGCGTTCAATGGTGTGGTATTTTGACAGACAATATCTTATTTTCGGAGTTTTTGCGGTCAATGGTGTGGTATTTGGATAGACAACGGCTTATTTTACGGATTGAAATGGTTCAATTTGTCTTCGAAAATTTCTAGGGAGATGCTCAACACTAACGACTGGCCACACAGATTTTGCGTTCAATGGTGTGGTATTTTGACAGACAATATCTTATTTTCGGAGTTTTTGTGGTCAATGGTGTGGTATTTTGACAGACAACATCTTATTTTACGGGTTGAAATGCTTCATTTTGTCTTCGAAAATTTCTAGGGAGAAGCTTAACCATAACTGACTGCCCACACATATTTTGCGTTCAATGGTGTGGTATTTTGACAGGCAATATTTCATTTTCTTGGTTTTTGCGGTCAACGATGTGGTATTTTGACAGACAACATTTTATTTTCCAGGTTGCAATGCTTCATTTTTTCTTCGAAAATATCTAGGGAGAAGCTTAACACTAACTGGCTGGCCACGCAGATTTTGCGTTCACTGGTATGGTATTTTGACAGACAATATCTTTTTTTCGGAATTTTTGCGGTCAATGGTGTGGTATTTTGACAGACAACATCTTATTTTCCAGGTTGAAATGCTTCATTTTGTCTTCGAAAATTTCTAGGGAGAAGCTTAACACTAACTGACTGCCCACACATATTTTGCGTTCAATGGTGTGGTATTTTAACAGGCAATATTTTATTTTCGGCGTTTTTGCGGTCAATGATGTGGTATTTTGACAGACAACATCTTATTTTCCAGGCTGAAATGCTTCATTTTGTCTTCGTAAATATCTAGGGAGAAGCTTAACACTAACTGACGGGCCACGCAGACTTTGCGTTCAATGGTGTGGTATTTTGACAAACAATATCTTATTTTCGGAGATTTTGTGTTGAATGGTGTGGTATTTTGACAGACAACATCTTATTTTACGGGCTGAAATGCTTCAATTTGTCTTCGAAAATTTCTAGGGAGATACTCAACACTAACGACTGGCCACACAGATTTTGCGTTCAATGGTGTGGTATTTTGACAGACAATATCTTATTTTCGGGGTTTTTGCGGTCAACGATGTGGTATTTTGACAGACAACATCTTATTTTACGGGTTGAAATGCTTCATTTTGTCTTCGAAAATTTCTAGGGAGAAGCCTAACCATAACTGACTTCCCACACATATTTTGCGTTCAATGGTGTGGTATTTTGACAGGCAATATCTTATTTTCGGAGTTTTTGTTGTCAATGGTGTGGTATTTTGACAGACAACATCTTATTTTACGGGTTGAAATGCTTCATTTTGTCTTCGAAAATTTCTAGGGAGAAGCTTAACCATAACTGACAGGCCACGCAGATTTTGCGTTCAATGGTATGGTATTTTGACAGACGATATCTTTTTTTCGGAGTTTTTGGGGTCAATTGTGTGGTATTTTGACAGACAACATCTTATTTTCCAGGTTGAAATGCTTCATTTTGTCTTCGAAAATTTCTAGGGAGAAGCTTAACCAAAGATGACTGCCCACACATATCTTGCGTTCAATGGTGTGGTATTATAACAGGCAATATTTTATTTTCGGCGTTTTTGCGGTCAATGATGTGGTATTTTGACAGACAACATCTTATTTTCCAGGCTGAAATGCTTCATTTTGTCTTCGTAAATATCTAGGGAGAAGCTTAACACTAACTGACGGGCCACGCAGACTCTGCGTTCAATGGTGTGGTATTTTGACAGACAATATCTTATTTTCGGAGTTTTTGTGTTCAATGGTGTGGTATTTTGACAGACAACATCTTATTTTACGGGCTGAAATGCTTCAATTTGTCTTCGAAAATTTCTAGGGAGATGTTCAACACTAACGACTGGCCACACAAATTTTACGTTCAATGGTGTGGTATTTTGACAGACAATATCTTATTTTCGGAGTTTTTGTGGTCAATGGTGTGGTATTTTGACAGACAACATCTTATTTTACGGGTTGAAATGCTTCATTTTGTCTTCGAAAATTTCTAGGGAGAAGCTTAACACTAACTGACTGCCCACACATATTTTGCATTCAATGGTGTGGTATTTTGACAGGCAATATTTCATTTTCTTGGTTTTTGCGGTCAACGATGTGGTATTTTGACAGACAACATTTTATTTTCCAGGTTGCAATGCTTCATTTTTTCTTCGAAAATATCTAGGGAGAAGCTTAACACTAACTGACTAGCCACGCAGATTTTGCGTTCAATGGTATGGTATTTTGACAGACAATATCTTTTTTTCGGAGTTTTTGCGGTCAATGGTGTGGTATTTTGACAGACAACATCTTATTTTCCAGGTTGAAATGCTTCATTTTGTCTTCGAAAATTTCTAGGGAGAAGCTTAACACTAACTGACTGCCCACACATATTTTGCGTTCAATGGTGTGGTATTTTAACATTCAATATTTTATTTTCGGAGTTTTTGCGGTCAATGATGTGGTATTTTGACAGACAACATCTTATTTTCCAGGCTGAAATGCTTCATTTTGTCTTCGTAAATATCTAGGGAGAAGCTTAACACTAACTGACGGGCCACGCAGACTTTGCGTTCAATGGTGTGGTATTTTGACAGACAATATCTTATTTTCGGAGATTTTGTATTCAATGGTGTGGTATTTTGACAGACAACATCTTATTTTACGGGCTGAAATGCTTCAATTTGTCTTCGAAAATTTCTAGGGAGATACTCAACACTAACGACTGGCCACACAGATTTTGCGTTCAATGGTGTGGTATTTTGACAGACAATATCTTATTTTCAGAGTTTTTGTGGTCAATGGTGTGGTATTTTGACAGACAACATCTTATTTTACGGGTTGAAATGCTTCATTTTGTCTTCGAAAATTTCTAGGGAGAAGCCTAACCATAACTGACTGCCCACACATATTTTGCGTTCAATGGTGTGGTATTTTGACAGGCAATATCTTATTTTCGGAGTTTTTGTGGTCAATGGTGTGGTATTTTGACAGACAACATCTTATTTTACGGGTTGAAATGCTTCATTTTGTCTTCGAAAATTTCTAGGGAGAAGCTTAACCATAACTGACGGGCCACGCAGATTTTGCGTTCAATGGTATGGTATTTTGACAGACGATATCTTTTTTTCGGAGTTTTTGGGGTCAATGGTGTGGTATTTTGACAGACAAAATCTTATTTTCCAGGTTGAAATGCTTCATTTTGTCTTCGAAAATTTCTAGGGAGAAGCTTAACCATAACTGACTGCCCACACATATTTTGCGTTCAATGGTGTGGTATTATAACAGGCAATATTTTATTTTCGGCGTTTTTGCGGTCAATGATGTGGTATTTTGACAGACAACATTTTATTTTCCAGGCTGAAATGCTTCATTTTGTTTTCGTAAATATCTAGGGAGAAGCTTAACACTAACTGACGGGCCACGCAGACTTTGCGTTCAATGGTGTGGTATTTTGACAGACAATATCTTATTTTCGGAGTTTTTGTGTTCAATGGTGTGGTATTTTGACAGACAACATCTTATTTTACGGGCTGAAATGCTTCAATTTGTCTTCGAAAATTTCTAGGGAGATGCTCAACACCAACGACTGGCCACACAGATTTTGCGTTCAATGGTGTGGTATTTTGACAGACAATATCTTATTTTCGGAGTTTTTGTGGTCAATGGTGTGGTATTTTGACAGACAACATCTTATTTTACGGGTTGAAATGCTTCATTTTGTCTTCGAAAATTTCTAGGGAGAAGCTTAACCATAACTGACTGCCCACACATATTTTGCGTTCAATGGTGTGGTATTTTGACAGGCAATATTTCATTTTCTTGGTTTTTGCGGTCAACGATGTGGTATTTTGACAGACAACATTTTATTTTCCAGGTTGCAATGCTTCATTTTTTTTTCGAAAATATCTAGGGAGAAGCTTAACACTAACTGGCTGGCCACGCAGATTTTGCGTTCACTGGTATGGTATTTTGACAGACAATATCTTTTTTTCGGAATTTTTGCGGTCAATGGTGTGGTATTTTGACAGACAACATCTTATTTTCCAGGTTGAAATGCTTCATTTTGTCTTCGAAAATTTCTAGGGAGAAGCTTAACACTAACTGACTGCCCACACATATTTTGCGTTCAATGGTGTGGTATTTTAACAGGCAATATTTTATTTTCGGAGTTTTTGCGGTCAATGATGTGGTATTTTGACAGACAACATCTTATTTTCCAGGCTGAAATGCTTCATTTTGTCTTCGTAAATATCTAGGGAGAAGCTTAACACTAACTGACGGGCCACGCAGACTTTGCGTTCAATGGTGTGGTATTTTGACAAACAATATCTTATTTTCGGAGATTTTGTGTTGAATGGTGTGGTATTTTGACAGACAACATCTTATTTTACGGGCTGAAATGCTTCAATTTGTCTTCGAAAATTTCTAGGGAGATACTCAACACTAACGACTGGCCACACAGATTTTGCGTTCAATGGTGTGGTATTTTGACAGACAATATCTTATTTTCGGGGTCTTTGTGGTCAATGGTGTGGTATTTTGACAGACAACATCTTATTTTACGGGTTGAAATGCTTCATTTTGTCTTCGAAAATTTCTAGGGAGAAGCCTAACCATAACTGACTTCCCACACATATTTTGCGTTCAATGGTGTGGTATTTTGACAGGCAATATCTTATTTTCGGAGTTTTTGTTGTCAATGGTGTGGTATTTTGACAGACAACATCTTATTTTACGGGTTGAAATGCTTCATTTTGTCTTCGAAAATTTCTAGGGAGAAGCTTAACCATAACCGACAGGCCACGCAGATTTTGCGTTCAATGGTATGGTATTTTGACAGACGATATCTTTTTTTCGGAGTTTTTGGGGTCAATTGTGTGGTATTTTGACAGACAACATCTTATTTTCCAGGTTGAAATGCTTCATTTTGTCTTCGAAAATTTCTAGGGAGAAGCTTAACCAAAGATGACTGCCCACACATATCTTGCGTTCAATGGTGTGGTATTATAACAGGCAATATTTTATTTTCGGCGTTTTTGCGGCCAATGATGTGGTATTTTGACAGACAACATCTTATTTTCCAGGCTGAAATGCTTCATTTTGTCTTCGTAAATATCTAGGGAGAAGCTTAACACTAACTGACGGGCCACGCAGACTCTGCGTTCAATGGTGTGGTATTTTGACAGACAATATCTTATTTTCGGAGTTTTTGTGTTCAATGGTGTGGTATTTTGACAGACAACATCTTATTTTACGGGCTGAAATGCTTCAATTCGTCTTCGAAAATTTCTAGGGAGATGCTCAACACTAACGACTGGCCACACAAATTTTGCGTTCAATGGTGTGGTATTTTGACAGACAATATCTTATTTTCGGAGTTTTTGTGGTCAATGGTGTGGTATTTTGACAGACAACATCTTATTTTACGGGTTGAAATGCTTCATTTTGTCTTCGAAAATTTCTAGGGAGAAGCTTAACCATAACTGACTGCCCACACATATTTTGCGTTCAATGGTGTGGTATTTTGACAGGCAATATTTCATTTTTTTGGTTTTTGCGGTCAACGATGTGGTATTTTGACAGACAACATTTTATTTTCCAGGTTGCAATGCTTCATTTTTTCTTCGAAAATATCTAGGGAGAAGCTTAACACTAACTGACTAGCCACGCAGATTTTGCGTTCAATGGTATGGTATTTTGACAGACAATATCTTTTTTTCGGAGTTTTTGCGGTCAATGGTGTGGTATTTTGACAGACAACATCTTATTTTCCAGGTTGAAATGCTTCATTTTGTCTTCGAAAATTTCTAGGGAGAAGCTTAACACTAACTGACTGCCCACACATATTTTGCGTTCAATGGTGTGGTATTTTAACAGGCAATATTTTATTTTCGGAGTTTTTGCGGTCAATGATGTGGTATTTTGACAGACAACATCTTATTTTCCAGGCTGAAATGCTTCATTTTGTCTTCGCAAATATCTAGGGAGAAGCTTAACACTAACTGATGGGCCACGCAGACTTTGCGTTCAATGGTGTGGTATTTTGACAGACAATATCTTATTTTCGGAGATTTTGTATTCAATGGTGTGGTATTTTGACAGACAACATCTTATTTTACGGGCTGAAATGCTTCAATTTGTCTTCGAAAATTTCTAGGGAGATACTCAACACTAACGACTGGCCACACAGATTTTGCGTTCAATGGTATGGTATTTTGACAGACGATATCTTTTTATCGGAGTTTTTGGGGTCAATGGTGTGGTATTTTGACAGACAAAATCTTATTTTCCAGGTTGAAATGCTTCATTTTGTCTTCGAAAATTTCTAGGGAGAAGCTTAACCATAACTGACTGCCCACACATATTTTGCGTTCAATGGTGTGGTATTATAACAGGCAATATTTTATTTTCGGCGTTTTTGCGGTCAATGATGTGGTATTTTGACAGACAACATTTTATTTTCCAGGCTGAAATGCTTCATTTTGTCTTCGTAAATATCTAGGGAGAAGCTTAACACTAACTGACGGGCCACGCAGACTTTGCGTTCAATGGTGTGGTATTTTGACAGACAATATCTTATTTTCGGAGTTTTTGTGTTCAATGGTGTGGTATTTTGACAGACAACATCTTATTTTAAGGGCTGAAATGCTTCAATTTGTCTTCGAAAATTTCTAGGGAGATGCTCAACACTAACGACTGGCCACACAGATTTTGCGTTCAATGGTGTGGTATTTTGACAGACAAAATCTTATTTTCGGAGTTTTTGCGGTCAATGGTGTGGTATTTTGACAGACAACATCTTATTTTACGGGCTGAAATTCTTCATTTTGTCTTCGAAAATTTCTAGGGAGAAGCTTAACCCTAACTGACTGCCCACACATATTTTGCGTTCAATTGTGTGGTATTTTGACAGGCAATATTTTATTTTCGGAGTTTTTGCGGTCAATGATGTGGTATTTTGACAGACAACATCTTATTTCCATTTTGCAATGCTTCATTTTGTCTTCGAGAATATCTAGGGAGAAGCTTAACACTAACTGACTGGCCACGCAGACTTTGCGTTCAATGGTGTGGTATTTTGACAGACAATATCTTATTTTCGGAGTTTTTGCGGGAAATGGTGTGGTATTTTGACAGACAACATTTTATTTTTCGGGTTGAAATGGTTCCTTTGGTCTTCGAAAATTTCTAGGGAGAAGCTTAACCATAACTGACTGCCCGCACATATTTTGCGTTCAATGGTGTGGTACTTTAACAGGCAATATTTTATTTTCGGAGTTTTTGCGGTCAATGATGTGGTATTTTGACAGACAACATCTTATTTTCCAGGCTGAAATGCTTCATTTTGTCTTCGTAAATATCTAGGGAAAAGCTTAACACTAACTGACTGGCCACGCAGACTTTGCGTTCAATGGTGTGGTATTTTGACAGACAATATCTTATTTTCGGAGTTCTTGCGTTCAATGGTGTGGTATTTTGACAGACAACAGCTCATTTTACGGATCGAAGTGCTTCAATTTGTCTTCGAAAATTTCTAGGGAGATGCTCAACACTAACGACTGGCCACACAGATTTTGCTTTCAATGGTGTGGTATTTTGACAGACAATATCTTATTTCCGGAGTTTTTGCGGTCAATAGTGTGGTATTTTGACAGACAACATCTTATTTTACGGGTTGAAATGCTTCATTTTGTCTTCGAAAATTTCTAGGGAGAAGCTTAACCATAACTAACTGCCCACACATATTTTGCGTTCAATGGTGTGGTATTTTGACAGGCAATATTTTATTTTCTTAGTTTTCGGGGACAATGATGTGGTATTTTGACAGACAACATCCTATTTTAGGGGTTGAAATGCTTCATTTTGTCTTCGAAAACTCCTAGGGAGAAGCTTAACACTAACTGACTGGCCACACAGATTTTGCGTTCAATGGTGTGGTATTTTGACAGACAATATCTTATTTTCGGAGTTTTTGCGTTCAATGGTGTGGTATTTTGACAGACAACATCTTATTTTACTGGTTGAAATGCTTCATTTTGTCTTCGAAAACTCCTAGGGAAAAGCTTAACCCTAACTGACTGCCCACACATATTTTGCGTTCAATGGTGTGGTGTTTTGACAGGCAATATTTTATTTTCGGAGTTTTTGCGGTCAATGATGTGGTATTTTGACAGACAACGTCTTACTTTCCAGGTTGAAATGCTTCATTTTGTCTTCGAAAATTTCTAGGGAGAAGCTTAACACTAACTGACTGGCTACGCAGATTTTGCGTTCAATAGTGTGATATTTTGACAGACAATATCTTATTTTCGGAGTTTTTGCGTTCAAGGGTGTGGTATTTTGACAGACAACATCTTATTCTACGGGTTGAAATGCTTCATTTTGTCTTCGAAACTCCTAGGGAGAAGCCTAACACTAACTGACTGCCCACACAGATTTTGCGTTCAATGGTGTGGTATTTTGACAGACAACATCTTATTTTACGGGTTGAAATGCCTCATTTTGTCTTCGAAAATTTCTAGTTAGAAGCTTAACACTAACTGACTGCCCACACATATTTTGCGTTCAATGGTGTGGTATTTTGACAGGCAATATTTTATTTTCGGAGTTTTTGTGGTCAATGATGTGGTATCTTGACAGACAACATTCTATGTTCCAGGTTGCAATGCTTCATTTTTTCTTCGAAAATATCTAGGGAGAAGCTTAACACTAACTGACTGGCCACGCAGACTTTGCGTTCAATGGTGTGATATTTTGACAGACAATATCTTATTTTCGGAGATTTTGTGTTCGATGGTGTGGTATTTGGACAGACAACATCTTATTTTACGGGCTGAAATGCTTCATTTTGTCTTCGAAAATTTCTAGGGAGAAGCTTAACACTAACTGACTGGCCACACAGATTTTGCGTTCAATGGTGTGGTATTTTGACAGACAACATCTTATTTTCGGAGTTCTTGCGTTCAATGGTGTGGTATTTGGATAGACAAGAGCTTATTTTACGGATTGAAGTGCATCAATTTGTCTTCGAAAATTTCTAATGAGGTGCTCAACACTAACGACTGGCCACACAGATTTTGCGTTCAATGGTGTGGTATTTTGACAGACAATATCTTATTTTCGGAGTTTTTGTGGTCAATGGTGTGGTATTTTGACAGACAACATCTTATTTTACGGGTTGAAATGGTTCATTTTGTCTCCGAAAATTTCTAGGGAGAAGCTTAACCATAACTGACTGCCCACACATATTTTGCGTTCAATGGTGTGGTAATTTGACAGGCAATATTTCATTTTCTTGGTTTTTGCGGTCAACGATGTGGTATTTTGACAGGCAATATTTTATTTTCCAGGTTGCAATGCTTCATTTTTTCTTCGAAAATATCTAGGGAGAAGCTTAACACTAACTGACTGGCCACGCAGATTTTGCGTTCAATGGTATGGTATTTTGACAGACAATATCTTATTTTCGGAGTTTTTGCGGTCAATGGTGTGGTATTTTGACAGACAACATCTTATTTTCCAGGTTGAAATGCTTCATTTTGTCTTCGAAAATTTCTAGGGAGAAGCTTAACACTAACTGACTGCCCACACATATTTTGCGTTCAATGGTGTGGTATTTTAACAGGCAATATTTTATTTTCGGCGTTTTTGCGGTCAATGATGTGGTATTTTGACAGACAACATCTTATTTTCCAGGCTGAAATGCTTCAATTTGTCTTCGAAAATTTCTAGGGAGATGCTCAACACTAACGACTGGCCACACAGATTTTGCGTTCAATGGTGTGGTATTTTGACAGACAATATCTTATTTTCGGAGTTTTTGTGGTCAATTTTGTGGTATTTTGACAGACAACATCATATTTTAGGGGTTGAAATGCTTCATTTTGTCTTCGAAAATTTCTAGGGAGAAGCTTAACCATAACTGACTGCCCACACATATTTTGCGTTCAATGGTGTGGTATTTTAACAGGCAATATTTTATTTTCGGTGTTTTTGCGGTCAACGATGTGGTATTTTGACAGACATTATTTTATTTTCCAGGTTGCAATGCTTCATTTTTTCTTCGAAAATATCTATTGAGAAGCTTAACACTAACTGACTGGCCACACAGATTTTGCGTTCAATGGTGTGGTATTTTGACAGACAGTATCTTATTTTCGGAGTTTTTGTGGTCAATTTTGTGGTATTTTGACAGACAACATCTTATTTTACGGGTTGAAATGCTTCATTTTGTCTTCGAAAATTTCTAGGGAGAAGCTTAACCCTAACTGACTGCCCACACATATTTTGCGTTCAATGGTGTGGTATTTTGAGAGGCAATATTTCATTTTCTTGGTTTTAGCGGTCAACGATGTGGTATTTTGACAGACAACATTTTATTTTCCAGGTTGCAATGCTTCATTTTGTCTTCGTAAGTATCTAGGGAGAAGCTTAACACTAACTGACGGGCCACGCAGACTTTGCGTTCAATGGAGTGGTATTTTGACAGACAATATCTTATTTTCGGCGATTTTGTGTTCAATGGTGTGGTATTTTGGCAGACAACATCTTATTTTAGGGGCTGAAATGCTTCAATTTGTCTTCGAAAATTTCTAGGGAGATGCTCAACACTAACGACTGGCCACACAGATTTTGCGTTCAATGGTGTGGTATTTTGACAGACAATATCTTATTTTCGGAGTTTTTGCGTTCAATGGTGTGGTATTTTGACAGACAACATCTTATTTTACGGGTTGAAATGCTTCATTTTGTCTTCGAAAATTTCTAGTTAGAAGCTTAACACTAACTGACTGCCCACACATATTTTGCGTTCAATGGTGTGGTATTTTGACAGGCAATATTTTATTTTCGGGGTTTTCGGGGTCAATGATGTGGTATTTTGACAGACAACATCTTATTTTAGGGGTTGAAATGCTTCATTTTGTCTTCGAAAACTCCTAGGGAGAAGCTTAACACTAACTGACTGGAGACACAGATTTTGCGTTCAATGGTGTGGTATTTTGACAGACAATATCTTATTTTCGGAGTTCTTGCGTTTAATGATGCGGTATTTTGACAGACAACATCCTACATTCCGGGTTGAAATGCTTCAATTGGTCTTCGAAAACTCCTAGGGAGAAGCTTAACACTAACGACTGGCCACACAGATTTTGCGTTCAATGGTGTGGTATTTTGACAGACAATATCTTATTTTCGGAGTTTTTGCGTTCGATTGTGTGGTATTTTGACAGACAACATCTTATTTTACGGGTTGAAATGCTTCAATTTGTCTTCGAAAATTACTAGGGAGAAGCTTAACACTAACTGACTGGCCACACAGATTTTGCGTTCAATGGTGTGGTGTTTTGATAGGCAATATTTTATTTTCGGAGTTTTTGCGGTTAATGATGTGGTATTTTGACAGACAACGTCTTATTTTCCAGGTTGAAATGCTTCATTATGTCTTCGAGAATTTCTAGGGAGAAGCTTAACACTAACTGACTGGCCACGCAGATTTTGCGTTCAATGGTGTGGTATTTTGACAGACAATATCTTATTTTCGGAGTTTTTGCGTTCAAGGGTGTGGTATTTTGACAGACAACATCTTATTCTACGGGTTGAAATGCTTCATTTTGTCTTCGAAACTCCTAGGGAGAAGCCTAACACTAACTGACTGGCCACACAGATTTTGCGTTCAATGGTGTGGTATTTTGACAGACAACATCTTATTCTACGGGTTGAAATGCTTCATTTTGTCTTCGAAAATTTCTAGGGAGAAGCTTAACCATAACTGACTGCCCACACATATTTTGCGTTCAATGGTGTGGTATTTTGACAGGCAATATTTTATTTTCGGAGTTTTTGCGGTCAATGATGTGGTATCTTGACAGACAACATTTTATTTTCCAGGTTGCAATGCTTCATTTTTTCTTCGAAAATATCTACGGAGAAGCTTAACACTAACGACTGGCCACACAGACTTTGCGTTCAATGGTGTGATATTTTGACAGACAATATCTTATTTTCGGAGATTTTGTGTTCAATGGTGTGGTATTTGGACAGACAACATCTTATTTTACGGGGTGAAATGCTTCATTTTGTCTTCGAAAATTTCTATTGAGAAGCTTAACACTAACTGACTGGCCACACAGATTTTGCGTTCAATGGTGTGGTATTTTGACAGACAACATCTTATTTTACGGCCTGGAATGCTTCATTTTGTCTTCGAAAATTTCTAGGGAGAAGCTTAACACTAATTGACTGGCCACACAGATTTTGCGTTCAATGGTGTGGTATTTTGGCAGACAATATCTTATTTTCGGAGTTCTTGCGTTCAATGGTGTGGTATTTTGGCAGACAACAGGTTATTTCACGGATTGAAATGCTTCAATTTGTCTTCGAAAATTTCTATTAAGATGCTCAACATTAACGAGTGGCCACACAGATTTTGCGTTCAATGGTGTGGTATTTTGACAGACAATATCTTATTTTCGGAGTTTTTGTGGTCAATGGTGTGGTATTTTGACAGACAACATCTTATTTTACGGGTTGAAATGCTTCAATTTGTCTTCGAAAATTTCTAGGGAGATGCTCAACAGTAACGACTGGCCACACAGATTTTGCGTTCAATGGTGTGGTATTTTGACAGACAATATCTTATTTTCGGAGTTTTTGTGGTCAATGGTGTGGTATTTTGACAGACAACATCTTATTTTACGGGTTGAAATGCTTCATTTTGTCTTCGAAAATTTCTAGGGAGAAGCTTAACATTAACTGACTGCCCACACATATTTTGCGTTCAATGGTGTGGTATTTTGACAGGCAATATTTCATTTTCTTGGTTTTTGCGGTCAACGATGTGGTATTTTGACAGACAACATTTTATTTTCCAGGTTGCAATGCTTCATTTTTTCTTCGAAAATATCTAGGGAGAAGCTTAACACTAACTGACTGGCCACGCAGATTTTGCGTTCAATAGTATGGTATTTTGACAGACAATATCTTATTTTCGGAGTTTTTGTGGTCAATGGTGTGGTATTTTAACAGACAACATCTTATTTTACGGGTTGAAATGCTTCATTTTGTCTTCGAAAATTTCTAGGGAGAAGCCTAACCATAACTGACTGCCCACACATATTTTGCGTTCAATGGTGTGGTATTTTAACAGGCAATATTTTATTTTCGGAGTTTTTGCGGTCAATGATGTGGTATTTTGACAGACAACATCTTATTTTCCAGGCTGAAATGCTTCATTTTGTCTTCGTAAATATCTAGGGAGAAGCTTAACACTAACTGACGGGCCACGCAGACTTTGCGTTCAACGGTGTGGTATTTTGACAGACAATATCATATTTTCGGAGATTTTGTGTTCAATGGTGTGGTATTTTGACAGACAACATCTTATTTTACGGACTGAAATGCTTCAATTTGTCTTCGAAAATTTCTAGGGAGATACTCAACACTAACGACTGGCCACACAGATTTTGCGATCAATGGTTTGGTATTTTGACAGGCAATATCTTATTTTCGGAGTTTTTGTGGTCAATGGTGTGGTATTTTGACAGGCAACATCTTATTTTACGGGTTGAAATGCTTCATTTTGTCTTCGAAAATTTCTAGAGAGAAGCCTAACCATAACTGACTGCCCACACATATTTTGCGTTCAATGGTGTGGTATTTTGACAGGCAATATCTTATTTTCGGAGTTTTTGTGGTCAATGGTGTGGTATTTTGACAGACAACATCTTGTTTTCCAGGTTGAAATGCTTCATTTTGTCTTCGAAAATTTCTAGGGAGAAGCTTAACCATAACTGACTGCCCACACATATTTTGCGTTCAATGGTGTGGTATTATAACAGGCAATATTTTATTTTCGGAGTTTTTGCGGTCAATGATGTGGTATTTTGACAGACAACATCTTATTTTACGGGTTGAAATGCTTCATTTTGTCTTCGTAAATATCTAGGGAGAAGCTTAACACTAACTGACGGGCCACGCAGACTTTGCGTTCAATGGTGTGGTATTTTGACAGACAATATCTTATTTTCGGAGTTTTTGTGTTCAATGGTGTGGTATTTTGACAGACAACATCTTATTTTACGGGCTGAAATGCTTCAATTTGTCTTCAAAAATTTCTAGGGAGATGCTCAACACTAACGACTGGCCGCACAGATTTTGCGTTCAATGGTGTGGTATTTTGACAGACAATATCTTATTTTCGGAGTTTTATCGGTCAATGGTGTGGTATTTTGACAGACAACATCTTATTTTACGGGTTGAAATGCTTCATTTTGTCTTCGAAAATTTCTAGGGAGAAGCTTAACCATAACTGACTGCCCACACATATTATGCGTTCAATGGTGTGGTATTTTGACAGGCAATATTTTATTTTCGGAGTTTTTGCGGTCAATGATGTGGTATTTTGACAGACAACATTTTATTTTTCAGGTTGCAGTGCTTCATTTTTTCTTCGAAAATATCTAGGGAGAAGCTTAACACTAACTGACTGGCCACGCAGACTTTGCGTTCAATGGTGTGCTAATTTGACCGACAATATCTTTTTTTCGGAGTTTTTGCGGTCAATGGTGTGGTATTTTGACAGACAATATCTTATTTTCGGAGTTTTTGTGTTCAATGGTGTGGTATTTTGACAGACAACATCTTATTTTACGGGCTGAAATGCTTCAATTTGTCTTCGAAAATTTCTAGGGAGATGCTCAACACTAACGACTGGCCACACAGATTTTGCGTTCAATGGTGTGGTATTTTGACAGACAACATCTTATTTTCGGAGTTTCATCGGTCAATGGTGTGGTATTTTGACAGACAACATCTTATTTTACGGGTTGAAATGCTTCATTTTGTCTTCGAAAACTCCTAGGGAAAAGCTTAACCCTAACTGACTGCCCACACATATTTTGCGTTCAATGGTGTGGTGTTTTGATAGGCAATATTTTATTTTCGGAGTTTTTGCGGTTAATGATGTGGTATTTTGACAGACAACGTCTTATTTTCCAGGTTGAAATGCTTCATTTTGTCTTCGAAAATTTCTAGGGAGAAGCTTAACACTAACTGACTGGCCACGCAGATTTTGCGTTCAATAGTGTGGTATTTTGACAGACAATATCTTATTTTCGGAGTTTTTGCGTTCAAGGGTGTGGTATTTTGACAGACAACATCTTATTCTACGGGTTGAAATGCTTCATTTTGTCTTCGAAACTCCTAGGGAGAAGCCTAACACTAACTGACTGGACACACAGATTTTGCGTTCAATGGTGTGGTATTTTGACAGACAACATCTTATTCTACGGGTTGAAATGCTTCATTTTGTCTTCGAAAATTTCTAGGGAGAAGCTTAACCATAACTGACTGCCCACACATATTTTGCGTTCAATGGTGTGGTATTTTGACAGGCAATATTTTATTTTCGGAGTTTTTGCGGTCAATGATGTGGTATCTTGACAGACAACATTTTATTTTCCAGGTTGCAATGCTTCATTTTTTCTTCGAAAATATCTAGGGAGAAGCTTAACACTAACTGACTGGCCACGCAGACTTTGCGTTCAATGGTGTGATATTTTGACAGACAATATCTTATTTTCGGAGATTTTGTGTTCAATGGTGTGGTATTTTGGCAGACAACAATTTATTTTAGGGGCTGAAATGCTTCAATTTGTCTTCGAAAATTTCTAGGGAGATGCTCAACACTAACGACTGGCCACACAGATTTTGCGTTCAACGGTGTGGTATTTTGACAGACAATATCTTATTTTCGGAGTTTTTGCGTTCAATGGTGTGGTATTTTGACAGACAACATCTTATTTTACGGGTTGAAATGCTTCATTTTGTCTTCGAAAATTTCTAGGGAGAAGCTTAACCATAACTGACTGCCCACACATATTTTGCGTTCAATGGTGTGGTATTTTGACAGGCAATATTTTATTTTCGGGGTTTTCGGGGTCAATGATGTGGTATTTTGACAGACAACATCTTATTTTAGGGGTTGAAATGCTTCATTTTGTCTTCGAAAACTCCTAGGGAGAAGCTTAACACTAACTGACTGGCCACACAGATTTTGCGTTCAATGGTGTGGTATTTTGACAGACAATATCTTATTTTCGGAGTTTTTGCGTTCAATGGTGTGGTATTTTGACAGACAACATCTTATTTTACGGGTTGAAATGCTTCATTTTGTCTTCGAAAACTCCTAGGGAAAAGCTTAACCCTAACTGACTGCCCACACATATTTTGCGTTCAATGGTGTGGTGTTTTGATAGGCAATATTTTATTTTCGGAGTTTTTGCGGTTAATGATGTGGTATTTTGACAGACAACGTCTTATTTTCCAGGTTGAAATGCTTCATTTTGTCTTCGAAAATTTCTAGGGAGATGCTCAACACTAACGACTGGCCACACAGATTTTGCGTTCAATGGTGTGGTATTTTGACAGACAATATCTTATTTTCGGAGTTTTTGTGGTCAATGGTGTGGTATTTTGACAGACAACATCTTATTTTACGGGTTGAAATGCTTCATTTTGTCTTCGAAAATTTCTAGGGAGAAGCCTAACCATAACTGACTGCCCACACATATTTTGCGTTCAATGGTGTGGTATTTTAACAGGCAATATTTTATTTTCGGAGTTTTTGCGGTCAATGATGTGGTATTTTGACAGACAACATCTTATTTTCCAGGCTGAAATGCTTCATTTTGTCTTCGTAAATATCTAGGGAGAAGCTTAACACTAACTGACGGGCCACGCAGACTTTGCGTTCAACGGTGTGGTATTTTGACAGACAATATCTTATTTCCGGAGATAATGTGTTCAATGGTGTGGTATTTTGACAGACAACATCTTATTTTACGGACTGAAATGCTTCAATTTGTCTTCGAAAATTTCTAGGGAGATACTCAACACTAACGACTGCCCACACAGATTTTGCGATCAATGGTTTGGTATTTTGACAGACAATATCTTATTTTCGGAGTTTTTGTGGTCAATGGTGTGGTATTTTGACAGACAACATCTTATTTTACGGGTTGAAATGCTTCATTTTGTCTTCGAAAATTTCTAGAGAGAAGCCTAACCATAACTGACTGCCCACACATATTTTGCGTTCAATGGTGTGGTATTTTGACAGGCAATATCTTATTTTCGGAGTTTTTGTGGTCAATGGTGTGGTATTTTGACAGACAACATCTTATTTTACGGGTTGAAATGCTTCATTTTGTCTTCGAAAATTTCTAGGGAGAAGCTTAACCATAACTGACTGGCCACGCAGATTTTGCGTTCAATAGTATGGTATTTTGACAGACAATATCTTTTTTTCGGAGTTTTTGCGGTCAATGGTGTGGTATTTTGACAGACAACATCTTATTTTCCAGGCTGAAATGCTTCATTTTGTCTTCGTAAATATCTAGGGAGAAGCTTAACACTAACTGACGGGCCACGCAGACTTTGCGTTCAACGGTGTGGTATTTTGACAGACAATATCTTATTTCCGGAGATAATGTGTTCAATGGTGTGGTATTTTGACAGACAACATCTTATTTTACGGACTGAAATGCTTCAATTTGTCTTCGAAAATTTCTAGGGAGATACTCAACACTAACGACTGCCCACACAGATTTTGCGATCAATGGTTTGGTATTTTGACAGACAATATCTTATTTTCGGAGTTTTTGTGGTCAATGGTGTGGTATTTTGACAGACAACATCTTATTTTACGGGTTGAAATGCTTCATTTTGTCTTCGAAAATTTCTAGGGAGAAGCTTAACCATAACTGACTGCCCACACATATTTTGCGTTCAATGGTGTGGTATTATAACAGGCAATATTTTATTTTCGGAGTTTTTGCGGTCAATGATGTGGTATTTTGACAGACAACATCTTATTTTACGGGTTGAAATGCTTCATTTTGTCTTCCTAAATATCTAGGGAGAAGCTTAACACTAACTGACGGGCCACGCAGACTTTGCGTTCAATGGTGTGGTATTTTGACAGACAATATCTTATTTTCGGAGTTTTTGTGTTCAATGGTGCGGTATTTTGACAGACAACATCTTATTTTACGGGCTGAAATGCTTCAATTTGTCTTCAAAAATTTCTAGGGAGATGCTCAACACTAACGACTGGCCGCACAGATTTTGCGTTCAATGGTGTGGTATTTTGACAGACAATATCTTATTTTCGGAGTTTTATCGGTCAATGGTGTGGTATTTTGACAGACAACATCTTATTTTACGGGTTGAAATGCTTCATTTTGTCTTCGAAAATTTCTAGGGAGAAGCTTAACCATAACTGACTGCCCACACATATTATGCGTTCAATGGTGTGGTATTTTGACAGGCAATATTTTATTTTCGGAGTTTTTGCGGTCAATGATGTGGTATTTTGACAGACAACATTTTATTTTTCAGGTTGCAGTGCTTCATTTTTTCTTCGAAAATATCTAGGGAGAAGCTTAACACTAATTGACTGGCCACGCAGACTTTGCGTTCAATGGTGTGCTAATTTGACCGACAATATCTTTTTTTCGGATTTTTGCGGTCAATGGTGTGGTATTTTGACAGACAATATCTTATTTTCGGAGTTTTTGTGTTCAATGGTGTGGTATTTTGACAGACAACATCTTATTTTACGGGCTGAAATGCTTCAATTTGTCTTCGAAAATTTCTAGGGAGATGCTCAACACTAACGACTGGCCGCACAGACTTTGCGTTCAATGGTGTGGTATTTTGACAGGCAATATCTTATTTTCGGAGTTTTTGTGTTCAATGGTGTGGTATTTTGACAGGCAACATCCTATTTTACGGGTTGAAATGCTTCATTTTGTCTTCGAAAATTTCTAGGGAGAAGCTTAACCATAACTGACTGGCCACGCAGATTTTGCGTTCAATAGTATGGTATTTTGACAGACAATATCTTTTTTTCGGAGTTTTTGCGGTCAATGGTGTGGTATTTTGACAGACAATATCTTATTTTCGGAGTTTTTGTGTTCAATGGTGTGGTATTTTGACAGACAACATCTTATTTTACGGGTTGAAATGCTTCATTTTGTCTTCGAAAACTCCTAGGGAAAAGCTTAAAACTAACTGACTGCCCACACATATTTTGCGTTCAATGGTGTGGTGTTTTGATAGGCAATATTTTATTTTCGGAGTTTTTGCGGTTAATGATGTGGTATTTTGACAGACAACGTCTTATTTTCCAGGTTGAAATGCTTCATTTTGTCTTCGAAAATTTCTAGGGAGAAGCTTAACACCAACTGACTGGCCACGCAGATTTTGCGTTCAATAGTGTGGTATTTTGACAGACAATATCTTATTTTCGGAGTTTTTGCGTTCAATGGTGTGGTATTTTGACAGACAACATCTTATTCTACGGGTTGAAATGCTTCATTTTGTCTTCAAAACTCCTAGGGAGAAGCCTAACACTAACTGACTGGCCACACAGATTTTGCGTTCAATGGTGTGGTATTTTGACAGACAACGTCTTATTCTACGGGTTGAAATGCTTCATTTTGTCTTCAAAAATTTCTAGGGAGAAGCTTAACCATAGCTGACTGCCCACACATATTTTGCGTTCAATGGTGTGGTATTTTGACAGGCAATATTTTATTTTCGAAGTTTTTGCGGTCAATGATGTGGTATCTTTTATTTTCCAGGTTGCAATGCTTCATTTTTTCTTCGAAAATATCTAGGGAGAAGCTTAACACTAACTGACTGGCCACGCAGACTTTGCGTTCAATGGTGTGATATTTTGACAGACAATATCTTATTTTCGGAGATTTTGTGTTCAATGGTGTGGTATTTGGACAGACAACATCTTATTTTACGGGCTGAAATGCTTCATTTTGTCTTCGAAAATTTCTATTGAGAAGCTTAACACTAACTGACTGGCCACACAGATTTTGCGTTCAATGGTGTGGTATTTTGACAGACAACATCTTATTTTACGGCCTGGAATGCTTCATTTTGTCTTCGAAAATTTCTAGGGAGAAGCTTAACACTAATTGACTGGCCACACAGATTCTGCGTTCAATGGTGTGGTATTTTGGCAGACAATATCTTATTTTCGGAGTTCTTGCGTTCAATGGTGTGGTAGTTTGGCAGACAACAGGTTATTTCACGGATTGAAATGCTTCAATTTGTCTTCGAAAGTTTCTATTAAGATGCTCAACATTAACGAGTGGCCACACAGATTTTGCGTTCAATGGTGTGGTATTTTGACAGACAATATCTTATTTTCGGAGTTTTTGCGGTCAATGGTGTGGTATTTGGATAGACAACAGCTTATTTTACTAATTGAAATGCTTCAATTTGTCTTCGAAAATTTCTAGGGAGATGCTCAACACTAACGACTGGCCACACAGATTTTGCGTTCAATGGTGTGGTATTTTGACAGACAATATCTTATTTTCGGAGTTTTTGTGGTCAATGGTGTGGTATTTTGACAGACAACATCTTATTTTACGGGTTGAAATGCTTCATTTTGTCTTCGAAAATTTCTAGGGAGAAGCTTAACACTAACTGACTGCCCACACATATTTTGCGTTCAATGGTGTGGTATTTTGACAGGCAATATTTCATTTTCTTGGTTTTTGCGGTCAACGATGTGGTATTTTGACAGACAACATTTTATTTTCCAGGTTGCAATGCTTCATTTTTTCTTCGAAAATATCTAGGGAGAAGCTTAACACTAACTGACTGGCCACGCAGATTTTGCGTTCAATGGTATGGTATTTTGACAGACAACATCTTATTTTCCAGGCTGAAATGCTTCATTTTGTCTTCGTAAGTATCTAGGGAGAAGCTTAACACTAACTGACGGGCCACGCAGACTTTGCGTTCAACGGTGTGGTATTTTGACAGACAATATCTTATTTTCGGAGATTTTGTGTTCAATGGTGTGGTATTTTGACAGACAACATCTTATTTTACGGACGGAAATGCTTCAATTTGTCTTCGAAAATTTCTAGGGAGATACTCAACACTAACGACTGGCCACACAGATTTTGCGATCAATGGTGTGGTATTTTGACAGACAATATCTTATTTTCGGAGTTTTTGTGGTCAATGGTGTGGTATTTTGACAGACAACATCTTATTTTACGGGTTGAAATGCTTCATTTTGTCTTCGAAAATTTCTAGGGAGAAGCTTAACCATAACTGACTGGCCACGCAGATTTTGCGTTCAATAGTATGGTATTTTAACAGACAATATCTTTTTTTCGGAGTTTTTGCGGTCAATGGTGTGGTATTTTGACAGACAACATCTTATTTTCCAGGTTGAAACGCTTCATTTTGTCTTCGAAAATTTCTAGGGAGAAGCGTAACCATAACTGACTGCCCACACATATTTTGCGTTCAATGGTGTGGTATTTTGACAGGCAATATCTTATTTTCGGAGTTTTTGTGGTCAATGGTGTGGTATTTTGACAGGCAACATCTTATTTTACGGGTTGAAATGCTTCATTTTGTCTTCGTAAATATCTAGGGAGAAGCTTAACACTAACTGACGGGCCACGCAGACTTTGCGTTCAATGGTGTGGTATTTTGACAGACAATATCTTATTTTCGGAGTTTTTGTGTTCAATGGTGTGGTATTTTGACAGACAACATCTTATTTTATGGGCTGAAATGCTCCAATTTGTCTTCGAAAATTTCTAGGGAGATGCTCAACACTAACGACTGGCCGCACAGATTTTGCGTTCAATGGTGTGGTATTTTGACAGACAATATCTTATTTTCGGAGTTTTATCGGTCAATGGTGTGGTATTTTGACAGACAACATCTTATTTTACGGGTTGAAATGCTTCATTTTGTCTTCGAAAATTTCTAGGGAGAAGCTTAACCATAACTGGCTGCCCACACATATTTTGCGTTCAATGGTGTGGTATTTTGACAGGCAATATTTTATTTTCGGAGTTTTTGCGGTCAATGATGTGGTATTTTGACAGACAACATTTTAGTTTTCAGGTTGCAGTGCTTCATTTTTTCTTCGAAAATATCTAGGGAGAAGCTTAACACTAACTGACTGGCCACGCAGACTTTGCGTTCAATGGTGTGCTAATTTGACCGACAATATCTTTTTTTCGGAGTTTTTGCGGTCAATGGTGTGGTATTTTGACAGACAACATCTTATTTTCCAGGTTGAAATGCTTCATTTTGTCTTCGAAAATTTCTAGGGAGAAGCTTAACCGTAACTGGCTGCCCACACATATTTTGCGTTCAATGGTGTGGTATTTTGACCGGCAATATTTTAGTTTCGGAGTTTTTGCGGTCAATGATGTGGTATTTTGACAGACAACATCTTATTTTCCAGGCTGAAATGCTTCATTTTGTCTTCGTAAATATCTAGGGAAAAGCTTAACACTAACTGACTGGCCACGCAGACTTTGCGTTCAATGGTGTGGTATTTTGACAGACAATATCTTATTTTCGGAGTTCTTGCGTTCAATGGTGTGGTATTTTGACAGACAACAGCTCATTTTACGGGTTGAAATGCTTCATTTTGTCTTCGAAAATTTCTAGGGAGATGCTCAACACTAACGACTGGCCACACAGATTTTGCGTTCAATGGTGTGGTATTTTGACAGACAACATCTTATTCTACGGGTTGAAATGCTTCATTTTGTCTTCGAAAATTTCTAGGGAGAAGCTTAACCATAACTGACTGCCCACACATATTTTGCGATCAATGGTGTGGTATTTTGACAGGCAATATTTAATTTTCGGGGTTTTCGGGGTCAATGATGTGGTATTTGACACTACACTAACTGACTGGCCACGCAGATTTTGCGTTCAATAGTGTGGTATTTTGACAGACAATATCTTATTTTCGGAGTTTTTGCGTTCAATGGTGTGGTATTTTGACAGACAATATCTTATTTTCGGAGTTTTATCGGTCAATGGTGTGGTATTTTGACAGACAACATCTTATTTTACGGGTTGAAATGCTTCATTTTGTCTTCGAAAATTTCTAGGGAGAAGCTTAACCATAACTGACTGCCCACACATATTATGCGTTCAATGGTGTGGTATTTTGACAGGCAATATTTTATTTTCGGAGTTTTTGCGGTCAATGATGTGGTATTTTGACAGACAACATTTTATTTTTCAGGTTGCAGTGCTTCATTTTTTCTTCGAAAATATCTAGGGAGAAGCTTAACACTAACTGACTGGCCACGCAGACTTTGCGTTCAATGGTGTGCTAATTTGACCGACAATATCTTTTTTTCGGAGTTTTTGCGGTCAATGGTGTGGTATTTTGACAGACAATATCTTATTTTCGGAGTTTTTGTGTTCAATGGTGTGGTATTTTGACAGACAACATCTTATTTTACGGGCTGAAATGCTTCAATTTGTCTTCGAAAATTTCTAGGGAGATGCTCAACACTAACGACTGGCCGCACAGACTTTGCGTTCAATGGTGTGGTATTTTGACAGGCAATATCTTATTTTCGGAGTTTTTGTGGTCAATGGTGTGGTATTTTGACAGGCAACATCTTATTTTACGGGTTGAAATGCTTCATTTTGTCTTCGAAAATTTCTAGGGAGAAGCTTAACCATAACTGACTGGCCACGCAGATTTTGCGTTCAATAGTATGGTATTTTGACAGACAATATCTTTTTTTCGGAGTTTTTGCGGTCAATGGTGTGGTATTTTGACAGACAATATCTTATTTTCGGAGTTTTTGTGTTCAATGGTGTGGTATTTTGACAGACAACATCTTATTTTACGGGTTGAAATGCTTCATTTTGTCTTCGAAAACTCCTAGGGAAAAGCTTAACCCTAACTGACTGCCCACACATATTTTGCGTTCAATGGTGTGGTGTTTTGATAGGCAATATTTTATTTTCGGAGTTTTTGCGGTTAATGATGTGGTATTTTGACAGACAACGTCTTATTTTCCAGGTTGAAATGCTTCATTTTGTCTTCGAAAATTTCTAGGGAGAAGCTTAACACTAACTGACTGGCCACGCAGATTTTGCGTTCAATAGTGTGATATTTTGACAGACAATATCTTATTTTCGGAGTTTTTGCGTTCAATGGTGTGGTATTTTGACAGACAACATCTTATTCTACGGGTTGAAATGCTTCATTTTGTCTTCAAAACTCCTAGGGAGAAGCCTAACACTAACTGACTGGCCACGCAGACTTTGCGTTCAATGGTGTGGTATTTTGACAGACAATATCTTATTTTCGGAGTTCTTGCGTTCAATGGTGTGGTATTTTGACAGGCAACATCTTATTTTACGGGTTGAAATGCTTCATTTTGTCTTCGAAAATTTCTAGGGAGAAGCTTAACCATAACTGACTGGCCACGCAGATTTTGCGTTCAATAGTATGGTATTTTGACAGACAATATCTTTTTTTCTTAGTTTTTGCGGTCAATGGTGTGGTATTTTGACAGACAATATCTTATTTTCGGAGTTTTTGTGTTCAATGGTGTGGTATTTTGACAGACAACGTCTTATTCTACGGGTTGAAATGCTTCATTTTGTCTTCAAAAATTTCTAGGGAGAAGCTTAACCATAACTGACTGCCCACACATATTTTGCGTTCAATGGTGTGGTATTTTGACAGGCAATATTTTATTTTCGGAGTTTTTGCGGTCAATGATGTGGTATCTTTTATTTTCCAGGTTGCAGTGCTTCATTTTTTCTTCGAAAATATCTAGGGAGAAGCTTAACACTAACTGACTGGCCACGCAGACTTTGCGTTCAATGGTGTGATATTTTGACAGACAATATCTTATTTTCGGAGATTTTGTGTTCAATGGTGTGGTATTTGGACAGACAACATCTTATTTTACGGGCTGAAATGCTTCATTTTGTCTTCGAAAATTTCTATTGAGAAGCTTAACACTAACTGACTGGCCACACAGATTTTGCGTTCAATGGTGTGGTATTTTGACAGACAACATCTTATTTTACGGCCTGGAATGCTTCATTTTGTCTTCGAAAATTTCTAGGGAGAAGCTTAACACTAATTGACTGGCCACACAGATTCTGCGTTCAATGGTGTGGTATTTTGGCAGACAATATCTTATTTTCGGAGTTCTTGCGTTCAATGGTGTGGTAGTTTGGCAGACAACAGGTTATTTCACGGATTGAAATGCTTCAATTTGTCTTCGAAAATTTCTATTAAGATGCTCAACATTAACGAGTGGCCACACAGATTTTGCGTTCAATGGTGTGGTATTTTGACAGACAATATCTTATTTTCGGAGTTTTTGCGGTCAATGGTGTGGTATTTGGATAGACAACAGCTTATTTTACTAATTGAAATGCTTCAATTTGTCTTCGAAAATTTCTAGGGAGATGCTCAACACTAACGACTGGCCACACAGATTTTGCGTTCAATGGTGTGGTATTTTGACAGACAATATCTTATTTTCGGAGTTTTTGTGGTCAATGGTGTGGTATTTTGACAGACAACATCTTATTTTACGGGCTGAAATGCTCCAATTTGTCTTCGAAAATTTCTAGGGAGATGCTCAACACTAACGACTGGCCGCACAGATTTTGCGTTCAATGGTGTGCTAATTTGACCGACAATATCTTTTTTTCGGAGTTTTTGCGGTCAATGGTGTGGTATTTGGACAGACAACATCTTATTTTCCAGGTTGAAATGCTTCATTTTGTCTTCGAAAATTTCTAGGGAGAAGCTTAACCGTAACTGGCTGCCCACACATATTTTGCGTTCAATGGTGTGGTATTTTGACCGGCAATATTTTATTTTCGGAGTTTTTGCGGTCAATGATGTGGTATTTTGACAGACAACATCTTATTTTCCAGGCTGAAATGCTTCATTTTGTCTTCGTAAATATCTAGGGAAAAGCTTAACACTAACTGACTGGCCACGCAGACTTTGCGTTCAATGGTGTGGTATTTTGACAGACAATATCTTATTTTCGGAGTTCTTGCGTTCAATGGTGTGGTATTTTGACAGACAACAGCTCATTTTACGGATTGAAGTGCTTCAATTTGTCTTCGAAAATTTCTAGGGAGATGCTCAACACTAACGACTGGCCACACAGATTTTGCGTTCAATGGTGTGGTATTTTGACAGACAACATCTTATTCTACGGGTTGAAATGCTTCATTTTGTCTTCGAAAATTTCTAGGGAGAAGCTTAACCATAACTGACTGCCCACACATATTTTGCGTTCAATGGTGTGGTATTTTGACAGGCAATATTTAATTTTCGGGGTTTTCGGGGTCAATGATGTGGTATTTTGACAGACAACATCTTATTTTAGGGGTTGAAATGCTTCATTTTGTCTTCGAAAACTACTAGGGAGAAGCTTAACACTAACTGACTGGCCACACAGATTTTGCGTTCAATGGTGTGGTATTTTGACAGACAATATCTTATTTTCGGAGTTTTTGCGTTCAATGGTGTGGTATTTTGACAGACAACATCTTATTTTACGGGTTGAAATGCTTCATTTTGTCTTCGAAAACTCCTATTGAAAAGCTTAACAGTAACTGACTGCCCACACATATTTTGCATTCAATGGTGTGGTGTTTTGACAGGCAATATTTTATTTTCGGAGTTTTTGCGGTCAATGATGTGGTATTTTGACAGACAACGTCTTACTTTCCACTTTGAAATGCTTCATTTTGTCTTCGAAAATTTCTAGGGAGAAGCTTAACACTAACTGACTGGCCACGCAGATTTTGCGTTCAATAGTGTGGTATTTTGACAGACAATATCTTATTTTCGGAGTTTTTGCGTTCAAGGGTGTGGTATTTTGACAGACAATATCTTATTTTCGGAGTTTTTGCGTTCAAGGGTGTGGTATTTTGACAGACAACATCTTATTTTACGGGTTGAAATGCTTCATTTTGTCTTCGAAAATTTCTAGTTAGAAGCCTAACACTAACTGACTGGCCACACAGATTTTGCATTCAATGGTGTGGTATTTTGACAGACAACATCTTAATCTACGGGTTGAAATGCTTCATTTTGTCTTCGAAAATTTCTAGGGAGAAGCTTAACCATAACTGACTGCCCACACATATTTTGCGTTCAATGGTGTGGTATTTTGACAGGCAATATTTTATTTTCGGAATTTTTGCGGTCAATGATGTGGTATCTTGACAGACAACATTTTATTTTCCAGGTTGCAATGCTTCATTTTTTCTTCGAAAATATCTAGGGAGAAGCTTAACACTAACTGACTGCCCACGCAGACTTTGCGTTCAATGGTGTGGTATTTGGACAGACAACATCTTATTTTACGGGCTGAAATGCTTCATTTTGTCTTCGAAAATTTCTATTGAGAAGCTTAACACTAACTGACTGGCCACACAGATTTTGCGTTCAATGGTGTGGTATTTTGACAGACAACATCTTATTTTACGGCCTGGAATGCTTCATTTTGTCTTCGAAAATTTCTAGGGAGAAGCTTAACACTAATTGACTGGCCACACAGATTTTGCGTTCAATGGTGTGGTATTTTGGCAGACAATATCTTATTTTCGGAGTTCTTGCGTTCAATGGTGTGGTATTTTGGCAGACAACAGGTTATTTCACGGATTGAAATGCTTCAATTTGTCTTCGAAAATTTCTATTAAGATGCTCAACATTAACGAGTGGCCACACAGATTTTGCGTTCAATGGTGTGGTATTTTGACAGACAATATCTTATTTTCGGAGTTTTTGCGGTCAATGGTGTGGTATTTGGATAGACAACAGCTTATTTTACGGATTGAAATGCTTCAATTTGTCTTCGAAAATTTCTAGGGAGATGCTCAACACTAACGACTGGCGACACAGATTTTGCGTTCAGTGGTGTGGTATTTTGACAGACAATATCTTATTTTCGGAGTTTTTGTGGTCAATGGTGTGGTATTTTGACAGACAACATCTTATTTTACGGGTTGAAATGCTTCATTTTGTCTTCGAAAATTTCTAGGGAGAAGCTTAACCATAACTGACTGCCCACACATATTTTGCGTTCAATGGTGTGGTATTATAACAGGCAATATTTTATTTTCGGAGTTTTTGCGGTCAATGATGTAGTATTTTGACAGACAACATCTTATTTTCCAGGCTGAAATGCTTCATTTTGTCTCCGTAAATATCTAGGGAGAAGCTTAACACTAACTGACGGGCCACGCAGACTTTGCGTTCAATGGTGTGGTATTTTGACAGACAATATCTTATTTTTGGAGTTTTCGTGTTCAATGGTGTATTATTTTGACAGACAACATCTTATTTTACGGGCTGAAATGCTTCAATTTGTCTTCGAAAATTTCTAGGGAGATGCTCAACACTAACGACAGGCCGCACAGATTTTGCGTTCAATGGTGTGGTATTTTGACAGACAATATCTTATTTTCGGAGTTTTAGCGGTCAATGGTGTGGTATTTTGACAGACAACATCTTATTTCAAGGGTTGAAATGCTTCATTTTGTCTTCGAAAATTTCTAGGGAGAAGCTTAACCATAACTGACTGCCCACACATATTTTGCGTTCAATGGTGTGGTATTTTGACAGGCAATATTTTATTTTCGGAGTTTTTGCGGTCAATGATGTGGTATTTTGACAGACAACATTTTATTTTTCAGGTTGCAGTGCTTCATTTTTTCTTCGAAAATATCTAGGGAGAAGCTTAACACTAACTGACTCTCCACGCAGACTTTGCGTTCAATGGTGTGCTAATTTGACCGACAATATCTTTTTTTCGGAGTTTTTGCGGTCAATGGTGTGGTATTTTGACAGACAACATCTTATTTTACGGGTTGAAATGCTTCATTTTGTCTTCGAAAATTTCTAGGGAGAAGCTTAACCATAACTTACCGCCCACACATATTTTGCGTTCAATGGTGTGGTATTTTGACCGGCAATATTTTATTTTCGGAGTTTTTGCGGTCAATGATGTGGTATTTTGACAGACAACATCTTATTTTACGGGCTGAAATGCTTCATTTTGTCTTCGTAAATATCTATTGAAAAGCTTAACACTAACTGACTGGCCGCGCAGACTTTGCGTTCAATGGTGTGGTATTTTGACAGACAATATCTTATTTTCGGAGTTCTTGCGTTCAATGGTGTGGTATTTTGACAGGCAACATCTTATTTTCCAGGTTGAAATGCTTCATTTTGTCTTCGAAAATTTCTAGGGAGAAGCTTAACACTAACTGACTGGCCACGCAGATTTTGCGTTCAATAGTGTGGTATTTTGACAGACAATATCTTATTTTCGGAGTTTTTGCGGTCAATGATGTGGTATTTTGACAGACAACGTCTTACTTTCCACTTTGAAATGCTTCATTTTGTCTTCGAAAATTTCTAGGGAGAAGCTTAACACTAACTGACTGGCCACGCAGATTTTGCGTTCAATAGTGTGGTATTTTGACAGACAATATCTTATTTTCGGAGTTTTTGCGTTCAAGGGTGTGGTATTTTGACAGACAACATCTTTTTCTACGGGTTGAAATGCTTCATTTTGTCTTCGAAACTCCTAGGGAGAAGCCTAACACTAACTGACTGGCCACACAGATTTTGCGTTCAATGGTGTGGTATTTTGACAGACAACATCTTATTTTACGGGTTGAAATGCTTCATTTTGTCTTCGAAAATTTCTAGTTAGAAGCTTAACACTAACTGACTGCCCACACATATTTTGCGTTCAATGGTGTGGTATTTTGACAGGCAATATTTTATTTTCGGAGTTTTTGCGGTCAATGATGTGGTATCTTGACAGACAACATTTTATGTTCCAGGTTGCAATGCTTCATTTTTTCTTCGAAAATATCTAGGGAGAAGCTTAACACTAACTGACTGGATACGCAGACTTTGCATTCAATGGTGTGATATTTTGACAGACAATATCTTATTTTCGGAGATTTTGTGTTCAATGGTGTGGTATTTGGACAGACAACATCTTATTTTACGGGCTGAAATGCTTCATTTTGTCTTCGAAAATTTCTAGGGAGAAGCTTAACACTAACTGACTGGCCACACAGATTTTGCGTTCAATGGTGTGGTATTTTGACAGACAATATCTTATTTTCGGAGTTCTTGCGTTCAATGGTGTGGTATTTGGATAGGCAACAGCTTATTTTACGGATTGAAATGCATCAATTTGTCTTCGAAAATTTCTAGGGAGGTGCTCAACACTAACGACTGGCCACACAGATTTTGCGTTCAATGGTGTGGTATTTTGACAGACAATATCTTATTTTCGGAGTTTTTGTGGTCAATGGTGTGGTATTTTGACAGACAACATCTTATTTTACGGGTTGAAATGCTTCATTTTGTCTTCGAAAATTTCTAGGGAGAAGCTTTACCATAACTGACTGCCCACACATATTTTGCGTTCAATGGTGTGGTATTTTGACAGGCAATATTTCATTTTCTTGGTTTTTGCGGTCAACGATGTGGTATTTTGACAGACAACATTTTATTTTCCAGGTTGCAATGCTTCATTTTTTCTTCGAAAATATCTAGGGAGAAGCTTAACACTAACTGACTGGCCACGGAGATTTTGCGTTCAATGGTGTGGTATTTTGACAGACAATATCTTACTTTCGGAGTTTTTGCGGTCAATGGTGTGGTATTTTGACAGACAACATCTTATTTTACAGGTTGAAATGCTTCATTTTGTCTTCAAACATTTCTAGGGAGAAGCTTAACCATAACTGACTGCCCACACATATTTTGCGTTCAATGGTGTGGTATTTTAACAGGCAATATTTTATTTTCGAAGTTTTTGCGGTCAATGGTGTGGTATTTTGACAGACAACATCTTATTTTCCAGGCTGAAATGCTTCAATTTGTCTTCGAAAATTTCTAGGGAGATGCTCAACACTAACGACTGGCCACACAGATTTTGCGTTCAATGGTGTGGTATTTTGACAGACAATATCTTATTTTCGGAGTTTTTGTGGTCAATGGTGTGGTATTTTGACAGACAACATCTTATTTTACGGGTTGAAATGCTTCATTTTGTCTTCGAAAATTTCTAGGGAGAAGCTTAACCATAACTGACTGCACACACATATTTTGCGTTCAATGGTGTGGTATTTTGACAGGCAATATTTCATTTTTTTGGCTTTTGCGGTCAACGATGTGGTATCTTGACAGACAACATTTTATTTTCCAGGTTGCAATGCTTCATTTTTTCTTCGAAAATATCTAGGGAGAAGCTTAACACTAACTGACTGGCCACACAGATTTTGCGTTCAATGGTGTGGTATTTTGACAGACAATATCTTATTTTCGGAGTTTTTGTGGTCAATGGTGTGGTATTTTGACAGACAACATCTTATTTTACGGGTTGAAATGCTTCATTTTGTCTTCGAAAATTTCTAGGGAGAAGCTTAACCATAACTGACTGCCCACACATATTTTGCGTTCAATGGTGTGGTATTTTGACAGGCAATATTTCATTTTCTTGGTTTTAGCGGTCAACGATGTGGTATTTTGACAGACAACATTTTATTTTCCAGGTTGCAATGCTTCATTTTGTCTTCGTAAATATCTAGGGAGAAGCTTAACACTAACTGATGGGCCACGCAGACTTTGCGTTCAATGGTGTGGTATTTTGACAGACAATATCTTATTTTCGGAGATTTTGTGTTCAATGGTGTGGTATTTTGGCAGACAACATCTTATTTTAGGGGCTGAAATGCTTCAATTTGTCTTCGAAAATTTCTAGGGAGATGCTCAACACTAACGACTGCCCACACAGATTTTGCGTTCAATGGTGTGGTATTTTGACAGACAATATCTTATTTTCGGAGCTTTTGCGGTCAATGGTGTGGTATTTTGACAGACAACACCTTATTTTACGGGTTGAAATGCTTCATTTTGTCTTCGAAAATTTCTAGAGAGAAGCCTAACCATAACTGACTGCCCACACATATTTTGCGTTCAATGGTGTGGTATTTTGACAGGCAATATTTTATTTTCGGAGATTTTGCGGTCAATGATGTGGTATTTTGACAGACAACATTTTATTTTCCAGGTTGCAGTGCTTCATTTTTTCTTCGAAAATATCTAGGGAGAAGCTTAACACTAACTGACTGGCCACGCAGACTTTGCGTTCAATGGTGTGGTATTTTGACAGACAATATCTTTTTTTTCGGAGTTTTTGCGGTCAATGGTGTGGTATTTTGACAGACAACATCTTATTTTACGGGTCCAAATGCTTCATTTTGTCTTCGAAAATTTCTAGAGAGAAGCCTAACCATAACTGACTGCCCACACATATTTTGCGTTCAATGGTGTGGTATTTTGACAAGCAATATTTTATTTTCGGGGTTTTCGGGGTCAATGATGTGGTATTTTGACAGACAACATCTTATTTTAGGGGTTGAAATGCTTCATTTTGTCTTCGAAAACTCCCAGGGAGAAGCTTAACTTTAACTGACTTGCCACACAGATTTTGCGTTCAATGGTGTGGTATTTTGACAGACAATATCTTATTTTCGGAGTTTTTGCGTTCAATGGTGTGGTATTTTGACAGACAACATTTTATTTTACGGGTTGAAATGCTTCATTTTGTCTTCGAAAACTCCTAGGGAAAAGCTCAACCCTAACTGACTGCCTACACATATTTTGCGTACAATGGTGTGGTGTTTTGACAGGCAATATTTTATTTTCGGAGTTTTTGCGGTCAATGATGTGGTATTTTGACAGACAACATCTTATTTTCCATGTTGAAATGCTTCATTTTGTCTTCGAAAATTTCTAGGGAGAAGCTTAACACTAACTGACTGGAGACGCAGACTTTGCGTTCAATGGTGTGGTATTTTGACAGACAATATCTTATTTTCGGAGTTTTTGCGTTCAAATGTGTGGTATTTTGACAGACAACATCTTATTCTACGGGTTGAAATGCTTCATTTTGTCTTCGAAACTCCTAGGGAGAAGCCTAACACTAACTGACTGGCCACACAGATTTTGCGTTCAATGGTGTGGTATTTTGACAGACAACATCTTATTTTACGGGTTGAAATACTTCATTTTGTCTTCGAAAATTTCTAGGGAGAAGCTTAACCATAACTGACTGCCCACACATATTTTGCGTTCAATGGTGTGGTATTTTGACAGGCAATATTTTATTTTCGGAGTTTTTGCGGTCAATGATGTGGTATTTTGACAGACAACATCTTATTTTCCAGGCTGAAATGCTTCATTTTGTCTTCGTAAATATCTAGGGAGAAGCTCAACACTATCTGACTGGCCACGCAGACTTTGCGTTCAATGGTGTGGTATTTTGACAGACAATATCTTATTTTCGGAGATTTTGCGTTCAATGGTGTGGTATTTTGACAGACAACATCTTATTTTACGGGCTGAAATGCTTCATTTTGTCTTCGAAAATTTCTAGGGAGATGCTCAACACTACCTGACTGGCCACACAGATTTTGCGTTCAATGGTGTGGTACTTTGACAGACAATATCTTATTCTCAGAGTTTTTGCGTTCAATGGTGTGGTATTTTGACGGACAACATCTTATTTTACGGATTGAAATGTTTCATTTTGTCTTCGAAAATTTTTAATGAGAAGCTTAACACTAACTGACTGGCCACACAGATTTTGCGTTCAATGGTGTGGTATTTTGACAGACAATATCTCATTTTACGGGTTGAAATGGCTCATTGTGTCTTCGAAAATATCTAGGGAGAAGCTTAACACTAACTGACTAGCCACGCAGACTTTGCGTTCAATGGTGTGGTATTTTGACAGACAACAGCTTCTTTTCCAGGTTGAAATGCTTCATTTTGTCTTCGAAAATTTGTATTGAGAAGCTTAACACTAACTGACTGGCCACACAGATTTTGCGTTCAATGGTGTGGTATTTTGAGAGACAATATAATATTTTCGGAGTTCTTGCGTTTAATTTTGTGGTATTTTGACAGACAACAACTTATTTTACTGGTTGAAATGCTTCATTTTGTCTTCGAAAATTTCTACTAGAAGCTTAACGCTAACTGACTGGCCACACATATTTTGCGTTCAATGGTGTGGTATTTTGACAGGCAATATTTTATATTCGGAGTTTTTGCGGTCAATGATGTGGTATTTTGACAGACAACATCTTATTTTCCAGGCTGAAATGCTTCATTTTGTCTTCGTAAATATCTAGGGAGAAGCCCAACACTAACTGGCTGGCCACACAGATTTTGCGTTCAATGGTGTGGTACTTTGACAGACAATATCTTATTCTCAGAGTTTTTGCGTTCAATGGTGTGGTATTTTGACGGACAACATCTTATTTTACGGATTGAAATGTTTCATTTTGTCTTCGAAAATTTTTAATGAGAAGCTTAACACTAACTGACTGGCCACACAGATTTTGCGTTCAATGGTGTGGTATTTTGGCAGACAATATCTTACTTTCGGAGTTTTTGCGGTCAATGGTGTGGTACTTTGACAGACAACATCTTATTTTACGGGTTGAAATGCTTCATTTTGTCTTCGAAAATTTCTAGGGAAAAGCTTAACACTAACTGACTATCCACGCAGATTTTGCGTACAATGGTGTGGTATTTTGACAGACAATATCCTATTTTCGGAGATTTTGCGTTCAATGGTGTGGTATTTTGACAGACAACATCTTATTTTACGGGCTGAAATGCTTCATTTTGTCTCCGAAAATTTCTAGGGAGATGCTTAACACTAACTGACTGGCCACACAGATTGTGCGTTCAATGGTGTGGTACTTTGACAGACAATATCTTATTTTCTTGGTTTTTGCGGTCAACGATGTGGTATTGTGACAGACAACGTCTTATTTTCCAGGTTGAAATGCTTCATTTTGTCTTCTAAAATTTTTAGGGAGAAGCATAACACTAACTGACTGGCCACGCAGATTTTGCGTTCAATAGTGTGGTATTTTGACAGACAATATCTTATTTTCGGAGTTTTTGCGTTCAAGGGTGTGGTATTTTGACAGGCAATATTTCATTTTCTTGGTTTTTGCGGTCAACGATGTGGTATTGTGACAGACAACGTCTTATTTTCCAGGTTGAAATGCTTCATTTTGTCTTCTAAAATTTTTAGGGAGAAGCATAACACTAACTGACTGGCCACGCAGATTTTGCGTTCAATAGTGTGGTATTTTGACAGACAATATCTTATTTTCGGAGTTTTTGCGTTCAAGGGTGTGGTATTTTGACAGACAACATCTTATTCTACGGGTTGAAATGCTTCATTTTGTCTTCGAAACTAGTAGGGAGAAGCCTAACACTAACTGACTGGCCACACAGATTTTGCGTTCAATGGTGTGGTATTTTGACAGACAACATCTTATTTTACGGGTTGAAATACTTCATTTTGTCTTCGAAAATTTCTAGGGAGAAACTTAACTATAACTGACTGCCCACACATATTTTGCGTTCAATCGTGTGGTATTTTGACAGGCAATATTTTATTTTCGGAGTTTTTGCGGTCAATGATATGGTATTTTGACAGACAACATCTTATTTTCCAGGCTGAAATGCTTCATTTTTCCTTCGTAAATATCTAGGGAGAAGCTCAACACTATCTGACTGGCCACGCAGACTTTGCGTTCAATGGTGTGGTATTTTGACAGACAATATCCTATTTTCGGAGATTTTGCGTTCAATGGTGTGGTATTTTGACAGACAACATCTTATTTTACGGGCTGAAATGCTTCATTTTGTCTTCGAAAATTTCTATGGAGATGCTTAACACTACCTGACTGGCCACACTGATTTTGCGTTCAATGGTGTGGTACTTTGACAGACAATATCTTATTCTCAGAGATTTTGCGTTCAATGGTGTGGTATTTTGACGGACAACATCTTATTTTACGGATTGAAATGCTTCATTTTGTCTTCGAAAATTTTTAGGGAGAAGCTTGACACTAACTGACTGGCCACACAGATTTTGCGTTCAATGGTGTGGTATTTTGACAGACAATATCTCATTTTACGGGTTGAAATGGTTCATTGTGTCTTCGAAAATATCTAGGGAGCTAGCTTAATACTAACTGACTAGCCACGCAGACTTTGCGTTCAATGGTGTGGTATTTTGACAGACAACAGCTTCTTTTACGGGTTCAAATGCTTCATTTTGTCTTCGAAAATTTGTAGGGAGAAGCTCAACACTAACTGACTGGCCACACAGATTTTGCGTTCAATGGTGTGGTATTTTGAGAGACTATATCTTATTTTCGGAGTTCTTGCGTTTAATGGTGTGGTAATTTGACAGACAACAACTTATTTTACTGGTTGAAGTGCTTCATTTTGTCTTCGAAAATTTCTAGGAGAAGCTTAACGATAACTAACTGGCCACACATATTTTGCGTTCAATGGTGTGGTATTTTGACAGGCAATATTTTATATTCGGAGTTTTTGCGGTCAATGATGTGGTATTTTGACAGACAACATCTTATTTTCCAGGCTGAAATGCTTCATTTTGTCTTCGTAAATATCTAGGGAGAAGCTCAACACTAACTGACTGGCCACGCAGACTTTGCGTTCAATGGTGTGGTATTTTGACAGACAATATCTTATTTTCGGAGATTTTGCGTTCAATGGTGTGGTATTTTGACAGATAACATCTTATTTTACGGGCTGAAATGCTTCATTTTGCCTCCGAAAATTTCTAGGGACATGCTTAACACTAACTGACTGGCCACACAGATTTTGCGTTCAATGGTGTGGTACTTTGACAGACAATATCTTATTTTCAGAGTTCTTGCGTTCAATTGTGTGGTATTTTGACAGACAACAGCTTATTTTACGGATTCAAATGCTTCAATTTGTCTTCAAAAATTTCTAGGGAGATGGCTCAACACTATCGACCGGCCACACAGATTTTGCGTTCAATGGTGTGGTATTTTGACAGACAATATCTTGTCTTCGGAGTTCTTGCGTTAAATGGTGTGGTATTTTGACAGACAACAGCTTGTTTTACTGGTTGAAATGCTTCATTTTGTCTTCGAAAATTTCTAGGAGAAGCTCAACGCTAACTGACTGGCCACACATATTTTGCGTTCAATGGTGTGGTATTTTAGCAGACAATATCTTATTTTCGTAGTTTTTGCGTTCAATGGTGTGGCATTTTGACAGACAACATCTTATTTTACGGGTTGAAATGCTTCATTTTGTCTTCGAAAATTTCTAGGGAGAAGCTTAGCGCTAACTGACTGGCCACACAGATTTTGCGTTCAATGGTGTGGTATTTCGGCAGACAATATCTTATTTTCGGAGGTTTTGCGGTCAATGGTGTGGTATTTTGACAGACAACATCTTATTTTACGTATTGAAATGCTTCATTTTGTCTTCGAAAATTTCTAGGGAGAAGCTTAAGAATGTCTGACTGGCCACACAGATCTTGCGTTAAATATTGTGGTATTTTGACAGACAATATCTTATTTTCGGGGTTTTTGCGTTCAATGGTGTAGCATTTTGACAGATCACATCTTATATTCCGGGTTGAAATGCTTCGACTACTCTTCGAAAACTCCTAGGGAGAAGCTTAACACTAACGGACTTCCCACAGATTTTGCGTTCAATGGTGTGTTATTTTGATAGACAATATCTTATTTTTCGAGTTCTTGCGTTTAATGGTGCGGTATTTTGGCAGACAACAGATTCTTTTACTTGTTGAAATGCTTCATTTTGTCTTCGAAAATTTCTGGGGAGAAGCTTAACCATAATTGACTGGCCACACAGATTTTGCGTTCAATGGTGTGGTATTTTGACAGACAATATCTTGTCTTCGGAGTTCTTGCGTTAAATGGTGTGGTATTTTGACAGACAACAGCTTGTTTTACTGGTTGAAATGCTTCATTTTGTCTTCGAAAATTTCTAGGAGAAGCTCAACGCTAACTGACTGGCCACACATATTTTGCGTTCAATGGTGTGGTATTTTAGCAGACAATATCTTATTTTCGTAGTTTTTGCGTTCAATGGTGTGGCATTTTGACAGACAACATCTTATTTTACGGGTGGAAATGGTTCATTTTGTCTTCGAAAATTTCTGTGGAGAAGCTTAACCCTAACTGACTGGAAACACAGATTTTTCATTCAATGGTGTGGTATTTTGACAGACAATATTTTATTTTCGGAGTTTTTGCGGTCAATGGTGTGGTATTTTGACAGACAACATCTTATTTTACGTATTGAAATGCTTCATTTTGTCTTCGAAAATTTCTAGGGAGAAGCTTAAGAATGTCTGACTGGCCACACAGATCTTGCGTTAAATATTGTGGTATTTTGACAGACAATATCTTATTTTCGGGGTTTTTGCGTTCAATGGTGTAGCATTTTGACAGATCACATCTTATATTCCGGGTTGAAATGCTTCGACTACTCTTCGAAAACTCCTAGGGAGAAGCTTAACACTAACGGACTTCCCACAGATTTTGCGTTCAATGGTGTGTTATTTTGATAGACAATATCTTATTTTTCGAGTTCTTGCGTTTAATGGTGCGGTATTTTGGCAGACAACAGATTCTTTTACTTGTTGAAATGCTTCATTTTGTCTTCGAAAATTTCTGGGGAGAAGCTTAACCATAATTGACTGGCCACACAGATTTTGCGTTCAATGGTGTGGTATTTTGACAGACAATATCTTATTTTCGGAGTTCTTGCGTTCAATGGTGTGGT
Source organism: Brachypalpus laphriformis (assembly GCA_945910035.1). Classification (NCBI taxonomy): domain Eukaryota; kingdom Metazoa; phylum Arthropoda; class Insecta; order Diptera; family Syrphidae; genus Brachypalpus; species Brachypalpus laphriformis. The sequence continues at coordinate 114,511,023 of OX246756.1, read as the reverse complement.
ATTTTGACAGACAACAGCTTATTTTACGGATTCAATTGCTTCAATTTGTCTTCGAAAATTTCTAGGGAGAAGGTCGACACTAACGACTGGCCACACAGATTTTGCGTTCAATGGTGTGGTATTTTGACAGACAATATCTTATTTTCGGAGTTTTTGCGGTCAATAGTGTAATATTTTGACAGACAACATCTTATTTTACGGGTTGAAATGCTTCATTTTGTCTTCGAAAATTTCTAGGGAGAAGCCTAACACTAACAGACTGGCCACGCAGATTTTGCGTTCAATGGTGTGCTATTTTGACATACAATATCTTATTTTCGGAGTTTTTGCGGTCAATGGTGTGGTGTTTTGACAGACAACATCTTATTTTACGGGTTGAAATGCTTCATTTTGTCTTCGAAAATTTCTTGGAGAAGCTTAACACTAACTGACTGGCCACACATATTTTTCGTTCAATGGTGTGGTATTTTGACAGGCAATATTTTATTTTCGGAGTTTTTGCGGTCAATGGTGTGGTATTTTGACAGACAGCATCTTATTTTCCGGGTTGAAGTGCTTCATTTTGTCTTCGAAAATTTCTAAGGAGAGGCTTGACCCTACCTGACTGCCCGCACATATTTTGCGTTCAATGGTGTGTTATTTTGACAGGCAATATTTTATTTTCTGAGTTTTTGCGGTCAATGATGTGGTATTTTGACAGACAACATTTTTGATTTTCCAAGTTGCAATGCTTCATTTTGTCTTCGAAAATATCTAGGGAGAAGCTTAACACTAATTGGCTGGCCGCGCAGACTTTGCGTTCAATGGTGTGGTATTTTGACAGAAAACAGCTTATTTTGCGGATTGAAATGCTTCAATTTGTCTTCGAAAATTTCTAGGGAGAAGCTTAAGAATGCCTGACTGACCACACAGATTTTGCGTTCAATGGTGTGGTATTTTGACAGACAATATCTCATTTTACGGGTTGAAATGGTTCATTGTGTCTTCGAAAATATCTAAGGAGAAGCTTAACACTAACTGACTAGCCACGCAGACTTTGCGTTCAATTGTGTGGTATTTTGACAGACAACAGCTTCTTTTACGGGCTGAAATGCTTCATTTTGTCTTCGAAAATTTGTAGGGAGAAGCTTAACCATAACTGACTGGCCACACAGATTTTGCGTTCAATGGTGTGGTATTTTGACAGACAATATCTTATCTTCGGAGTTCTTGCGTTCAATGGTGTGGTATTTTGACAGACAACAGCTTGTTTTACCGGTTGAAGTGCTTCATTTTGTCTTCGAAAATTTCTAGGAGAAGCTCAACGCTAACTGACTGGCCACACATATTTTGCGTTCAATGGTGTGGTATTTTGACAGGCAATATTTCATTTTTGGAGGTTTTGCGGTCAATGATGTGGTATTTGGACAGACAACATCTTATTTTCCGGGTTGAAATGCTCCAATTGGTCTTCGAAAACTTCTAGGGAGAAGCTTAACACTAACTGACTGGCCACACAGATTTTGCGTTCAATGGGGTGGTATTTTGACAGACAATATCTTATCTCGGAGTTCTTGCGTTAAATGGTGTGGTATTTTGACAGACAACAGCTTGTTTTACTGGTTGAAATGCTTCATTTTGTCTTCGAAAATTTCTAGGAGAAGCTCAACGCTAACTGACTGGCCACAAATATTTTGCGTTCAATGGTGTGGTATTTTGAGAGACAATATTTTATTTTCGGAGTTTTTGCGGTCAATGGTGTGGTATTTTGACAGACAACATCTTATTTTACGGGTTGAAATGCTTCATTTTGCCTTCGAAAATTTCTAGGGAGAAGCTTAACCCTAACTGACTGCCCGCACATATTTTGCGTTCAATGGTGTTGTATTTTGACAGGCAATATTTTATTTTCTGAGTTTTTGCGGTCAATGATGTGGTATTTTGACAGACAACATTTTATTTTCCAGGTTGCAATGCTTCATTTTTTCTTCGAAAATTTCTAGGGAGAAGCTTAACACTAACTGACTGGCCACAGATTTTGCGTTCAATGGTGTGGTATTTTGATAGACAATATCTCATTTTTCGAGTTCTTGCGTTCAATGGTGTGGTATTTTGGCAGACAACAGATTCTTTTACTTGTTGAAATGCTTCATTTTGTCTTCGAAAATTTCTGGGGAGAAGCTTAACACTAACTGACTGGCCACACAGATTTTGCGTTCAATGGTGTGGTATTTTGAGAGACAATATAATATTTTCGGAGTTCTTGCGTTTAATTTTGTGGTATTTTGACAGACAACAACTTATTTTACTGGTTGAAATGCTTCATTTTGTCTTCGAAAATTTCTACTAGAAGCTTAACGCTAACTGACTGGCCACACATATTTTGCGTTCAATGGTGTGGTATTTTGACAGGCAATATTTTATATTCGGAGTTTTTGCGGTCAATGATGTGGTATTTTGACAGACAACATCTTATTTTCCAGGCTGAAATGCTTCATTTTGTCTTCGTAAATATCTAGGGAGAAGCCCAACACTAACTGGCTGGCCACACAGATTTTGCGTTCAATGGTGTGGTACTTTGACAGACAATATCTTATTCTCAGAGTTTTTGCGTTCAATGGTGTGGTATTTTGACGGACAACATCTTATTTTACGGATTGAAATGTTTCATTTTGTCTTCGAAAATTTTTAATGAGAAGCTTAACACTAACTGACTGGCCACACAGATTTTGCGTACAATGGTGTGGTATTTTGACAGACAATATCCTATTTTCGGAGATTTTGCGTTCAATGGTGTGGTATTTTGACAGACAACATCTTATTTTACGGGCTGAAATGCTTCATTTTGTCTCCGAAAATTTCTAGGGAGATGCTTAACACTAACTGACTGGCCACACAGATTGTGCGTTCAATGGTGTGGTACTTTGACAGACAATATCTTATTTTCTTGGTTTTTGCGGTCAACGATGTGGTATTGTGACAGACAACGTCTTATTTTCCAGGTTGAAATGCTTCATTTTGTCTTCTAAAATTTTTAGGGAGAAGCATAACACTAACTGACTGGCCACGCAGATTTTGCGTTCAATAGTGTGGTATTTTGACAGACAATATCTTATTTTCGGAGTTTTTGCGTTCAAGGGTGTGGTATTTTGACAGGCAATATTTCATTTTCTTGGTTTTTGCGGTCAACGATGTGGTATTGTGACAGACAACGTCTTATTTTCCAGGTTGAAATGCTTCATTTTGTCTTCTAAAATTTTTAGGGAGAAGCATAACACTAACTGACTGGCCACGCAGATTTTGCGTTCAATAGTGTGGTATTTTGACAGACAATATCTTATTTTCGGAGTTTTTGCGTTCAAGGGTGTGGTATTTTGACAGACAACATCTTATTCTACGGGTTGAAATGCTTCATTTTGTCTTCGAAACTAGTAGGGAGAAGCCTAACACTAACTGACTGGCCACACAGATTTTGCGTTCAATGGTGTGGTATTTTGACAGACAACATCTTATTTTACGGGCTGAAATGCTTCATTTTGTCTCCGAAAATTTCTAGGGAGATGCTTAACACTAACTGACTGGCCACACAGATTGTGCGTTCAATGGTGTGGTACTTTGACAGACAATATCTTATTTTCTTGGTTTTTGCGGTCAACGATGTGGTATTGTGACAGACAACGTCTTATTTTCCAGGTTGAAATGCTTCATTTTGTCTTCTAAAATTTTTAGGGAGAAGCATAACACTAACTGACTGGCCACGCAGATTTTGCGTTCAATAGTGTGGTATTTTGACAGACAATATCTTATTTTCGGAGTTTTTGCGTTCAAGGGTGTGGTATTTTGACAGGCAATATTTCATTTTCTTGGTTTTTGCGGTCAACGATGTGGTATTGTGACAGACAACGTCTTATTTTCCAGGTTGAAATGCTTCATTTTGTCTTCTAAAATTTTTAGGGAGAAGCATAACACTAACTGACTGGCCACGCAGATTTTGCGTTCAATAGTGTGGTATTTTGACAGACAATATCTTATTTTCGGAGTTTTTGCGTTCAAGGGTGTGGTATTTTGACAGACAACATCTTATTCTACGGGTTGAAATGCTTCATTTTGTCTTCGAAACTAGTAGGGAGAAGCATAACACTAACTGACTGGCCACACAGATTTTGCGTTCAATGGTGTGGTATTTTGACAGACAACATCTTATTTTACGGGTTGAAATACTTCATTTTGTCTTCGAAAATTTCTAGGGAGAAACTTAACTATAACTGACTGCCCACACATATTTTGCGTTCAATCGTGTGGTATTTTGACAGGCAATATTTTATTTTCGGAGTTTTTGCGGTCAATGATGTGGTATTTTGACAGACAACATCTTATTTTCCAGGCTGAAATGCTTCATTTTTCCTTCGTAAATATCTAGGGAGAAGCTCAACACTATCTGACTGGCCACGCAGACTTTGCGTTCAATGGTGTGGTATTTTGACAGACAATATCCTATTTTCGGAGATTTTGCGTTCAATGGTGTGGTATTTTGACAGACAACATCTTATTTTACGGGCTGAAATGCTTCATTTTGTCTTCGAAAATTTCTAGGGAGATGCTTAACACTACCTGACTGGCCACACTGATTTTGCGTTCAATGGTGTGGTACTTTGACAGACAATATCTTATTCTCAGAGATTTTGCGTTCAATGGTGTGGTATTTTGACGGACAACATCTTATTTTACGGATTGAAATGCTTCATTTTGTCTTCGAAAATTTTTAGGGAGAAGCTTGACACTAACTGACTGGCCACACAGATTTTGCGTTCAATGGTGTGGTATTTTGACAGACAATATCTCATTTTACGGGTTGAAATGGTTCATTGTGTCTTCGAAAATATCTAGGGAGCTAGCTTAATACTAACTGACTAGCCACGCAGACTTTGCGTTCAATGGTGTGGTATTTTGACAGACAACAGCTTCTTTTACGGGTTCAAATGCTTCATTTTGTCTTCGAAAATTTGTAGGGAGAAGCTCAACACTAACTGACTGGCCACACAGATTTTGCGTTCAATGGTGTGGTATTTTGAGAGACTATATCTTATTTTCGGAGTTCTTGCGTTTAATGGTGTGGTAATTTGACAGACAACAACTTATTTTACTGGTTGAAGTGCTTCATTTTGTCTTCGAAAATTTCTAGGAGAAGCTTAACGATAACTAACTGGCCACACATATTTTGCGTTCAATGGTGTGGTATTTTGACAGGCAATATTTTATATTCGGAGTTTTTGCGGTCAATGATGTGGTATTTTGACAGACAACATCTTATTTTCCAGGCTGAAATGCTTCATTTTGTCTTCGTAAATATCTAGGGAGAAGCTCAACACTAACTGACTGGCCACGCAGACTTTGCGTTCAATGGTGTGGTATTTTGACAGACAATATCTTATTTTCGGAGATTTTGCGTTCAATGGTGTGGTATTTTGACAGATAACATCTTATTTTACGGGCTGAAATGCTTCATTTTGCCTCCGAAAATTTCTAGGGACATGCTTAACACTAACTGACTGGCCACACAGATTTTGCGTTCAATGGTGTGGTACTTTGACAGACAATATCTTATTTTCAGAGTTCTTGCGTTCAATGGTGTGGTATTTTGACAGACAACAGCTTATTTTACGGATTCAAATGCTTCAATTTGTCTTCAAAAATTTCTAGGGAGATGGCTCAACACTATCGACCGGCCACACAGATTTTGCGTTCAATGGTGTGGTATTTTGACAGACAATATCTTGTCTTCGGAGTTCTTGCGTTAAATGGTGTGGTATTTTGACAGACAACAGCTTGTTTTACTGGTTGAAATGCTTCATTTTGTCTTCGAAAATTTCTAGGAGAAGCTCAACGCTAACTGACTGGCCACACATATTTTGCGTTCAATGGTGTGGTATTTTAGCAGACAATATCTTATTTTCGTAGTTTTTGCTTTCAATGGTGTGGCATTTTGACAGACAACATCTTATTTTACGGGTTGAAATGCTTCATTTTGTCTTCGAAAATTTCTAGGGAGAAGCTTAGCGCTAACTGACTGGCCACACAGATTTTGCGTTCAATGGTGCGGTATTTCGGCAGACAATATCTTATTTTCGGAGGTTTTGCGTTCAATGGTGTGGTATTTTGACAGACAACATCTTATTTTACGGGTGGAAATGGTTCATTTTGTCTTCGAAAATTTCTATGGAGAAGCTTAACCCTAACTGACTGGAAACACAGACTTTTCATTCAATGGTGCGGTATTTTGACAGACAATATTTTATTTTCGGAGTTTTTGCGGTCAATGGTGTGGTATTTTGACAGACAACATCTTATTTTACGTATTGAAATGCTTCATTTTGTCTTCGAAAATTTCTAGGGAGAAGCTTAAGAATGTCTGACTGGCCACACAGATCTTGCGTTAAATATTGTGGTATTTTGACAGACAATATCTTATTTTCGGGGTTTTTGCGTTCAATGGTGTAGCATTTTGACAGATCACATCTTATATTCCGGGTTGAAATGCTTCGACTACTCTTCGAAAACTCCTAGGGAGAAGCTTAACACTAACGGACTTCCCACAGATTTTGCGTTCAATGGTGTGTTATTTTGATAGACAATATCTTATTTTTCGAGTTCTTGCGTTTAATGGTGCGGTATTTTGGCAGACAACAGATTCTTTTACTTGTTGAAATGCTTCATTTTGTCTTCGAAAATTTCTGGGGAGAAGCTTAACCATAATTGACTGGCCACACAGATTTTGCGTTCAATGGTGTGGTATTTTGACAGACAATATATTATTTTCGGAGTTCTTGCGTTCAATGGTGTGGTATTTTGACAGACAACAGCTTATTTTACGGATTCAATTGCTTCAATTTGTCTTCGAAAATTTCTAGGGAGAAGGTCAACACTAACGACTGGCCACACAGATTTTGCGTTCAATGGTGTGGTATTTTGACAGACAATATCTTATTTTCGGAGTTTTTGCGGTCAATAGTGTAATATTTTGACAGACAACATCTTATTTTACGGGTTGAAATGCTTCATTTTGTCTTCGAAAATTTCTAGGGAGAAGCCTAACACTAACAGACTGGCCACGCAGATTTTGCGTTCAATGGTGTGCTATTTTGACATACAATATCTTATTTTCGGAGTTTTTGCGGTCAATGGTGTGGTGTTTTGACAGACAACATCTTATTTTACGGGTTGAAATGCTTCATTTTGTCTTCGAAAATTTCTTGGAGAAGCTTAACACTAACTGACTGGCCACACATATTTTTCGTTCAATGGTGTGGTATTTTGACAGGCAATATTTTATTTTCGGAGTTTTTGCGGTCAATGGTGTGGTATTTTGACAGACAGCATCTTATTTTCCGGGTTGAAGTGCTTCATTTTGTCTTCGAAAATTTCTAAGGAGAGGCTTGACCCTACCTGACTGCCCGCACATATTTTGCGTTCAATGGTGTGTTATTTTGACAGGCAATATTTTATTTTCTGAGTTTTTGCGGTCAATGATGTGGTATTTTGACAGACAACATTTTTGATTTTCCAAGTTGCAATGCTTCATTTTGTCTTCGAAAATATCTAGGGAGAAGCTTAACACTAACTGGCTGGCCGCGCAGACTTTGCGTTCAATGGTGTGGTATTTTGACAGAAAACAGCTTATTTTGCGGATTGAAATGCTTCAATTTGTCTTCGAAAATTTCTAGGGAGAAGCTTAAGAATGCCTGACTGACCACACAGATTTTGCGTTCAATGGTGTGGTATTTTGACAGACAATATCTCATTTTACGGGTTGGAATGGTTCATTGTGTCTTCGAAAATATCTAAGGAGAAGCTTAACACTAACTGACTAGCCACGCAGACTTTGCGTTCAATTGTGTGGTATTTTGACAGACAACAGCTTCTTTTACGGGCTGAAATGCTTCATTTTGTCTTCGAAAATTTGTAGGGAGAAGCTTAACCATAACTGACTGGCCACACAGATTTTGCGTTCAATGGTGTGGTATTTTGACAGACAATATCTTATCTTCGGAGTTCTTGCGTTCAATGGTGTGGTATTTTGACAGACAACAGCTTGTTTTACCGGTTGAAGTGCTTCATTTTGTCTTCGAAAATTTCTAGGAGAAGCTCAACGCTAACTGACTGGCCACACATATTTTGCGTTCAATGGTGTGGTATTTTGACAGGCAATATTTCATTTTTGGAGGTTTTGCGGTCAATGATGTGGTATTTGGACAGACAACATCTTATTTTCCGGGTTGAAATGCTCCAATTGGTCTTCGAAAACTTCTAGGGAGAAGCTTAACACTAACTGACTGGCCACACAGATTTTGCGTTCAATGGGGTGGTATTTTGACAGACAATATCTTATCTCGGAGTTCTTGCGTTAAATGGTGTGGTATTTTGACAGATAACAGCTTGTTTTACTGGTTGAAATGCTTCATTTTGTCTTCGAAAATTTCTAGGAGAAGCTCAACGCTAACTGACTGGCCACAAATATTTTGCGTTCAATGGTGTGGTATTTTGAGAGACAATATTTTATTATCGGAGTTTTTGCGGTCAATGGTGTGGTATTTTGACAGACAACATCTTATTTTACGGGTTGAAATGCTTCATTTTGCCTTCGAAAATTTCTAGGGAGAAGCTTAACCCTAACTGACTGCCCGCACATATTTTGCGTTCAATGGTGTTGTATTTTGACAGGCAATATTTTATTTTCTGAGTTTTTGCGGTCAATGATGTGGTATTTTGACAGACAACATTTTATTTTCCAGGTTGCAATGCTTCATTTTTTCTTCGAAAATTTCTAGGGAGAAGCTTAACACTAACTGACTGGCCACAGATTTTGCGTTCAATGGTGTGGTATTTTGATAGACAATATCTCATTTTTCGAGTTCTTGCGTTCAATGGTGTGGTATTTTGGCAGACAACAGATTCTTTTACTTGTTGAAATGCTTCATTTTGTCTTCGAAAATTTCTGGGGAGAAGCTTAACACTAACTGACTGGCCACACAGATTTTGCGTTCAATGGTGTGGTATTTTGACAGACAGCATCTTATTTTACGTTTTGAAATGCTTCAGTTTGTCTTGGAAAATTTCTAGGGCGAAGCTTAACCATAACTGACTGCCCACACATATTTTGCGTTCAATGGTGTGGTATTTTGACAGGCAATATTTTATTTTCGGAGTTTTTGCGGTCAATGATGTGGTATTTTGACAGACAACATCTTATTTTCCAGGCTGAAATGCTTCATTTTGTCTTCGTAAATATCTAGGGAAAAGCTTAACACTAACTGACTGGCCACACAGACTTTGCGTTCAATGGTGTGGTATTTTGACAGACAATATCTTATTTTCATAGTTCTTGCGTTCATTGGTGTGGTATTTTGACAGACAGCAGCTCATTCTACGGATTGAAGTGCTTCAATTTGTCTTCGAAAATTTCTAGTGAGATGCTCAACACTAACGACTGGCCACACAGATTTTGCGTTCAATGGTGTGGTATTTTGACAGACAATATCTTATTTTCGGAGTTTTTGCGGTCAATAGGGTGGTACTTTGACAGACAATATCTTATTTTAAGGGTTGAAATGCTTCATTTTGTCTTCGAAAATTTCTAGGGAGAAGCTTAACCATAACTGACTGCCCACACATATTTTGCGTTCAATGGTGTGGTATTTTGACAGGCAAAATTTTATTTTCGGGGTTTTTGGGGTCAGTGATGTGGTATTTTGACAGACAACATCTTATTTTAGGGGTTGAAATGCTTCATTTTGTCTTCGAAAACTCCTAGGGAGAAGCTTAACACTAACTGACTGGCCACACAGATTTTGCGTTCAATGGTGTGGTATTTTGACAGACAATATCTTATTTTCGGAGTTTTTGCGTTCAATGGTGTGGTATTTTGACAGACAACATCTTATTTTACGGGTTGAAATGCTTCATTTTGTCTCCGAAAACTCGTAGGGAAAAGCTTAACCCTAACTGACTGCCCACACATATTTTGCGTTCAATGGTGTGGTGTTTTGACAGGCAATATTTTATTTTCGGAGTTTTTGCGGTCAATGATGTGGTATTTTGACAGACAACATCTTATTTTCCAGGTTGAAATGCTTCATTTTGTCTTCGAAAATTTCTAGGGAGAAGCTTAACACTAACTGACTCGCCACGCAGATTTTGCGTTCAATGGTGTGGTATTTTGACAGACAATATCTTATTTTCGGGGTTTTTGCGTACAATGGTGTAGCATTTTGACAGATCACATCTTATATTCCGGGTTGAAATGCTTCGACTAGTCTTCGAAAACTCCTAGGGAGAAGCTTAACACTAACTGACTGGCCACAGATTTTGCGTTCAATGGTGTGGTATTTTGATAGACAATATCTTATTTTTCGAGTTCTTGCGTTCAATGGTGCGGTATTTTGGCAGACAACAGATTCTTTTACTTGTTGAAATGCTTCACTTTGTCTTCGAAAATTTCTGGGGAGAAGCTTAACCATAACTGACTGGCCACACAGATTTTGCGTTCAATGGTGTGGTATTTTGACAGACAATATCTTATTTACAGAGTTCTTGCGTTCAATGGTGTGGTATTTTGACAGACAACAGCTTATTTTACGGATTCAATTGCTTCAATTTGTCTTCGAAAATTTCTAGGGAGAAGGTCAACACTAACGGCTGGCCACACAGATTTCGCGTTCAATGGGGTGGTATTTTGACAGACAATATCTAATTTTCGGAGTTCTTGCGTTTAATGATGTGGTGTTTTGACAGACAACATCTTATTTTACGGGTTGAACTGCTTCATTTTGTCTTTGAAAATTTCTAGGGAGAAGCTTAACACTAACTGACTGGCCACACAGATTTTGCGTTCAATGGTGTAGTACTTTGACAGACAATATCTTATTTTCAGAGTTTTTCGTTCAATGGTGTGGTATTTTGACAGACAACATCTAATTTTACGGGCTGAAATGCTTCATTTTGTCTTCGAAAGTATCTAGGGAGAAGCTTAACCATAACTGACTGGCCACACAGATTTTGCGTTCAATGGTGTGGTATTTTGACAGACAATATCTTATTTTCGGAGTTTTTGCGTTCAATGGTGTGGTATTTTGACAGACAACAGCTTATTTTACTGGTTGAAATGCTTCATTTTGTCTTCGAAAATTTCTTGGAGAAGCTTAACGCCAACTGACTGGCCACACATATTTTTCGTTCAATGGTGTGGTATTTTGACAGGCAATATTTTATTTTCGGAGTTTTTGCGGTCAATGGTGTGGTATTTTGACAGACAGCATCTTATTTTCCGGGTTGAAGTGCTTCATTTTGTCTTCGAAAATTTCTAGGGAGAGGCTTGACCCTACCTGACTGCCCGCACATATTTTGCGTTCAATGGTGTGTTATTTTGACAGGCAAAATTTTATTTTCTGAGTTTTTGCGGTCAATTATGTGGTATTTTGACAGACAACATTTTTGATTTTCCAAGTTGCAATGCTTCATTTTGTCTTCGAAAATATCTAGGGAGAAGCTTAACACTAACTGGCTGGCCGCGCAGACTTTGCGTTCAATGGTGTGGTATTTTGACAGAAAACAGCTTATTTTACGGATTGAAATGCTTCAATTTGTCTTCGAAAATTTCTAGGGAGAAGCTTAAGAATGCCTGACTGACCACACAGATTTTGCGTTCAATGGTGTGGTATTTAGACAGACAATATCTCATTTTACGGGTTGAAATGCTTCATTGTGTCTTCGAAAATATCTAAGGAGAAGCTTAACACTAACTGACTAGCCACGCAGACTTTGCGTTCAATTGTGTGGTATTTTGACAGACAACAGCTTGTTTTACTGGTTGAAATGCTTCATTTTGTCTTCGAAAATTTGTAGGGAGAAACTCAACGCTAACTGACTGGCCACACATATTTTGCGTTCAATGGTGTGGTATTTTGACAGGCAATATTTTATTTTCTGAGTTTTTGCGGTCAATGATGTGGTATTTTGACAGACAACATTTTATTTTCCAGGTTGCAATGCTTCATTTTTTCTTCGAAAATATCTAAGGAGAAGCTTAACACTAACTGACTGGCCACAGATTTTGCGTTCAATGGTGTGGTATTTTGATAGACAATATCTCATTTTTCGAGTTCTTGCGTTCAATGGTGTGGTATTTTGGCAGACAACAGATTCTTTTACTTGTTGAAATGCTTCATTTTGTCTTCGAAAATTTCTGGGGAGAAGCTTAACACTAACTGACTGGCCACACAGATTTTGCGTTCAATGGTGTGGTATTTTGACAGACAACATCTTATTTTACGTTTTGAAATGCTTCATTTTGTCTTGGAAAATTTCTAGGGAGAAGCTTAACCATAACTGACTGCCCACACATATTTTGCGTTCAATGGTGTGGTATTTTGACAGGCAGTATTTTATTTTCGGAGTTTTTGCGGTCAATGATGTGGTATTTTGACAGACAACATCTTATTTTTCAGGCTGAAATGCTTCATTTTGTCTTCGAAAATTTCTAGGGAGAAGCTCAACAGTAACTGACTGGCCGCGCAGACTTTGCGTTCAATGGTGTGGTATTTTGACAGACAATATCTTATTTTCGGAGATTTTGTGTTCAATGGTGTGGTATTTTGACAGACAACATCTTATTTTACGGGCTGAAATGCTTCATTTTGTCTCCGAAAATTTCTAGGGAGATGCTTAACACTAACTGACTGGCCACACAGATATTGCGTTCAATGGTGTGGTACTTTGACAGACAATATCTTATTTTCAGAGTTCTTGCGTTCAATGGTGTGGTATTTTGACAGACAACAGCTTATTTTACGGATTCAAATGCTTCAATTTGTCTTCGAAAATTTCTAGGGAGATGGCTCAACACTATCGACCGGCCACACAGATTTTGCGTTCAATGGTGTGGTATTTTGACAGACAATTTCTCATTTTCGGAGTTTTTGCGTTCAATGGTGTGGTATTTTGACAGAGAACATCTTATTTTACGGGCTGAAATGCTTCATTTTGTCTTCGAAAATTTCTAGGGAGAAGCCTAAGAGTGTCTGACTGGCCACACAGATCTTGCGTTAAATGGTGTATTAGTTTAGCAGACAATATCTTATTTTCGGAGTTTTTGCGTTCAATGGTGTGGTATTTTGACAGACAACATCTTATTTTACGGGTTGAAATGCTTTACTTTGTCTTCGAGAATTTCTAGGGAGAAACTTAACACTAACTGGCCACACAGATTTTGCGTTCAATGGTGCCGTATTTCGACAGACAATATCTTATTTTCCGAGTTTTTGCGTTCAGTGGTGTGGTATTTTGACAGACGACATTTTATTTTACGGGTTGAAATGGTTCATTTTGTCTTCGAAAATTTCTAGGGAGAAGCTTAACTCTAACTGACTGCCCCAACATATTTTGCGTTCAATGGTGTGGTATTTCGACAGACAATATTCTATTTTCGGAGTTTTTGCGGTCAATGGTGTGGTATTTTGACAGACAACATCTTATTTTACGGATTGAAATGCTCCAATTTGTATTAGAAAATTTCTAGGGAGTAACTTAAGAATGTCTGACTGGCCACACAGATCTGGCGTTAAATGGTGTGGTATTTTGGCAGACAATATCTTATTTTCGGAGTTTGTGCGTTCAATGGTGTAGTATTTTGACAGACAATATCTTATTTTCCGGGTTAAAATGTTCTACTTTGTCTTCGCAAACTTCTAGGGAGAAGCTTAAGAGTGTTAAAATGTAAACTGTAACAGTTGGCAACACAGCATATTTGTGTTTGCATTGTCCTTTGTCTTCTTTGTTTCCTTTTGTTTCATCCCTCACACACACTCCTTTGCTTTTACTGAATTCTGTAATATATGTACATATAATCTTCTTTCCTTCCTCACTCTTAATAAAACTGCGATAGTAAACGGATGTGTTTCATTTTCATCTCTGACAGGTTATGGGCCCAGGTCACAAAATAAGAGTTTAGAAAGAGTCAAAGTGTATTTAATCGGTTCGGTGTTTTGTTAGTAAAAAAAAAAGAAGAAGTGTTTGCGAAGATGAGTGCCGCGGGTTTGTACAGTATAGAGAAGTTAGACGATACAAATTACGCGTCGTGGTCAGTGCTAATGAAAAGTGTCCTAGTCCACTCTGAGCTTTGGCCGATAGTTAGCGGAAAGCTTGTAAAAGCTGAAGGTGGAAAGCCAGAGGAGATGGCAGCGTTTGTCGCAAAGGACGAGAAAGCGTTGGCAAGTATAATACTTTGCATTAAACCATCGCAAATAAATCACGTAAGGCACTGTGAAACGTCGTCGATGGCCTGGAACAAATTAAAAGAAATTTATCAGCCGCAGGGGCCAGCTCGAAAAATTACTTTATTTAGGAAGCTCTTGGCACTTAAATTGGTTGAAGAAGGCAACGTGTCAGAGCATGTGAACATGTTTAGTGATTTGATCGAGAAACTTAGTGAAATCGAAATTGTAGTTCCGGACGAGATGGCAGTTATAATTTTATTGTCCAGTCTCCCAGAGTCATTTGAAAGTTTCGTTGTAGCTATAGAAACACGTGACGCCTTGCCAGCTTTAAAAACGCTCAAGGTTTTTTTTTTTTTTTTTGGTTGCGCCTGGAGGTGCAGGAATCTGCAAAAGATACCAATGGTCCGCACCATTGGTTATGCCCGATTCATATATCTGACAATGCCATCAGTGCTAGTCAGTATATGCCTACGGGCTAAACCTCACCCCCTCAGAGAGGCACTATGAGAACCGGCTGCGCGTACTCATAGTAGTAGGAAATTCGTTCCTCTCATATTTTAATTTTTTTGTGATGACTACGACTAAGTTGCCTTAACGAGTAGTTTACGCTTCTGTAGTGTTAATCGCGTTAGGTAGGTAACTTTCCAGTGAAGGCACCTACTAATACCGTCATTACATGCGGTTTTTCCTTACGGCGCTAGGTCGAAAGGTCTTGTTCTTTGTAGTCGGCGCTCAAGGTTTATCACGTCCATAGTACGGATTATTTCATTATTGCAATGAACATGAAGACGGGTACGAAGTTTGCGAGCAAAGTTTGTTACTTCGTCCCTCACGGTAGCAATTCCTAGATCTCTGTGAATATCACTATTCTTTATATACCAAGGAGCATTCACGATTGCTCTTAGCATTTTATTTTGAAATGCTTGCAGTAGAGCCATATTGCTTGGTTTGGTACAACCCCAAAGTTGTATACCATATGTCCAAGACGGTTTTAGCACTTGCTTATACAGAAGCAGTTTGTTGTATACGCTTAACTTCGAGTATCTTCCAAGTAGCCAATACATTTCTCTAAATCTGATTTCGAGCTCTTCGCGCTTCTTTTTAACGTGTGGTTTCCACTTAAGTTTTGCGTCTAGGGTCATTCCTAAATATTTTGCCTCGTTTGCGTAAGGTATTTGTACCGAGTTAATGGATATAGGTACGTTGTTTATCTTTCTTAACGTAAAATTGACATGCGTTGATTTTGTCTCATTGAGGACTATTCGCCAGGCTTTTGTCCATTCGCATACATTGTTCAAAGCTCGTTGGAGTTTTCCCGTTGATGATTCGACTGACTCATCCGTTACGAGGATAGCCGTGTCGTCTGCGAACGTTGCTACAACGGTCCCTTCATCTTGTGGTATATCTCTTGTATAGAGCAAGAACAGGATTGGACCGAGAACACTTCCTTGTGGAACACCGGCGTAGATATCTTTGAAATCCGAATATTCACTCCCGTGTCTAACACGGAAAAGTCTGTTTTCAAGATAAGATTCCAATATTCTGTACAACTTTTCCGGTAAGATTACCCTTAGCTTATACCTTAGGCCTTCGTGCCATACCTTGTCGAAGGCTTGCGATACGTCGAGAAAAGCGCTAGAGCATATTTTTTTCCCTTCTAGAGCTTTTTCAATCTCGTTCGTTATTCGATACACCTGATCGATTGTGGAATGTTTGACCCGAAACCCGAATTGATGATCCGGGATCAAGTGTCTTTCTTCAATTACTGGTTGCAATCGTTTCAGCAGAAGTTTCTCGAAGACCTTAGATATTATTGGCAGAAGTGAAATGGGTCTATATGATTTCTTGTCATTTGCACATTTCCCCGGTTTCGGAACCATAATAACTTCGGCGACTTTCCATTGCCTTGGAACATATAATAGTCTTAAGGAAGCATTTATAACGTAGAGCAACTTAACCAGCACTATTTTCGGTAGCTCTTTCAAAATTTCGCCAGTGATTAAATCATATCCCGGAGCCTTGTTATTTTTCAATTTTTGTATTGTCATTCGAAGTTCGGACAGGGATACGGTTTTTACTCTAAAGTTGTCGGGTGCCATATTAACATTCGGATCTTCGATCAACGGTTGTCCATCGAACGGCTTGAACGTTTCCTCTAAGTGATCGGCAAATAATTCTGCTTTCTCTTTATCTTCTTTTGCCCATTCCCCGTTAGCTTTCCTAATTGGCGGCGAGTGCATTACAGGTTTCCTTATGGACTTCAAGGCTTTCCATAGAGAGTAGTTTGAATACTTATCAGCGGTCAGACCCTCGAGGTAAGTAGAAGTCTCGTGATTTCTAGGTCCTGCAGCACTTTTTTAAGCTTGTTACAAAGATGGTTCAGATAAGTTTTATCCGGTGGCGCGCGGGATTGTTGCCATCTCTTGCGCGCTCTCCTCTTTTCTCGTATGAGGTCTTCGATTTCAGGCTGGTATTTGACTTTATTGTTCCGCGCTTCTGTCTTTCGCAAAGGAGTGTTTTTCCACGCTGAGCTCTGAATGGCTTCGACGAGTTTGTCGATTTCTTCTTCTATTTCGAACGGTGTCTTTAGCGGTACATTTAAAGCAACATTTTCCTTGCAGTCTCTTCTGAAAGCGTCCCAGTTAGTTTTGTTACTAGTTAACCTAGGCGGTCCTTCTTTTTTTACTAGACTTCCACCTATTTTCAGAGTGACTGCCGAGTGATCTGAGCATAGATCATAGCATTCTTCGATTTCCGTCAAATTTTTAGTTAACCCTTTTGCGATAAAGAAGTCGACGAGGTCAGGGATTTTATTTTTGTCAGTTGGCCAATAAGTTGGCTTTCCTGTCGAAAAAAAGTTCACCCCACGTTTCATGCTGGCTTTGTACAATAATCTGCCTTTTGTCGAATTGCATCTTGATCCCCAGAAAGTGTGTTTCGCGTTAAAGTCACCACCTAAGACAAAATTAGGTCCGAGTGAGTCAAAGAGACGAACGAGGTCGTCTTCTACTAGCTTATATCCCGGAGGGAAGTAACTAGATCCGATGTTGTAGTCTAAGTGGTTTATTTTTACGGAGACTGAGCTTATTTGCATAGAATCAAATTCTATTTCTATGTTTTCGGAGTGCTTAATACAGTCTTTGATGTAAAGAGAGGACCCGCCTCTCGCATTTTCCGAAGGATGATTCGCATGGTAATCGCTGTAGCCTTTTATTTTGGGTCTAAGTCCCTTTTTTAAGTGCGTTTCCGATACCAAACATATGTCAATGTTATTTTTCCGTAGAAACACTTCTAACTCGTCGATTTTTTTCAGAAGGCCGTTTGCGTTCCACGTTAGTATCTTAAGTAGCTGTTTCATATTCATGTTTTTTTGATTGTCTTGCGAGGTTTGAACTCGAGCTTGCTCAATTTGTCAAGTATGATTTTATTAACTTTGGTTTGCTCCTCAAATTTTTCCAATATAATGGTAAATATTTGGCTAACCGGATCTGTTGTAGCTGATCTTAATTTGTTTTCGTTTGACGCGACTTGCGCGTACGATCTCGCGTCAACCTGTGGCGGTTTTTCCGCTGCACTTGGACCAGCGACGTTCTCTTGCGCAATTTTTTTATTTCCCTTTATCGGTCGCTTCGTTTTGACTGGCTTAGCGGTCTTGGGCTTATCGGTTTTACGATCTCTTAAGCTTGGGTTCGGGTGTATCGGTTTCTTGAGAGTATCGCGCCTTTTTTGAAGCTCCTTTGCTACTTCACAACCTCGATAGTTTGCTGGGTGCTTGCCTTTACAGTTTATGCAGGTCGCCGGAGCCTGCTTATTTAAGTCACACCTTTCTGATAAGTGGTTCCCGGCACATTTTACACATTTCGGTTCTTTTTGGCAATACGACTGGGTGTGATTGAAACCTTGACAGCGTTTGCACTGAGGTATCGATCGTGTATTCGTACGCATAGGCTCGATTTTAACTACGATATTCAAAATACTTTTTACGTTATAAATATCGTCTATATTTTCGCTTCTATCGAAGGTTAGCATAAAGAGCGGAAGTCCATGCTTGACCAAGATTTCATTGCCTTGTTCCGTTTTCTGCTTTATCTTCTTTAAGATATTAATTGCGTCGATAATTTTCAAGCCTTTTCCTTTAAGGTCATTTATAATGTCATCCTTAGTGCATGAGGGGTGGAGACCCCTTGCTATAACACGGAGTGGTCTTTCTGATTTATTTTCGTAGGTGAACCACTGGATCTTTTCCGCGTTTAGTTTTTTCGATATTGCTCGGTAGCCGTCAGAGTCAACTACATTAATTTTCCAATCATTGTTTCGGAATGACGTTATTTTAAATTCCGATGTCACAGTTCCCTTAAGAAGGCAATGCAATTTATTGTAGTCCGTAAAGCCGACGACGTTTATTGCAGGCGGGGGACGTAATTTGTCGTGAGTTTGTTTCTGTTTCAAGTCTTTTTCTTTGTCTTGTTTTCGTGGCTCGACTTCAGGTGAAGAACCGGCTCTTCGTTTTTTGCTGGGTCTTTTCTTTGAGACCCCATTTGTTTCGCGTGCTAGCTCTTCTTCATCCGTGTGATATTTGGGACTAGCTGCACGGGGTGGGGTAATTTCCCGTTCTCTTTGCAAAAGTGAATTCTTTAACGCCTTGTTTTCCTCTTTTAGTGATTCTACCTCTCTCTTAAGCTCTTGGTAGAGTAGATCCATTTTATTTAGCTTAATACGGAGTTCATTGTTTTCTTCCTCAAAGCTATTACATTTCACTGAGTCCCGTTTCTCTTGCGCTTGCGCTTCCGGCGGACTTCTTTTTCCGGAGACATTCGGTCTTGATGGTGGAGACCGAGTTACCCTTGAATTTCTCAAAAAAGGGGTTTATTAAATGCAACAATTGGCTCTCCCCAGAATCCGTAGAGCCTACCTCCGAAGAGGGTGGATTTTCCAGAGAACCTGGACTGCCACCTGGGGTACTATATCTATTTGTTTTACTCATTGTATATTATGTATACATTTTATCCCCGGTATACGAAGGGTGGATTTTAGTCGCCTCTTACGACAGGCATGCCTACCTCGGGTATATTCTGGCCCCTACCCGAAGGGGGCAAAAATGCTCAAGGTGAAGCTACTTGAAGAAGGAGCGAGACGACAAGAGAAAGGAGACAAGGCAGAGAGTGGCGCCAGCAATCAAGCATTTGTAGTTCGCACAAACACACACAGATATCCCGCCGCAAGAAAATCTACCAGCGAAAACAAAAACTACAGTTCGGATAACAGCAAGAGGAACAACGCAAAATGTTATAATTGCGGGCGACGAGGTCATTTTGCCGCAAGATGCAGAGACCCAAGGAAAACAAAGCAAAAGGAACACACAACCGAGCAATCATTTTCCATCCTCTCTACTTCTTTCACACATGAGTTGTTAAGAGATGCCTGGTGTATAGATAGTGGCGCGACGTCGCATTTGTGTTGTGATCGAAGTTTTTTCTCTACCTACAAAGCAGGAAGGGAACAAATTTCGTTAGCAGGCAACAATTTCGTAGAAGCATATGGAACAGGAGAGGTTAAAATTGAATGTAGTGGTGTTGTTGTGAAATTGATAAACGTGCTTTATGTACCTGACCTGCAGAGTAACTTTATTTCAGGGAGCAGAGTAGTGGATAATGGTCTTTCAGTTTTGTTTGAAAACGAGTGCGCATTTATTAAGAACCGAAGTGGTGGTGTTATCGTAAAAGCACCTAAAAGAGGTAGATTGTTTACGATAAAAAAACCAAAATATGTGCTTGTATGCGAAGTGCGCGATCGATGATGCAATGCTGTGGCATAATCGCTATGGACATTTGAATTTTCAGACCCTTAAGGAAATGACAAGCAATAACTTAGTACACGGGCTTAAGGTGAAACAAGTGCCTGTTAGAAACGAGTGCGTTACTTGTGCTAAAAGTAAAATTTGTGTGAAACCGTTCCCTTATGCTTCAAAAAACCGGTCAAAAGAACTGTTGGGCATAGTGCACACCGATATATGCGGTCCAATTAATAAAAATTCTATCGGTGGATCCCGTTATTTTGCCACATTTATTGACGACAAGTCGCGGTATGTTTCTGGGTTTTTCCTTAAAAAGAAAGACGAAGTATTTGAAGCCTTCAAATCCTTTAAAACGATGGCGGAGAAGCAGACCGGAAAGAACTTAAAAATATTACGCAGTGACAATGGTGGTGAATACATGTCTAAGCAGTTCAGTGATTTTTTGAAGGAAAATGGTATAAGCCGTCAACTAACCGTCCCACATTCACCTCAGCAGAATGGTGTAGCGGAACGCGCTAAAATGACGTTGGTGGAGATGGCGAGATCCATGCTAACTCACAGCGGCATGGACGAGTTTTTTGGGCGGAGGCAGTTGCAACCGCAGTTTATTTACGCAACAGAGCAGGGACAAGAACACTCGTAGGCAGAACACCTTTTGAAGCGTGGACCGGAAGGAAGCCGACAGCATCACACCTAAAAGTGTTTGGATCTTTGGAGATTGAATTGGATAAAACGCAAAAGAGAAAATTTCGGCCAAAGGGTAATGAGATGATAATGGTAGGCTACTCTGAAACATCGAAAGCATATCGATTGTATAACCCGGAATCAAAGAAAGTGATAGTAAGCAGAGACGTCAGGTTTATTGAAAACAAATTCTTCAGTGCAGAAGAAAGGACAAGCGACGCCGTTACTTTCGATCAAAAGATGGATGTTGTGGCTGAAGATATGAACGATGATGTCAATGACGATGTGAACAACGATGAGTACGAGAATCTGGACGACAATGTAGGTAACAAAGGAGAAGAACCAGTTCGTTTTGGTAGAGGCAGACCTAAATTGATTCGTACCGGAAGGTCTGGCCGTCCCCGTAAAGAACGTCATATACTGCATGTACTGAACGAAGATGAAATACGAATCCCGCTAAGCCTTGAGGAAGCCCTAAGCAGTAATCATTCAAAACAATGGAAGGACTCGATGCAGAAGGAGTATGATGCTCTGGTTCACAACAATACTTGGTCATTAGTTGATTTACCAACTGGACAGAAGATCATCGGCTGTAAGTGGGTGTACAACATCAAACGGGATGCGGATGGCAGTATTCAACGGTTCAAGTCGCGTTTGGTCGCGAAAGGCTGTAGTCAGCAATTTGGTGTCAATTTCAATGAAACGTTTTCACCAGTTGTAAGATATGCCACAATTAGAATGCTGTTTGCCTTGGCATGTGAACATAAACTACACCTTCATCAAATGGATGTGTCATCGGCGTACCTTAACAGTGAGCTCCACGATACTGTTTACATGAAGCAGCCTGAGTATTTCGTCAACCGAAAATTTCCAGATCGTGTCTTGAAATTAAATAAAGCGCTTTATGGGTTATAGCAAAGCGGACGCGAATGGAATGAACAGCTTGATTCATTTCTGAAGAGGATTGGGTTTACACAGTGTGTCAGTGAGCCGTGTGTTTACACACAAAAAGAAGGAGGTAATTTTAATTTAATTGCTGTATATGTAGATGATCTCATTCTAGGCAGCTCTAGTTTAAATGAACTCATGAAAATTAAGGCTGAAATTGCAAATGAATTCAGCGTAGTAGATGGAGGCCAGCTGAGGTATTTCCTGGGTATGGAGATAGAACGTGAAGGCGCAACAGGCGCTATTACTCTGTGTCAGCGGCAATACATCACGAATCTCCTCAAGCAGTATCACATGGAGAATTGTAATCCTGTGTCAACACCATTGGATGCAGGGTTTCAAGTCAGTTGCACGAATGACAGTTGCAGAAAAATAAATCCGACGAAGTACCAGTCAATAATTGGTGCTCTTATGTATTTGGCGATTTCAACTCGGCCGGATATTCTCCATTCGGTCTGTAAATTATCCCAATGCAACACAGATCCTCACTCGGAGCACGAAGCAGCAGCAAAGCGTATTATGCGTTACTTGAAGGGTTCGATGGATTTGAAGCTTCACTACTACAAGACGGGGGAGCCCATGGTGTGTTATGTTGATGCTGACTGGGGTGGAGACTCTAGCGACAGGAAGTCGTATACTGGATGTTCATTCGTTGCAGCAGGAATTGTGTTTTCGTGGGAATCGAAAAAACAAAATATAGTATAAATAATAAATAAATATATATATATATATATAGCAGCACTTAGCAGTACGGAAGCTGAGTACGTAGCTCTTTCAACTGCAGCAAAGGAAGCAGTGTATATTACAAAATTGGTGAGTGAAATGGGTTTTCACAGCACTACACCGATAGTATTGAACAGCGATAACCAGAGTGCTCAAGAGTTGACCAAAAACCCTGTTTACCATTCTCGCAGCAAACACATCGATATTAAGTATCATCATATTCGTGAACTGTATAAAAACAATAAAATTAGATTGAATTATGTTAGTACTAAAGATATGATCTCAGACATTCTAACGAAAAATTTGCCAAAAGTTAAGCATTGTAAATTCACTAAAGAAATGGGATTGTACTGAGAATTAAACTATTTGTGTTTATATAATATATTGTGTTGAGAAGGAGTGTTAAAATGTAAACTGTAACAGTTGCCAACACAACATATTTGTCTTTGCATTGTCCTTTGTCTTCCTTGTTTCCTTTTGTTTCATCCCTCACACACACTCCTTTGCTTTTACTGAATTCTGTAATATATGTACGTATAATCTTCTTTACTTCCTCACTCTTAATAAAACTGCGATAGTAAACGGATGTGTTTCATTTTCATCTCTGACAAAGAGTGCCTGACTGGCCACACAGATTTTGCGTTCAAAAGTGTGGCATTTTGATAGACAATATCTTATTTCCCGGGGTAAAATGTTTCATTTTGTCTTCGCAAACTTCTAGGAAGAAGCTTAAGAGTGTCGGACTGGCCACACAGATTTTGCGCTCAATGGTGTGGTATTTTTACAGACAATATCTTATTTTTGAAATTGTTTTTGCGTTCAATGGTGTGGTATTTTGACAGATAACATCTCATTTTCCGGGTTGAAATGCTTCATTTTGTCTTCGAAAATATCTATTGAGAAGCTTAACACTAACGGACTAGCCACGCAGACTTTGCGTTCAATGGTGTGGTATTTTGACAGACAATATCTTATTTTCGGAGTTTTGCGTTCAATGGTGTGGTATTTTGACAGACAACATCTTATTTAACGGGTTGAAATGCTTCATTTTGTCTTAGAAAATTTCTAGGGAGAAGCTTAACACTAACGACTGGCCACACAGATTTTGCGTTCAATGGTGTGGTATTTTGACAGACAATATCTTATTTTCGGAGTTCTTGCGCTCAATGGTGTGGTATTTCGACAGACAGCATTTTATTTTACGGGTTGAAATGCTTCATTTTGTCTTCGAAAATTTCTAGGGAGAAGCTTAACACTAACTGACTGGACACACAGATTTTGCGTTCAATGGTGTGGTATTTCGACAGACAATATCTTATTTCCGGAGCTTCTGCGTTCAATGGTTTGGTATTTTGACAGACAACGTCTTATTTTCCAGGTTGAAATGCTTAATTTTGTCTTCAAAAATTTCTAGGGAGTAGCTTAACCCTAACTGACTGCCCACACATATTTCGCGTTCAATGGTGTGGTATTTTGACATACAATATTTTATTATCGGAGATTTTGCGGTCAATGGTGTGGTATTTTGACAGACAACATCTTATTTTCCGGGCTGAAATGCTTCATTTTGCCTTCAAAAATTTCTAGGGAGAAGCTTAACACTAACTGACTGGCCACACAGATTTTGCGTTCAATGGTGTGGTATTTTGACAGACAATATCTTATTTTCGGAGTTCTTGCGTTCAATGGTGTGGTATTTTGACAGACAACATCTTATTTTACGGGCTGAAATGCTTCATTTTGTCTTCGAAAATTTCTAGGGAGAAGCCTAACACTAACTGACTGGCCACACAAATTTTGCGTTCAATTTTGTGGTATTTCGACAGACAATATCTTATTTTCGGAGTTTTTGCGTTCAATGGTGTAGTATTTTGACAGACAACATCTTATTTTACGGGCTGAAATGCTTCATTTTGTCTTCAAAAATTTGTATGGAGAAGCTTTACCCTAACTGAATGGCCACATATATTTTGCGTTCAATGGTGTGGTATTTTGACAGGCGAGTTTTTGCGGTCATTGGTGTGGTATTTTTAGAGACAATATCTTATTTTCGGAGATTTTGCGTTCAATGGTGTGGTATTTTGACAGACAACATTATATTTTCCAGGTTAAAATGCTTCATTTTGTCTTCGAAAATATCTAGGGAGAAGCTTAACACTAACTGACTGGCCACGCAGACTTTGTGTTCAATGGTGTGGTATTTTGACAGACAATATCTTATTTCCGGAGTTCTGGCGTTCAATGGTGTGGTATTTTGACGGACAACATCTTATTTTACGGGTTGAAATGCTTCATTTTGTCTTCGAAAATTTCTAGGGAGAAGCTTAACACTAACGACTGGCCACACAGTTTTTGCGTTCATTTTTGTGGTATTTCGACAGACAATATCTTATTTTCGGAATTTTTGCGTTCAATGGTGTGGTATTTTGACAGACAACATCTTATTTTACGGGTTGAAATGCTTCATTTTGTCTTCGAAAATTTCTAGGGAGAAGCCTTACCCTAACTGACTGTCCACACAGATTTTGCGTTCAAGGGTGTGGTATTTTGACAGGCAATATTTTATTTTCGGAGTTTTTGCGGTCAATGGTGTGGTATTTTGACAGACAACATCTTATTTTCCAGGTTGAAATGCTTCATTTTGTCATCGAAAATATCTAGGGAGGAGCTTAACACTAATTGATTGGCCACGCAGACTTTGCGTTCAATGGTGTGGTATTTTGACAGACAATATCTTATTTTCGATGTTTTTGCGTTCAATGGTGTGGTATTTTGACAGACAACATCTTATTTTACGGGTTGAAATGCTCCATTTTGTCTTCGAAAATTTCTAGGGAGAAGCCTTATCCTAATTGACTGGCCACGCAGACTTGGCGTTCAGTGGTGTGGTACTTTGTCAGACAATATCTTATTTTCGGAGTTTTTGCGTTCAATGGTGTTGTATTTTGCCAGACAACATCTTATTTTACGGGTTGAAATGCTTCATTTTGTCTTCAAAAATTTCTAGGGAGAAGCTTAACACTAGCGAATGGCCACAGAGATTTTGCGTTCAATGGTGTGGTGTTTTGACAGACAATATCTTATTTTCCGAGTTTTTGCGTTCAATGGTTTGGTATTTTGACAGACAACATCTTATTTTACGGGCTGAAATGCTTCATTTTGTCTTCGAAAATTTCTAGGGAGAAGCCTAACACTAACTGACTGGCCACACAGATTTTGCGTTCAATGGTGTGGTATTTTGACAGACAATATCTTATTTTCGATGTTTTTGCGTTCAATGGTGTGGTATTTTGACAGACAACATCTTATTTTACGGGTTGAAATGCTCCATTTTGTCTTCGAAAATTTCTAGGGAGAAGCTTAGCACTAACTGACTGGCCACACAGATTTTGCGTTCAATGGTGTGGTATTTTGACAGACAACATCTTATTTTACGGGTTGAAATGGTTCATTTATTCTTCGAAAATTTCTATGGAGAAGCTTAACCCTAACTGACTGGCCACACAGATTTTGCATTCAATGGTGTGGTATTTTGACAGGCAATATTTTATTTTCGGAGTTTTTGCGATCAATGGTGTGGTATTCTGACAGACAACATCTTATTTTCCAGGTTGAAATGCTTCATTTTGTCTTCGAAAATGTCCAGGGAGAAACCTAACACTAATTGACAGGCCACGCAGACTTTGCGTTCAATGGTGTGGTATTTTGACAGACAGTATTTTATTTTCAGAGTTTTTGCGATCAATGGTGTGGTATTTTGACAGACAAAATCTTATATTCCGGGTTGAAATGCTTCATTTTGTCTTCGAAAATATCTAGGGAGAAGCTTAACACCAACGACTGGCCACACAGATTTTGCGTTCAGTGGTGTGGTATTTTGACAGACAATATCTTATTTTCGGAGTTTCTGCGTTCAATGGTGTGGTATTTTGACAGACAACATTATATTTTACGGGTTGAAATGCTTCATTTTGTCTTCAAAAATTTCTAGGGAGAAGCTTAACCCTAACTGACTGCCCACACATATTTCACGTTCAATGGTGTGGTATTTTGACAGACAACATCTCATTTTACGGGTTGAAATGCTTCATTTTGTCTTCGAAAATTTCTAGGGAGAAACTGAAACCTAACTGACTGCCCCCACATATTTTGCGTTTAATGGTGTGGTATTTTGACAGGCAATATTTTATTTTACGAGTTTTTGCGGTCAATGGTGTGGTATTTTTACAGACAATATCCTGTTTTCGGAGTTTTTGCGTTCAATAGTGTGGTATTTTGACAGACAACATCTTATTTTACGGGTTGAAATGCTTCATTTTGTCTTAGAAAATTTCTATTGAGAAGCTTAACACCAACGACTGGCCACACAGATTTTGCGTTCAGTGGTGTGGTATTTTGACAGACAATATCTCATTTTCGGAGTTTCTGCGTTCAATGGTGTGGTATTTTGACAGACAACATCATATTTTACGGGTTGAAATGCTACATTTTGTCTTCAAAAATTTCTAGGGAGAAGCTTAACCCTAACTGACTGCCCACACATATTTCGCGTTCAATGGTGTGGTATTTTGACAGACAACATCTCATTTTACGGGTTGAAATCCTTCATTTTGTCTTCGAAAATTTCTAGGGAGAAACTTAAACCTAACTGACTGCCCCCACATATTTTGCGTTCAATGGTGTGGTATTTTGACAGGCAATATTTTATTTTACGAGTTTTTGCGGTCAAGGGTGTGGCATTTTTACAGACAATATCCTGTTTTCGGAGTTTTTGCTTTCAATAGTGTGGTATTTTGACAGACAACATCTTATTTTACGGGCTGAAATGATTCATTTTGTCTTCGAAAATTTCTATGGAGAAGCTTAACCCTAAGTGAGTGGAAACACAGCTTTTTCATTCAATGGTGCAGTATTTTGACAGACAATATTTTATTTTCGGAGTTTTTGCGGTCAATGGTGTGGTATTTTGACAGACAACATCTTATTTTACGGATTGAAATGCTTCAATTTGTCTTCGAAAATTTCTAGGGAGTAGCTTAAAAATGTCTGACTGGCCACACAGATCTTGCGTTCAATGGTGTGGTATTTTGACAGATAATATCTTATTTTCCGGGTTAATATATTTTATTTTGTCTTCGCAAATTTCTAGGGAGAAGCTTAAGAGTGTCTGACTGGAAACACAGATTTTGCGTTCAATGGTGTGGTATTTTTACAGACAATATCTTATTTTCGTAGTTTTTGCGTTCAATGGTGTGGTATTTTGACAGACAACATCTTATTTTACGGGTGGAAATGGTTCATTTTGTCTTCGAAAATTTCTATGGAGAAGCTTAACCCTAACTGACTGCCCACACAGATTTTGCATTCAATGGTGTGGTATTTTGACAGACAATATTTTATTTTCGGAGTTTTTGCGTTCAATGGTGTGGTATTTTGACTGACAACATCTTATTTGACGGGTTGAAATGCTTCATTTTGTCTTCGAAAATTTCTAGGGAGAAGCTTAACACTAACGACTTGCCACAGAGATTTTGCGTTCAATGGAGTAGGAATTTTGACAGACAATATCTTATTTTCGGAGTTTTTGCGTTCAATGGTGTGGTATTTTGACAGACAACGTCTTATTTTACGGGTTGAAATGGTTCATTTTGTCTTCGAAAATTTCTATGGAGAAGCTTAAAACTAACTGACTGGAAACACAGATTTTGCGTTCAATGGTGTGGTATTTTGACAGACAATATCTTATTTTCGGAGTTTTTGCGTTCAATGGTGTGGTATTTTGACAGGCAACATCTTATTTTACGGGTTGAAATGCTTCATTTTGTCTTCGAAAATTTCTAGGGAGAAGCTTTACACTAACTGACTGGCCACACAGATCTTGCAATAAATGGTGTGGTATTTTGGCAGACAATATCTTATTTTCGGAGATTTTGCGTTCAATGGTGTAGTATTTTGACAGACAATATCTTATTTTCCGGGTTAAAATGTTTTACCTTGTCTTCGCAAACCTCTAGGGAGAAGCTTAAGAGTGCCTGACTGGTCACACAGATTTTGCGTTCAATAGTGTGGTATTTTGACCGACAATATCTTATTTTACGGGGTAAAATGTTTTATTTTGTCTTCGAAAACTTCTAGGAAGAAGCTTAAGAGTGCCTGACTGGCCACACAGATTTTGCGTTCAATGGTGTGGTATTTTTACAGACAATATCTTATTTTCGGAGTTTTTGCGTTAAGTGGTGTGGTATTTTGACAGACAAAATCTTATATTCCGGGTTGAAATGCTTCATTTTGTCTTCGAAAATATCTAGGGAGAGGCTTAGCACTAACTGAATAGCCACGCAAACTTTGCGTTCAATGGTGCGGTATTTTGACAGACAATATCTTATTTTCGGAGTTTTTGCGTTCAATAGTGTGGTATTTTGAGAGACAACATCTTATTTTACGGGTTGAAATGCTTCATTTTGTCCTCGAAAATTTCTATTGAGAAGCTTAACACCAACGACTGGCCACACAGATTTTGCGTTCAATGGTGTGATATTTTGACAGACAATATCTTATTTTCGGAGTTTCTGCGTTCAATGGTGTGGTATTTTGACAGACAATATCTTATTTTCCGGGTTAATATGTTTTATTTTGTCTTCGCAAATTTCTAGGGAGAAGCTTAAGAGTGTCTGACTCTCCACACAGACTTTGCGTTCAATGGTGTGGTATTTTGACAGACAATATCTTATTTTCCGGGTTAAAATGGTTCATTTTGTCTTCGAAAATTTCTAGGGAGAAACTTAACCGTGACTGACTAGCAACACAGATTTTGAATTAAATAGTGTGATGTTTTGACAGACACTACATTTTTTTCCGAGTTTTTGCGTTCAATGGTGTGGCATTTTGACAGATAGTGTCTTATTTTCCGGGTTAAAATGCTTCATTTTGCCTTCGAACATTTCTATGGAGAAGCCTAAGAGTGTCTGACTGGCCACACAGATTTTGCGTTCAATGGTGTAGTATTTTTACAGGCAGTATTTTATTTTCGGAGTTTTTGCGTTCAATTGTGTGGTATTTTGACAGATAACATCTTATTTTACGGGTTGAAATGCTTCATTTTGTCTTTGAAAATATCTAGGGAGAAGCTAAACACTAACTGACTGGCCACGCAGACTTTGCGTTCAATGGTGTGGTATTTTAACAGACAATATCTTATTTTCGGGGTTTTTGCGTTCAGTGGTGTGGTATTTTGACAGACAACATCTTATTTAACGGGTTGAAATGCTTCATTTTGTCTCAGAAAATTTCTAGGGAGAAGCTTAACACTTACGACTGGCCACACAGATTTTGCGTTCAATGGTGTGGTATTTTGACAGACAATATCTTATTTTCGGAGTTCTTGCGTTCAATGGTGTGGTATTTTGACAAACAACATCTTATTTTACGGACTGCAATGCTTCATTTTGTCTTCGAAAACTTCTAGGGAAAAGCTTAACACTAATTGACTCTCCACACAGATTTTGCGTTCAATGGTGTGGTATTTCGACAGACAATATCTTATTTTCGGAGTTTCGGCGTTCAATGGTGTGGTATTATGACAGACAACGTCATATTTTACCGGTTGAAATGCTTCGCTTTGTCCTCGAAAATTTCTAGGGAGAAGCTTAACCCTAGCTGACTGGCCACACAGATTTTGCGTTCAATGGTGTGGTATTTTGACAGGCAACATCTTATTTTACGGGTTGAAATGCTTCATTCTGTCTTCGAAAATTTCTACGGAGAAGCTTAACTCTAACTGACTGGCCACACAGATTTTGCGTTCAATGGTGTGGTATTGTGACAGACAATATCTTATTTTCGGAGTTCTTGCGTTCAATGGTGTGGTATTTTGACAGACAACATCTTATTTGACGGGCTGCAATGCTTCATTTTGTCTTCGAAAATTTCTAGGGAGAAGCTTAACACTAAATGAGTGGCCGCACAGATTTTGCGTTCAATGTTGTGGTATTTCGACAGACAATATCTTATTTTCGGAGTTTCTGCCTTCAATGGTGTGGTATTATGACAGACAACGTCATATTTTACCGGTTGAAATGCTTCATTTTGTCCTCGAAAATTTCTAGGGAGAAGCTTAAAACTAATTGACTGGCCACACATATTTTGCGTTCAATGGTGTGGTATTGTGACAGGCCATATTTTATTTTACGAGTTTTTGCGGTCAATGGTGTGGTATTTATGGAGACAATATCTTATTTTCGGAGTTTTTGCGTTCAATGGCGTGGTATTTTGACAGACAACATCTTATTTTACGGGTTGAAATGGTTCATTTTGTCTTCGAAAATATCTAGGGAGAAGCTAAAGACTAACTGACTGGCCACGCAGACCTTGCGTTCAATGGTGTGGTACTTTGACAGACAATATCTTATTTTCGGAGTTCTTGCGTTCAATGGTGTGGTATTTTGACAGACAACATCTTATTTTTCAGGTTGAAATGCTTCATCTTGTCTTCGAAAATATCTAGGAAGAAGCTAAACACTAACTGACTGGCCACGCAGACCTTGCGTTCAATGGTGTGGTACTTTGACAGACAATATCTTATTTGCGGAGTTTTTGCTTTTAATGGTGTAGTATTTTGACAGACAACATCTTATTTTACGGGTTGAAATGCTTCATCCTGTCTTCGAAAATTTCTAGGGAGAAGCTTAGCACTAGCTGACTGGCCACACAAATTTTGCGTTCAATGGTGCGGTATTTCGACAGACAATATCTTATTTTCGGAGGTTTTGCGTTCAATGGTGTGGTATTTAGACAGACAACATCTTATTTTACGGGTTGAAATGGTTCATTTTGTCTTCGCAATTTTCTATGGAGAATCTTAACCCTAACTGACTGGAAACACAGATTTTGCATTCAATGGTGCGGTATTTCGACAGACAATATTTTATTTTCGGAGTTTTTGTGTTCAATGGTGTGGTATTTTGACAGACAACATCTTATTTTACGGATTGAAATGCTTCAATTTGTCTTCGAAAATTTCTAGGGAGTAGCTTAAAAATGTCTGACTGGCCACACAGATCTTGCGTTAAATGGTGTGGTATTTTAGCAGACAATATCTTATTTTCGGAGTTTTTGCGTTCAATGGTGTAGTATTTTGACAGATAACATCTTACATTCCGGGTTGAAATGCTTCAATTGATCTTCGAAAACTTCTAGGGAGAAGCCTAACACTAACTGACTACCCACACAGATCTTGCGTTCAATGGTGTGGTATTTTGACAGACAATATCTTATTTTCCGGGTTAAAATGTTTTATTTTGTCTTCGCAAATTTCAAGGGAGAAGCTTAAGAGTGTCTGACTCTCCACACAGACTTTGCGTTCAATGGTGTGGTATTTTGACAGACAATATCTTATTTTCCGGGTTAAAATGGTTCATTTTGTCTTCGAAAATTTCTAGGGAGAGACTTAACCGTGACTGACTAGCAACACAGATTTTGAATTAAATAGTGTGATGTTTTGATAGACATTATATTCTTTTCCAAGTTTTTGCGTTCAATGGTGTGGTATTTTGACAGATAGTGTCTTATTTTCCGGGTTAAAATGCTTCATTTTGCCTTCGAACATTTCTAGGGAGAAGCCTAAGGGTGTCTGAATGGCCACACAGATCTTGCGTTAAATGGTGTGGTATTTTAGCAGACAATATCTTATTTTCGGAGTTTTTGCGTTCAATGGTGTAGTATTTTGACAGACAATATCTTATTTTCCGGGTTAAAATGTTCTCCTTTGTCCTCGCAAACTTCTAGGGAGAAGCTCAAGAGTGCCTGACTGGCCACACAGATTTTGCGTTCAATAGTGTTGTATTTTGACAGACAATAGCTTATTTTCCGGGGTAAAATGTTTTATTTTGTCTTCGCAAACTTCTAGGAAGAAGCTTAAGAGTGTCTGACTGGCCACACAGATATTGCGTTCAATGGTGTGGTATTTTTACAGACAATATCTTATTTTCGGAGTTTTTGAGTTCAATTGTGTGGTATTTTGACAGACAACATCTTATTTTCCGGGTTGAAATGCTTCATTTTGTCTTTGAAAATATCTAGGGAGAAGCTTAACACTAACTGACTAGCCACGCAGACTTTGCGTTCAATGGTGTGGTATTTTGACAGACAATATCTTATTTTCGGAGTTCTTGCGTTCAATTGTGTGGTATTTTGACAGACAACATCTTATTTGACGGGCTGCAATGCTTCATTTTGTCTTCGAAAATTTCTAGGGAGAAGCCTAACACTAACTGACTGGCCACACAGATTTTGCGTTCAATGGTGTTGTACTCGACAGACAATATCTTATTTTCTGAGTTTCTGCGTTCAATGGTGTGGTATTGTGACAGACAACGTCATATTTTACCGGTTGAAATGCTTCATTTTGCCCTCGAAAATTTCTAGGGAGAAGCTTAACCCTAACTGACTGGTCACACATATTTTGCGTTCAATGGTGTGTTATTGTGACAGGCCATATTTTACTTTACGAGTTTTCGCGGTCAATGGTGTGGTATTTGTAGAGACAATATCTTATTTTCGGAGTTTTTGCGTTCAATGGTGTAGTATTTTGACAGACAATATCTTATTTTCCGGGTTAAAATGTTCTCCTTTGTCTTCGCAAACTTCTAGGGAGAAGCTCAAGAGTGCCTGACTGGCCACAGAGATTCTGCGTTCAATAGTGTTGTATTTTGACAGACAATAGCTTATTTTCCCCGGTAAAATGTTTTATTTTGTCTTCGCAAACTTCTAGGAACAAGCTTAAGAGTGTCTGACTGGCCACACAGATATTGCGTTCAATGGTGTGGTATTTTTACAGACAATATCTTATTTTCGGAGTTTTTGCGTTCAATTGTGTGGTATTTTGACAGACAACATCTTATTTTCTTGGTTGAAATGCTTCATTTTGTCTTTGAAAATATCTAGGGAGAAGCTTAACACTAACTGACTAGCCACGCAGACTTTCCGTTCAATGGTGTGGTATTTTGACAGACAATATCTTATTTTCGGAGTTCTTGCGTTCAATTGTGTGGTATTTTGACAGACAACATCTTATTTGACGGGCTGCAATGCTTCATTTTGTCTTCGAAAATTTCTAGGGAGAAGCCTAACACTAACTGACTGGCCACACAGATTTTGCGTTCAATGGTGTTGTACTCGACAGACAATATCTTATTTTCGGAGTTTCTGCGTTCAATGGTGTGGTATTTTGACAGACAACGTCATATTTTACCGGTTGAAATGCTTCATTTTGCCCTCGAAAATTTCTAGGGAGAAGCTTAACCCTAACTGACTGGCCACACATATTTTGCGTTCAATGGTGTGGTATTGTGACAGGCCATATTTTACTTTACGAGTTTTCGCGGTCAATGGTGTGGTATTTGTAGAGACAATATCTTATTTTCGGAGTTTTTGCGTTCAATGGTGTAGTATTTTGACAGACAATATCTTATTTTCCTTGTTAAAATGTTCTCCTTTGTCTTCGCAAACTTCTAGGGAGAAGCTCAAGAGTGCCTGACTGGCCACAGAGATTCTGCGTTCAATAGTGTTGTATTTTGACAGACAATAGCTTATTTTCCGGGGTAAAATGTTTTATTTTGTCTTCGCAAACTTCTAGGAACAAGCTTAAGAGTGTCTGACTGGCCACACAGATATTGCGTTAAATGGTGTGGTATTTTTACAGACAATATCTTATTTTCGGAGTTTTTGCGTTCAATTGTGTGGTATTCTGACAGACATCATCTTATTTTCTAGGTTGAAATGCTACATTTTGTCTTCGAAAATATCTAGGAAGAAGCTAAACACTAACTGACTGGCCACGCAGACCTTGCGTTCAATGGTGTGGTACTTTGACAGACAATATCTTATTTTCGGAGTTTTTGCTTTCAATGGTGTGGTATTTTGACAGACAGCATCCTATTTTACGGGTTGAAGTGCTTCATTCTGTCTTCGAAAATTTCTAGGGAGAAGCTTAACACTAACTGACTGGCCACACAGATTTTGCGTTCAATGGTGTGGTATTTTGACAGGCTATGTTTTATTTTCGGAGTTTTTGCGTTCAATGGTGTGGTATTTTGACAGACAACATCTTATTTTCCAAGTTGAAATGCTTCATTTTGTCTTCGAAAATATCTAGGAAGAAGCTTAACACTAATTAACTGGCCACACAGATTTTGCGTTCAATGGTGTGGTGTTTTGACAGACAATATCTTATTTTCGGAGTTTTAGCTTTCAATGGTGTGGTATTTTGACAGACAGCATCTTATTTTACGGGTTGAAATGGTTCATTTTGTCTTCGAAAATTTCTAGGGAGAAGCTTAACTATAACTGACTGGCCACACAGATTTTGCGTTCAATGGTGTGGTATTTTGACAGACAACATCTTATTTTACGGGTTGAAATGCTTCATTTTGTCTTCGATAGTTTCTAGGGAGAAGCTTAACACAAACGACTGGCCACAGAGTTTTTGCGTTCAATGGTGTGGTATTTTGACAGACAACATCTTATTTTACGGGTTGAAATGCTTCATTTTGTCTTCGAAAATTTCTAGGGAGAAGCTTAACACTAACGACTGGCCACACAGTTTTTGCGTTCAATGGTGTGGTATTTTGACAGACAATATCTTATTTTCGGAGTTTTTGCGTTCAATGGTGTGGTATTTTGACAGACAACATCTTATTTTACGGGATGAAATGCCTCATTTTGTCTTCGAAAATTTCTAGGGAGAAGCTTAACACTAACTGGCTGGCCACACAGATTTTGCGTTCAATGGTGTGGTATTTCGACAGACAATATCTTATTTTCGGAGTTTTTGCGTTCAATGGTGAGGTATTTTGACAGACAACATCTTATCTTACGGTTTGAAATGCTTCATTTTGTCTTCGAAAATTTGTATGGAGAAGCTTAACCCTAGCTGACTGGCCACACAGATTTTGCATTCAATGGTGTCGAATTTTGACAGACAATATTTTATTTTCGGAGATTTTGCGTTCAATGGTGTGATATTTTCACAGACAACATCTTATTTTACGGGTTGTAATGCTTCCTTTTGTCTTCGAAAATTTCTAGGGAGAAGCTTAATACTAACGACTGGCCACAGAGATTTTGCGTTCAATGGAGTAGGAATTTTGACAGACAATATCTTATTTTCGGAGTTTTTGCGTTCAATGGTGTGGTATTTTAACAGACAACATCTTATTTTACGGGCTGAAATGCTTCATTTTGTCTTCGAAAAATTCTAACGAGAAGCCTAACACTAACCGCCTGACCGCACTGATTTTGCGTTCAATGGTGTAGTAGTTTGACAGACAATATTTTATTTTCGGAGTTTTTGCGTTCAATGGTGTGGTATTTTCACAGACAACATCTTATTTTACGGGTTGAAATGCTTCATTTTGTCTTCGATAATTTCTAGGGAAAAGCTTAACACTAACGACTGGCCACACAGTTTTTGCGTTCAATGGTGTGGTATTTTGACAGACAATATCTTATTTTCGGAGTTTTTGCGTTCAATGGTGTGGTATTTGGACAGACAACATCTTATTTTACGGGTTGAAATGCATCATTTTGTCTTCGAAAATTTCTAGGGAGAAGCTTAACACTAACTGACTGGCCACACAGATTTTGCGTTTAATGGTGTGGTATTTTGACAGACGACATCTTATTTTACGGGCTGAAATGCTTCATGTTGTCTTCGAAAATTTCTAGGGAGAAGCTTAACACTAACTGACTGGCCACACAGATTTTGCGTTCAATGGTGTGGTATTTATACAGACAATATCTTATTTTCGGAGTTTTTGCGTTCAATGGTGTGGTATTTTAACAGACAACATCTTATTTTACGGGCTGAAATGCTTCATTTTGTCTTCGAAAAATTCTAACGAGAAGCCTAACACTAACCGACTGACCGCACTGATTTTGCGTTCAATGGTGTAGTAGTTTGACAGACAATATTTTATTTTCGGAGTTTTTGCGTTCAATGGTGTGGTATTTTCACAGACAACATCTTATTTTACGGGTTGAAATGCTTCATTTTGTCTTCGATAATTTCTAGGGAAAAGCTTAACACTAACGACTGGCCACACAGTTTTTGCGTTCAATGGTGTGGTATTTTGACAGACAATATCTTATTTTCGGAGTTTTTGCGTTCAATGGTGTGGTATTTGGACAGACAACATCTTATTTCCGGGTTGAAATGCATCATTTTGTCTTCGAAAATTTCTAGGGAGAAGCTTAACACTAACTGACTGGCCACACAGATTTTGCGTTTAATGGTGTGGTATTTTGACAGACAACATCTTATTTTACGGGTTGAAATGCTTCATTTTGTCTTCGAAAATTTCTAGGGAGAAGCTTAACACTAACGACTGGCCACACAGATTTTGCGTTCAATGGTGTTGTATTTTGACAGATAATATTTTATTTTCGGAGATTTTGCGTTCAATTTTGTGATATTTTGACAGACAACATCTTATTTTACGGGTTGAAATGTTTCCTTTTGTCTTCGAAAATTTCTAGGGAGAAGCTTAACACTAACGACTGGCCACAGAGATTTTGCGTTCAATGGAGTAGGAATTTTGACAGACAATATCTTATTTTCGGTGTTTTTGCGTTCAATCGTGTGGTACTTTGACAACCAATATCTTATTTTCGGAGTTTTTGCGTTCAATGGTGTGGTATTTTGACAGACAACATCTTATTTTACGGGCTGAAATGCTTCATTTTGTCTCCGAAAATTTCTAGGGAGAAGCCTAACACTAACTGACTGGCCACACAGCTTTTGCGTTCAATGGTGTAGTAGTTTGACAGACAATATCTTATTTTCGGAGATTTTGCGTTCAATGGTGTGATATTTTCACAGACAACATCTTATTTTCCGGGCTAAAATGCTTCATTTTGTCTTCGAAAATTTCTAGGGAGAAGCCTAAGAGTTTCTGACTCTCCACACAGATCTTGCCTTAAATGGTGTATTATTTTAGCAGACAATATCTTATTTTCGGAGTTTTTGCGTTCAATAGTGTGGTATTTTGACAGACAGCATCTTATTTTACGGGTTGAAATGCTTCATTTTGTCTTCGAAAATTGCTAGCGAGAAACTTAACACTAAATGACTGGCCACACAAATTTTGCGTTCAATTTGGCGGTATTTCGACAGACAATATCTTATTTTCGAAGTTTTTGCGTTCAATGGTGTGGTATTTTGACAGGCAACATCTTATTTTACGGGCTGAAATGCTTCATTTTGTCTTCGATAATTTCTAGGGAGAAGCTTAACACTAACGACTGGCCACACAGTTTTTGCGTTCAATGGTGTGGTATTTTGACACACAATATCTTATTTGCGGAGTTTTTGCGTTCAATGGTGTGGTATTTTGACAGACAACATCTTATTTTACGGGCTGAAATGCTTCATTTTGTCTTCGAAAATTTCTAGGGAGAAACTTAACACTAACTGACTGGCCACACAAATTTTGCGTTCAATTTTGTGGTATTTCGACAGACAATATTTTATTTTCGAAGTTTTTGCGTTCAATGGTGTGGTATTTTGACAGACAGCATCTTATTTTACGGGTTGAAATGCTTCATTTTGTCTTCGATAATTTCTAGGGAGAAGCTTAACACTAACGACTGGCCACACAGTTTTTGCGTTCAATGGTGTGGTATTTTGACACACAATATCTTTTTTGCGGAGTTTTTGCATTCAATGGTGTGGTATTTTGACAGACAACATCTTATTTTACGGGTTGAAATGCTTCATTTTGTCTTCGAAAATTTCTAGCGTGTTAAAATGTTTTATTTTGTCTTCGCAAACTTCTATTGGGACGCTCAACAGTGTCTGACTGGCAGCACAGATTTAACGTTCAATGGTGTAGTATTTTGACAGACAATGTCTTATTTTCCGGGTTAAAATGCTTCATTTTGTCTTCGAAAATTTGTAGGGAGAAGCATAAGAATGTCTGACAGGCCGCACAGGTCTTGCGTTAAACGGTGTGGTATTTTGACAGACAATATCTTATTTTCGGAGTTTTTGCGTTCAATGGTGTAGTATTTTGACAGATAACATCTTATATTCCGGGTTGAAATGCCTCAATTGGTCTTCGAAAACTTCTAGGGAGAAGCTTAACACTAACTGACTGGCCACACAGATCTTGCGTTCAATGGTGTGGTATTTTGACAGACAATATCTTATTTTCCGGGTTAAAATGTTTTATTTTGTCTTCGCAAACTTCTAGGGAGAAGCTTAAGAGTGTCTGACTGGCCACACAGATCTTGCGTTCAATGGTGTGGTATTTTGACAGACAATATCTTATTTTCCGGGTTAAAATGGTTCATTTTGTCTTCAAAAATTTCTTGGGAGGAACTTAACACTAACTGACTGGCCACACAGATCTTGCGTTAAATGGTGTGGTATTTTGACAGACAATATCTTATTTTCGGAGTTTTTGCGTTCAATGTTGTGGTATTTTGACAGACAATATCTTATTTTCGGAGTTTTTGCGTTCAATGTTGTGGTATTTTGACAGACAACATGTTATTTTACAGCTTGAAATGCTTCATTTTGTCTTCGAAAATTTCTAGGGAGAAGCTTAACACTAACTGACCGGCCACACAGATTTTGCGTTCAATGGTGTGGTAGTTTGACAGACAATATTTTATTTTCGGAGTTTTTGCGTTCAATGGTGTGGTATTTTGACAGACAACATCTTATTTTACTGGTTGAATTGCTTCATTTTGTCTTCGAAAATTTCCAGGGAGAAGCTTAACACAAACTGACTCGCCACACAGATTTTGCGATCAATGGTGTGGTGCTTTGAGAGATAATATCTTATTTTCCGGGTTAAAATGGATCATTTTGTCTTCGAAAATTTCTAGGAAGAAACCTAACACTAACTGACTGGCCACACAGATTTTGCGTTCAATGGTGTGGTGCCTTGACAGTTAATGTTTTATTTTCCGGGTTAAAATGGTTCATTTTGTATTCGAAAATTTCTATGGAGGAACTTAACACTAACTGACTGGGCGCACAGGCTTCGCGTTCAATGGTGTGGTATTTTGACAGACAATATCTTATTTTCCGTCTTAAAATGTCCTATTTTGTCTTCGCAAACTTCTAGGGAGAAGCTTAACAGTGTCTGACGGGCCACACAGATTTTGCGTTCAATGGTGTGGTGCTTTGACAGATAATAACTTATTTTCCGGGTTAAAATGGGTCATGTTGTCTTCGAAAATTTCTAGGGAGAAACTTAACCGTGACTGACTGGCAACACAGATTTTGCATTAAATAGTGTGGTATTTTGACAGACATTATATTATTTTCCGAGTTTCTGCGTTCAATGGTGTAGTATTTCGGCAGACAGCGTCTTAATTTCCGAGTGAAAATGATTCATTTTGTCTTCGAAAATTTCTAGGGAGAAGCTCAACAGTGTCTGACTGGCCACACAGATTTTGCGTTCAATGGTGTGGTATTTTGACACACAATATCTTATTTTCCGGATTGAAATGCTTCATTTTGTCTTCGAAAATTTCTAGGGAGAAGCTTAGCACTAACTGACTGGCCACACAGATTTTGCTTTCAATGGTGTGGTATTTTGACAGACAATATCTTATTTTCGGAGTTCTTTCGTTCAATGGTGTGGTATTTTGACAGACAACATCTTATTTTACGGGTTGAAATGCTTCACTTTGTCTTCGAAAATTTCTAGGGAGAAGCTTAACACTAACTGACTGGCCACACAGATTTCGCGTTCAACGGTGTGGTGCTTTGACAGATAATATCTTATTTTCCGGGTTAAAATGTTGCATTTTGTCTTCGCAAACTTCTATGGAGAAGCTTAACCGTGTCTGACTGGCCACACAGATTTCGGGTTCAATGGTGTGGTGCTTTGACAGATAATATCTTTTTTTCCGGATTGAAATGCTTCAATTGGTCTTTGAAAATTTCTAGGGAGAATCTTAACCCTAACTGACTGGCCACACAGATTTTGCGTTCAATGGTGTGGTGCTTTGACAGATAATATCTTATTTTCCGGGTTAAAATGGTTCATTTTGTCTTCGAAAATTTCTAGGGAGAAACTTAACCGTGACCGACTGGCAACACAGACTTTGCCTCAAATAGTGTGGTATTTTGACAGACACTATATTATTTTCCGAGTTTTTGCGTTCAATGGTGTAGCATTTTGACAGACAACGTCTTATCTTCCCCGTTAAAATGGTTCATTTTGTCTTCGAAAATTTCTAGGGAAAAGCTTAACACTAACTGACTGGCCACACACATTTTGCGTTCAATGGTGTGGTATTTTGACAGACAGTAACTTATTTTCGGTGTTTTTGCGTTCAATGGTGTGGTATTTTGACAGACAACATCTTATTTTCTACGTTGAAATTCTTCATTTGGTCTTTGAAAATTTCTAGGGAGAAGCTTAAGGGTGTCTGACTGGACACACAGATCTTGCGTTCAATGGTGTGGTATTTTGACAGACAGTGATTTATTTTCGGAGTTTTTGCGTTCAGTGGTGTGGTATTTTGACAGACAACATCTTATTTTCTGGGTTGAAGTGCTTCATTTGGTCTTTGAAAATTTCTAGGGAGAAGCTTAGCACTAAGGCCGGTAATTACCAAGCGCTCTTAAATCAAGTTTAATTTTATGAAGCTCTTAGTTTTAAATTTTTGCTACGTATTCACCAAGCACTAATAGGATTGTGTCCATGCTAATTCGAATATGCGAAAAATTAATTTTCGGATTTCCAAAATAAGCTTCCGAACTCTCTTTCGTACTGGGAGAAATGCCAATGAAATAGAAAACATTGTATTTTCCTGATTTTAGTCAGAATTAATCACGGCACATTTTATTTTTTATTTGGTTATCAGTTCTATTGACGGAAATGCTGGACGCATTAAATTTGTCGGCATTTCTTCTTCTGCATTTCGCCAATGCAGCTTGTCCTTTGTTTGGTCTGAGTGACAGTTCACAGCTGATTTCGAAAGCTTTCGAAATTCCTAAGTTATGAGCACTTATAACTTAAGAGTGGGTGGGACCACTCATAAGTCTTATGAACGCCAATGAATCTGCAATATTATTTGTTGGTGAATAGGTATATGAAGCTCTTAGTTTAAGATTGGTCGATGAATACCGGCCTAACTGACTGGCCACACAGATTTTGCGTTCAATGGTGTGGTGCTCTGACAGATAATATCTTATTTTTCGGGTTAAAATGTTGCATTTTGTCTTCGCAAACTTCTAGGGAGAAGCTTAACAGCATCTGACTGGCCACACAGATTTTGCGTTCAATGGTGTGGTGCTTTGACAGATAATATCTTATTTTCCGGCTTAAAATGCTTCATTTTGTCTTCGAAAATTTCTAGGGAGAAACTTAACAGTGTCTGACTGGCCACACAGATCTTGCGTTGAATGGTGTGGTATTTTGACAGACAGTAACTTATTTTCGGAGTTTTTGCGGTCAATGGTCTGGTATTTTGACAGACAACAGTTTATTTTACGGGTTGAAATGCTTCATTTTGTCTTCGAAAATTTCTAGGGAGAAGCTTAACACTAACTGACTGGCCACACAGATTTTGCGTTCAATGGTGTGGTGCTTTGACAGATAATATCTTATTTTCCGGCTTAAAATGGTTCATTTTGTCTTCGAAAATTTCTAGGGAGAAACTTAACAGTGTCTGACTCCCCACACAGATCTTGCGTTGAATGGTGTGGTATTTTGACAGACAACATCTTATTTTACGGGCTGAAATGCTTCATTTTGTCTTCGAAAATTTCTAGGGAGAAGCTTAACACTAACTGACTGGCCACACAGATTTTGCGTTCAATGGTGTGGTATTTTGACAGACGACATCTTATTTTACGGGCTGAAATGCTTCATGTTGTCTTCGAAAATTTCTAGGGAGAAGCTTAACACTAACTGACTGACCACATAGATTTTGCGTTCAATGGTGTGGTATTTATACAGACAATATCTTATTTTCGGAGTTTTTGCGGTCAATGGTCTGGTATTTTGACAGACAACATATTATTTTACGGGTTGAAATGCTTCATTTTGTCTTCGAAAATTTCTAGGGAGAAGCTTAACACTAACTGACTGGCCACACAGATTGTGCGTTCAATGGTGTGGTATTTTGACAGACAATATCATATTTTACGGGTTGAAATGGTTCATTTTGTCTTCGAAAATTTCTTTGGAGAAGCTTAACACTAACGACTGGCCACACAGATTTTGGGTTCAATGGTGTGGTATTTTGACAGATAATATTTTATTTTCGGAGATTTTGCGTTCAATTTTGTGATATTTTGACAGACAACATCTTATTTTACGGATTGAAATGCTTCCTTTTGCCTTCGAAAATTTCTAGGGAGAAGCTTAATACTAACGACTGGCCACAGAGATTTTGCGTTCAATGGAGTAGGAATTTTGACAGACAACATCTTATTTTACGGGCTGAAATGCTTCATTTTGTGTTCGAAAATTTCTAGGGAGAAACTTAACACTAACTGACTGGCCACGCAGACTTTGCGTTCAATCGTGTGGTACTTTGACAACCAATATCTTATTTTCGGAGTTTTTGCGTTCAATGGTGTGGTATTTTGACAGACAACATCTTATTTTACGGATTGAAATGCTTCCTTTTGCCTTCGAAAATTTCTAGGGAGAAGCTTAATACTAACGACTGGCCACAGAGATTTTGCGTTCAATGGAGTAGGAATTTTGACAGACAATATCTTATTTTCGGTGTTTTTGCGTTCAATGGTGTGGTATTTTGACAGACAACATCTTATTTTACGGGCTGAAATGCTTCATTTTGTCTTCGAAAATTTCTAGGGAGAAGCTTAACACTAACTGACTGGCCACACAGATTTTGCGTTCAATGGTGTGGTGCTTTGACAGATAATATCTTATTTTCCGGCTTAAAATGGTTCATTTTGTCTTCG
This sequence comes from Brachypalpus laphriformis, assembly GCA_945910035.1. NCBI lineage: Eukaryota > Metazoa > Arthropoda > Insecta > Diptera > Syrphidae > Brachypalpus > Brachypalpus laphriformis. The sequence continues at coordinate 114,467,672 of OX246756.1, read as the reverse complement.
AAAATTTCTAGGGAGAAACTTAACAGTGTCTGACTGGCCACAGAGATCTTGCGTTGAATGGTGTGGTATTTTGACAGACAGTAACTTATTTTCGGAGTTTTTGCGTTCAATGGTGTGGTATTTTGACAGACAGCATCTTATTTTCCGGGTTGAAATGTTTCATTTTTTCTTCGAAAATTTCTAGGGAAAAGCATAACACTAACTGACTGGCCACACAGTTTTTGCGTTCAATGGTGTGGTATTTTGACAGACAATATCTTATTTTCGGAGTTTTTGCGTTCAATGGTGTGGTATTTTGACAGACAACATCTTATTTTACGGGTTGAAATGCTTCATTTTGTCTTCGAAAATTTCTAGGGAGAAGCTTAACACTAACTGACTGGCCACATAGATTTTGCGTTCAATGGTGTGGTATTTGGACAGACGACATCTTATTTTAGGGGCTGAAATGCTTCATGTTGTCTTCGAAAATTTCTAGGGAGAAGCTTAACACTAACTGACTGGCCACATAGATTTTGCGTTCAATGGTGTGGTATTTATACAGACAATATCTTATTTTCGGAGTTTTTGCGGTCAACGGTCTGGTATTTTGACAGACAACATCTTATTTTACGGGTTGAAATGCTTCATTTTGTCTTCGAAAATTTCTAGGGAGAAGCTTAACACTAACTGACTGGCCACACAGATTGTGCGTTCAATGGTGTGGTATTTTGACAGACAATATCATATTTTACGGGTTGAAATGGTTCATTTTGTCTTCGAAAATTTCTATGGAGAAGCTTAACACTAACGACTGGCCACACAGATTTTGGGTTCAATGGTGTGGTATTTTGACAGATAATATTTTATTTTCGGAGATTTTGCGTTCAATTTTGTGATATTTTGACAGACAACATCTTATTTTACGGGTTGAAATGCTTCCTTTTGCCTTCGAAAATTTCTAGGGAGAAGCTTAATATTAACGACTGGCCACAGAGATTTTGCGTTCAATGGAGTAGGAATTTTGACAGACAATATCTTATTTTCGGTGTTTTTGCGTTCAATGGTGTGGTATTTTGACAGACAACATCTTATTTTACGGGCTGAAATGCTTCATTTTGTGTTCGAAAATTTCTAGGGAGAAACTTAACACTAACTGACTGGCCACGCAGACTTTGCGTTCAATCGTGTGGTACTTTGACAACAAATATCTTATTTTCGGAGTTTTTGCGTTCAATGGTGCGGTATTTTGACAGACAACATCTTATTTTACGGGCTGAAATGCTTCATTTTGTCTTCGAAAATTTCTAGGGAGAAGCTTAACACTAACTGACTGGCCACACAGATTTTGCGTTCAATGGTGTGGTGCTTTGACAGATAATATCTTATTTTCCGGCTTAAAATGGTTCATTTTTTCTTCGAAAATTTCTAGGGAGAAACTTAACAGTGTCTGACTGGCCACACAGATCTTGCGTTGAATGGTGTGGTATTTTGACAGACAGTAACTTATTTTCGGAGTTTTTGCGTTCAATGGTGTAGTATTTTGACAGACAGCATCTTATTTTCCGGGTTGAAATGCTTCATTTTTTCTTCGAAAATTTCTAGGGAAAAGCATAACACTAACTGACTGGCCACACAGATTTTGCGTAAAATGGTGTGGTATTTTGACAGACAATATCTTATTTTCCGGGTTAAAATGTAGCATTTTGTCTTCGCAAACTTCTAGGGAGAAGCTTAACAGTGTCTGACTGGCCACACAGATTTTGCGTTCACTGGCGTGGTGCTCTGACAGATAATATCTTCTTTCCAGGTTAAAATGTTTTATTTTGTCTTCGCAAACTTCTAGGGAGAAGCTTAACAGTGTCTGACTGGGCACACAGATTTTGCGTTCAATTGTGTGGTGCTTTGACAGATAGTATCTTTTTTTCCGAGTTAAAATGGTTCATTTTGTCTTCGAAAATTTCTAGGGAGAAACTTAACCCTAACTGCCTGGCCACCCAGGTTTTACGTTCAATGGTGTGGTATTTTGACAGACAATATCTTATTTACCGGCTTAGAATGTTTTATTTTGTCTTCGCAAACTTCTAGGGAGAAGTTTAACAGTGTCTGACGGACCACACAGATTTTGCGTTCAATGTTGTGGTGCTTTGACAGATAATATCTTATTTTCCGGGTTAAAATGGTTCGTTTTGTCTTCGAAAATTTCTAGGGAGAAACGTCACACTTACTGACTGGCCACACAGATTTTGCGTTCAATGGTGTGGCGCTTTGACAGATAATATCTTATTTTCCGGGTTAAAATGGTTCATTTTGTCTTCGCAAACTTCTAGGGAGAAGCTTAACAGTGTCTGACGGGCCACACAGATTTTGCGTTCAATGGTGTGGTGCTTTGACAGATAATATCTTATTTTCCGGGTTAAAATGGTTCGTTTTGTCTTCGAAAATTTCTAGGCCGCACAGATCTTGTGTTCAATGGTGTGGTATTTTGACAGATAATATCTTATTTTCTGAGTTTTTGCGTTCAATGGTGTGGTATTTTGACAGACAATATCTTATTTTCGGAGCTTTTGCGTTCAATGGTATGGTATTTTGACAGACAACATCTAATTTAACGGGTTGAAATGCTTCATTTTGTCTTCGAAAATTTCTAAGGAGAAGCTTTACACTAACTGACTGGCCACACAGATTTTGCGTTCAATGGTGCGGTGCCTTGACAGATAATATCTTATTTTCCCGGGTTCAAATGGTTCATTTTGTCTTCGAAAATTTCTAGGGAGAAACTTAACACCAACTGACTGGTAACACAGATCTTGTGTTCAATGGTATGGTGTTTTGACAGACAGTAACTTATTTTCCGAATTTTTGCGTTCAATGGTGTGGTATTTTGACAGACAGCATCTTATTTTCCGGGTTGAAATGCTTAATTTTTTCTTCGAAAATTTCTAGGGAAAAGCATAACACTAACTGACTGGCCACACAGATTTTGCGTAAAATGGTGTGGTATTTTGACAGACAATATCTTATTTCCGGGTAAAAATGTAGCATTTTGTCTTCGCAAACTTCTAGGGAGAAGCTTAACAGCATCTGACTGGCCACACAGATTTTGCGTTCAATGGTGTGGTGCTTTGACAGATAATATCTTATTTTCCGGCTTAAAATGGTTCATTTTGTCTTCGAAAATTTCTAGGGAGAAACTTAACAGTGTCTGACTGGCCACATAGATCTTGCGTTGAGTGGTGTGGTATTTTGACAGACAGTAACTTATTTTCGGAGTTTTTGCGTTCAATGGTGTAGTATTTTGACAGACAGCATCTTATTTTCCGGGTTGAAATGCTTCATTTTTTCTTCGAAAATTTCTATTGAAAACCATAACACAGATTTTGCGTTCAATGGTGTGGTGCTCTGACAGATAATATCTTATTTTCCGGGTTAAAATGTTGCATTTTGTCTTCGCAAACTTCTAGGGAGAAGCTTAACAGTGTCTGACTGGGCACACAGATTTTGTGTTCAATTGTGTGGTGCTTTGACAGATAATATCTTATTTTCCGAGTTAAAGTGGTTCATTTTGTCTTCGAAAATTTCTAGCCAGAAACTTAACACTAACTGGCTCTCCACCCAGATTTTGCGTTCAATGGTGTGGTATTTTGACAGACAATACCTTATTTACCGGCTTAGAATGCTTTATTTTGTCTTCGCAAACTTCTAGGGAGAAGCTTAACAGCATCTGACTGGCCACACAGATTTTGCGTACAATGGTGTGGTATTTTGACAGACAATATCTTATTTTCCGGGTCAAAATATTGCATTTTGTCTTCGCAAACTTCTAGGGAGAAGCTTAACGGTGTCTGACTGGCCACACAGATTTTCCGTTCACTGGTGTGGTGCTCTGACAGATAACATCTTTTTTTCCGGGTTACAATGTTTTATTTTGTCTTCGCAAACTTCTAGGGAGAAGCTTAACAGTGTCTGACTTGGAACACAGATTTTGCGTTCAATGGTGTGGTGCTTTGACAGATAATATCTTATTTTCCGGGTTAAAATGGTTAATTTTGTCTTCGAAAATTTCTAGGGAGAAGCTTAACAGTGTCTGGCTGGCCACACAGATCTTGCGTTAAATGGTGTGGTATTTTGACAGACAATATCTTATTTTTGGAGTTTTTGCGTTGAATGGTGTAGTATTTTGACAGACAACATCTTATTTTCCGGGCTGAAATGCTTCAGTTTTGCTTCGAAGTTTTCTAGGGAAAAGCTTAACACTTACTGACTGGCCACACAGATTTTGCGTTCAATGGTGTGGTGCCCTGACAGATAATATCTTATTTTCCGGGTTAAAATGTTGCATTTTGTCTTCGCAAACTCCTAGGGAGAAGCTTAACAGTGTCTGACTGGGCACACAGATTTTGTGTTCAATTGTGTGGTGCTTTGATAGATAATATCTTATTTTCCGAGTTAAAGTGGTTCATTTTGTCTTCGAAAATTTCTAGCCAGAAACTTAACACTAACTGGCTCTCCACCCAGATTTTGCGTTCAATGGTGTGGTATTTTGACAGACAATACCTTATTTACCGGCTTAGAATGCTTTATTTTGTTTTCGCAAACTTCTAGGGAGAAGCTTAACAGTGTCTGACGGGCCACACAGATTTTGCGTTCAATGGTGTGGTGCTTTGACAGATAATATCTTATTTTCCGGGTTAAAATGATTCGTTTTGTCTTCGAACATTTCTAGGGAGAAACTTCACACCTACTGACTGGCCACACAGATTTTGCGTACAATGGTCTGGCGCTTTGACAGATAATATCTTACATTCCGGGTTAAAATGGTTCATTTTGTCTTCGCAAACTTCTAGGGAGAAGCTTAACAGTGAATGACGGGCAACACAGATTTTGCGTTCAATGGTGTGGTGCTTTGACAGGTAACATCTTATTTTCCGGGTTAAAATGGTTCGTTTTGTCTTCGAAAATTTCTAGGCCACACAGATTTTGTGTTCAATTGTGTGGTGCTTTGACAGATAATATCTTATTTTCCGAGTTAAAGTGGTTCATTTTGTCTTCGAAAATTTCTAGCCAGAAACTTAACACTAACTGGCTCTCCACCCAGATTTTGCGTTCAATGGTGTGGTATTTTGACAGACAATACCTTATTTACCGGCTTAGAATGCTTTATTTTGTCTTCGCAAACTTCTAGGGAGAAGCTTAACAGCATCTGACTGGCCACACAGATTTTGCGTACAATGGTGTGGTATTTTGACAGACAATATCTTATTTTCCGGGTCAAAATATTGCATTTTGTCTTCGCAAACTTCTAGGGAGAAGCTTAACGGTGTCTGACTGGCCACACAGATTTTCCGTTCACTGGTGTGGTGCTCTGGCAGATAATATCTTTTTTTCCGGGTTACAATGTTTTATTTTGTCTTCGCAAACTTCTAGGGAGAAGCTTAACAGTGTCTGACTTGGAACACAGATTTTGCGTTCAATGGTGTGGTGCTTTGACAGATAATATCTTATTTTCCGGGTTAAAATGGTTAATTTTGTCTTCGAAAATTTCTAGGGAGAAGCTTAACAGTGTCTGGCTGGCCACACAGATCTTGCGTTAAATGGTGTGGTATTTTGACAGACAATATCTTATTTTTGGAGTTTTTGCGTTGAATGGTGTAGTATTTTGACAGACAACATCTTATTTTCCGGGCTGAAATGCTTCAGTTTTGCTTCGAAGTTTTCTAGGGAAAAGCTTAACACTAACTGACTGGCCACACAGATTTTGCGTTCAATGGTGTGGTGCCCTGACAGATAATATCTTATTTTCCGGGTTAAAATGTTGCATTTTGTCTTCGCAAACTTCTAGGGAGAAGCTTAACAGTGTCTGACTGGGCACACAGATTTTGTGTTCAATTGTGTGGTGCTTTGACAGATAATATCTTATTTTCCGAGTTAAAGTGGTTCATTTTGTCTTCGAAAATTTCTAGCCAGAAACTTAACACTAACTGGCTCTCCACCCAGATTTTGCGTTCAATGGTGTGGTATTTTGACAGACAATACCTTATTTACCGGCTTAGAATGCTTTATTTTGTTTTCGCAAACTTCTAGGGAGAAGCTTAACAGTGTCTGACGGGCCACACAGATTTTGCGTTCAATGGTGTGGTGCTTTGACAGATAATATCTTATTTTCCGGGTTAAAATGGTTCGTTTTGTCTTCGAAAATTTCTAGGGAGAAACTTCACGCTTACTGACTGGCCACACAAATTTTGCGTACAATGGTCTGGCGCTTTGACAGATAATATCTTACTTTCCGGGTCAAAATGGTTCATTTTGTCTTCGCAAACTTCTAGGGAGAAGCTTAACAGTGCCTGACGGGCCACACAGATTTTGCGTTCAATGGTGTGGTGCTTTGACAGATAACATCTTATTTTCCGGGTTAAAATGGTACGTTTTGTCTTCGAAAATTTCTAGGCCACACAGATCTTGTGTTCAATGGTGTGGTATTTTGACAGATAGTAATTTATTTTCGGAGTTTTTGCGTTCAATGGTGTGGTATTTTGACAGACAATACCTTATTTAAAGGCTTAGAATGCTTTATTTTGTTTTCGCAAATTTCTAGATAGAAGCTTAACAGTGTCTTACGGGACACGCATATTTTGCGTTCAATGGTGTGGTGCTTTGACAGAGAATATCTTATTTTCCGGGTTCAAATGGTTCATTTGTCTTCGCAAATTTCTAGCGGGAAACTTAACACTGACTGACTGGGCACACAGATTTTGCCTTCAATGATGTGGTGCTTAGACAGATAATATCTTATTTTCCGGGTTAGAATGGTTCATTTTGTCTTCGCAAACTTCTAGGGAGAAGCTTAACAGTGTCTGACTGGCCACACAGGTTTTGCGTTCAATGATGTGGTGCTTTGACAGATAATATCTTATTTTCCGGGTTAAAATGGTTGGTTTTGTCTTCGAAAATTTCTACGCCACGCAGATCTTGTGTTCAATGGTGTGGTATTTTGACAAAAAATATATTATTTTCGGAGTTTTTGCGTTCAATGGTGTGGTATTTTGACAAACAACATTTTCCGGGTTGAAATGCTTCATTTGGTCTTTGAAAACTTCTTGGGAGAAACTTAACACTAACTGACTGGCCACACAGATTTTGCGTTCAATGGCGTGGTGCTTTCACAGATAATATCTTATTTTCCGTTTTAAAATGTTTTATTTTGTCTTCGCAAACTTCTAGGGAGAAGCTTAACAGCATCTGACTGGCCACACAGATTTTGCGTTCAATGGTGTGGTGCTTTGACAGATAATATCTTATTTTCCGGGTTAAAATGGTTAATTTTGTCTTCGAAAATTTCTAGGGAGAAGCTTAACAGTGTCTGGCTGGCCACACCGATCTTGCGTTAAATGGTGTGGTATTTTGACAGACAATATCTTATTTTTGGAGTTTTTGCGTTGAATGGTGTAGTATTTTGACAGACAACATCTTATTTTCCGGGCTGAAATGCTTCAGTTTTGCTTCGAAATTTTCTAGGGAAAAGCTTAACACTAACTGACTGGCCACACAGATTTTGCGTACAATGGTGTGGTATTTTGACAGACAATATCTTATTTTCCGGGTCAAAATATTGCATTTTGTCTTCGCAAACTTCTAGGGAGAAGCTTAACGGTGTCTGACTGGCCACACAGATTTTCCGTTCACTGGTGTGGTGCTCTGACAGATAATATCTTTTTTTCCGGGTTAAAATGTTTTATTTTGTCTTCGCAAACTTCTAGGGAGAAGCTTAACAGTGTCTGACTGGGCACACAGATTTTGCGTTCAATGGTGTGGTGCTTTGACAGATAATATCTTTTTTCCGAGTTAAAATGGTTCCTTTGTCTTCGAAAATTTCTAGGGAGAAACTTAACACTAACTGACTGGCCACCCAGGTTTTGCGTTCAATGGTGTGGTATTTTGACAGACAATATCTTATTTACCGGCTTAGAATGTTTTATTTTGTCTTCGCAAATTTCTAGGGAGAAGCTCAACAGTGTCTGAGGGGCCACACAGATTTTGCGTTCAATGATGTGGTGCTTTGACAGATAATATCTTATTTTTCGGGTTAAAATGGTTCGTTTTGTCTTCGAAAATTTCTAGGGAGAAACTTCACACTTACTGACTGGCCACACAGATTTTGCGTTAAATGGTGTGGCGCTTTGACAGATAATATCTTATTTTCCGGGTTAAAATAGTTCATTTTGTCTTCGCAAACTTCTAGGGAGAAGCTTAACAGTGTCTGACGGACCACACAGATTTTGCGTTCAATGGTGTGGTGCTTTGACAGATAATATCTTATTTTCCGGGTTAAAATGGTTCGTTTTGTCTTCGAAAATTTCTAGGCCGCACAGATCTTGTGTTCAATGGTGTGGTATTTTGACAGATAGTAATTTATTTTCGGAGTTTTTGCGTTCAATGGTGTGGTATTTTGACAGACAATATCTTATTTTCGGAGCTTTTGCGTTCAATGGTATGGTATTTTGACAGACAACATCTAATTTAACGGGTTGAAATGCTTCATTTTGTCTTCGAAAATTTCTAAGGAGAGGCTTTACACTAACTGACGGGCCACACAGATTTTGCGTTCAATGGTGCGGTGCCTTGACAGATAATATCTTATTTTCCTTGTTCGAATGGTTCATTTTGTTTTCGAAAATTTCTAGGGAGAAACTTAACACCAACTGACTGGTAACACAGATCTTGTGTTCAATGGTATGGTGTTTTGACAGACAGTAACTTATTTTTAGAGTTTTTGCGTTCAATGGTGTGGTATTTTGACAGACAGCATCTTACTTTCTGGGGTGAAATGCTTCATTTGGTCTTTGGAAATTTCTAGGGAGAAGCTTAACACTAACTGACTGGCCACAGGGGTTTTGCGTTCAATGGTGTGGTATTTTGACAGACAGTAACTTATTTTCGGAGTTTTTGCGTTCAATGGTGTGGTATTTTGACAGACAACATCTTATTTTCTGGGTTGAAATGCTTCATTTGGTCTTTGAAAATTTCTACCTAGAAGCTTAATACTAACTGACTGGCCACACAGATTTTGGGTTCAATGGTGTGGTATTTTGACATATAATATCTTATTTTCCGGGTTAAAATGTTGCATTTTGTCTTCGCAAACTTCTAGGGAGAAGCTTCACAGTGTCTGACTGGCCACACAGATTTTGCGTTCAATGGTGTGGTGCTTTGACAGATAATATCTTATTTTCCGGGTTAAAATGGTTAATTTTGTCTTCGAAAATTTCTAGGGAGAAGCTTAACAGTGTCTGACTGGCCACACAGATCTTGCGTTAAATGGTGTGGTATTTTGACAGACAATATCTTATTTTCGGAGTTTTTGCGTTGAATGTTGTAGTATTTTGACAGACAACGCCTTATTTTCCGGTTAAAATGGTTCATTTTTTCTTCGAAAATTTCTAGGGAGAAGCTTAAGGGTGTCTGACTGGGCACACAGATTTTGCGTTCAAGGGTGCGGTGCCTTGACAGATAATATCTTATTTTCCGGGTTCAAATGGTTCATTTTGTCTTCGAAAATTTCTAGGGAGAAACTTAACACCAACTGACTGGTAACACAGATCTTGTGTTCAGTGGTATGGTGTTTTGACAGACAGTAACTTATTTTCCGAGTTTTTGCGTTCAATGGTGTGGTATTTTGACAGACAGCATCTTACTTTCTGGGGTGAAATGCTTCATTTGGTCTTTGAAAATTTCTAGGGAGAAGCTTAACACTAACTGACTGGCCACGCAGATTTTGCGTTCAATGGTGTGGTGCTTTGACAGATAATATCTTATTTTCCGGGTTAAAATGTTGCATTTTGTCTTCGCAAACTTCTAGGGAGAAGCTTAACAGTGTCTGACTGGGCACACAGATCTTGTGTTCAATGGTGTGGTGCTTTGACAGATAATATCTTTTTTTCCGAGTTAAAGTGGTTCATTTTGTCTTCGAAAATTTCTTTGGAGAAACTTAACACTAACTGGCTCTCCACCCAGATTTTGCGTTCAATGGTGTGGTATTTTGACAGACAATACCTTATTTACCGGCTTAGAATGCTTTATTTTGTTTTCGCAAACTTCTAGGGAGAAGCTTAACAGTGTCTGACGGGCCACACAGATTTTGCGTTCAATGGTGTGGTGCTTTGACAGATAATATCTTATTTTCCGGGTTAAAATGATTCGTTTTGTCTTCGAACATTTCTAGGGAGAAACTTCACACCTACTGACTGGCCACACAGATTTTGCGTACAATGGTCTGGCGCTTTGACAGATAATATCTTACATTCCGGGTTAAAATGGTTCATTTTGTCTTCGCAAACTTCTAGGGAGAAGCTTAACAGTGAATGACGGGCAACACAGATTTTGCGTTCAATGGTGTGGTGCTTTGACAGATAACATCTTATTTTCCGGGTTAAAATGGTTCGTTTTGTCTTCGAAAATTTCTAGGCCACACAGATCTTGTGTTCAATGGTGTTTTATTTTGACAGATAGTAATTTATTTTCGGAGTTTTTGCGTTCAATGGTGTGGTATTTTGACAGACAATAGCTTATTTAAAGGCTTAGAATGCTTTATTTTGTTTTCGCAAATTTCTACGGAGAAGCTTAACAGTGTCTGGCGGGACACACATATTTTGCGTTCAATGGTGTGGTGCTTTGACAGAGAAAATCTTATTTTCCGGGTTAAAATGGTTCATTTTGTCTTCGCAAACTTCTAGGGAGAAGCTTAACAGTGAATGACGGGCAACACAGATTTTGCGTTCAATGGTGTGGTGCTTTGACAGATAACATCTTATTTTCCGGGTTCAAATGGTTCATTTTGTCTTCGAAAATTTCTAGCGGGAAACTTAACACTGACTGACTGGCCACACAGATTCTGCCTTCAATGATGTGGTGCTTTGACGGATAATATCTTATTTTCCGGGTTAAAATGCTTCATTTTGTCTTCGCAAACTTCCAGGGAGAAGCTTAACAGTGGTTGACTGGCCACACAGATTTTGCGTTCAATGATGTGGTGCTTTAACAGATAATATCTTATTTTCCGGGTTAAAATGGTTGGTTTTGTCTTCGAAAATTTCTATGCCACGCAGATCTTGTGTTCAATGGTGTGGTATTTTGACAAAAAATATCTTATTTTCTGAGTTTTTGCGTTCAATGGTGTGGTATTTTGACAAACAACATTTTCCGGGTTGAAATGCTTCATTTGGTCTTTGAAAACTTCTAGGGAGAAACTTAACACTAACTGACTGGCCACACAGATTTTGCGTTCAATGGTGTGGTGCTTTCACAGATAATATCTTATTTTCCGTTTTAAAATGTTTTATTTTGTCTTCGCAAACTTCTAGGGAGAAGCTTAACAGTGTCTGACTGGGCACACAGATTTTGCGTTCAATGGTGTTATGCTTTGACAGATAATATTTTATTTTCCGAGTTAAAATGGTTCATTTTGTCTTCGAAAATTCCTAGGGAGAAGCTTTACACTAACTGGGTGGCCACACAGATTTTGCGTTCAATGGTGTGGTGCCCTGACAGATAATATCTTATTTTCCGGGTTAAAATGTTGCATTTTGTCTTCGCAAACTTCTAGGGAGAAGCTTAACAGCATCTGACTGGCCACACAGATTTTGCGTTCAATGGTGTGGTGCTTTGACAGATAATATCTTATTTTCCTGGTTAAAATGGTTAATTTTGTCTTCGAAAATTTCTAGAGAGAAGCTTAACAGTGTCTGGCTGGCCACACCGATCTTGCGTTAAATGGTGTGGTATTTTGACAGACAATATCTTATTTTTGGAGTTTTTGCGTTGAATGGTGTAGTATTTTGACAGACAACATCTTATTTTCCGGGCTGAAATGCTTCAGGTTTTCTTCGAAATTTTCTAGGGAAAAGCTTAACACTAACTGACTGGCCACACAGATTTTGCGTACAATGGTGTGGTATTTTGACAGACAATATCTTATTTTCCAGGTCAAAATGTTGCATTTTGTCTTCGCAAACTTCTAGGGAGAAGCTTAACAGTGTCTGACTGGCCACACAGATTTTCCGTTCAATGGTGTGGTGCTCTGACAGATAATATCTTTTTTTCCGGGTTAAAATGTTTTATTTTGTCTTCGCAAACTTCTAGGGAGAAGCTTAACAGTGTCTGACTGGGCACACAGATTTTGCGTTCAATGGTGTGGTGCTTTGACAGATAATATCTTTTTTCCGAGTTAAAATGGTTCCTTTGTCTTCGAAAATTTCTAGGGAGAAACTTAACACTAACTGACTGGCCAATCAGGTTTTGCGTTCAATGGTGTGGTATTTTGACAGACAATATCTTATTTACCGGCTTAGAATGTTTTATTTTGTCTTCGCAAATTTCTAGGGAGAAGCTTAACAGTGTCTGACGGGCCACACAGATTTTGCGTTCAATGATGTGGTGCTTTGACAGATAATATCTTATTTTTCGGGTTAAAATGGTTCGTTTTGTCTTCGAAAATTTCTAGGGAGAAACTTCACACTTACTGACTGGCCACACAGATTTTGCGTTCAATGGTGTGGCGCTTTGACAGATAATATCTTATTTTCCGGGTTAAAATCGTTTATTTTGTCTTCGCAAACTTCTAGGGAGAAGCTTAACAGAGTCTGACGGGCCACACAGATTTTGCGTTCAATGATGTGGTGCTTTGAGAGATAATATCTTATTTTTCGGGTTAAAATGGTTCGTTTTGTCTTCGAAAATTTCTAGGGAGAAGCTTAACACTAACTGACTCTCCACACAGATTTTGCGTTCAATGGTATGGTGCTCTGACAGATAATATCTTATTTTTCGGGTTAAAATGTTGCATTTTGTCTTCGCAAACTTCTAGGGAGAAGCATAACAGCATCTGACTGGCCACACAGATTTTGCGTTCAATGGTGTGGTGCTTTGACAGATAATATCTTATTTTCCGGGTTAAAATGGTTCATTTTGTCTTCGAAAATTTCTAGGGAGAAGCTTAACAGTGTCTGACTGGCCACACAGATCTTGCGTTAAATGGTGTGGTATTTTGACAGACAATATCTTATTTTTGGAGTTTTTGCGTTGAATGGTGTAGTATTTTGACAGATAACATCTTATTTTGCGGGCTGAAATGCTTCCGGTTTTCTTCGAAATTTTCTAGGGAAAAGCTTAACACTAACTGACTGGCCACACAGATTTTGCGTACAATGGTGTGGTATATTGACAGACAATATCTTATTTTCCGGGTTAAATTGTAGCATTTTGTCTTCGCAAACTTCTAGGGAGAAGCTTAACAGTGTCTGACTGGGCACACAGATTTTGCGTTCAATGGTGTGGTGCTTTGACAGATAATATCTTATTTTCCTAGTTAAAGTGGTTCATTTTGTCTTCGAAAATTTCTAGGGAGAAACTTAACACTAACTGACTCTCCACCCAGATTTTGCGTTCAATGGTGTGGTATTTTGACAGACAATACCTTATTTACCGGCTTAGAATGTTTTATTTTGGTTTCGCAAACTTCTAGGGAGAAGCTTAACAGTGTCTGACTGGGCACACAGATTTTGCGTTCAATGGTGTGGTGCTTTGACAGATAATATCTTATTTTCCGGGTTAAAATGGCTCATTTTGTCTTCGCAAACTTCTAGGGAGAAGCTTAACAGCATCTGGCTGGCCACACAGATTTTGCGTTCAATGGTGTGGTGCTCTGACAGATAGTATCTTTTTTCCGGGTTAAAATGTTTTATTTTGTCTTCGCAAACTTCTAGGGAGAAGCTTAACAGTATCTGACGGACCACACAGATTTTGCGTTCAATGTTGTGGTGCTTTGACAGATAATATCTTATTTTCCGGGTTAAAATGGTCCGTTTTGTCTTCGAAAATTTCTAGGGAGAAACGTCACACTTACTGACTGGCCACACAGATTTTGCGTTCAATGGTGTGGCGCTTTGACAGATAATATCTTATTTTCCGGGTTAAAATGGTTCATTTTGTCTTCGCAAACTTCTAGGGAGAAGCTTAACAGTGTCTGACTGGCCACACAGATTTTGCGTTCAATGGTGTGGTGCTTTGACAGATAATATCTTATTTTCCGGGTTAAAATGGTTCGTTTTGTCTTCGAAAATTTCTAGGCCGCACAGATCTTGTGTTCAATGGTGTGGTATTTTGACAGATAATATCTTATTTTCTGAGTTTTTGCGTTCAATGGTGTGGTATTTTGACAGACAATATCTTATTTTCGGAGCTTTTGCGTTCAATGGTATGGTATTTTGACAGACAACATCTAATTTAACGGGTTGAAATGCTTCATTTTGTCTCCGAAAATTTCTAAGGAGAAGCTTTACACTAACTGACTGGCCACACAGATTTTGCGTTCAATGGTGCGGTGCCTTGACAGATAATATCTTATTTTCCCGGGTTCAAATGGTTCATTTTGTCTTCGAAAATTTCTTGGGAGAAACTTAACACCAACTGACTGGTAACACAGATCTTGTGTTCAATGGTATGGTGTTTTGACAGACAGTAACTTATTTTCCGAGTTTTTGCGTTCAATGGTGTGGTATTTTGACAGACAGCATCTTATTTTCCGGGTTGAAATGCTTAATTTTTTCTTCGCAAATTTCTAGGGAAAAGCATAACACTAACTGACTGGCCACACAGATTTTGCGTAAAATGGTGTGGTATTTTGACAGACAATATCTTATTTCCGGGTTAAAATGTAGCATTTTGTCTTCGCAAACTTCTAGGGAGAAGCTTAACAGCATCTGACTGGCCACACAGATTTTGCGTTCAATGGTGTGGTGCTTTGACAGATAATATCTTATTTTCCGGCTTAAAATGGTTCATTTTGTCTTCGAAAATTTCTAGGGAGAAACTTAACAGTGTCTGACTGGCCACACAGATCTTGCGTTGAGTGGTGTGGTATTTTGACAGACAGTAACTTATTTTCGCAGTTTTTGTGGTCAATGGTGTAGTATTTTGACAGACAGCATCTTATTTTCCGGGTTGAAATGCTTCATTTTTTCTTCGAAAATTTCTAGGGAAAACCATAACACTAACTGACTGGCCACACAGATTTTGCGTTTAATGGTGTGGTGCTCTGACAGATAATATCTTATTTTCCGGGTTAAAATGTTGCATTTTGTCTTCGCAAACTTCTAGGGAGAAGCTTAACAGTGTCTGACTGGGCACACAGATTTTGTGTTCAATTGTGTGGTGCTTTGACAGATAATATCTTATTTTCCGAGTTAAAGTTGTTCATTTTGTCTTCGAAAATTTCTAGCCAGAAACTTAACACTAACTGGCTCTCCACCCAGATTTTGCGTTCAATGGTGTGGTATTTTGACAGACAATACCTTATTTACCGGCTTAGAATGCTTTATTTTGTTTTCGCAAACTTCTAGGGAGAAGCTTAACAGTGTCTGACGGGCCACACAGATTTTGCGTTCAATGGTGTGGTGCTTTGACAGATAATATCTTATTTTGAGGGTAAAAATGTTGCATTTTGTCTTCGCAAACTTCTAGGGAGAAGCTTAACAGCATCTGACTGGCCACACAGATTTTGCGTACAATGGTGTGGTATTTTGACAGACAATATCTTATTTTCCGGGTCAAAATATTGCATTTTGTCTTCGCAAACTTCTAGGGAGAAGCTTAACGGTGTCTGACTGGCCACACAGATTTTCCGTTCACTGGTGTGGTGCTCTGACAGATAATATCTTTTTTTCCGGGTTACAATGTTTTATTTTGTCTTCGCAAACTTCTAGGGAGAAGCTTAACAGTGTCTGACTTGGAACACAGATTTTGCGTTCAATGGTGTGGTGCTTTGACAGATAATATCTTATTTTCCGGGTTAAAATGGTTAATTTTGTCTTCGAAAATTTCTAGGGAGAAGCTTAACAGTGTCTGGCTGGCCACACAAATCTTGCGTTAAATGGTGTGGTATTTTGACAGACAATATCTTATTTTTGGAGTTTTTGCGTTGAATGGTGTAGTATTTTGACAGACAACATCTTATTTTCCGGGCTGAAATGCTTCAGTTTTGCTTCGAAATTTTCTAGGGAAAAGCTTAACACTAACTGACTGGCCACACAGATTTTGCGTTCAATGGTGTGGTGCCCTGACAGATAATATCTTATTTTCCGGGTTAAAATGTTGCATTTTGTCTTCGCAAACTTCTAGGGAGAAGCTTAACAGTGTCTGACTGGGCACACAGATTTTGTGTTCAATTGTGTGGTGCTTTGACAGATAATATCTTATTTTCCGAGTTAAAGTGGTTCATTTTGTCTTCGAAAATTTCTAGCCAGAAACTTAACACTAACTGGCTCTCCACCCAGATTTTGCGTTCAATGGTGTGGTATTTTGACAGACAATACCTTATTTACCGGCTTAGAATGCTTTATTTTGTTTTCGCAAACTTCTAGGGAGAAGCTTAACAGTGTCTGACGGGCCACACAGATTTTGCGTTCAATGGTGTGGTGCTTTGACAGATAATATCTTATTTTCCGGGTTAAAATGGTTCGTTTTGTCTTCGAAAATTTCTAGGGAGAAACTTCACGCTTACTGACTGGCCACACAGATTTTGCGTACAATGGTCTGGTGCTTTGACAGATAATATCTTACTTTCCGGGTTAAAATGGTTCATTTTGTCTTCGCAAACTTCTAGGGAGAAGCTTAACAGTGCCTGACGGGCCACACAGATTTTGCGTTCAATGGTGTGGTGCTTTGACAGATAACATCTTATTTTCCGGGTTAAAATGGTACGTTTTGTCTTCGAAAATTTCTAGGCCACACAGATCTTGTGTTCAATGGTGTGGTATTTTGACAGATAGTAATTTATTTTCGGAGTTTTTGCGTTCAATGGTGTGGTATTTTGACAGACAATACCTTATATAAAGGCTTAGAATGCTTTATTTTGTTTTCGCAAATTTCTAGGGAGAAGCTTAACAGTGTCTTACGGGACACACATATTTTGCGTTCAATGGTGTGGTGCTTTGACAGAGAATATCTTATTTTCCGGGTTCAAATGGTTCATTTTGTCTTCGCAAATTTCTAGCGGGAAACTTAACACTGACTGACTGGGCACACAGATTTTGCCTTCAATGATGTGGTGCTTAGACAGATAATATCTTATTTTCCGGGTTAGAATGGTTCATTTTGTCTTCGCAAACTTCTAGGGAGAAGCTTAACAGTGTCTGACTGGCCACACAGGTTTTGCGTTCAATGATGTGGTGCTTTGACAGATAATATCTTATTTTCCGGGTTAAAATGGTTGGTTTTGTCTTCGAAAATTTCTACGCCACGCAGATCTTGTGTTCAATGGTGTGGTATTTTGACAAAAAATATATTATTTTCGGAGTTTTTGCGTTCAATGGTGTGGTATTTTGACAAACAACATTTTCCGGGTTGAAATGCTTCATTTGGTCTTTGAAAACTTCTAGGGAGAAACTTAACACTAACTGACTGGCCACACAGATTTTGCGTTCAATGGCGTGGTGCTTTCACAGATAATATCTTATTTTCCGTTTTAAAATGTTTTATTTTGTCTTCGCAAACTTCTAGGGAGAAGCTTAACAGTGTCTGACTGGGCACACAGATTTTGCGTTAAATGGTGTTATGCTTTGACAGATAATATCTTATTTTAAGAGTTAAAATGGTTCATTTTGTCTTCGAAAATTCCTAGGGAGAAGCTTTACACTAACTGGGTGGCCACACAGATTTTGCGTTCAATGGTGTGGTGCCCTGACAGATAATATCTTATTTTCCGGGTAAAAATGTTGCATTTTGTCTTCGCAAACTTCTAGGGAGAAGCTTAACAGCATCTGACTGGCCACACAGATTTTGCGTTCAATGGTGTGGTGCTTTGACAGATAATATCTTATTTTCCGGGTTAAAATGGTTAATTTTGTCTTCAAAAATTTCTAGGGAGAAGCTTAACAGTGTCTGGCTGGCCACACAGATCTTGCGTTAAATGGTGTGGTATTTTGACAGACAATATCTTATTTTTGGAGTTTTTGCGTTGAATGGTGTAGTATTTTGACAGACAACATCTTATTTTCCGGGCTGAAATGCTTCAGTTTTGCTTCGAAATTTTCTAGGGAAAAGCTTAACACTAACTGACTGGCCACACAGATTTTGCGTACAATGGTGTGGTATTTTGACAGACAATATCTTACTTTCCGGGTCAAAATATTGCATTTTGTCTTCGCAAACTTCTAGGGAGAAGCTTAACGGTGTCTGACTGGCCACACAGATTTTCCGTTCGCTGGTGTGGTGCTCTGACAGATAATATCTTTTTTCCGAGTTAAAATGGTTCCTTTGTCTTCGAAAATTTCTAGGGAGAAACTTAACACTAACTGACTGGCCACCCAGGTTTTGCGTTCAATGGTGTGGTATTTTGACAGACAATATCTTATTTACCGGCTTAGAATGTTTTATTTTGTCTTCGCAAACTTCTAGGGAGAAGCTTAACAGTGTCTGACTGGCCACACAGATTTTGCGTTAAATGGTGTGGCGCTTTGACAGATAATATCTTATTTTCCGGGTTAAAATAGTTCATTTTGTCTTCGCAAACTTCTAGGGAGAAGCTTAACAGTGTCTGACTGGCCACACAGATTTTGCGTTAAATGGTGTGGCGCTTTGACAGATAATATCTTATTTTCCGGGTTAAAATGTTTTATTTTGTCTTCGCAAACTTCTAGGGAGAAGCTTAACAGTGTCTGACTGGGCACACAGATTTTGCGTTCAATGGTGTGGTGCTTTGACAGATAATATCTTTTTTCCGAGTTAAAATGGTTCCTTTGTCTTCGAAAATTTCTAGGGAGAAACTTAACACTAACTGACTGGCCACCCAGGTTTTGCGTTCAATGGTGTGGTATTTTGACAGACAATATCTTATTTACCGGCTTAGAATGTTTTATTTTGTCTTCGCAAACTTCTAGGGAGAAGCTTAACAGTGTCTGACTGGCCACACAGATTTTGCGTTAAATGGTGTGGCGCTTTGACAGATAATATCTTATTTTCCGGGTTAAAATAGTTCATTTTGTCTTCGCAAACTTCTAGGGAGAAGCTTAACAGTGTCTGACGGACCACACAGATTTTGCGTCCAATGGTGTGGTGCTTTGACAGATAATATCTTATTTTCCGGGTTAAAATGGTTCGTTTTGTCTTCGAAAATTTCTAGGCCGCACAGATCTTGTGTTCAATGGTGTGGTATTTTGACAGATAGTAATTTATTTTCGGAGTTTTTGCGTTCAATGGTGTGGTATTTTGACAGACAATATCTTATTTTCGGAGCTTTTGCGTTCAATGGTATGGTATTTTGACAGACAACATCTAATTTAACGGGTTGAAATGCTTCATTTTGTCTTCGAAAATTTCTAAGGAGAGGCTTTACACTAACTGACGGGCCACACAGATTTTGCGTTCAATGGTGCGGTGCCTTGACAGATAATATCTTATTTTCCTTGTTCAAATGGTTCATTTTGTTTTCGAAAATTTCTAGGGAGAAACTTAACACCAACTGACTGGTAACACAGATCTTGTGTTCAATGGTATGGTGTTTTGACAGACAGTAACTTATTTTTAGAGTTTTTGCGTTCAATGGTGTGGTATTTTGACAGACAGCATCTTACTTTCTGGGGTGAAATGCTTCATTTGGTCTTTGGAAATTTCTAGGGAGAAGCTTAACACTAACTGACTGGCCACAGGGGTTTTGCGTTCAATGGTGTGGTATTTTGACAGACAGTAACTTATTTTCGGAGTTTTTGCGTTCAATGGTGTGGTATTTTGACAGACAACATCTTATTTTCTGGGTTGAAATGCTTCATTTGGTCTTTGAAAATTTCTACCTAGAAGCTTAATACTAACTGACTGGCCACACAGATTTTGGGTTCAATGGTGTGGTATTTTGACATATTATATCTTATTTTCCGGGTTAAAATGTTGCATTTTGTCTTCGCAAACTTCTAGGGAGAAGCTTCACAGTGTCTGACTGGCCACACAGATTTTGCGTTCAATGGTGTGGTGCTTTGACAGATAATATCTTATTTTCCGGGTTAAAATGGTTCATTTTGTCTTCGAAAATTTCTAGGGAGAAGCGTAACCGTGTCTGACCGGCCACACAGATCTTGCGTTAAATAGTGTGGTGCTTTGACAGATAATATCTTATTTTCCGGGTTAAAATGGTTAATTTTGTCTTCGAAAATTTCTAGGGAGAAGCTTAACAGTGTCTGGCTGGCCACACAGATCTTGCGTTAAATGGTGTGGTATTTTGACAGACAATATCTTATTTTCGGAGTTTTTGCGTTGAATGTTGTAGTATTTTGACAGACAACGCCTTATTTTCCGGTTAAAATGGTTCATTTTTTCTTCGAAAATTTCTAGGGAGAAGCTTAAGGGTGTCTGACTGGGCACACAGATTTTGCGTTCAAGGGTGCGGTGCCTTGACAGATAATATCTTATTTTTTTGTTCAAATGGTTCATTTTGTTTTCGAAAATTTCTAGGGAGAAACTTAACACCAACTGACTGGTAACACAGATCTTGTGTTCAATGGTATGGTGTTTTGACAGACAGTAACTTATTTTCCGAGTTTTTGCGTTCAATGGTGAAATATTTTGACAGACAGCATCTTACTTTCTGGGGTGAAATGCTTCATTTGGTCATTGAAAATTTCTAGGGAGAAGCTTAACACTAACTGACTGGCCACAGAGATTTTGCGTTCAATGGTGTGGTATTTTGACAGACAGTAACTTATTTTCGGAGTTTTTGCGTTCAATGGTGTGGTATTTTGACAGACAACATCTTATTTTCTGGGTTGAAATGCTTCATTTGATCTTTGGAAATTTCTAGCTAGAAGCTTAATACTAACTGACTGGCCACACAGATTTTGGGTTCAATGGTTTGGTATTTTGACATATAATATCTTATTTTCCGGGTTAAAATGTTGCATTTTGTCTTCGCAAACTTCTAGGGAGAAGCTTCACAGTGTCTGAGTGGCCACACAGATTTTGCGATCAATGGTGTGGTGCTTTGACAGATAATATCTTATTTTCCGGGTTAAAATGGTTCATTTTGTCTTCGAAAATTTCTAGGGAGAAGCGTAACCGTGTCTGACCGGCCACACAGATCTTGCGTTAAATAGTGTGGTATTTTGAGAGATAATATCTTATTTTCGGAGGTTTTGCGTTGAATGTTGTAGTATTTTGACAGACAACGCCTTATTTTCCGGTTAAAATGGTTCATTTTTTCTTCGAAAATTTCTAGGGAGAAGCTTAAGGGTGTCTGACTGGCCACACAGATTTTGCGTTCAATGGTGTGGTATTTTGACAGACAACATCTTATTTTCTGGGTTGAAGTGCTTCATTTGGTCTTTGAAAATTTCTAGGGAGAAGCTTAACACTAACTGACTGGCCACGCAGATTTTGCGTTCAATGGTGTGGTGCTCTGACAGATAATATCTTATTTTCCGGGTTAAAATGTTGCATTTTGTCTTCGCAAACTTCTAGGGAGAAGCTTAACAGTGTCTGACTGGGCACACAGATCTTGTGTTCAATGGTGTGGTGCTTTGACAGATAATATCTTTTTTTCCGAGTTAAAGCGGTTCATTTTGTCTTCGAAAATTTCTTTGGAGAAACTTAACACTAACTGGCTCTCCACCCAGATTTTGCGTTCAATGGTGTGGTATTTTGACAGACAATACCTTATTTACCGGCTTAGAATGCTTTATTTTGTTTTCGCAAACTTCTAGGGAGAAGCTTAACAGTGTCTGATGGGCCACACAGATTTTGCGTTCAATGGTGTGGTGCTTTGACAGATAATATCTTATTTTCCGGGTTAAAATGGTTCGTTTTGTCTTCGAACATTTCTAGGGAGAAACTTCACACCTACTGACTGGCCACACAGATTTTGCGTACAATGGTCTGGCGCTTTGACAGATAATATCTTACATTCCGGGTTAAAATGGTTCATTTTGTCTTCGCAAACTTCTAGGGAGAAGCTTAACAGTGAATGACGGGCAACACAGATTTTTCGTTCAATGGTGTGGTGCTTTGACAGATAACATCTTATTTTCCGGGTTAAAATGGTTCGTTTTGTCTTCGAAAATTTCTAGGCCACACAGATCTTGTGTTCAATGGTGTTTTATTTTGACAGATAGTAATTTATTTTCGGAGTTTTTGCGTTCAATGGTGTGGTATTTTAACAGACAATACCTTATTTAAAGGCTTAGAATGCTTTATTTTGTTTTCGCAAATTTCTAGGGAGAAGCTTAACAGTGTCTGGCGGGACACACATATTTTGCGTTCAATGGTGTGGTGCTTTGACAGAGAATATCTTATTTTCCGGGTTCAAATGGTTCATTTTGTCTTCGAAAATTTCTAGCGGGAAACTTAACACTGACTGACTGGCCACACAGATTCTGCCTTCAATGATGTGGTGCTTTGACGGATAATATCTTATTTTCCGGGTTAAAATTGTTCATTTTGTCTTCGCAAACTTCCAGGGAGAAGCTTAACAGTGTCTGACTGGCCACACAGATTTTGCGTTCAACGATGTGGTGCTTTAACAGATAATATCTTATTTTCCGGGTTAAAATGGTTGGTTTTGTCTTCGAAAATTTCTACGCCACGCAGATCTTGTGTTCAATGGTGTGGTATTTTGACAAAAAATATCTTATTTTCTGAGTTTTTGCGTTCAATGGTGTGGTATTTTGACAAACAACATTTTCCGGGTTGAAATGCTTCATTTGGTCTTTGAAAACTTTTAGGGAGAAACTTAACACTAACTGACTGGCCACACAGACTTTGCGTTCAATGGTGTGGTGCTTTCACAGATAATGTCTTATTTTCCGTTTTAAAATGTTTTATTTTGTCTTCGCAAACTTCTAGGGAGAAGCTTAACAGCATCTGACTGGCCACACAGATTTTGCGTTCAATGGTGTGGTGCTTTGACAGATAATATCTTATTTTCCGGGTTAAAATGGTTAATTTTGTCTTCAAAAATTTCTAGGGAGAAGCTTAACAGTGTCTGGCTGGCCACACAGATCTTGCGTTAAATGGTGTGGTATTTTGACAGACAATATCTTATTTTTGGAGTTTTTGCGTTGAATGGTGTAGTATTTTGACAGACAACATCTTATTTTCCGGGCTGAAATGCTTCAGTTTTGCTTCGAAATTTTCTAGGGAAAAGCTTAACACTAACTGACTGGCCACACAGATTTTGCGTACAATGGTGTGGTATTTTGACAGACAATATCTTATTTTCCGGGTCAAAATATTGCATTTTGTCTTCGCAAACTTCTAGGGAGAAGCTTAACGGTGTCTGACTGGCCACACAGATTTTCCGTTCGCTGGTGTGGTGCTCTGACAGATAATATCTTTTTTCCGAGTTAAAATGGTTCCTTTGTCTTCGAAAATTTCTAGGGAGAAACTTAACACTAACTGACTGGCCACCCAGGTTTTGCGTTCAATGGTGTGGTATTTTGACAGACAATATCTTATTTACCGGCTTAGAATGTTTTATTTTGTCTTCGCAAACTTCTAGGGAGAAGCTTAACAGTGTCTGACTGGCCACACAGATTTTGCGTTAAATGGTGTGGCGCTTTGACAGATAATATCTTATTTTCCGGGTTAAAATAGTTCATTTTGTCTTCGCAAACTTCTAGGGAGAAGCTTAACAGCATCTGACTGGCCACACAGATTTTGCGTTAAATGGTGTGGCGCTTTGACAGATAATATCTTATTTTCCGGGTTAAAATGTTTTATTTTGTCTTCGCAAACTTCTAGGGAGAAGCTTAACAGTGTCTGACTGGGCACACAGATTTTGCGTTCAATGGTGTGGTGCTTTGACAGATAATATCTTTTTTCCGAGTTAAAATGGTTCCTTTGTCTTCGAAAATTTCTAGGGAGAAACTTAACACTAACTGACTGGCCACCCAGGTTTTGCGTTCAATGGTGTGGTATTTTGACAGACAATATCTTATTTACCGGCTTAGAATGTTTTATTTTGTCTTCGCAAACTTCTAGGGAGAAGCTTAACAGTGTCTGACTGGCCACACAGATTTTGCGTTAAATGGTGTGGCGCTTTGACAGATAATATCTTATTTTCCGGGTTAAAATAGTTCATTTTGTCTTCGCAAACTTCTAGGGAGAAGCTTAACAGCATCTGACTGGCCACACAGATTTTGCGTTAAATGGTGTGGCGCTTTGACAGATAATATCTTATTTTCCGGGTTAAAATGTTTTATTTTGTCTTCGCAAACTTCTAGGGAGAAGCTTAACAGTGTCTGACTGGGCACACAGATTTTGCGTTCAATGGTGTGGTGCTTTGACAGATAATATCTTTTTTCCGAGTTAAAATGGTTCCTTTGTCTTCGAAAATTTCTAGGGAGAAACTTAACACTAACTGACTGGCCACCCAGGTTTTGCGTTCAATGGTGTGGTATTTTGACAGACAATATCTTATTTACCGGCTTAGAATGTTTTATTTTGTCTTCGCAAACTTCTAGGGAGAAGCTTAACAGTGTCTGACTGGCCACACAGATTTTGCGTTAAATGGTGTGGCGCTTTGACAGATAATATCTTATTTTCCGGGTTAAAATAGTTCATTTTGTCTTCGCAAACTTCTAGGGAGAAGCTTAACAGTGTCTGACGGACCACACAGATTTTGCGTCCAATGGTGTGGTGCTTTGACAGATAATATCTTATTTTCCGGGTTAAAATGGTTCGTTTTGTCTTCGAAAATTTCTAGGCCGCACAGATCTTGTGTTCAATGGTGTGGTATTTTGACAGATAGTAATTTATTTTCGGAGTTTTTGCGTTCAATGGTGTGGTATTTTGACAGACAATATCTTATTTTCGGAGCTTTTGCGTTCAATGGTATGGTATTTTGACAGACAACATCTAATTTAACGGGTTGAAATGCTTCATTTTGTCTTCGAAAATTTCTAAGGAGAGGCTTTACACTAACTGACGGGCCACACAGATTTTGCGTTCAATGGTGCGGTGCCTTGACAGATAATATCTTATTTTCCTTGTTCAAATGGTTCATTTTGTTTTCGAAAATTTCTAGGGAGAAACTTAACACCAACTGACTGGTAACACAGATCTTGTGTTCAATGGTATGGTGTTTTGACAGACAGTAACTTATTTTTAGAGTTTTTGCGTTCAATGGTGTGGTATTTTGACAGACAGCATCTTACTTTCTGGGGTGAAATGCTTCATTTGGTCTTTGGAAATTTCTAGGGAGAAGCTTAACACTAACTGACTGGCCACAGGGGTTTTGCGTTCAATGGTGTGGTATTTTGACAGACAGTAACTTATTTTCGGAGTTTTTGCGTTCAATGGTGTGGTATTTTGACAGACAACATCTTATTTTCTGGGTTGAAATGCTTCATTTGGTCTTTGAAAATTTCTACCTAGAAGCTTAATACTAACTGACTGGCCACACAGATTTTGGGTTCAATGGTGTGGTATTTTGACATATTATATCTTATTTTCCGGGTTAAAATGTTGCATTTTGTCTTCGCAAACTTCTAGGGAGAAGCTTCACAGTGTCTGACTGGCCACACAGATTTTGCGTTCAATGGTGTGGTGCTTTGACAGATAATATCTTATTTTCCGGGTTAAAATGGTTCATTTTGTCTTCGAAAATTTCTAGGGAGAAGCGTAACCGTGTCTGACCGGCCACACAGATCTTGCGTTAAATAGTGTGGTGCTTTGACAGATAATATCTTATTTTCCGGGTTAAAATGGTTAATTTTGTCTTCGAAAATTTCTAGGGAGAAGCTTAACAGTGTCTGGCTGGCCACACAGATCTTGCGTTAAATGGTGTGGTATTTTGACAGACAATATCTTATTTTCGGAGTTTTTGCGTTGAATGTTGTAGTATTTTGACAGACAACGCCTTATTTTCCGGTTAAAATGGTTCATTTTTTCTTCGAAAATTTCTAGGGAGAAGCTTAAGGGTGTCTGACTGGGCACACAGATTTTGCGTTCAAGGGTGCGGTGCCTTGACAGATAATATCTTATTTTTTTGTTCAAATGGTTCATTTTGTTTTCGAAAATTTCTAGGGAGAAACTTAACACCAACTGACTGGTAACACAGATCTTGTGTTCAATGGTATGGTGTTTTGACAGACAGTAACTTATTTTCCGAGTTTTTGCGTTCAATGGTGAAATATTTTGACAGACAGCATCTTACTTTCTGGGGTGAAATGCTTCATTTGGTCATTGAAAATTTCTAGGGAGAAGCTTAACACTAACTGACTGGCCACAGAGATTTTGCGTTCAATGGTGTGGTATTTTGACAGACAGTAACTTATTTTCGGAGTTTTTGCGTTCAATGGTGTGGTATTTTGACAGACAACATCTTATTTTCTGGGTTGAAATGCTTCATTTGATCTTTGGAAATTTCTAGCTAGAAGCTTAATACTAACTGACTGGCCACACAGATTTTGGGTTCAATGGTTTGGTATTTTGACATATAATATCTTATTTTCCGGGTTAAAATGTTGCATTTTGTCTTCGCAAACTTCTAGGGAGAAGCTTCACAGTGTCTGAGTGGCCACACAGATTTTGCGATCAATGGTGTGGTGCTTTGACAGATAATATCTTATTTTCCGGGTTAAAATGGTTCATTTTGTCTTCGAAAATTTCTAGGGAGAAGCGTAACCGTGTCTGACCGGCCACACAGATCTTGCGTTAAATAGTGTGGTATTTTGAGAGATAATATCTTATTTTCGGAGGTTTTGCGTTGAATGTTGTAGTATTTTGACAGACAACGCCTTATTTTCCGGTTAAAATGGTTCATTTTTTCTTCGAAAATTTCTAGGGAGAAGCTTAAGGGTGTCTGACTGGCCACACAGATTTTGCGTTCAATGGTGTGGTATTTTGACAGACAACATCTTATTTTCTGGGTTGAAGTGCTTCATTTGGTCTTTGAAAATTTCTAGGGAGAAGCTTAACACTAACTGACTGGCCACGCAGATTTTGCGTTCAATGGTGTGGTGCTCTGACAGATAATATCTTATTTTCCGGGTTAAAATGTTGCATTTTGTCTTCGCAAACTTCTAGGGAGAAGCTTAACAGTGTCTGACTGGGCACACAGATCTTGTGTTCAATGGTGTGGTGCTTTGACAGATAATATCTTTTTTTCCGAGTTAAAGCGGTTCATTTTGTCTTCGAAAATTTCTTTGGAGAAACTTAACACTAACTGGCTCTCCACCCAGATTTTGCGTTCAATGGTGTGGTATTTTGACAGACAATACCTTATTTACCGGCTTAGAATGCTTTATTTTGTTTTCGCAAACTTCTAGGGAGAAGCTTAACAGTGTCTGATGGGCCACACAGATTTTGCGTTCAATGGTGTGGTGCTTTGACAGATAATATCTTATTTTCCGGGTTAAAATGGTTCGTTTTGTCTTCGAACATTTCTAGGGAGAAACTTCACACCTACTGACTGGCCACACAGATTTTGCGTACAATGGTCTGGCGCTTTGACAGATAATATCTTACATTCCGGGTTAAAATGGTTCATTTTGTCTTCGCAAACTTCTAGGGAGAAGCTTAACAGTGAATGACGGGCAACACAGATTTTTCGTTCAATGGTGTGGTGCTTTGACAGATAACATCTTATTTTCCGGGTTAAAATGGTTCGTTTTGTCTTCGAAAATTTCTAGGCCACACAGATCTTGTGTTCAATGGTGTTTTATTTTGACAGATAGTAATTTATTTTCGGAGTTTTTGCGTTCAATGGTGTGGTATTTTAACAGACAATACCTTATTTAAAGGCTTAGAATGCTTTATTTTGTTTTCGCAAATTTCTAGGGAGAAGCTTAACAGTGTCTGGCGGGACACACATATTTTGCGTTCAATGGTGTGGTGCTTTGACAGAGAATATCTTATTTTCCGGGTTCAAATGGTTCATTTTGTCTTCGAAAATTTCTAGCGGGAAACTTAACACTGACTGACTGGCCACACAGATTCTGCCTTCAATGATGTGGTGCTTTGACGGATAATATCTTATTTTCCGGGTTAAAATTGTTCATTTTGTCTTCGCAAACTTCCAGGGAGAAGCTTAACAGTGTCTGACTGGCCACACAGATTTTGCGTTCAACGATGTGGTGCTTTAACAGATAATATCTTATTTTCCGGGTTAAAATGGTTGGTTTTGTCTTCGAAAATTTCTACGCCACGCAGATCTTGTGTTCAATGGTGTGGTATTTTGACAAAAAATATCTTATTTTCTGAGTTTTTGCGTTCAATGGTGTGGTATTTTGACAAACAACATTTTCCGGGTTGAAATGCTTCATTTGGTCTTTGAAAACTTTTAGGGAGAAACTTAACACTAACTGACTGGCCACACAGACTTTGCGTTCAATGGTGTGGTGCTTTCACAGATAATATCTTATTTTCCGTTTTAAAATGTTTTATTTTGTCTTCGCAAACTTCTAGGGAGAAGCTTAACAGTGTCTGACTGGGCACACAGATTTTGCGTTCAATGGTGTTATGCTTTGACAGATAATATTTTATTTTCCGAGTTAAAATGGTTCATTTTGTCTTCGAAAATTCCTAGGGAGAAGCTTTACACTAACTGGGTGGCCACACAGATTTTGCGTTCAATGGTGTGGTGCCCTGACAGATAATATCTTATTTTCCGGGTTAAAATGTTGCATTTTGTCTTCGCAAACTTCTAGGGAGAAGCTTAACAGCATCTGACTGGCCACACAGATTTTGCGTTCAATGGTGTGGTGCTTTGACAGATAATATCTTATTTTCCGGGTTAAAATGGTTAATTTTGTCTTCGAAAATTTCTAGGGAGAAGCTTAACAGTGTCTGGCTGGCCACACCGATTTTGCGTTAAATGGTGTGGTATTTTGACAGACAATATCTTATTTTTGGAGTTTTTGCGTTGAATGGTGTAGTATTTTGACAGACAACATCTTATTTTCCGGGCTGAAATGCTTCAGGTTTTCTTCGAAATTTTCTAGGGAAAAGCTTAACACTAACTGACTGGCCACACAGATTTTGCGTACAATGGTGTGGTATTGTGACAGACAATATCTTATTTTCCAGGTCAAAATGTTGCATTTTGTCTTCGCAAACTTCTAGGGAGAAGCTTAACAGTGTCTGACTGGCCACACAGATTTTCCGTTCAATGGTGTGGTGCTCTGACAGATAATATCTTTTTTTCCGGGTTAAAATGTTTTATTTTGTCTTCGCAAACTTCTAGGGAGAAGCTTAACAGTGTCTGACTGGGCACACAGATTTTGCGTTCAATGGTGTGGTGCTTTGACAGATAATATCTTATTTTCCGGGTTAAAATGGTTAATTTTGTCTTCGAAAATTTCTAGGGAGAAGCTTAACAGTGTCTGGCTGGCCACACCGATCTTGCGTTAAATGGTGTGGTATTTTGACAGACAATATCTTATTTTTGGAGTTTTTGCGTTGAATGGTGTAGTATTTTGACAGACAACATCTTATTTTCCGGGCTGAAATGCTTCAGGTTTTCTTCGAAATTTTCTAGGGAAAAGCTTAACACTAACTGACTGGCCACACAGATTTTGCGTACAATGGTGTGGTATTGTGACAGACAATATCTTATTTTCCAGGTCAAAATGTTGCATTTTGTCTTCGCAAACTTCTAGGGAGAAGCTTAACAGTGTCTGACTGGCCACACAGATTTTCCGTTCAATGGTGTGGTGCTCTGACAGATAATATCTTTTTTTCCGGGTTAAAATGTTTTATTTTGTCTTCGCAAACTTCTAGGGAGAAGCTTAACAGTGTCTGACTGGGCACACAGATTTTGCGTTCAATGGTGTGGTGCTTTGACAGATAATATCTTTTTTCCGAGTTAAAATGGTTCCTTTGTCTTCGAAAATTTCTAGGGAGAAACTTAACACTAACTGACTGGCCACCCAGGTTTTGCGTTCAATGGTGTGGTATTTTGACAGACAATATCTTATTTACCGGCTTAGAATGTTTTATTTTGTCTTCGCAAATTTCTAGGGAGAAGCTTAACAGTGTCTGACGGGCCACACAGATTTTGCGTTCAATGATGTGGTGCTTTGACAGATAATATCTTATTTTTCGGGTTAAAATGGTTCGTTTTGTCTTCGAAAATTTCTAGGGAGAAACTTCACACTTACTGACTGGCCACACAGATTTTGCGTTCAATGGTGTGGCGCTTTGACAGATAATATCTTATTTTCCGGGTTAAAATCGTTTATTTTGTCTTCGCAAACTTCTAGGGAGAAGCTTAACAGAGTCTGACGGGCCACACAGATTTTGCGTTCAATGATGTGGTGATCTGACAGATAATATCTTATTTTTCGGGT
This sequence comes from Brachypalpus laphriformis, assembly GCA_945910035.1. Taxonomy (NCBI): domain Eukaryota; kingdom Metazoa; phylum Arthropoda; class Insecta; order Diptera; family Syrphidae; genus Brachypalpus; species Brachypalpus laphriformis. Next base: position 114,437,370 of record OX246756.1, on the reverse strand, counting down.
TAAAATGGTTCGTTTTGTCTTCGAAAATTTCTAGGGAGAAGCTTAACACTAACTGACTCTCCACACAGATTTTGCGTTCAATGGTATGGTGCTCTGACAGATAATATCTTATTTTTCGGGTTAAAATGTTGCATTTTGTCTTCGCAAACTTCTAGGGAGAAGCATAACAGCATCTGACTGGCCACACAGATTTTGCGTTCAATGGTGTGGTGCTTTGACAGATAATATCTTATTTTCCGGGTTAAAATGGTTCATTTTGTCTTCGAAAATTTCTAGGGAGAAGCTTAACCGTGTCTGACTGGCCACACAGATCTTGCGTTAAATGGTGTGGTATTTTGACAGACAATATCTTATTTTTGGAGTTTTTGCGTTGAATGGTGTAGTATTTTGACAGACAACATCTTATTTTGCGGGCTGAAATGCTTCCGGTTTTCTTCGAAATTTTCCAAGGAAAAGCTTAACACTAACTGACTGGCCACACAGATTTTGCGTACAATGGTGTGGTATTTTGACAGACAATATCTTATTTTCCGGGTTAAAATGTAGCATTTTGTCTTCGCAAACTTCTAGGGAGAAGCTTAACAGTGTCTGACTGGGCACACAGATTTTGCGTTCAATGGTGTGGTGCTTTGACAGATAATATCTTATTTTCCTAGTTAAAGTGGTTCATTTTGTCTTCGAAAATTTCTAGGGAGAAACTTAACACTAACTGACTCTCCACCCAGATTTTGCGTTCAATGGTGTGGTATTTTGACAGACAATACCTTATTTACCGGCTTAGAATGTTTTATTTTGTTTTCGCAAACTTCTAGGGAGAAGCTTAACAGTGTCTGACTGGGCACACAGATTTTGCGTTCAATGGTGTGGTGCTTTGACAGATAATATCTTATTTTCCGGGTTAAAATGGCTCATTTTGTCTTCGCAAACTTCTAGGGAGAAGCTTAACAGCATCTGGCTGGCCACACAGATTTTGCGTTCAATGGTGTGGTGCTCTGACAGATAGTATCTTTTTTCCGGGTTAAAATGTTTTATTTTGTCTTCGCAAATTTCTAGAGAGAAGCTTAACAGTGTCTGACGGGCCACACAGATTTTGTGTTCAATGGTGTGGTGCTTTGACAGATAATATCTTATTTTCCGTTTTAAAATGTTCTATTTTGTCTTCGCAAATTTCTAGGGAGAAGCTTAACAGTGTCTGACTGGGCACACAGATTTTGCGTTCAATGGTGTGGTGCTTTGACAGATAATATCTTATTTTCCGGGTTAAAATGGTTCATTTTGTCTTCGAAAATTTCTAGGGAGAAACTTCACACTTACTGACTGGGCACACAGATTTTGCGTTCAATGGTGTGGTATTTTGACAGACAATATCTTATTTTCGGAGCTTTTGCGTTCAATGGTGTGGTATTTTGACAGACAACATCTTATTTTACGGGTTGAAATGCTTCATTTTGTCTTCGAAAATTTCTAGTTAGAAGCTTAACACTAACTGACTGCCCACACATATTTTGCGTTCAATGGTGTGGTATTTTGACAGGCAATATTTTATTTTCGGAGTTTTTGCGGTCAATGATGTGGTATCTTGACAGACAACATTTTATGTTCCAGGTTGCAATGCTTCATTTTTTCTTCGAAAATATCTAGGGAGAAGCTTAACACTAACTGACTGGATACGCAGACTTTGCATTCAATGGTGTGGTGCTTTGACAGATAATATCTTATTTTCCGTTTTAAAATGTTCTATTTTGTCTTCGCAAATTTCTAGGGAGAAGCTTAACAGTGTCTGACTGGGCACACAGATTTTGCGTTCAATGGTGTGGTGCTTTGACAGATAATATCTTATTTTCCGGGTTAAAATGGTTCATTTTGTCTTCGAAAATTTCTAGGGAGAAACTTCACACTTACTGACTGGGCACACAGATTTTGCGTTCAATGGTGTGGTATTTTGACAGACAATATCTTATTTTCGGAGCTTTTGCGTTCAATGGTGTGGTATTTTGACAGACAACATCTTATTTTACGGGTTGAAATGCTTCATTTTGTCTTCGAAAATTTCTAGCGAGAAGCTTTACAATAACTGACTGGCCACACAGATTTTGCTTTCAATGGTGTGGTGCTTTGACAGATAATATCTTATTTTCCGGGTTAAAATGGTTCATTTTGTCTTCGCAAACTTCCAGGGAGAAGCTTAACAGTGTCTGACGGGCCACACAGATTTTGTGTTCAATGGTGTGGTGCTTTGACAGATAATATCTTATTTTCCGTTTTAAAATGTTCTATTTTGTCTTCGCAAATTTCTAGGGAGAAGCTTAACCGTGTCTGACTGGGCACACAGATCTTGTGTTCAATGGTGTGGTATTTTGACAGATAATGTCTTATTTTCGGAGTTTTTGCGTTCAATGGTGTGGTATTTTGACAAACAACATTTTCCGGGTTGAAATGCTTCATTTGGTCTTTGAAAACTTCTAGGGAGAAACTTAGCACTAACTTCCTGGCCACACAGATTTTGCGTTCAATGGTGTGGTGCTTTGACAAATAATATCTTATTTTCCGTTTAAAATGTTCTATTTTGTCTTCGCAAATTTCTAGGGAGAAGCTTAGCAGTGTCTGACTGGGCACACAGATTTTGCGTTCAATGGTGTGGTGCTTTGACCGATAATATCCTATTTTCCAGGTTAAAATGGTTCATTTTGTCTTCGAAAATTTCTAGGGAGAAACTTAACACTAACTGACTGGCCACACAGATTTTGTTTTCAATGGTGTGGTGCTCTGACAGATAATATCTTATTTTCCGGGTTAAAATGTTGCATTTTGTCTTCGCAAACTTCTAGGGAGAAGCTTAACAGCATCTGACTGGCCACACAGATTTTGCGTTCAATGGTGTGGTGCTTTGACAGATAATATCTTATTTTCCGGGTTAAAATGGTTCATTTTGTCTTCGAAAATTTCTAGGGAGAAGCTTAACAGTGTCTGACTGGCCACACAGATCTTGCGTTAAATGGTGTGGTATTTTGTCAGATAATATATTATTTTTGGAGTTTTTGCGTTGAATGGTGTAGTATTTTGACAGACAGCATCTTATTTTCCGGGTTCAGATGCTTCATGTTGTCTTCGAAAATTTTTAGGGAAAAGCTTAACACTAACTGACTGGCCACACAGATTTTGCTTTCAATGGTGTGGTGCTCTGACAGATAATATCTTATTTTCCGGGTTAAAATGTAGCATTTTGTCTTCGCAAACTTCTAGGGAGAAGCTTAACAGTGTCTGACTGGCCACACAGATTTTGCGTTCACTAGTGTGGTGCTCTGACAGATAATATCTTTTTTTCCGGGTTGAAATGTTTTATTTTGTCTTCGCAAACTTCTAGGGAGAACCTTTACAGTGTCTGACTGGGCACACAGATTTTGCGTTCAATGGTGTGGTGATTTGACAGATAATATCTTTTTTTCCGAGTTAAAATTGTTCATTTTGTCTTCGAAAATTTCTAGGGAGAAACTTAACACTAACTGACTGGCCACCCAGATTTTGCGTTCAATGGTGTGGTATTTTGACAGACAATATCTTATTTACCGGCTTAGAATGTTTTATTTTGTTTTCGTAAACTTCTAGGGAGAAGGTTAACAGTGTCTGACGGGCCACACAGATTTTGCGTTCAATGATGTGGTGCTTTGACAGATAATATCTTATTTTCCGGGTTAAAATGGTTGGTTTTGTCTTCGAAAATTTCTAGGGAGAAACTTCACACTTACTGACTGGCCACACAGATTTTGCGTTCAATGGTGTGGCGCTTTGACAGATAGTTTCTTATTTTCGGAGTTTTTGCGTTCAATGGTGTGGTATTTTGACAGACAATATCTTATTTTCGGAGATTTTGCGTCCAATGTTGTGGTATTTTGACAGACAACATCTTATTTTCTGGGGTGAAATGCTTCATTTGGTCTTTGAAAATTTCTAGGGAGAAGCTTAACACTAGCTGACTGGCCACACAGATTTTGCGTTCAATGGTGTGGTATTTCGACAGACAGCAACTTATTTTCCGAGTTTTTGCGTTCAATGGTGTGGTATTTTGACAGACAACATCTTATTTTCTGGGGTGAAATGTTTCATTTGGTTTTTGAAAATTTCTATGGAGAAGCTTAACACTAACTGACTGGCCACACAGATTTTGCGTTCAATGGTGTGGTATTTTGACAGACAGTAACTTATTTTCTGAGTTTTTGCGTTCAATGGTGTGGTATTTTGACAGACAACATCTTATTTTCTGGGTTGAAATTCTTCATTTGGTCTTTGAAAATTTCTAGGCAGAAGCTTAATACTAACTGACTGGCCACACAGATTTTGCGTTCAATGGTGTGGTGCTCTGACAGATAATACCTTATTTACTGACTTAGAATGCTTCATTTTGTCTTCGAAAATTTCTAGGGGAAGCTTTACACTAACTGACTGGCCACACAGATTTTGCGTTCAATGGTGTGGCGCTTTGACAGATAATATCTTATTTTCCGGGTTAAAATGGTTCATTTTGTCTTCGCAAACTTCTAGGGAGAAGCTTAAGAGTGTCTGACTGGCCACACAGATTTTGCGTTCAATGGTGTGGTGCTTTGACAGATAATATCTTAATTTCCGGGTTAAAATGGTTCGTTTTGTCTTCGAAAATTTCTAGGCCACACAGATCTTGTGTTCAATGGTGTGGTATTTTGACAGATATTATCTTATTTTCGGAGTTTTTGCATTCAATGGTGTGGTATTTTGACAGACAATATCTTATTTTCGGAGCTTTTGCGTTCAATGGTGTGGTATTTTGACAGACAACATCTAATTCTCTGGGGTGAAATGCTTCATTTGGTCTTTGAAAATTTCTAGGGAGAAGCTTAACACTAACTGACTCTCCACACAAATTTTGCGTTCAATGGTATGGTGCTCTGACAGATAATATCTTATTTTTCGGGTTAAAATGTTGCATTTTGTCTTCGCAAACTTCTAGGGAGAAGCTTAACAGCATCTGGCTGGCCACACAGATTTTGCGTTCAATGGTGTGGTGCTTTGACAGATAATATCTTATTTTCCGGGTTAAAATGGTTCATTTTGTCTTCGAAAATTTCTAGGGAGAAGCTTAACAGTGTCTGATTGGCCACACAGATCTTGCGTTAAATGGTGTGGTATTTTGACAGACAATATCTTATTTTTGAAGCTTTTGCGGTGAATGGTGTAGTATTTTGACAGACAACATCTTATTTTCCGGGTTGAAATGCTTCATTTTTTCTTCGAAAATTTTTAGGGAAAAGCTTAACACTAACTGACTGGCCACACAGATTTTGCGTACAATGGTGTGGTATTTTGACAGACAATATCTTATTTTCCGGTTAAATTGTAGCATTTTGTCTTCGCAAACTTCTACGGAGAAGCTTAACAGTGTCTGACCGGCCACACAGATTTTGCGTACAATGGTGTGGTGCTCTGACAGATAATATCTTATTTTCCGGGTTAAAATGCATTTTGTCTTCGCAAACTTCTAGGGAGAAGCTTAACAGTGTCTGACTGGGAACACAGATTTTGCGTTCAATGGTGTGGTGATCTGACAGATAATATCTTTTTTCCGGGTTAAAATGTTTTATTTTGTCTTCGCAAACTTCTAGGGAGAAGCTTAACAGTGTCTGACTGGCCACACAGATTTTGCGTTCAATGGTGTGGTGCTTTGACAGATAATATCTTATTTTCCGAGTTAAAGTGGTTCATTTTGTCTTCGAAAATTTCTAGGGAGAAACTTAACACTAACTGACTCTCCACCCAGATTTTGCGTTCAATGGTGTGGTATTTTGACAGACAATACCTTATTTACCGGCTTAGAATGTTTTATTTTGTTTTCGCAAACTTCTAGGGAGAAGCTTAACAGTGTCTGACTGGCCACACAGATTTGGCGTTCAATGGTGTGGTGCTTTGACAGATAATATCTTACTTTCCTGGTTAAAATGGTTCATTTTGTCTTCGCAAACTTCTAGGGAGAAGCTTAACAGTGTCTGACGGGCCAAACAGATTTTGCGTTCAGTGGTGTGGTGCTTTGACAGATGATATCTTATTTTCCGGGTTAAAATGGTTCGTTTTGTCTTCGAAAATTTCTAGGGAGAAACTTCACACTTACTGACTGGCCACACAGATTTTGCGTTCAATGTTGTGGGGCTTTGACAGATAGTATCTTACTTTCCGGGTTAAAATGGTTCATTATGTCTTCGCAAACTTCTAGGGAGAAGCTTAACCGTGTCTGACGGGCCAAACAGATTTTGCGTTCAATGGTGTGGTGCTTTGACAGATAATATCTTATTTTCCGGGTTAAAATGGTTCGTTTTGTCTTCGAAAATTTCTAGGCCACACAGATCTTGTGTTCAATGGTGTGGTATTTTGACAGATAGCATCCTATTTTCGGAGTTTTTGCGTTCAATGGTGTGGTATTTTGACAGACAATATCTTAATTTCGGAGCTTTTGCGTTCAATGGTGTGGTATCTTGACAGACAACATCTTATTTTACGGGTTGAAATGCTTCATTTTGTCTTCGAAAATTTCTAGGGAGAAGCTTTACACTAACTGACTGGCCACACAGATTTTGCGTTCAATGGTGTGGTGCTTTGACAGATAATATCTTATTTTCCGGGTTAAAATGGTTCATTTTGTCTTCGCAAACTTCCAGGGAGAAGCTTAACAGTGTCTGACGGGACACACAGATTTTGCGTTCAATTGTGTGGTGCTTTGACAGATAATATCTTATTTTCCGGTTTAAAATGGTTGGTCTTGTCTTCGAAAATTTCTACGCCACACAGATCTTGTGTTCAATGGTGTGGTATTTTGACAGATAATATCTTATTTTCGGAGTTTTTGCGTTCAATGGTGTGGTATTTTGACAAACAACATTTTCCGGGTTGAAATGCTTCATTTGGTCTTTGAAAACTTCTAGGGAGAAACTTGACACTAACTGCCTGGCCACACAGATTTTGCGTTCAATGATGTGGTGCTTTGACAGATAATATCTTATTTTCCGTTTTAAAATGTTCTATTTTGTCTTCGCAAATTTCTAGGGAGAAGCTTAACAGTGTCTGACTGGGCACACAGATTTTGCGTTCAATGGTGTGGTGCTTTGACCGATAATATCTTATTTTCCAAGTTAAAATGGTTCATTTTGTCTTCGAAAATTTCTAGGGAGAAACTTAACACAAACTGACTGGCCACACAGATTTTGCTTTCAATGGTGTGGTGCTCTGACAGATAATATCTTATTTACTTGCTTAGAATGTTTTATTTTGTATTCGCAAACTTCTAGGGAGAAGCTTAACAGTGTCTGACTGGCCACACAGATTTTGCGTTCACTAGTGTGGTGCTCTGACAGATAATATCTTTTTTTCCGGGTTAAAATGTAGCATTTTGTCTTCGCAAACTTCTAGGGAGAAGCTTAACAGTGTCTGACTGGCCACACAGATTTTGCGTTCACTAGTGTGGTGCTCTGACAGATAATATCTTTTTTTCCGGGTTGAAATGTTTTATTTTGTCTTCGCAAACTTCTAGGGAGAACCTTTACAGTGTCTGACTGGGCACACAGATTTTGCGTTCAATGGTGTGGTGATTTGACAGATAATATCTTTTTTTCCGAGTTAAAATTGTTCATTTTGTCTTCGAAAATTTCTAGGGAGAAACTTAACACTAACTGACTGGCCACCCAGATTTTGCGTTCAATGGTGTGGTATTTTGACAGACAATATCTTATTTACCGGCTTAGAATGTTTTATTTTGTTTTCGCAAACTTCTAGGGAGAAGGTTAACAGTGTCTGACGGGCCACACAGATTTTGCGTTCAATGATGTGGTGCTTTGACAGATAATATCTTATTTTCCGGGTTAAAATGGTTGGTTTTGTCTTCGAAAATTTCTAGGGAGAAACTTCACACTTACTGACTGGCCACACAGATTTTGCGTTCAATGGTGTGGCGCTTTGACAGATAGTTTCTTATTTTCGGAGTTTTTGCGTTCAATGGTGTGGTATTTTGACAGACAATATCTTATTTTCGGAGATTTTGCGTCCAATGTTGTGGTATTTTGACAGACAACATCTTATTTTCTGGGGTGAAATGCTTCATTTGGTCTTTGAAAATTTCTAGGGAGAAGCTTAACACTAGCTGACTGGCCACACAGATTTTGCGTTCAATGGTGTGGTATTTCGACAGACAGCAACTTATTTTCCGAGTTTTTGCGTTCAATGGTGTGGTATTTTGACAGACAACATCTTATTTTCTGGGGTGAAATGTTTCATTTGGTTTTTGAAAATTTCTATGGAGAAGCTTAACACTAACTAACTGGCCACACAGATTTTGCGTTCAATGGTGTGGTATTTTGACAGACAGTAACTTATTTTCTGAGTTTTTGCGTTCAATGGTGTGGTATTTTGACAGACAACATCTTATTTTCTGGGTTGAAATGCTTCATTTGGTCTTTGAAAATTTCTAGGCAGAAGCTTAATACTAACTGACTGGCCACACAGATTTTGCGTTCAATGGTGTGGTGCTCTGACAGATAATACCTTATTTACTGACTTAGAATGCTTCATTTTGTCTTCGAAAATTTCTAGGGGAAGCTTTACACTAACTGACTGGCCACACAGATTTTGCGTTCAATGGTGTGGCGCTTTGACAGATAATATCTTATTTTCCGGGTTAAAATGGTTCATTTTGTCTTCGCAAACTTCTAGGGAGAAGCTTAAGAGTGTCTGACTGGCCACACAGATTTTGCGTTCAATGGTGTGGTGCTTTGACAGATAATATCTTAATTTCCGGGTTAAAATGGTTCGTTTTGTCTTCGAAAATTTCTAGGCCACACAGATCTTGTGTTCAATGGTGTGGTATTTTGACAGATATTATCTTATTTTCGGAGTTTTTGCATTCAATGGTGTGGTATTTTGACAGACAATATCTTATTTTCGGAGCTTTTGCGTTCAATGGTGTGGTATTTTGACAGACAACATCTAATTCTCTGGGGTGAAATGCTTCATTTGGTCTTTGAAAATTTCTAGGGAGAAGCTTAACACTAACTGACTCTCCACACAAATTTTGCGTTCAATGGTATGGTGCTCTGACAGATAATATCTTATTTTTCGGGTTAAAATGTTGCATTTTGTCTTCGCAAACTTCTAGGGAGAAGCTTAACAGCATCTGGCTGGCCACACAGATTTTGCGTTCAATGGTGTGGTGCTTTGACAGATAATATCTTATTTTCCGGGTTAAAATGGTTCATTTTGTCTTCGAAAATTTCTAGGGAGAAGCTTAACAGTGTCTGATTGGCCACACAGATCTTGCGTTAAATGGTGTGGTATTTTGACAGACAATATCTTATTTTTGAAGCTTTTGCGGTGAATGGTGTAGTATTTTGACAGACAACATCTTATTTTCCGGGTTGAAAAGCTTCATTTTTTCTTCGAAAATTTTTAGGGAAAAGCTTAACACTAACTGACTGGCCACACAGATTTTGCTTTCAATGGTGTGGTGCTCTGACAGATAATATCTTATTTTCCGGGTTAAAATGTAGCATTTTGTCTTCGCAAACTTCTAGGGAGAAGCTTAACAGTGTCTGACTGGCCACACAGATTTTGCGTTCACTAGTGTGGTGCTCTGACAGATAATATCTTTTTTTCCGGGTTGAAATGTTTTATTTTGTCTTCGCAAACTTCTAGGGAGAACCTTTACAGTGTCTGACTGGGCACACAGATTTTGCGTTCAATGGTGTGGTGATTTGACAGATAATATCTTTTTTTCCGAGTTAAAATTGTTCATTTTGTCTTCGAAAATTTCTAGGGAGAAACTTAACACTAACTGACTGGCCACCCAGATTTTGCGTTCAATGGTGTGGTATTTTGACAGACAATATCTTATTTACCGGCTTAGAATGTTTTATTTTGTTTTCGCAAACTTCTAGGGAGAAGCTTAACAGTGTCTGACTGGGCACACAGATTTGGCGTTCAATGGTGTGGTGCTTTGACAGATAATATCTTACTTTCCTGGTTAAAATGGTTCATTTTGTCTTCGCAAACTTCTAGGGAGAAGCTTAACAGTGTCTGACGGGCCAAACAGATTTTGCGTTCAGTGGTGTGGTGCTTTGACAGATGATATCTTATTTTCCGGGTTAAAATGGTTCGTTTTGTCTTCGAAAATTTCTAGGGAGAAACTTCACACTTACTGACTGGCCACACAGATTTTGCGTTCAATGTTGTGGGGCTTTGACAGATAGTATCTTACTTTCCGGGTTAAAATGGTTCATTATGTCTTCGCAAACTTCTAGGGAGAAGCTTAACCGTGTCTGACGGGCCAAACAGATTTTGCGTTCAATGGTGTGGTGCTTTGACAGATAATATCTTATTTTCCGGGTTAAAATGGTTCGTTTTGTCTTCGAAAATTTCTAGGCCACACAGATCTTGTGTTCAATGGTGTGGTATTTTGACAGATAGCATCCTATTTTCGGAGTTTTTGCGTTCAATGGTGTGGTATATTGACAGACAATATCTTAATTTCGGAGCTTTTGCGTTCAATGGTGTGGTATCTTGACAGACAACATCTTATTTTACGGGTTGAAATGCTTCATTTTGTCTTCGAAAATTTCTAGGGAGAAGCTTTACACTAACTGACTGGCCACACAGATTTTGCGTTCAATGGTGTGGTGCTTTGACAGATAATATCTTATTTTCCGGGTTAAAATGGTTCATTTTGTCTTCGCAAACTTCCAGGGAGAAGCTTAACAGTGTCTGACGGGACACACAGATTTTGCGTTCAATTGTGTGGTGCTTTGACAGATAATATCTTATTTTCCGGTTTAAAATGGTTGGTCTTGTCTTCGAAAATTTCTACGCCACACAGATCTTGTGTTCAATGGTGTGGTATTTTGACAGATAATATCTTATTTTCGGAGTTTTTGCGTTCAATGGTGTGGTATTTTGACAAACAACATTTTCCGGGTTGAAATGCTTCATTTGGTCTTTGAAAACTTCTAGGGAGAAACTTGACACTAACTGCCTGGCCACACAGATTTTGCGTTCAATGATGTGGTGCTTTGACAGATAATATCTTATTTTCCGTTTTAAAATGTTCTATTTTGTCTTCGCAAATTTCTAGGACGAAGCTTAACAGTGTCTGACTGGGCACACAGATTTTGCGTTCAATGGTGTGGTGCTTTGACCGATAATATCTTATTTTCCAAGTTAAAATGGTTCATTTTGTCTTCGAAAATTTCTAGGGAGAAACTTAACACAAACTGACTGGCCACACAGATTTTGCTTTCAATGGTGTGGTGCTCTGACAGATAATATCTTATTTACTTGCTTAGAATGTTTTATTTTGTATTCGCAAACTTCTAGGGAGAAGCTTAACAGTGTCTGACTGGCCACACAGATTTTGCGTTCACTAGTGTGGTGCTCTGACAGATAATATCTTTTTTTCCGGGTTAAAATGTAGCATTTTGTCTTCGCAAACTTCTAGGGAGAAGCTTAACAGTGTCTGACTGGCCACACAGATTTTGCGTTCACTAGTGTGGTGCTCTGACAGATAATATCTTTTTTTCCGGGTTGAAATGTTTTATTTTGTCTTCGCAAACTTCTAGGGAGAACCTTTACAGTGTCTGACTGGGCACACAGATTTTGCGTTCAATGGTGTGGTGATTTGACAGATAATATCTTTTTTTCCGAGTTAAAATTGTTCATTTTGTCTTCGAAAATTTCTAGGGAGAAACTTAACACTAACTGACTGGCCACCCAGATTTTGCGTTCAATGGTGTGGTATTTTGACAGACAATATCTTATTTACCGGCTTAGAATGTTTTATTTTGTTTTCGCAAACTTCTAGGGAGAAGGTTAACAGTGTCTGACGGGCCACACAGATTTTGCGTTCAATGATGTGGTGCTTTGACAGATAATATCTTATTTTCCGGGTTAAAATGGTTGGTTTTGTCTTCGAAAATTTCTAGGGAGAAACTTCACACTTACTGACTGGCCACACAGATTTTGCGTTCAATGGTGTGGCGCTTTGACAGATAGTTTCTTATTTTCGGAGTTTTTGCGTTCAATGGTGTGGTATTTTGACAGACAATATCTTATTTTCGGAGATTTTGCGTCCAATGTTGTGGTATTTTGACAGACAACATCTTATTTTCTGGGGTGAAATGCTTCATTTGGTCTTTGAAAATTTCTAGGGAGAAGCTTAACACTAGCTGACTGGCCACACAGATTTTGCGTTCAATGGTGTGGTATTTCGACAGACAGCAACTTATTTTCCGAGTTTTTGCGTTCAATGGTGTGGTATTTTGACAGACAACATCTTATTTTCTGGGGTGAAATGTTTCATTTGGTTTTTGAAAATTTCTATGGAGAAGCTTAACACTAACTAACTGGCCACACAGATTTTGCGTTCAATGGTGTGGTATTTTGACAGACAGTAACTTATTTTCTGAGTTTTTGCGTTCAATGGTGTGGTATTTTGACAGACAACATCTTATTTTCTGGGTTGAAATGCTTCATTTGGTCTTTGAAAATTTCTAGGCAGAAGCTTAATACTAACTGACTGGCCACACAGATTTTGCGTTCAATGGTGTGGTGCTCTGACAGATAATACCTTATTTACTGACTTAGAATGCTTCATTTTGTCTTCGAAAATTTCTAGGGGAAGCTTTACACTAACTGACTGGCCACACAGATTTTGCGTTCAATGGTGTGGCGCTTTGACAGATAATATCTTATTTTCCGGGTTAAAATGGTTCATTTTGTCTTCGCAAACTTCTAGGGAGAAGCTTAAGAGTGTCTGACTGGCCACACAGATTTTGCGTTCAATGGTGTGGTGCTTTGACAGATAATATCTTAATTTCCGGGTTAAAATGGTTCGTTTTGTCTTCGAAAATTTCTAGGCCACACAGATCTTGTGTTCAATGGTGTGGTATTTTGACAGATATTATCTTATTTTCGGAGTTTTTGCATTCAATGGTGTGGTATTTTGACAGACAATATCTTATTTTCGGAGCTTTTGCGTTCAATGGTGTGGTATTTTGACAGACAACATCTAATTCTCTGGGGTGAAATGCTTCATTTGGTCTTTGAAAATTTCTAGGGAGAAGCTTAACACTAACTGACTCTCCACACAAATTTTGCGTTCAATGGTATGGTGCTCTGACAGATAATATCTTATTTTTCGGGTTAAAATGTTGCATTTTGTCTTCGCAAACTTCTAGGGAGAAGCTTAACAGCATCTGGCTGGCCACACAGATTTTGCGTTCAATGGTGTGGTGCTTTGACAGATAATATCTTATTTTCCGGGTTAAAATGGTTCATTTTGTCTTCGAAAATTTCTAGGGAGAAGCTTAACAGTGTCTGATTGGCCACACAGATCTTGCGTTAAATGGTGTGGTATTTTGACAGACAATATCTTATTTTTGAAGCTTTTGCGGTGAATGGTGTAGTATTTTGACAGACAACATCTTATTTTCCGGGTTGAAATGCTTCATTTTTTCTTCGAAAATTTTTAGGGAAAAGCTTAACACTAACTGACTGGCCACACAGATTTTGCTTTCAATGGTGTGGTGCTCTGACAGATAATATCTTATTTTCCGGGTTAAAATGTAGCATTTTGTCTTCGCAAACTTCTAGGGAGAAGCTTAACAGTGTCTGACTGGCCACACAGATTTTGCGTTCACTAGTGTGGTGCTCTGACAGATAATATCTTTTTTTCCGGGTTGAAATGTTTTATTTTGTCTTCGCAAACTTCTAGGGAGAACCTTTACAGTGTCTGACTGGGCACACAGATTTTGCGTTCAATGGTGTGGTGATTTGACAGATAATATCTTTTTTTCCGAGTTAAAATTGTTCATTTTGTCTTCGAAAATTTCTAGGGAGAAACTTAACACTAACTGACTGGCCACCCAGATTTTGCGTTCAATGGTGTGGTATTTTGACAGACAATATCTTATTTACCGGCTTAGAATGTTTTATTTTGTTTTCGCAAACTTCTAGGGAGAAGCTTAACAGTGTCTGACTGGGCACACAGATTTGGCGTTCAATGGTGTGGTGCTTTGACAGATAATATCTTACTTTCCTGGTTAAAATGGTTCATTTTGTCTTCGCAAACTTCTAGGGAGAAGCTTAACAGTGTCTGACGGGCCAAACAGATTTTGCGTTCAGTGGTGTGGTGCTTTGACAGATGATATCTTATTTTCCGGGTTAAAATGGTTCGTTTTGTCTTCGAAAATTTCTAGGGAGAAACTTCACACTTACTGACTGGCCACACAGATTTTGCGTTCAATGTTGTGGGGCTTTGACAGATAGTATCTTACTTTCCGGGTTAAAATGGTTCATTATGTCTTCGCAAACTTCTAGGGAGAAGCTTAACCGTGTCTGACGGGCCAAACAGATTTTGCGTTCAATGGTGTGGTGCTTTGACAGATAATATCTTATTTTCCGGGTTAAAATGGTTCGTTTTGTCTTCGAAAATTTCTAGGCCACACAGATCTTGTGTTCAATGGTGTGGTATTTTGACAGATAGCATCCTATTTTCGGAGTTTTTGCGTTCAATGGTGTGGTATATTGACAGACAATATCTTAATTTCGGAGCTTTTGCGTTCAATGGTGTGGTATCTTGACAGACAACATCTTATTTTACGGGTTGAAATGCTTCATTTTGTCTTCGAAAATTTCTAGGGAGAAGCTTTACACTAACTGACTGGCCACACAGATTTTGCGTTCAATGGTGTGGTGCTTTGACAGATAATATCTTATTTTCCGGGTTAAAATGGTTCATTTTGTCTTCGCAAACTTCCAGGGAGAAGCTTAACAGTGTCTGACGGGACACACAGATTTTGCGTTCAATTGTGTGGTGCTTTGACAGATAATATCTTATTTTCCGGTTTAAAATGGTTGGTCTTGTCTTCGAAAATTTCTACGCCACACAGATCTTGTGTTCAATGGTGTGGTATTTTGACAGATAATATCTTATTTTCGGAGTTTTTGCGTTCAATGGTGTGGTATTTTGACAAACAACATTTTCCGGGTTGAAATGCTTCATTTGGTCTTTGAAAACTTCTAGGGAGAAACTTGACACTAACTGCCTGGCCACACAGATTTTGCGTTCAATGATGTGGTGCTTTGACAGATAATATCTTATTTTCCGTTTTAAAATGTTCTATTTTGTCTTCGCAAATTTCTAGGGAGAAGCTTAACAGTGTCTGACTGGGCACACAGATTTTGCGTTCAATGGTGTGGTGCTTTGACCGATAATATCTTATTTTCCAAGTTAAAATGGTTCATTTTGTCTTCGAAAATTTCTAGGGAGAAACTTAACACAAACTGACTGGCCACACAGATTTTGCTTTCAATGGTGTGGTGCTCTGACAGATAATATCTTATTTACTTGCTTAGAATGTTTTATTTTGTATTCGCAAACTTCTAGGGAGAAGCTTAACAGTGTCTGACTGGCCACACAGATTTTGCGTTCACTAGTGTGGTGCTCTGACAGATAATATCTTTTTTTCCGGGTTAAAATGTAGCATTTTGTCTTCGCAAACTTCTAGGGAGAAGCTTAACAGTGTCTGACTGGCCACACAGATTTTGCGTTCACTAGTGTGGTGCTCTGACAGATAATATCTTTTTTTCCGGGTTGAAATGTTTTATTTTGTCTTCGCAAACTTCTAGGGAGAACCTTTACAGTGTCTGACTGGGCACACAGATTTTGCGTTCAATGGTGTGGTGATTTGACAGATAATATCTTTTTTTCCGAGTTAAAATTGTTCATTTTGTCTTCGAAAATTTCTAGGGAGAAACTTAACACTAACTGACTGGCCACCCAGATTTTGCGTTCAATGGTGTGGTATTTTGACAGACAATATCTTATTTACCGGCTTAGAATGTTTTATTTTGTTTTCGCAAACTTCTAGGGAGAAGGTTAACAGTGTCTGACGGGCCACACAGATTTTGCGTTCAATGATGTGGTGCTTTGACAGATAATATCTTATTTTCCGGGTTAAAATGGTTGGTTTTGTCTTCGAAAATTTCTAGGGAGAAACTTCACACTTACTGACTGGCCACACAGATTTTGCGTTCAATGGTGTGGCGCTTTGACAGATAGTTTCTTATTTTCGGAGTTTTTGCGTTCAATGGTGTGGTATTTTGACAGACAATATCTTATTTTCGGAGATTTTGCGTCCAATGTTGTGGTATTTTGACAGACAACATCTTATTTTCTGGGGTGAAATGCTTCATTTGGTCTTTGAAAATTTCTAGGGAGAAGCTTAACACTAGCTGACTGGCCACACAGATTTTGCGTTCAATGGTGTGGTATTTCGACAGACAGCAACTTATTTTCCGAGTTTTTGCGTTCAATGGTGTGGTATTTTGACAGACAACATCTTATTTTCTGGGGTGAAATGTTTCATTTGGTTTTTGAAAATTTCTATGGAGAAGCTTAACACTAACTGACTGGCCACACAGATTTTGCGTTCAATGGTGTGGTATTTTGACAGACAGTAACTTATTTTCTGAGTTTTTGCGTTCAATGGTGTGGTATTTTGACAGACAACATCTTATTTTCTGGGTTGAAATGCTTCATTTGGTCTTTGAAAATTTCTAGGCAGAAGCTTAATACTAACTGACTCCCCACACAGATTTTGCGTTCAATGGTGTGGTGCTCTGACAGATAATACCTTATTTACTGACTTAGAATGCTTCATTTTGTCTTCGAAAATTTCTAGGGGAAGCTTTACACTAACTGACTGGCCACACAGATTTTGCGTTCAATGGTGTGGCGCTTTGACAGATAATATCTTATTTTCCGGGTTAAAATGGTTCATTTTGTCTTCGCAAACTTCTAGGGAGAAGCTTAAGAGTGTCTGACTGGCCACACAGATTTTGCGTTCAATGGTGTGGTGCTTTGACAGATAATATCTTAATTTCCGGGTTAAAATGGTTCGTTTTGTCTTCGAAAATTTCTAGGCCACACAGATCTTGTGTTCAATGGTGTGGTATTTTGACAGATATTATCTTATTTTCGGAGTTTTTGCATTCAATGGTGTGGTATTTTGACAGACAATATCTTATTTTCGGAGCTTTTGCGTTCAATGGTGTGGTATTTTGACAGACAACATCTAATTCTCTGGGGTGAAATGCTTCATTTGGTCTTTGAAAATTTCTAGGGAGAAGCTTAACACTAACTGACTCTCCACACAAATTTTGCGTTCAATGGTATGGTGCTCTGACAGATAATATCTTATTTTTCGGGTTAAAATGTTGCATTTTGTCTTCGCAAACTTCTAGGGAGAAGCTTAACAGCATCTGGCTGGCCACACAGATTTTGCGTTCAATGGTGTGGTGCTTTGACAGATAATATCTTATTTTCCGGGTTAAAATGGTTCATTTTGTCTTCGAAAATTTCTAGGGAGAAGCTTAACAGTGTCTGATTGGCCACACAGATCTTGCGTTAAATGGTGTGGTATTTTGACAGACAATATCTTATTTTTGAAGCTTTTGCGGTGAATGGTGTAGTATTTTGACAGACAACATCTTATTTTCCGGGTTGAAATGCTTCATTTTTTCTTCGAAAATTTTTAGGGAAAAGCTTAACACTAACTGACTGGCCACACAGGTTTTGCGTACAATGGTGTGGTATTTTGACAGACAATATCTTATTTTCCGGGTTAAATTGTAGCATTTTGTCTTCGCAAACTTCTACGGAGAAGCTTAACAGTGTCTGACCGGCCACACAGATTTTGCGTACAATGGTGTGGTGCTCTGACAGATAATATCTTATTTTCCGGGTTAAAATGCATTTTGTCTTCGCAAACTTCTAGGGAGAAGCTTAACAGTGTCTGACTGGGAACACAGATTTTGCGTTCAATGGTGTGGTGATCTGACAGATAATATCTTTTTTCCGGGTTAAAATGTTTTATTTTGTCTTCGCAAACTTCTAGGGAGAAGCTTAACAGTGTCTGACTGGCCACACAGATTTTGCGTTCAATGGTGTGGTGCTTTGACAGATAATATCTTATTTTCCGAGTTAAAGTGGTTCATTTTGTCTTCGAAAATTTCTAGGGAGAAACTTAACACTAACTGACTCTCCACCCAGATTTTGCGTTCAATGGTGTGGTATTTTGACAGACAATACCTTATTTACCGGCTTAGAATGTTTTATTTTGTTATCGCAAACTTCTAGGGAGAAGCTTAACAGTGTCTGACTGGGCACACAGATTTGGCGTTCAATGGTGTGGTGCTTTGACAGATAATATCTTACTTTCCTGGTTAAAATGGTTCATTTTGTCTTCGCAAACTTCTAGGGAGAAGCTTAACAGTGTCTGACGGGCCAAACAGATTTTGCGTTCAGTGGTGTGGTGCTTTGACAGATGATATCTTATTTTCCGGGTTAAAATGGTTCGTTTTGTCTTCGAAAATTTCTAGGGAGAAACTTCACACTTACTGACTGGCCACACAGATTTTGCGTTCAATGTTGTGGGGCTTTGACAGATAGTATCTTACTTTCCGGGTTAAAATGGTTCATTATGTCTTCGCAAACTTCTAGGGAGAAGCTTAACCGTGTCTGACGGGCCAAACAGATTTTGCGTTCAATGGTGTGGTGCTTTGACAGATAATATCTTATTTTCCGGGTTAAAATGGTTCGTTTTGTCTTCGAAAATTTCTAGGCCACACAGATCTTGTGTTCAATGGTGTGGTATTTTGACAGATAGCATCCTATTTTCGGAGTTTTTGCGTTCAATGGTGTGGTATTTTGACAGACAATATCTTAATTTCGGAGCTTTTGCGTTCAATGGTGTGGTATCTTGACAGACAACATCTTATTTTACGGGTTGAAATGCTTCATTTTGTCTTCGAAAATTTCTAGGGAGAAGCTTTACACTAACTGACTGGCCACACAGATTTTGCGTTCAATGGTGTGGTGCTTTGACAGATAATATCTTATTTTCCGGGTTAAAATGGTTCATTTTGTCTTCGCAAACTTCCAGGGAGAAGCTTAACAGTGTCTGACGGGACACACAGATTTTGCGTTCAATTGTGTGGTGCTTTGACAGATAATATCTTATTTTCCGGTTTAAAATGGTTGGTCTTGTCTTCGAAAATTTCTACGCCACACAGATCTTGTGTTCAATGGTGTGGTATTTTGACAGATAATATCTTATTTTCGGAGTTTTTGCGTTCAATGGTGTGGTATTTTGACAAACAACATTTTCCGGGTTGAAATGCTTCATTTGGTCTTTGAAAACTTCTAGGGAGAAACTTGACACTAACTGCCTGGCCACACAGATTTTGCGTTCAATGATGTGGTGCTTTGACAGATAATATCTTATTTTCCGTTTTAAAATGTTCTATTTTGTCTTCGCAAATTTCTAGGGAGAAGCTTAACAGTGTCTGACTGGGCACACAGATTTTGCGTTCAATGGTGTGGTGCTTTGACCGATAATATCTTATTTTCCAAGTTAAAATGGTTCATTTTGTCTTCGAAAATTTCTAGGGAGAAACTTAACACAAACTGACTGGCCACACAGATTTTGCTTTCAATGGTGTGGTGCTCTGACAGATAATATCTTATTTACTTGCTTAGAATGTTTTATTTTGTATTCGCAAACTTCTAGGGAGAAGCTTAACAGTGTCTGATGGGCCACACAGATTTTGAGTACAATGGTGTGGTGCTTTGACAAATAATATCTTATTTTCCGGGTTAAAATGGTTCATTTTGTCTTCGCAAACTTCTAGGGAGAAGCTTAACAGTGTCTGATGGGCCACACAGATTTTGCGTTCGAAAATTTCTAGGATACACAGATCTTGTGTTCATTGGTGTGGTATTTTGATAGATAGTACCTTATTTTCGGAGTTTTTGCGTTCAATGGTGTGGTATTTTGACAGACAATATATTATTTTCCGAGTTTTTGCGTTCAATGGTGTAGCATTTTGACAGACAACGTCTTATTTTCCGGGTTAAAATGGTTCATTTTGTCTTCCACAATTTCTAGGGAAAAACTTAACAGTGTCTGACTGGCCAGACAGATTTTGCGTTCAATGGTGTGGTATTTTGACATATAATATCTTATTTTCTAGTTTAAAATGCTTTATTTTGTCTTCGCAAACTTCTAGGGAGGAGCTTGAGAGTGTCTGGCTGGCCACACAGATTTGCGTTCAATGGTGTGGTGCTTTGACAGATAATATCTCATTTTCCGGAGTAAAATGGTTCATTTTGTCTTCGAAAATTTCTAGGGAGATACTTAACCGTGACTGACTGGTAACACAGATTTTGCCTTAAATAGTGTGGAATTTTGACAGACAATATATTATTTTCCGAGTTTTTGCGTTCTATGGCGTAGTATTTTGACAGACAACGCCTTATTTCCGGGTTAAAATGCTTCACTTTTTCTTCGAAAATTTCTAGGGAGAAGCTTAAGGGTGGCTGACTGGCCACACAGATCTTGCGTTCAATGGTGGTATTTTGACAGACAATATTTTATTTTCGGAGTTTTTGCGTTAATGGTGTGGTATTTTGACAGACAACATCGTATTTTACGGGTTGAAATGCTTCATTTGGTGTTCGAAAATTTCTAGAGATAAGCTTAACATTAACTGACTGGCCACACAGATTTTGCGTTCGATGGTGTGGTGCTTTGACAGATAATATCTTATTTTCCGGGTTAAAATGATTCGTTTTGTCTTCGAAAATTTCTAGGGAGAAACATAACACTAACTGACTGGCCACACAGATTTTGCGTTCAATGGTGTGGCGCTTTGACAGATAATATCTTATTTTCCGGGTTAAAATGGTTCATTTTGTCTTCGCAAACTTCTAGGGAGAAGCTTAACAGTGTCTGACTGGCCACACAGATTTTGCGTTCAATGGTGTGGTGCTTTCACAGATAATCTCTTACTTTGAGGGTTAAAATGGTTCATTTTGTCTTCGCAAACTTCTACTGAGAAACTTAACAGTGTCTGACGGCCCACACAGATTTTGCGTTCAATGGTGTGGTGCTTTGACAGATAATATCTTATTCTCCGGGTTAAAATGGTTCGTTTTGTCTTCGAAAATTTCTAGGCCACACAGATCTTGTATTCAATGATGTGGTATTTTGACAGATAGTATCTTATTTTCGGAGTTTTTGCATTCAATGGTGTGGTATTTTGACAGACAACATCTTGTTTTACGGGTTGAAGTGCTTCATTTTGTCTTCGAAAATGTCTAGGGAGAAGCTTTACATTAACTGACTTGCCACACAGATTTTGCGTTCAATATTGTGGTGCTTTGACAGATAATATCTTATTTTCCGGGTTAAAATGGTTCATTTTGTCTTCGCAAATTTCTAGGGAGAAGCGTAACAGTGTCTGACGGGCCACGCAGATTTTGCGTTCAATGGTGTGGTGCTCTGATAGATAATGTCTTATTTTCCGGGCTAAAATGGTTGGTTTTGTCTTCGAAAATTTCTAGGCCACACAGATCTTGTGTGCAATGGTGTGGTATTTTGACAGATAATATCATATTTTCGGAGTTTTTGCGTTCAATGGTGTGGTATTTTGACAAACAACATTTTCCGGGTTGAAATGCTTCATTTGGTCTTTGAAAATTTCTAGGGAGAGACTTAACACTAACTGACTGGCCACACAGATTTTGCGTTCAATGGTGTGGTGCTTTGACATATAATATCATATTTTCCGGGTTAAAATGTTGTATTTTGTCTTCGCAAACTTCTAGGGAGAAGCTTAACAGTGTCTGACTGCGCACACGGATTTTGCGTTCAATGGTGTATTGCTTTGACAGATAATATCTTATTTTAGGGGTTAAAATGGTTCATTTTGTCTTCGAAAATTTCTAGGGAGAAGCTTAACACTAACTGACTGGCCACACAGATTTTGCGTTCAATGGTGTGGTGCTCTGACAGATAATATCTTATTTTCCGGGTTAAAATGTTGCATTTTGTCTTCGCAAACTTCTAGGGAGAAGCTTAATAGCATCTGACTGGCCACACAGATTTTGCGTTCAATGGTGTGGTACTTTGACAGATAATATATTATTTTCCGGGTTAAAATGCTTCATTTTGTCTTCAAAAATTTCTAGGGAGAAGCTTAACAGTGTCTGACTGGCCACACAGATTTTGCGTTAAATGGTGTGGTATTTTGACAGATAATATATTATTTTTGGAGTTTTTGCGTTGAATGGTGTAGTATTTTGACAGACAGCATCTTATTTTCCGCGTTGAAATGCTTCATGTTGTCTTCGAAAATTTCTAGGGAAAAGCTTAACACTAACTGACTGGCCACACAGATTTTGCGTTCACTGGTATGGTGCTCTGACAGATAATATCTTTTTTTCCGGGTTAAAATGTTTTATTTTGTATTCGCAATCTTCTAGGGAGAACCTTAACAGTGTCTGACTGGGCACACAGATTTTGCGTTCAATGGTGTGGTGCTTTGACAGATAATATCTTTTTTTCCGAGTTAAAATGGTTCATTTTGTCTTCGAAAATTTCTAGGGAGAAACTTAACACTAACTGACTGGCCACCCAGATTTTGCGTTCAATGGTGTGGTATTTTGACAGACAATATCTTATTTACCGGCTTAGAATGTTTCATTTTGTTTTCGCAAATTTAACCTTCTCGTTAACAGTGTCTGACGGGCCACACAGATTTTGCGTTTAATGATGTGGTGCTTTGACAGATAATATCTTATTTTCCGGGTTAAAATGGTTTTTTTTTGTCTTGGAAAATTTCTAGGGAGAAACTTTACACTAACTGACTGGCCACACAGATTTTGCGTTCAATGGTGTGGCGCTTTGACAGATAATATCTTATTTTCCGGGTTAAAATGGTTCATTTTGTCTTCGCAAACTTCTAGGGAGAAGCTTAACAGTGTCTGACGGGCCACACAGATTTTGCGTTCAATGGTGTGGTGCTTTGACAGATAATATCTTATTGTCGGAGTTTTTGCGTTCAATGGTGTGGTATTTCGACAGACAGTAACTTATTTTCCGAGTTTTTGCGTTCAATGGTGTGGTATTTTGACAGACAACATCTTATTTTCTGGGGTGAAATGCTTCATTTGGTTTTTGAAAATTTCTATGGAGAAGCTTAACACTAACTGACTGGCCACACAGATTTTGCGTTCAATGGTGTGGCACTTTGACAGCTAGTATCTTATTTTCGGAGTTTTTGCGTTCAATGGTGTGGTATTTCGGCAGACAGTAACTTATTTTCCGAGTTTTTGCGTTCAATGGTGTGGTATTTTGACAGACAACATCTTATTTTCTGGGGTGAAATGCTTCATTTGGTTTTTGAAAATTTCTATGGAGAAGCTTAACACTAACTGACTGGCCACACAGATTTTGCGTTCAATGGTGTGGTATTTTGACAGACAGTAAATTATTTTCCGAGTTTTTGCGTTCAATGGTGTGGTATTTTGACAGACAACATCTTATTTTCTGGGTTGAAATGCTTCATTTGGTCTTTGAAAATTTCTAGGGAGAAGCTTACTACTAACTGACTGGCCACACAGATTTTGCGTTCAATGGTGTGGTGCTCTGACAGATAATATCTTATTTACCGCCTTAGAATGCTTCATTTTGTCTTCGAAAATTTCTAGGGAGAAGCTTTACACTAACTGACTGGCCACACAGATTTTGCGTTCAATGGTGTGGCGCTTTGACAGATAATATCTTATTTTCCGGGTTAAAATGGTTCATTTTGTCTTAGCAAACTTCTATAAAGAAGCTTAACAGTGTCTGACGGGCCACACAGATTGTGCGTTCAATGGTGTGGTGCTTTGACAGATAATATCTTAATTTCCGGGTTAAAATGGTTCGTTTCGTCTTCGAAAATTTCTAGGCCACACAGATCTTGTGTCCAATGGTGTGGTATTTTAACAGATAGTATCTTATTTTCGGAGTTTTTGCATTTAATGGTGTGGTATTTTACAGACAACATCTTATTTTCTGGGTTGAAATGCTTCATTTGGTCTTTGGAAATTTCTAGGGAGAAGCTTAATACTAGCTGACTGGACACACAGATTTTGCGTTCAATGGTGTGGTGCTCTGACAGATAATATCTTATTTTCCGGGTTAAAATGTTGCATTTTGTCTTCGCAAACTTCTAGGGAGAAGCTTCACAGTGTCTGACTGGCCACACAGATTTTGCGTTCAATGGTGTATTGCTTTGGCAGATAATATCTTATTTTCTGTGT
This sequence comes from Brachypalpus laphriformis, assembly GCA_945910035.1. NCBI lineage: Eukaryota > Metazoa > Arthropoda > Insecta > Diptera > Syrphidae > Brachypalpus > Brachypalpus laphriformis. The sequence goes on along the minus strand of OX246756.1, from coordinate 114,413,159 downwards.
TAAAATGGTTCATTTTGTCTTCGAAAATTTCTAGGGAGAAACTTAACCGTGACCGACTGGCAACACAGATTTTGCCTTAAATAGTGTGGTATTTTGACAGACACTATAAAATTTTCCGCTTTTTTGCGTTCAATGGTGGAGCATTTTGACAGACAACGCCTTATTTCCCGGGTTAAAATTGTTCATTTTGTCTTTCAAAATTTCTAGGGAAAAACTTAAGAGTGTCTGACTGGCCAGACAGATTTTGCGTTAAATGGTGTGGTGCTCTGGCAGATAACATCTTATTTTTCGATTTAAAATGTTGCATTTTGTCTTCGCAAACTTCTAGGGAGAAGCTTAACAGCATTTAACGGGCCACACAGATTTCGCGTTCAATGGTGTGGTATTTTGACAGATAGTATCTTATTTTCGGCGTTTTTGCGTTCAATGGTGTGGTATTTTGACAGACAATATCTCATTTTTGGAGTTTTTGCGTTGAATGGTGTAGTATTTCGACAGACAACATCTTATTTTCCGGGTTGAACTGCTCCATTTGGTCTTCGAAAAATTCTAGGGAAAAGCTTAACACTAACTGACTGACCACACTGATTTTGCGTACAATGGTGTAATATTTTGACAGACAATATCTTATTTTACGGGTTAAAATGTAGCATTTTGTCCTCGCAAACTTCTAGGGAGAAGCTTAACAGTGTCTGACTGGGGACACACATTTTGCGTACAATGGTGTGGTGCTCTGACAGATAATGTCTTATTTTCCGGATTAAAATGTTGCATTTTGTCTTCGCAAACTTCTAGGCAGAAGCTTAACAGTGTCTGACTGGCCAAACAGATTTTGCGTTCAATGGTGTGGTGCTCTGAATGATAATATATTTTTTTCCGGGTTAAAATATTTTATTTTGTCTTCGCAAACTTCTAGGGAGAAGCTTAACAGTGTCTGAATGGGCACACAGATTTTGCGTTCAATGATGCGGTGATTTGACAGATAATATCTTATTTTCGGAGTTAAAATGGTTCATTTTGTCTTTGAGAATTTCTAGGGGGAAACTTAACACTAACTGACTGGCCACCCAGATTTTGCGTCCAATGCTGTGGTGCTTTGACAGATAATATCTTATTTGCGGGTTAAAATATTTCGTTTTGTCTTCGAAAATTTCTAGTTAGAAACTTCACACTTACTGACTGGCCACACAGATTTTGCGTTCAATGGTGTGGCGCTTTCACAGATAATATCCTACTTTCCGGGTTAAAGTGGTACATTTTGTCTTCGCAAACTTCTAGGGAGAAGCTTAACAGTGTCTGACTGGGCACACAGATTTTGCGTTCAATGGTGTGGTGCTTTGACAGATAATATCTTATTTTCCGGGTTAAAATGGTTCGTTTTGTCTTCGAAAATTTCTAGGCCACACAGATCTTGTGTTCAATGGTGTGGTATTTTGACAGACAATATATTATTTTCCGAGTTTTTGCGTTCAATGGTGTAGCATTTTGACAGACAACGTCTTATTTTCCGGGTAAAAATGGTTCATTTTGTCTTCCAAAATTTCTACGGAAAAACTTAACAGTGTCTGACTGGCCAGACAGATTTTGCGTTCAATGGTGTGGTATTTTGATATATAATATCTTATTTTCAAGGTTGAAATGCTTTATTTTGTCTTCGCAAATTTCTAGGGAGAAGCTTGACAGTGTCTGGCTGGCCACACAGATTTGCGTTCAATGGTGTGGTGCTTTGACAGATAATATCTCATTTTCCGGGGTAAAATCGTTCATTTTGTCTTCGAAAATTTCTAGGGAGAAACTTAAACGTGACTGACTGGTAACACAGATTTTGCCTTAAACAGTGTGGAATTTTGACAGACAATATATTATTTTCCGAGTTTTTGCGTTCAATGGTGTAGTATTTTGACAGACAACGCCTTATTTTCCGGGTTAAAATGCTTCATTTTGTCTTCAAAAATTTCTATGGAGAAGCTTAAGTGTGTCTGACTAGCCACACAGATCTTGCGTTCAATGGTGGTATTTTGACAGACAATATTTTATTTTCGGAGTTTTTGCGTTTAATGGTGTGGTATTTTGACAGACAACATCTTATTTTACGGGTTGAAATGCTTCATTCGGTCTTCGAAAATTTCTAGAGATAAGCTTAACACTAACTGACTGGCCACACAGATTTTGCGTTCGATGGTGTGGTGCTTTGGCAGATAATATCTTATTTTCCGGGTTAAAATGATTCGTTTTGTCTTGGAAAATTTCTAGGGAGAAACATAACACTAACTGACTGGCCACACAGATTTTGCGTTCAATGGTGTGGCGCTTTCACAGATAATATCTTACCTTCCGGGTTAAAATGTAGCATTTTGTCTTCGCAAACTTCTAGGGAGAAGCTTAACAGCGTCTGACGAGCCACACAGATTCTGCGTTCAATGTTGTGGTGCTTTGACAGATAATATCTTATTTTCCGGGTAAAAATGGTTCGTTTTGACTTCGAAAATTTCTAGGGAGAAACTTCACACTTACTGACTGGCCACACAGATTTTGCGTTCAATGGTGTGGCGCTTTCACAGATAATCTCTTACTTTCCGGGTTAAAATGGTTCATTTTGTCTTCGCAAACTTCTAGGGAGAAGCTTGACAGTGTCTGACGGCCTACACAGATTTTGCGTTCAATGTTGTGGTGCTTTGACAGATAATATCTTATTCTCCGGGTTAAAATGGTTCGTTTTGTCTTCGAAAATTTCTAGGCCACACAGATCTTGTGTTCAATGGTGTGGTATTTTGACAGATAGTATCTTATTTTCCGGGTTGAAACGCTTCATTTGGTCTTCGAAAAATTCTAGGGAAAAGCTTAACACTAACTGACTGACCACACTGATTTTGCGTACAATGGTGTAATATTTTGACAGACAATATCTTATTTTACGGGTTAAAATGTAGCATTTTGTCTTCGCAAACTTCTAGGGAGAAGCTTAACAGTGTCTGACTGGGGACACACATTTTGCGTACAATGGTGTGGTGCTCTGACAGATAATATCTTTTTTTCCGGGTTAGAATGTTTTATTTTGTCTTCGCAAACTTCTAGGGAGAAGCTTAACTGTGTCTAAATGGGCACACAGATTTTGCGTTCAATGGTGTGGTGCTTTGACAGATAATATCTTATTTTCGGAGTTAAAATGGTTCATTTTGTCTTCGAAAATTTCTAGGGAGAAACTTAACACTAACTGACTGGCCACCCAGATTTTGCGTCCAATGCTGTGGTATTTTGACAGACAATATCTTATTTACGGGCTTAGAATGTTTTATTTTGTCTTTGCAAACTTCTAGGGAGAAGCTTAACAGTGTCTGATGGGCCACACAGATTTTGCGTTCAATGGTGTGGTGCTTTGACAGATAATATCTTATTTGCGGGTTAAAATGGTTCGTTTTGTCTTCGAAAATTTCTATTTAGAAACTTCACACTTACTGACTGGCCACACAGATTTTGCGTTCAATGGTGTGGCGCTTTCACAGATAATATCTTATATAATAATTTCTAGGCCACACAGATCTTGTGTTCAATGGTGTGGTATTTTGACAGATAATATCTTATTTTCGGAGTTTCTGCGTTCAATGGTGTGGTAATTTGACAAACAACATTTTCCGGGTTGAAATGCTTCATTTGGTCTTTGAAAATTTCTAGGGAGAGACTTAACACTAACTGACTGGCCACACAGATTTTGCGTTCAATGGTGTGGTGCTTTGACATATAGTATCATATTTTCCGGGTTAAAATGTTTTATTTTGTCTTCGCAAACTTCTAGGGAGAAGCTTAACAGTGTCTGACTGCGCACACGGATTTTGCGTTCAATGGTGTATTGCTTTGACAGATAATATCTTATTTTCCGGGTTAAAATGATTCATTTTGTCTTCGAAAATTCTAGGGAGAAGCTTTACACTAACTGACTGGCCACACAGATTTTGCGTTCAATGGTGTGGTGCTCTGACAGATAATATCTTATTATCCGGGTTAAAATGTTGCATTTTGTCTTCGAAAACTTCTAGGGAGAAGCTTAGCAGCATCTGACTGGCCACACAGATTTTGCGTTAAATGGTGTGGTGTTTTGACAGATAATATCTTATTTTCCGGGTTAAAATGGTTCATTTTGTCTTCGAAAATTTCTAGGGAGAAGCTTAACAGTGTCTGACTGGCCACACAGATCTTGCGTTAAATGGTGTGGTATTTTGACAGATAATATATTATTTTTGGAGTTTTAGCGTTGAATGTTGTAGTATTTTGACAGACAGCATCTTATTTTCCGGGTTGAAATGCTTCATGTTGTCTTCGAAAATTTCTAGGGAAAAGCTTAACACTAACTGACTGGCCACACAGATTTTGCGTACAATGGTGTGGTATTTTGACAGACAATATCCTATTTGCCGGGTTAAAATGTAGCATTTTGTCTTCGCAAACTTCTAGGGAGAAGCTTAACAGTGTCTGACTGGCCACACAGATTTTGCGTTCACTGGTGTGGTGCTCTGACAGATAATATCTTTTTTTCCGGGTTAAAATGTTTTATTTTGTCTTCGCAAACTTCTAGGGAGAAGCTTAACAGTGTCTGACTGGGCACACAGATTTTGCGTTCAATGGTGTGGTGCTTTGATAGATAATATCTCTTTTTCCGAGTTAAAATGGTTCATTTTGTCTTCGAAAATTTCTAGGGAGAAACTTAACCCTAACTGACTGGCCACACAGATTTTGCGTTCAATGGTGTGGTATTTTGAGAGACAATATCTTATTTACGGGCTTAGAATGTTTTATTTTGTTTTCGCAAACTTCTAGGGAGAAGGTTAACAGTGTCTGACGGGCCACACAGATTTTGCGTTCAATGGTGTGGTGCTTTGACAGATAGTATCTTATTTTGGAGTTTTTGCGTTCAATGGTGTGGTATTTTGACAGACAACATCTTATTTTCTGTGTTGAAATGCTTCATTTGGTCTTTGCAAATTTCTAGGAAGAAGCTTATTACTAACTGACTGGCCACACAGATTTTGCGTTCAATGGTGTGGTGCTTTGATAGATAATATCTCTTTTTCCGAGTTAAAATGGTTCATTTTGTCTTCGAAAATTTCTAGGGAGAAACTTAACACTAACTGACTGGCCACACAGATTTTGCGTTCAATGGTGTGGTATTTTGAGAGACAATATCTTATTTACGGGCTTAGAATGTTTTATTTTGTTTTCGCAAACTTCTAGGGAGAAGGTTAACAGTGTCTGACGGGCCACACAGATTTTGCGTTCAATGATGTGGTGCTTTGACAGATACTATCTCTTTTTCCGAGTTAAAATGGTTCATTTTGTCTTCGAAAATTTCTAGGGAGAAACTTAACACTAACTGACTGGCCACCCAGATTTTGCGTTCAATGGTGTGGTATTTTGACAGACAATATCTTATTTACCGGCTTAGAATGTTTTATGTTGTTTTCGCAAACTTCTAGGGAGAAGGTTAACAGTGTCTGACGGGCCACACAGATTTTGCGTTCAATGGTGTGGTGCTTTGACAGATAGTATCTTATTTTCGGAGTTTTTGCGTTCAATGGTGCGGTATTTCGACAGACAGTAACTTGCTTTCCGAGTTTTTGCGTTCAATGGTGTGGTATTTTGACAGACAACATCTTATTTTCTGGGGTGAAATGCTTCATTTGGTTTTTGAAAATTTCTATGGAGAAGCTTAACGCTAACTGACTGGCCACACAGATTTTGCGTTCAATGGTGTGGCGCTTTGACAGATAGTATCCTATTTTCGGAGTTTTTGCGTTCAATGGTGTGGTATTTTGACAGACAACATCTTATTTTCTGGGTTGAAATGCTTCATTTGGTCTTTGCAAATTTCTAGGAAGAAGCTTATTACTAACTGACTGGCCACACAGATTTTGCGTTCAATGGTGTGGTGCTCTGACAGATAATATCTTATTTACCGCCTTAGAATGCTTCATTTTGTCTTCGAAAATTTCTAGGGAGAAGCTTTACACTAACTGACTGGCCACACAGATTTTGCGTTCAATGGTGTGGCGCTTCGACAGATAATATCTTATTTTCCGGATTAAAATGGTTCATTTTGTCTTAGCAAACTTCTAGGGAGAAGCTTAACAGTGTCTGACGGGCCACACAGATTTTGCGTTCAATGGTGTGGTGCTTTGACAGATAATATCTTAATTTCCGGGTTAAAATGGTTCGTTTTGTCTTCGAAAATTTCTAGGCCACACAGATCTTGTGTCCAATGGTGTGGTATTTTAACAGATAGTATCTTATTTTCGGAGTTTTTGCATTCAATGGTGTGGTATTTTGACAGACAGTAACTTATTTTCGGAGTTTTTGCGTTCAATGGTGTGGTATTTTGACAGACAACATCTTATTTTCTGGGTTGAAATGCTTCATTTGGTCTTTGGAAGTTTCTAGGGAGAAGCTTAATACTAGCTGACTGGCCACACAGATTTTGCGTTCAATATTGTGGTGCTCTGACAGATAATATCTTATTTACCGGGTTAAAATGTTGCATTTTGTCTTCGCAAACTTCTAGGGAGAAGCTTCACAGTGTCTGACTGGCCACACAGATTTTGCGTTCAATGGTGTGGTGCTTTGACAGATAATATCTTATTTTCCGGGTTAAAATGGTTCATTTTGTCTTCGAAAATTTCTAGGGAGAAACTTAACCGTGACCGACTGGCAACACAGATTTTGCCTTAAATAGTGTGGTATTTTGACATACACTATAAAATTTTCCGCGTTTTTGCGTTCAATGGTGGAGCATTGTGACAGACAACGCCTTATTTCCCGGGTTAAAATTGTTCATTTTGTCTTCCAAAATTTTTAGGGAAAAACTTAACAGTGTCTGACTGGCCAGACAGATTTTGCGTTAAATGGTGTGGTGCTCTGGCAGATAATATATTATTTTTCGGGTTAAAATGTTGCATTTTGTCTTCGCAAACTTCTAGGGAGAAGCTTAACAGCATTTGACGGGCCACACAGATTTTGCGTTCAATGGTGTGGTATTTTGACAAATAGTATCTTATTTTCGGAGTTTTTGCGTTCAATGGTGTGGTATTTTGACAGACAATATCTCATTTTTGGAGTTTTTGCGTTGAATGGTGTAGTATTTTGACAGACAACATCTTATTTTCCGTGTTGAAATGCTTCATTTGGTCTTCGAAAAATTCTAGGGAAAAGCTTGACACTAACTGACTGACCACACTGATTTTGCGTACAATGGTGTAATATTTTGACAGACAATATCTTATTTTACGGGTTAAAATGTAGCATTTTGTCCTCGCAAACTTCTAGGGAGAAGCTTAACAGTGTCTGACTGGGGACACACATTTTGCGTACAATGGTGTGGTGCTCTGACAGATAATGTCTTATTTTCCGGATTAAAATGTTGCATTTTGTCTTTGCAAACTTCTAGGCAGAAGCTTAACAGTGTCTGACTGGCCAAACAGATTTTGCGTTCAATGGTGTGGTGCTCTGAATGATAATATATTTTTTTCCGGGTTAAAATATTTTATTTTGTCTTCGCAAACTTCTAGGGAGAAGCTTAACAGTGTCTGAATGGGCACACAGATTTTGCGTTCAATGATGCGGTGACAGATAATATCTTATTTTCGGAGTTAAAATGGTTCATTTTGTCTTTGAGAATTTCTAGGGAGAGACTTAACACTAACTGACTGGCCACACAGATTTTGCGTCCAATGCTGTGGTGCTTTGACAGATAATATCTTATTTGCGGGTTAAAATAGTTCGTTTTGTCTTCGAAAATTTCTAGTTAGAAACTTCACACCTACTGACTGGCCACACAGATTTTGCGTTCAATGGTGTGGCGCTTTCACAGATAATATCCTACTTTCCAGGTTAAAGTGGTACATTTTGTCTTCGCAAACTTCTAGGGAGAAGCTTAACAGTGTCTGACTGGCCACACAGATTTTGCGTTCAATGGTGTGGTGCTTTGACAGATAATATCTTATTTTCCGGGTTAAAATGGTTCGTTTTGTCTTCCAAAATTTCTAGGCCACACAGATCTTGTGTTCAATGGTGTGGTATTTTGACAGACAATATATTATTTTCCGAGTTTTTGCGTTCAATGGTGTAGCATTTTGACAGACAACGTCTTATTTTCCGTTTAAAAATGGTTCATTTTGTCTTCCAAAATTTCTACGGAAAAACTTAACAGTGTCTGACTGGCCAGACAGATTTTGCGTTCAATGGTGTGGTATTTTGATATATAATATCTTATTTTCTAGGTTGAAATGCTTTATTTTGTCTTCGCAAACTTCTAGGGAGAAGCTTGACAGTGTCTGGCTGGCCACACAGATTTGCGTTCAATGGTGTGGTGCTTTGACAGATAATATCTCATTTTCCGGGGTAAAATCGTTCATTTTGTCTTCGAAAATTTCTAGGGAGAAACTTAAACGTGACTGACTGGTAACACAGATTTTGCCTTAAACAGTGTGGAATTTTGACAGACAATATATTATTTTCCGAGTTTTTGCGTTCAATGGTGTAGTATTTTGACAGACAACGCCTTATTTTCCGGGTTAAAATGCCTCATTTTGTCTTCGAAAATTTCTATGGAGAAGCTTAAGTGTGTCTGACTAGCCACACAGATCTTGCGTTCAATGGTGGTATTTTGACAGACAATATTTTATTTTCGGAGTTTTTGCGTTTAATGGTGTGGTATTTTGACAGACAACATCTTATTTTACGGGTTGAATTGCTTCATTTGGTCTTCGAAAATTTCTAGAGATAAGCTTAACACTAACTGACTGGCCACACAGATTTTGCGTTCGATGGTGTGGTGCTTTGGCAGATAATATCTTATTTTCCGGGTTAAAATGATTCGTTTTGTCTTGGAAAATTTCTAGGGAGAAACATAACACTAACTGACTCCCCACACAGATTTTGCGTTCAATGGTGTTGCGCTTTCACAGATAATATCTTACCTTCCGGGTTAAAATGTAGCATTTTGTCTTCGCAAACTTCTAAGGAGAAGCTTAACAGTGTCTGACGGGCCACACAGATTCTGCGTTCAATGTTGTGGTGCTTTGACAGATAATATCTTATTTTCCGGGTAAAAATGGTTCGTTTTGACTTCGAAAATTTCTAGGGAGAAACTTCACACTTACTGACTGGCCACACAGATTTTGCGTTCAATGGTGTGGCGCTTACACAGATAATCTCTTACTTTCCCGGTTAAAATGGTTCATTTTGTCTTCGCAAACTTCTAGGGAGAAGCTTGACAGTGTCTGACGGCCAACACAGATTTTGCGTTCAATGTTGTGGTGCTTTGACAGATAATATCTTATTCTCCGGGTTAAAATGGTTGGTTTTGTCTTCGAAAATTTCTAGGCCACACAGATCTTCTGTTTAATGGTGTGGTATTTTGACAGATAGTATCTTATTTTCCGGGTTGAAACGCTTCATTTGGTCTTCGAAAAATTCTAGGGAAAAGCTTAACACTAACTGACTGACCACACTGATTTTGCGTACAATGGTGTAATATTTTGACAGACAATATCTTATTTTACGGGTTAAAATGTAGCATTTTGTCTTCGCAAACTTCTAGGGAGAAGCTTAACAGTGTCTGACTGGGGACACACATTTTGCGTACAATGGTGTGGTGCTCTGACAGATAATATCTTTTTTTCCGGGTTAAAATGTTTTATTTTGTCTTCGCAAACTTCTAGGGAGAAGCTTAACAGTGTCTGAATGGGCACACAGATTTTGCGTTCAATGGTGTGGTATTTTGACAGATAATATATTATTTTTGGAGTTTTAGCGTTGAATGGTGTAGTATTTTGACAGACAGCATCTTATTTTCCGGGTTGAAATGCTTCATGTTGTCTTCGAAAATTTCTAGGGAAAAGCTTAACACTAACTGACTGGCCACACAGATTTTGCGTACAATGGTGTGGTATTTTGACAGACAATACCCTATTTGCCGGGTTAAAATGTAGCATTTTGTCTTCGCAAACTTCTAGGGAGAAGCTTAACAGTGTCTGACTGGCCACACAGATTTTGCGTTCACTGGTATGGTGCTCTGACAGATAGTATCTTTTTTTCCGGATTAAAATGTTTTATTTTGTCTTCGCAAACTTCTAGGGAGAAGCTTAACAGTGTCTGACTGGGCACACAGATTTTGCGTTCAATGGTGTGGTGCTTTGATAGATAATATCTTTTTTTCCGAGTTAAAATGGTTCATTTTGTCTTCGAAAATTTCTAGGGAGAAACTTAACACTAACTGACTGGCCACACAGATTTTGCGTTCAATGGTGTGGTATTTTGAGAGACAATATCTTATTTACGGGCGTAGAATGTTTTATTTTGTTTTCGCAAACTTCTAGGGAGAAGGTTAACAGTGTCTGACGGGCCACACAGATTTTGCGTTCAATGGTGTGGTGCTTTGACAGATAGTATCTTATTTTCGGAGTTTTTGCGTTCAATGGTGCGGTATTTCGACAGACAGTAACCTATTTTCCGAGTTTTTGCGTTCAATGGTGTGGTATTTTGACAGACAACATCTTATTTTCTGGGGTGAAATGCTTCGTTTGGTTTTTGAAAATTTCTATGGAGAAGCTTAACACTAACTGACTGGCCACACAGATTTTGCGTTCAATGGTGTGGCGCTTTGACAGATAGTATCTTATTTTCGGAGTTTTTGCGTTCAATGGTGTGGTATTTTGACAGACAACATCTTATTTTCTGGGTTGAAATGCTTCATTTGGTCTTTGAAAATTTCTAGGAAGAAGCTTATTACTAACTGACTGGCCACACAGATTTTGCGTTCAATGGTGTGGTGCTCTGACAGATAATATCTTATTTACCGCCTTAGAATGCTTCATTTTGTCTTCGAAAATTTCTAGGGAGAAACTTCACGCTTACTGACTGGCCACACAGATTTTGCGTACAATGGTCTGGTGCTTTGACAGATAATATCTTACTTTCCGGGTTAAAATGGTTCATTTTGTCTTCGCAAACTTCTAGGGAGAAGCTTAACAGTGCCTGACGGGCCACACAGATTTTGCGTTCAATGGTGTGCTGCTTTGACAGATAACATCTTATTTTCCGGGTTAAAATGGTACGTTTTGTCTTCGAAAATTTCTAGGCCACACAGATCTTGTGTTCAATGGTGTGGTATTTTGACAGATAGTAATTTATTTTCGGAGTTTTTGCGTTCAATGGTGTGGTATTTTGACAGACAATACCTTATATAAAGGCTTAGAATGCTTTATTTTGTTTTCGCAAATTTCTAGGGAGAAGCTTAACAGTGTCTTACGGGACACACAGATTTTGCGTTCAATGGTGTGGTGCTTAATTTCCGGGTTAAAATGGTTCGTTTTGTCTTCGAAAATTTCTAGGCCACACAGATCTTGTGTCCAATGGTGTGGTATTTTAACAGATAGTATCTTATTTTCGGAGTTTTTGCATTCAATGGTGTAGTGTTTTGACAGACAGTAACTTATTTTCGGAGTTTTTGCGTTCAGTGGTGTGGTATTTTGACAGACAACATCTTATTTTCTGGGTTGAAATGCTTCATTTGGTCTTTGGAAATTTCTAGGGAGAAGCTTAATACTAGCTGACTGGCCACACAGATTTTGCGTTCAATATTATGGTTCTCTGACAGACAATATCTTATTTACCGGGTTAAAATGTTGCATTTTGTCTTCGCAAACTTCTAGGGAGAAGCTTCACAGTGTCTGACTGGCCACACAGATTTTGCGTTCAATGGTGTGGTGCTTTGACAGATAATATCTTATTTTCCGGGTTAAAATGGTTCATTTTGTCTTCGAAAATTTCTAGGGAGAAACTTAACCGTGACCGACTGGCAACACAGATTTGCCTTAAATAGTGTGGTATTTTGACATACACTATAAAATTTTCCGCGTTTTTGCGTTCAATGGTGGAGCATTGTGACAGACAACGCCTTATTTCCCGGGTTAAAATTGTTCATTTTGTCTTCCAAAATTTTTAGGGAAAAACTTAACAGTGTCTGACTGGCCAGACAGATTTTGCGTTAAATGGTGTGGTGCTCTGGCAGATAATATATTATTTTTCGGGTTAAAATGTTGCATTTTGTCTTCGCAAACTTCTAGGGAGAAGCTTAACAGCATTTGACGGGCCACACAGATTTTGCGTTCAATGGTGTGGTATTTTGACAGATAGTATCTTATTTTCGGAGTTTTTGCGTTCAATGGTGTGGTATTTTGACAGACAATATCTCATTTTTGGAGTTTTTGCGTTGAATGGTGTAGTATTTCGACAGACAACATCTTATTTTCCGGGTTGAAATGCTTCATTTGGTCTTCCAAAAATTCTAGATAAAAGCTTAACACTAACTGACTGACCACACTGATTTTGCGTACAATGGTGTAATATTTTGACAGACAATATCTTATTTTACGGGTTAAAATGTAGCATTTTGTCGTCGCAAACTTCTAGGGAGAAGCTTAACAGTGTCTGACTGGCCACACACATTTTGCGTACAATGGTGTGGTGCTCTGACAGATAATGTCTTATTTTCCGGATTAAAATGTTGCATTTTGTCTTCGGAAACTTCTAGGCAGAAGGTTAACAGTGTTTGACTGGCCAAACAGATTTTGCGTTCGATGGTGTGGTGCTCTGACTGATAATATCTTTTTTTCTGGGTTAAAATATTTTATTTTGTCTTCGCAAACTTCTAGGGAGAAGCTTAACAGTGTCTGAATGGGCACACAGATTTTGCGTTCAATGGTGCGGTGATTTGACAGATAATATCTTATTTTCCGAGTTGAAATGGTTCATTTTGTCTTTGAAAATTTCTAGGGAGAAACTTAACACTAACTGACTGGCCACCCAGATTTTGCGTCCAATGCTGTGGACAGACAGACAATATCTTATTTACGGGCTTAGAATGTTTTATTTTGTCTTCGCAAACTTCTAGGGAGAAGCTTAACAGTGTCTGACCGGCCACACCGATTTGGCGTACAATGGTGTGGTGCTTTGACAGATAATATCTTATTTGCGGGTTAAAATGGTTCGTTTTGTCTTCGAAAATTTCTAGTTAGAAACTTCACACTTACTGACTGGCCACACAGATTTTGCGTTCAATGATGTGGCGCTTTCACAGATAATATCTTACTTTCCGGGTTAAAGTGGTACATTTTGTCTTCGCAAACTTCTAGGGAGAAGCTTAACAGTGTCTGACTGGCCACACAGATTTTGCGTTCAATGGTGTGGTGCTTTGACAGATAATATCTTATTCTCCGGGTTAAAATGGTTCGTTTTGTCTTCGAAAATTTCTAGGCCACACAGATCTTGTGTTCAATGGTGTGGTATTTTGACAGATAGTATCTTATTTTCGGAGTTTTTGCATTCAATGGTGTGGTATTTTGACAGACAATGTGTTATTTTCCGAGTTTTTGCGTTCAATGGTGTAGCATTTTGACAGACAACGTCTTATTTTCCGGGTTAAAATGGTTCATTTTGTATTCCAAAATTTCTAGGGAAAAACTTAACAGTGTCTGACTGGCCACACAGATTTTGCGTTCAATGGGGTGGTATTTTGACATATAATATCTTATTTTCTAGGTTAAAATGCTTTATTTTGTCTTCGCAAACTTCTAGGGAGAAGCTTGACAGTGTCTGGCTGGCCACACAGATTTGCGTTCAATGGTGTGGTGCTTTGACAGATAATATCTCATTTTCCGGGGTAAAATGGTTCATTTTGTCTTCGAAAATTTCTAGGGAGAAACTTAAACGTGTCTGACTGCTAACACAGATTTTGCCTTAAATAGTGTGGAATTTTGACAGACAATATATTATTTTCCGAGTTTTTGCGTTCAATGGTGTAGTATTTTGACAGACAACGCCTTATTTTCCGGGTTAAAATGCTTCATTTTGTCTTCCAAAATTTCTAGGGAAAAACTTAACAGTGTCTGACTGGCCAGACAGATTTTGCGTTCAATGGGGTGGTATTTTGACATATAATATCTTATTTTCTAATTTAAAATGCTTTATTTTGTCTTCGCAAACTTCTAGGGAGGAGCTTAACAGTGTCTGACTGCGCACACGGATTTTGCGTTCAATGGTGTATTGCTTTGACAGATAATATCTTATTTTCCGGGTTAAAATGGTTCATTTTGTCTTCGAAAACTTCTAGGGAGAAGCTTAACAGCATCTGACTGGCCACACAGATTTTGCGTTAAATGGTGTGGTGTTTTGACAGATAATATCTTATTTTCCGGGTTAAAATGGTTCATTTTGTCTTCGAAAATTTCTAGGGAGAAGCTTAACAGTGTCTGACTGGCCACACAGATCTTGCGTTAAATGGTGTGGTATTTTGACAGATAATATATTATTTTTGGAGTTTTCGCGTTTAATGGTGTAGTATTTTGACAGACAGCATCTTATTTTCCGGGTTGAAATGCTTCATGTTGTCTTCGAAAATTTCTAGGGAAAAGCTTAACACTAACTGACTGGCCACACAGATTTTGCGTACAATGGTGTGGTATTTTGATAGACAATATCCTATTTGCCGGGTTAAAATGCAGCATTTTGTCTTCGCAAACTTCTAGGGAGAAGCTTAACAGTGTCTGACTGGCCACACAGATTTTGCGTTCACTGGTATGGTGCTCTGACAGATAATATCTTTTTTTCCGGGTTAAAATGTTTTATTTTGTCTTCGCAAACTTCTAGGGAGAAGCTTAACAGTGTCTGACTGGGCACACAGATTTTGCGTTCAATGGTGTGGTGCTTTGATAGATAATATCTTTTTTTCCGAGTTAAAATGGTTCATTTTGTCTTCGAAAATTTCTAGGGAGAAACTTAACACTAACTGACTGGCCACAGAGATTTTGCGTTCAATAGTGTGGTATTTTGAGAGACAATATCTTATTTACGGGCTTAGAATGTTTTATTTTGTTTTCGCAAACTTCTAGGGAGAAGGTTAACAGTGTCTGACGGGCCACACAGATTTTGCGTTCAATGATGTGGTGCTTTGACAGATAATATCTCTTTTTCCGAGTTAAAATGGTTCATTTTGTCTTCGAAAATTTCTAGGGAGAAACTTAACACTAACTGACTGGCCACCCAGATTTTGCGTTCAATGGTGTGGTATTTTGACAGACAATATCTTATTTACCGGCTTAGAATGTTTTATGTTGTTTTCGCAAACTTCTAGGGAGAAGGTTAACAGTGTCTGACGGGCCACACAGATTTTGCGTTCAATCGTGTGGTGCTTTGACAGATAGTATCTTATTTTCGGAGTTTTTGCGTTCAATGGTGTGGTATTTCGACAGACAGTAACTTATTTTCCGAGTTTTTGCGTTCAATGGTGTGGTATTTTGACAGACAACATCTTATTTTCTGGGGTGAAATGCTTCATTTGGTTTTT
Organism: Brachypalpus laphriformis; assembly: GCA_945910035.1. NCBI lineage: Eukaryota > Metazoa > Arthropoda > Insecta > Diptera > Syrphidae > Brachypalpus > Brachypalpus laphriformis. The sequence continues at coordinate 114,397,768 of OX246756.1, read as the reverse complement.
GAAAATTTCTATGGAGAAGCTTAACACTAACTGACTGGCCACACAGATTTTGCGTTCAATGGTGTGGCGCTTTGACAGATAGTATCTTATTTTCGGAGTTTTTGCGTTCAATGGTGTGGTATTTTGACAGACAACATCTTATTTTCTGGGTTGAAATGCTTCATTTGGTCTTTGAAAATTTCTATTAAGAAGCTTATTACTAACTGACTGGCCACACAGATTTTGCGTTCAATGGTGTGGTGCTCTGACAGATAATATCTTATTTACCGCCTTAGAATGCTTCATTTTGTCTTCGAAAATTTCTAGGGAGAAGCTTTACACTAACTGACTGGCCACACAGATTTTGCGTTCAATGGTGTGGCGCTTCGACAGATAATATCTTATTTTCCGGATTAAAATGGTACATTTTGTCTTAGCAAACTTCTAGGGAGAAGCTTAACAGTGTCTGACGGGCCACACAGATTTTAATTTCCGGGTTAAAATGGTTCGTTTTGTCTTCGAAAATTTCTAGGCCACACAGATCTTGTGTCCAATGGTGTGGTATTTTAACAGATAGTATCTTATTTTCGGAGTTTTTGCATTCAATGGTGTGGTATTTTGACAGACAGTAACTTATTTTCGGAGTTTTTGCGTTCAATGGTGTGGTATTTTGACAGACAATATCTTATTTTCTGGGTTGAAATGCTTCATTTGGTCTTTGGAAATTTCTAGAGAGAAGCTTAATACTAGCTGACTGGCCACACAGATTTTGCGTTCAATGGTGTGGTGCTCTGACAGATTTTCTTATTTTCTTATTTTCCGGGTTAAAATGTTGCATTTTGTCTTCGCAAACTTCTAGGGAGAAGCTTCACAGTGTCTGACTGGCCACACAGATTTTGCATTCAATGGTGTGGTGCTTTGACAGATAATATCTTATTTTCCGGGTTAAAATGGTTCATTTTGTCTTCGAAAATTTCTAGGGAGAAACTTAACCGTGACCGACTGGCAACACAGATTTTGCCTTAAATAGTGTGGTATTTTGACATACACTATAAAATTTTCCGCGTTTTTGCGTTCAATGGTGGAGCATTTTGACAGACAACGCCTTATTTCCCGGGTTAAAATTGTTCATTTTGTCTTCCAAAATTTTTAGGGAAAAACTTAACAGTGTCTGACTGGCCAGACAGATTTTGCGTTAAATGGTGTGGTGCTCTGGCAGATAATATATTATTTTTCGGGTTAAAATGTTGCATTTTGTCTTCGCAAACTTCTAGGGAGAAGCTTAACAGCATTTGACGGGCCACACAGATTTTGCGTTCAATGGTGTGGTATTTTGACAGATAGTATCTTATTTTCGGAGTTTTTGCGTTCAATGGTGTGGTATTTTGACAGACAATATCTCATTTTTGGAGTTTTTGCGTTGAATGGTGTAGTATTTCGACAGACAACATCTTATTTTCCGGGTTGAAATGCTTCATTTGGTCTTCCAAAAATTCTAGGGAAAAGCTTAACGCTAACTGACTGACCACACTGATTTTGCGTACAATGGTGTAATATTTTGACAGACAATATCTTATTTTACGGGTTAAAATGTAGCATTTTGTCCTCGCAAACTTCTAGGGAGAAGCTTAACAGTGTCTGACTGGCCACACACATTTTGCGTACAATGGTGTGGTGCTCTGACTGATAATATCTTTTTTTCTGTGTTAAAATATTTTATTTTGTCTTCGCAAACTTCTAGGGAGAAGCTTAACAATGTCTGAATGGGCACACAGATTTTGCGTTCAATGGTGCGGTGATTTGACAGATAATATCTTATTTTCCGAGTTGAAATGGTTCATTTTGTCTTTGAAAATTTCTAGGGAGAAACTTAACACTAACTGACTGGCCACCCAGATTTTGCGTCCAATGCTGTGGACAGACAGACAATATCTTATTTACGGGCTTAGAATGTTTTATTTTGTCTTCGCAAACTTCTAGGGAGAAGCTTAACAGTGTCTGACCGGCCACACAGATTTTGCGTTCAATGGTGTGGTGCTTTGACAGATAATATCTTATTTGCGGGTTAAAATGGTTCGTTTTGTCTTCGAAAATTTCTAGTTAGAAACTTCACACTTACTGACTGGCCACACAGATTTTGCGTTCAATGATGTGGCGCTTTCACAGATAATATCTTACTTTCCGGGTTAAAGTGGTACATTTTGTCTTCGCAAACTTCTAGGGAGAAGCTTAACAGTGTCTGACTGGCCACACAGATTTTGCGTTCAATGGTGTATTGCTTTGACAGATAATATCTTATTCTCCGGGTTAAAATGGTTCGTTTTGTCTTCGAAAATTTCTAGGCCACACAGATCTTGTGTTCAATGGTGTGGTATTTTGACAGATCGTATCTTATTTTCCGAGTTTTTGCATTCAATGGTGTGGTATTTTGACAGACAATACGTTATTTTCCGAGTTTTTGCGTTCAATGGTGTAGCATTTTGACAGACAACGTCTTATTTTCCGGGTTAAAATGGTTCATTTTGTCTTCCAAAATTTCTAGGGAAAAACTTAACAGTGTCTGACTGGCCAGACAGATTTTGCGTTCAATGGGGTGGTATTTTGACATATAATATCTTATTTTCTAGGTTAAAATGCTTTATTTTGTCTTCGCAAACTTCTAGGGAGAAGCTTGACAGTGTCTGGCTGGCCACACAGATTTGCGTTCAATGGTGTGGTGCTTTGACAGATAATATCTCATTTTCCGGGGTAAAATGGTTCATTTTGTCTTCGAAAATTTCTAGGGAGAAACTTAAACGTGACTGACTGCTAACACAGATTTTGCCTTAAATAGTGTGGAATTTTGACAGACAATATTTTATTTTCCGAGTTTTTGCGTTCAATGGTGTAGTATTTTGACAGACAACGCCCGGGTTAAAATGCTTCATTTTGTCTTTGAAAATTTCTAGGGAGAAGCTTAAGTGTGTCTGACTGGCCACACAGATCTTGCGTTCAATGGTGGTATTTTGACAGACAATATTTTATTTTCGGAGTTTTTGCGTTTAATGGTGTGGTATTTTGACAGACAACATCTTATTTTACGGGTTGAAATGCTTCATTTGGTCTTCGAAAATTTCTAGAGATAAGCTTAACACTAACTGACTGGCCACACAGATTTTGCGTTCGATGGTGTGGTGCTTTGACAGGTAATATCTTATTTTCCGGGTTAAAATGATTCGTTTTGTTTTCGAAAATTTCTAGGCCACACAGATCTTGTGTTCAATGGTGTGGTATTTTGACAGATAGTATCTTATTTTCGGAGTTTTTGCATTCAATGTTGTGGTATTTGACAGACAATATCTTATTTTCGGAGCTTTTGCGTTCAATGGTGTGGTATTTTGACAGACAACATCTTATTTTCTGGGGTGAAATGCTTCATTTGGTCTTTGAAAATTTCTACGGAGACGCTTAACACTAGCTGAATGGCCACACAGATTTTGCGTTCAATGGTGTGGTATTTTGACAGACAGTAACTTATTTTCCGAGATTTTGCGTTCAATGGTGTGGTATTTTGACAGACAAAATCTTATTTTCTGGGGTGAAATGCTTCATTTGATTTTTGAAAATTTCTAGGGAGAAGCTTAACACTAACTGACTGGCCACACAGATTTTGCGTTCAATGGTGTGGTATTTTGACAGACAGTAACTTATTTTCGGAGTTTTTGCGTTCAATGGTGTGGTATTTTGACAGACAACATCTTATTTTCTGGGTTAAAATGCTTCATTTGGTCTTTGAAAATTTCTAGGGAGAAGCTTAATACTAGTTGACTGCCCACACAGATTTTGCGTTCAATGGTGTGGTGCTCTGACAGATTTTCTTATTTTCTTATTTTCCGGGATAAAATGTTGCATTTTGTCTTCGCAAACTTCTAGGGAGAAGCTTAACAGTGTCTGAATGGGCACACAGATTTTGCGTTCAATGGTGTGGTGCTTTGACAGATAATATCTTATTTTCCGAGTTAAAATGTCTCATTTTGTCTTCGAAAATTTCTAGGGAGAAACTTAACACTAACTGACTGGCCACCCAGATTTTGCGTCCAATGCTGTGGTATTTTGACAGACAATATCTTATTTACGGGCTTAGAATGTTTTATTTTGTCTTCGCAAACTTCTAGGGAGAAGCTTAACAGTGTCTGATGGGCCACAGAGATTTTGCGTTCAATGGTGCTTTGACAGATAATATCTTATTTGCGGGTTAAAATGGTTCGTTTTGTCTTCGAAAATTTCTAGTTAGAAACTTCACACTTACTGACTGGAAACACAGATTTTGCGTTCAATGGTGTGGCGCTTTCACAGATAATATCTTATATAATAATTTCTAGGCCACACAGATCTTGTGTTCAATGGTGTGGTATTTTGACAGATAATATCTTATTTTCGGAGTTTCTGCGTTCAATGGTGTGGTAATCTGACAAACAACATTTTCCGGGTTGAAATGCTTCATTTGGTCTTTGAAAATTTCTAGGGAGAGACTTAACACTAACTGACTGGCCACACAGATTTTGCGTTCAATGGTGTGGTGCTTTGACATATAGTATCATATTTTCCGGGTTAAAATGTTTTATTTTGTCTTCGCAAACTTCTATGGAGAAGCTTAATAGTGTCTGACTGCGCACACGGATTTTGCGTTCAATGGTGTATTGCTTTGACAGATAATATCTTATTTTCCGGGTGAAAATGGTTCATTTTGTCTTCGAAAATTCTAGGGAGAAGCTTAACACTAACTGACTGGCCACACAGATTTTGCGTTCAATGGTGTGGTGCTCTGACAGATAATATCTTATTTTCCGGGTTAAAATCTTGCATTTTGTCTTCGAAAACTTCTAGGGAGAAGCTTAACAGCATCTGACTGGCCACACAGATTTTGCGTTAAATGGTGTGGTGCTTTGACAGATAATATCTTATTTTCCGGGTTAAAATGGTTCATTTTGTCTTCGAAAATTTCTAGGGAGAAGCTTAACAGTGTCTGACTGGCCACACAGATCTTGCGTTAAATGGTGTGGTATTTTGACAGATAATATATAATTTTTGGAGTTTTCGCGTTGAATGGTGTAGTATTTTGTCAGACAGCATCTTATTTTCCGGGTTAAAATGCTTCATGTTGTCTTCGAAAATTTCTAGGGAAAAGCTTAACACTAACTGACTGGCCACACAGATTTTGTGTACAATGGTGTGGTATCTTGACAGACAATATCCTATTTGCCGGGTTAAAATGTAGCATTTTGTCTTCGCAAACTTCTAGGGAGAAGCTTAACAATGTCTGAATGGGCACACAGATTTTGCGTTAAATGGTGTGGTGCTTTGATAGATAATATCTTTTTTTCCGAGTTAAAATGGTTCATTTTGTCTTCGAAAATTTCTAGGGAGAAACTTAACACTAACTGACTGGCCACCCAGATTTTGCGTTCAATGGTGTGGTATTTTGACAGACAATATCGGCTTAGAATGTTTTATTTTGTTTTCGCAAACTTCTAGGGAGAAGCTTAACAGTGTCTGACGGGCCACACAGATTTCGCGTTCAATGGTGTGGTGCTTTGACAGATAGTATCTTATTTTCGGAGTTTTTGCGTTCAATGGTGTGGTATTTCGACAGACAGTAACTTATTTTCCGAGTTTTTGCGTTCAATGCTGTGGTATTTTGACAGACAACATCTTATTTTCTGGGGTGAAATGCTTCATTTGGTTTTTGAAAATTTCTATGGAGAAGCTTAACACTAACTGACTGGCCACACAGATTTTGCGTTCAATGGTGTGGCGCTTTGACAGATAGTATCTTATTTTCGGAGTTTTTGCGTTCAATGGTGTGGTATTTCGACAGACAGTAACTTATTTTCCGAGTTTTTGCGTTCAATGGTGTGGTATTTTGGCAGACAACATCTTATTTTCTGGGGTGAAATGCTTCATTTGGTTTTTGAAAATTTCTATGGAGAAGCTTAACACTAACTGACTGGCCACACAGATTTTGCGTTCAATGGTGTGGTATTTTGACAAACAGTAACTTATTTTCCGAGTTTTTGCGTTCAATGGTGTGGTATTTTGACAGACAACATCTTATTTTCTGGGTTGAAATGCTTCATTTGGTCTTTGAAAATTTCTAGGGAGAAGCTTAATACTAACTGACTGGCCACACAGATTTTGCGTTCAATGGTGTGGTGCTCTGACAGATAATATCTTATTTACCGCCCTAGAATGCTTCATTTTGTCTTCGAAAATTTCTAGGGAGAAGCTTTACACTAACTGGCTGGCCACACAGATTTTGCGTTCAATGGTGTGGCGCTTTGACAGATAATATCTTATTTTCCGGGTTAAAATGGTTCATTTTGTCTTAGCAAACTTCTAGGGAGAAGCTTAACAGTGTCTGACGGGCCACACATATTTTGCGTTCAATGGTGTGGTGCTTTGACAGATAATATCTTAATTTCCGGGTTAAAATGGTTCGTTTTGTCTTCGAAAATTTCTAGGCCACACAGATCTTGTGTCCAATGGTGTGGTATTTTAACAGATAGTATCTTATTTTCGGAGTTTTTGCATTCAATGGTGTGGTATTTTGACAGACAGTAACTTATTTTCGGAGTTTTTGCGTTCAATGGTGTTGTATTTTGACAGACAACATCTTATTTTCTGGGTTGAAATGCTTCATTTGGTCTTTGGAAATTTCTAGGGAGAAGCTTAATACTAGCTGACTGGCCACACAGATTTTGCGTTCAATGGTGTGGTGCTCTGACAGATTTTCTTATTTTCTTATTTTCCGGGTTAAAATGTTGCATTTTGTCTTCGCAAACTTCTAGGGAGAAGCTTCACAGTGTCTGACTGGCCACACAGATTTTGCGTTCAATGGTGTGGTGCTTTGACAGATAATATCTTATTTTCCGGGTTAAAGTGGTTCATTTTGTCTTCGAAAATTTCTAGGGAGAAACTTAACCGTGACCGACTGTCAACACAGATTTTGCCTTAAATAGTGTGGTATTTTGACAGACAGTATAAAATTTTCCGCGTTTTTGCGTTCAATGGTGGAGCATTTTGACAGACAACGCCTTATTTCCCGGGTTAAAATTGTTCATTTTGTCTTTCAAAATTTCTAGGGAAAAACTTAACAGTGTCTGACTGGCCAGACAGATTTTGCGTTAAATGGTGTGGTGCTCTGGCAGATAATATCTTATTTTTCGGGTTAAAATGTTGCATTTTGTCTTCGCAAGCTTCTAGGGAGAAGCTTAACAGCATTTGACGGGCCACACAGATTGTGCGTTCAATGGTGTGGTATTTTGACAGATAGTATCTTATTTTCGGAGTTTTTGCGTTCAATGGTGTGGTATTTTGACAGACAATATCTCATTTTTGGAGTTTTTGCGTTGAATGGTGTAGTATTTCGACAGACAACATCTTATTTTCCGGGTTGAAATGCTTCGTTTGGTCTTTGCAAAATTCTAGATAAAAGCTTAACACTAACTGACTGACCACACTGATTTTGCGTACAATGGTGTAATATTTTGACAGACAATATCTTATTTTACGGGTTAAAATGTAGCATTTTGTCCTCGCAAACTTCTAGGGAGAAGCTTAACAGTGTCTGACTGGGGACACACATTTTGCGTACAATGGTGTGGTGCTCTGACTGATAATATCTTTTTTTCCGGGTTAAAATATTTTATTTTGTCTTCGCAAACTTCTAGGGAGAAGCTTAACAGTGTCTGAATGGGCACACAGATTTTGCGTTCAATGGTGCGGTGATTTGACAGATAATATCTTATTTTCCGAGTTAAAATGGTTCATTTTGTCTTCGAAAATTTCTAGGGAGAAACTTAACACTAACTGACTGGCCACCCAGATTTTGCGTCCAATGCTGCGGACAGACAGACAATATCTTATTTACGGGCTTAGAATGTTTTATTTTGTCTTCGCAAACTTCTATGGAAAAGCCTAACAGTGTCTGACTGGCCACACAGATTTTGCGTTCAATGGTGTGGTGCTTTGACAGATAATATCTTATTCTCCGGGCTAGAATGGTTCGTTTTGTCTTCGAAAATTTCTAGGCCACACAGATCTTGTGTTCAATGGTGTGGTATTTTGACAGATAGTATCTTATTTTCGGAGTTTTTGCGTTCAATGGTGTGGTATTTTGACAGACAATATATTATTTTCCGAGTTTTTGCGTTCAATGGTGTGGCATTTTGACAGACAAAATCTTATTTTCTGGGGTGAAATGCTTCATTTGATTTTTGAAAATTTCTAGGGAGAAGCTTAACACTAACTGACTGGCCACACAGATTTTGCGTTCAATGGTGTGGTATTTTGGCATATAATATCTTATTTTCTAGGTTAAAATACTTTATTTTGTCTTCGCAAACTTCTAGGGAGAAGCTTGACAGTGTCTGGCTGGCCACACAGATTTGCGTTCAATGGTGTGGTGCTTTGACAGATAATATCTCATTTTCCGGGGTAAAATGGTTCATTTTGTCTTCGAAAATTTCTAGGGAGAAACTTAAACGTGACTGACTGGTAACACAGATTTTGCCTTAAATAGTGTGGAATTTCGACAGACAATATATTATTTTCCGAGTTTTTGCGTTCAATGGTGTAGTATTTTGACAGACAACGCCTTATTTTCCGGGTTAAAATGCTTCATTTTGTCTTCGAAAATTTCTAGGGAGGAGCTTAAGTGTGTCTGACTGGCCACACAGATCTTGCGTTCAATGGTGGTATTTTGACAGACAATATTTTATTTTCGGAGTTTTTGCGTTTAATGGTGTGGTATTGTGACAGACAACATCTTATTTTACGGGTTGAAATGCTTCATTTGGTCTTCGAAAATTTCTAGAGATAAGCTTAACACTAACTGACTGGCAACACAGATTTTGCGTTCGATGGTGTGGTGCTTTGACAGGTAATATCTTATTTTCCGGGTTAAAATGATTCGTTTTGTCTTCGAAAATTTCTAGGCCACACAGATCTTGTGTTCAATGGTGTGGTATTTTGACAGATAGTATCTTATTTTCGGAGTTTTTGCATTCAATGGTGTGGTATTTTGACAGACAATATCTTATTTTCGGAGCTTTTGCGTTCAATGGTGGAGTATTTGGACAGACAACATCTTATTTTCTGGGGTGAAATGCTTCATTTGGTCTTTGAAAATTTCTAGGGAGAAGCTTAACACTAGCTGAATGGCCACACAGATTTTGCGTTCAATGGTGAGGTATTTTGACAGACAGTAACTTATTTTCCGAGATTTTGCGTTCAATGGTGTGGTATTTTGACAGACAAAATCTTATTTTCTGGGGTGAAATGCTTCATTTGATTTTTGAAAATTTCTAGGGAGAAGCTTAACACTAACTGACTGGCCACACAGATTTTGCGTTCAATGGTGTGGTATTTTGACAGACAATATCTTATTTTCGGAGCTTTTGCGTTCAATGGTGGAGTATTTGGACAGACAACATCTTATTTTCTGGGGTGAAATGCTTCATTTGGTCTTTGAAAATTTCTAGGGAGAAGCTTAACACTAGCTGACTAGCCACACAGATTTTGCGTTCAATGGTGTGGTGCTCTGACAGATTTTCTTATTTTCTTATTTTCCGGGTTAAAATGTTGCATTTTGTCTTCGCAAACTTCTAGGGAGAAGCTTCACAGTGTCTGACTGGCCACACAGATTTTGCGTTCAATGGTGTGGTGCTTTGACAGATAATATCTTATTTTCCGGGTTAAAGTGGTTCATTTTGTCTTCGAAAATTTCTAGGGAGAAACTTAACCGTGACCGACTGGCAACACAGATTTTGCCTTAAATAGTGTGGTATTTTGACAGACACTATAAAATTTTCCGCGTTTTTGCGTTCAATGGTGGAGCATTTTGACAGACAACGCCTTATTTCCCGGGTTAAAATTGTTCATTTTGTCTTCCAAAATTTCTAGGGAAAAACTTAACAGTGTCTGACTGGCCAGACAGATTTTGCGTTAAATGGTGTGGTGCTCTGGCAGATAATATCTTATTTTTCGGGTTAAAATGTTGCATTTTGTCTTCGCAAGCTTCTAGGGAGAAGCTTAACAGCATTTGACGGGCCACACAGATTTTGCGTTCAATGGTGTGGTATTTTGACAGATAGTATCTTATTTTCGGAGTTTTTGCGTTCAATGGTGTGGTATTTTGACAGACAATATCTCATTTTTGGAGTTTTTGCGTTGAATGGTGTAGTATTTCGACAGACAACATCATATTTTCCGGGTTGAAATGCTTCATTTGGTCTTTGAAAAATTCTAGATAAAAGCTTAACACTAACTGACTGACCACACTGATTTTGCGTACAATGGTGTAATATTTTGACAGACAATATCTTATTTTACGGGTTAAAATGTAGCATTTTGTCCGCGCAAACTTCTAGGGAGAAGCTTAACAGTGTCTGACTGGGGACACACATTTTGCGTACAATGGTGTGGTGCTCTGACAGATAATGTCTTATTTTCCGGATTAAAATGTTGCATTTTGTCTTCGCAAACTTCTAGGCAGAAGCTTAGCAGTGTCTGACTGGCCAAACAGATTTTGCGTTCAATGGTGTGGTGCTCTGACTGATAATATCTTTTTTTCCGGTTTAAAATATTTTATTTTGTCTTCGCAAACTTCTAGGGAGAAGGTTAACAGTGTCTGACGGGCCACACAGATTTTGCGTTCAATGGTGTGGTGCTTTGACAGATAATATCTTATTTTCCGAGTTAAAATGGTTCATTTTGTCTTTGAAAATTTCTAGGGAGAAACTTCACACTTACTGACTGGCCACACAGATTTTGCGTTCAATGGTGTGGCGCTTTCACAGATAATATCTTACTTTCCGGGTTAAAGTGGTACATTTTGTCTTCGCAAACTTCTAGGGAGAAGCTTAACAGTGTCTGACTGGCCACACAGATTTTGCGTTCAATGGTGTGGTGCTTTGACAGATAATATCTTATTCTCCGGGTTAAAATGGTTCGTTTTGTCTTCGAAAATTTCTAGGCCACACAGATCTTTTGTTCAATGGTGTGGTATTTTGACAGATAGTATCTATTTTCGGAGTTTTTGCGTTCAATGGTGTGGTATTTTGACAGACAATATATTATTTTCCGAGTTTTTGCGTTCAATGGTGTAGCATTTTGACAGACAACGTCTTATTTTCCGGGTTAAAAAGGTTCATTTTGTCTTCCAAAATTTCTAGGGAAAAACTTAACAGTGTCTGACTGGCCAGACAGATTTTGCGTTCAATGGTGTGGTATTTTGACATATAATATCTTATTTTCTGGGTTAAAATGCTTTATTTTGTCTTCGCAAACTTCTAGGGTGAAGCCTGACTGTGTCTGGCTGGCCACACAGATTTGCGTTCAATGGTGTGGTGCTTTGACAGATAATATCTCATTTTCCGGGGTAAAATGGTTCATTTTGTCTTCGAAAATTTCTAGGGAGAAACTTAAACGTGACTGACTGGTAACACAGATTTTGAATTAAATAGTGTGGAATTTTGACAGACAATATATTATTTTCCGAGTTTTTGCGTTCAATGGTGTAGTATTTTGACAGGCAACGCCTTATTTTCCGGGTTAAAATGCTTCATTTTGTCTTCGAAAATTTCTAGGGAGAAGCTTAAGTGTGTCTGACTGGCCACGCAGATCTTGCGTTCAATGGTGTTATTTTGACAGACAATATTTTATTTTCGGAGTTTTTGCGTTTAATTGTGTGGTATTTTGACAGACAACATCTTATTTTACGGGTTGAAATGCTTCATTTGGTCTTCGAAAATTTCTAGAGATAAGCTTAACACACAGATTTTGCGTTCGATGGTGTGGTGCTTTGGCAGATAATATCTTATTTTCCGGGTTAAAATGATTCGTTTTGTCTTCGAAAATTTCTAGGGAGAAACATAACACTGACTGACTGGCCACACAGATTTTGCGTTCAATGGTGCGGCGCTTTCGCAGATAATATCTTACTTTCCGGGTTAAAGTGGTTCATTTTGTCTTCGCAAACGTCTAGGGAGAAGCTTAACAGTGTCTGACGGGCCACACAGATTTTGCGTTCAATGATGTGGTGCTTTGACAGGTAATATCTTATTTTCCGGGTTAAAATGGTTCGTTTTGACTTCGAAAATTTCTAGGGAGAAACTTCACACTTACTGACTGGCCACACAGATTTTGCGTTCAATGGTGTGGCGCTTTCACAGATAATCTCTTACTTTCCGGGTTAAAATGGTTCATTTTGTCTTCGCAAACTTCTAGGGAGAAGCTTAACAGTGTCTGACGGCCCACACCGATTTCGCGTTCAATGTTGTGGTGCTTTGACAGATAATATCGTATTCTCCGGGTTAAAATGGTTCGTTTTGTCTTCGAAAATTTCTAGGCCACACAGATCTTGTGTTCAATGGTGTGGTATTTTGACAGATAGTATCTTATTTTCCGGGTTGAAATGCTTTATTTGGTCTTCGAAAAATTCTAGGGAAAAGCTTAACACTAACTGACTGACCACACTGATTTTGCGTACAATGGTATAATATTTTGACAGACAATATCTTATTTTACGGGATAAAATGTAGCATTTTGTCTTCGCAAACTTCTACGCAGAAGCTTAACATTGTCTGACTGGCCAAACAGATTTTGCGTTCAATGGTGTGGTGCTCTGAATGATAATATCTTTTTTCCAGGTTAAAATATTTTATTTCGTCTTCGCAAACTTCTAGGGAGAAGCTTAACAGTGTCTGAATGGGCACACAGATTTTGCGTTCAATGGTGTGGTGCTTTGACAGATAATATCTTACTTTCCGAGTTAAAATGGTTCATTTTGTCTTCGAAAATTTCTAGGGAGAAACTTAACACTATCTGACTGGCCACCCAGATTTTGCGTCCACTGCTGTGGTATTTTGACAGACAATATCTTATTTACGGGCTTAGAATGTTTTATTTTGTCTTCGCAAACTTCTAGGGAGAAGCTTAACAGTGTCTGACTGCGCACACGGATTTTGCGTTCAATGGTGTATTGCTTTGACAGATAATATCTTATTTTCCGGGTTAAAATGGTTCATTCTGTCTTCGAAAATTCTAGGGAGAAGCTTAACACTAACTGACTGGCCACACAGATTTTGCGTTCAATGGTGTGGTGCTCTGACAGATAATATCTTATTTTCCGGGTTAAAATGTTGCATTTTGTCTTCGAAAACTTCTAGGGAGAAGCTTAACAGCATCTGACTGGCCACACAGATTTTGCGTTAAATGGTGTGGTGCTTTGACAGATAATATCTTATTTTCCGGGTTAAAATGGTTCATTTTGTCTTCGAAAATTTCTAGGGAGAAGCTTAACAGTGTCTGACTGGCCACACAGATCTTGCGTTAAATGGTGTGGTATTTTGACAGATAATATATTATTTTTGGAGTTTTCGCGTTGAATGGTGTAGTATTTTGAGAGACAGCATCTTATTTTCCGGGTTGAAATGCTTCATGTTGTCTTCGAAAATTTCTAGGGAAAAGCTTAACACTAACTGACTGGCCACACAGATTTTGCGTACAATGGTGTGGTATTTTGACAGACAATATCCTATTTGCCGGGTTAAAATGTAGCATTTTGTCTTCGCAAACTTCTAGGGAGAAGCTTAACAGTGTCTGACTGGCCACACAGATTTTGCGTTCACTGGTATGGTGCTCTGACAGATAATATCTTTCTTTCCGGGTTAAAATGTTTTATTTTGTCTTCGCAAACTTCTAGGGAGAAGCTTAACAGTGTCTGACTGGGCACACAGATTTTGCGTTCAATGGTGTGGTGCTTTGATAGATAATATCTTTTTTTCCGAGTTAAAATGGTTCATTTTGTCTTCGAAAATTTCTAGGGAGAAACTTAACACTAACTGACGGCCCACCCAGATTTTGCGTTCAATGGTGTGGTATTTTGACAGACAATATCTTATTTACCGGCTTAGAATGTTTTATTTTGTTTTCGCAAACTTCTAGGGAGAAGGTTAACAGTGTCTGACGGGCCACACAGATTTTGCGTTCAATGGTGTGGTGCTTTGACAGATAGTATCTTATTTTCGGAGTTTTTGCGTTCAATGGTGTGGTATTTCGACAGACAGTAACTTATTTTCCGAGTTTTTGCGTTCAATGGTGTGGTATTTTGACAGACAACATCTTATTTTCTGGGGTGAAATGCTTCATTTGGTTTTTGAAAATTTCTATGGAGAAGCTTAACACTAACTGACTGGCCACACAGATTTTGCGTTCAATGGTGTGGCGCTTTGACAGATAGTATCTTATTTTCGGAGTTTTTGCGTTCAATGGTGTGGTATTTGGACAGACAGTAACTTATTTTCAGAGCTTTTGCGTTCAATGGTGTGGTATTTTGACAGACAACATCTTATTTTCTGGGGTGAAATGCTTCATTTGATTTTTGAAAATTTCTAGGGAGAAGCTTAACACTAACTGACTGGCCACACAGATTTTGCGTTCAATGGTGTGGTATTTTGACAGACAGTAACTTATTTTCGGAGTTTTTGCGTTCAATGGTGTGGTATTTTGACAGACAACATTTTATTTTCTGTTTTAAAATGCTTCATTTGGTTTTTGAAAATTTCTAGGGAGAAGCTTAATACTAGCTGACTGGCCACACAGCTTTTGCGTTCAATGGTGTGGTGCTCTGACAGATTTTCTTATTTTCTTATTTTCCGATTTAAAATGTTGCATTTTGTCTTCGCAAAATTCTAGGGAGAAGCTTCACAGTGTCTGACTGGCCACACAGATTTTGCGTTCAATGGTGTGGTGCTTTGACAGATAATATCTTATTTTCCGGGTTAAAATGGTTCATTTTGTCTTCGAAAATTTCTAGGGAGAAACTTAACCGTGACCGACTGGCAACACAGATTTTGCCTTAAATAGTGTGGTATTTTGACAGACACTATAAAATTTTCCGCGTTTTTGCGTTCAATGGTGGAGCATTTTGACAGACAACGCCTTATTTCCCGGGTTAAAATTGTTCATTTTGTCTTCCAAAATTTCTAGGGAAAAACTTAACAGTGTCTGACTGACCAGACAGATTTTGCGTTAAATAGTGTGGTGCTCTGGCAGATAATATCTTATTTTCCGGGTTAAAATGTTGCATTTTGTCTTCGCAAACTTCTAGGGAGAAGCTTAACAGCATTTGACGGGCCACACAGATTTTGCGTTCAATGGTGTGGTATTTTGACAGACAATATCTTATTTTTGGAGTTTTTGCGTTGAATGGTGTAGTATTTCGACAGACAACATCTTATTTTCCGGGTTGAAATGCTTCATTTGGTCTTCGAAAAATTCTAGGGAAAAGCTTAACACTAACTGACTGACCACACTGATTTTGCGTACAATGGTGTAATATTTTGACAGACAATATCTTATTTTACGGGTTCAAATGTAGCATTTTGTCTTCGCAAACTTCTAGGGAGAAGCTTAACAGTGTCTGACTGGGGACACACATTTTGCGTACAATGGTGTGGTGCTCTGACAGATGATGTCTCATTTTCCGGATTAAAATGTTGCATTTTGTCTTCGCAAACTTCTAGGCAGAAGCTTAACAGTGTCTGACTGGCCACACAGATTTTGCGTTCAATGGTGTGGTGCTTTGACAGATAATATCTTTTTTTCCGGGTTAAAATGTTTTATTTTGTCTTCGCAAACTTCTAGGGAGAAGCTTAACAGTGTCTGAATGGGCACACAGATTTTGCGTTCAATGGTGCGGTGATTTGACAGATAATATCTTATTTTCCGAGTTAAAATGGTTCATTTTGTCTTCGAAAATTTCTAGGGAGAAACTTAACACTAACTGACTGGCCACCCAGATTTTGCGTCCAATGCTGTGGTATTTTGACAGACAATATCTTATTTACGGGCTTAGAATGTTTTATTTTGTCTTCGCAAACTTCTAGGGAGAAGCTTAACAGTATCTGATGGGCCACACAGATTTTGCGTTCAATGGTGTGGTGCTTTGACAGATAATATCTTATTTGCGGGTTAAAATGGTTCGTTTTGCCTTCGAAAATTTCTAGGCCACACAGATCTTGTGTTCAATGGCGTGGTATTTTTACAGATAGTATCTTATTTTCGGAGTTTTTGCGTTCAATGGTGTGGTATTTTGACAGACAATATATTATTTTCCGAGTTTTTGCGTTCAATGGTGTAGCATTTTGACAGACAACGTCTTATTTTCCGGGTTAAAATGGTTCATTTTGTCTTCCAAAATTTCTAGGGAAAAACTTAACAGTGTCTGACTGGCCAGACAGATTTTGCGTTCAATGGTGTGGTATTTTGACATATAATATCTTATTTTCTAGGTTAAAATGCTTTATTTTGTCTTCGCAAACTTCTAGGGAGAAGCTTGACAGTGTCTGGCTGGCCACACAGATTTGCGTTCAATGGTGTGGTGCTTTGACAGATAATATCTCATTTTCCGGGGTAAAATGGTTCATTTTGTCTTCGAAAATTTCTAGGGAGAAACTTAAACGTGACTGACTCTTAACACAGATTTTGCCTTAAATAGTGTGGAATTTTGACAGACAATATATTATTTTCCGAGTTTTTGCGTTCAATGGTGTAGTATTTTGACAGACAACGCCTTATTTTCCGGGTTAAAATGCTTCATTTTGTCTTCGAAAATTTCTAGGGAGAAGCTTAAGTGTGTCTGACTGGCCACAGAGATCTTGCGTTCAATGGTGGTATTTTGACAGACAATATTTTATTTTTGGAGTTTTTGCGTTTAATGGTGTGGTATTTTGACAGACAACATCTTATTTTCCGTTTTGAAATGCTTCATTTGGTCTTCGAAAATTTCTAGAGATAAGCTTAGCACTAACTGACTGGCCACACAGATTTTGCGCTCGATGGTGTCGTATTTTGACAGACAGTAACTTATTTTCAGAGTTTTTGCTTTCAATGGTGTAGTATTTCGACAGACAACATCTTATTTTCCGTTTTGAAATGCTTCATTTTGTCTTCGAAAATTTCTAGCTAAAAGCTTAACACTAACTGACTGGCCACACAGATTTTGCGTTCAATGGTGGGGTGCTTTGACAGATATTATCTTATTTTCCGGGTTCAAATGATTCATTTTGTCTTCGAAAATTTCTAGGGAGAAACTTAACACTGACTGACTGGCCACACAGACTTTGCGTTCAATGGTGTGGTGCTTTGACAGATAATATCTTATTTTCCGGGTTAAAATGGTTCATTTTGTTTTCGCAAACTTCTAGTCAGAAGCTTAACAGTGTCTGATGGGCCACACAGATTTTGCGTTCAATGGTGTGGTGCTTTGACAGATAATGTCTTATTTTCCGGGCTAAAATGGTTGGTTTTGTCTTCGAAAATTTCTAGGCCACACAGATCTTGTGTTCAATGGTGTGGTATTTTGACAGGTAATATCTTATTTTCGGAGTTTTTGCGTTCAATGGTGTGGTATTTTGACAAACAACATTTTCCGGGTTGAAATTCTTCATTTGGTCTTTGAAAATTTCTAGGGAGAGATTTAACACTAACTGACTGGCCACACAGATTTTGCGTTCAATGGTGTGGTGCTTTGACATATAATATCATATTTTCCGGGTTAAAATGTTTTATTTTGTCTTCGCAAACTTCTAGGGAGAAGCTTAACAGTGCCTGACTGCGCACACGGATTTTGCGTTTAATGGTGTATTGCTTTGACAGATAATATCTTATTTTCCAGGTTAAAATGTTTCATTTTGTCTTCGAAAATTTCTACGGAGAAGCTTGACACTAACTGACTGGCCACACATATTTTGCGTTCAATGGTGTGGTGCTCTGACAGATAATATCTTATTTTCCGGGTTAAAATGTTGCATTTTGTCTTCGCAAACTTCTAGGGAGAAGCTTAACAGCATCTGACTGGCCACACAGATTTTGTGTTAAATGGTGTGGTGCTTTGACAGATAATATCTTATTTTCCGGGTTAAAATGGTTCATTTTGTCTTCGAAAATTTCTAGGGAGAAGCTTAACAGCGTCTGACTGGCCACACAGATCTTGCGTTCAATGGTGTGGTGCTTTCACAGATAATATCTTATTTTCTGGGTTAAAATTGCTCATTTTGTCTTCGAAAATTTCTAGGGAGAAGCTTAACAGTGTTTGACTGGCCACACAGATCTTGCGTTAAATTTTGTGGTATTTTGACAGATAATATCTTATTTTCGGAGTTTTTGCGTTGAACGGTGTAGTATTTTGACGGACAACGCCTTATTTTCCGGGTTAAAATGCTTCATTTTGTCTTCGAAAATTTCTAGGGAGAAGCTTAAACGTGTCTGACTGGCCACACAGATCTTGCGTTCAATGGTCTCGTATTTTGACAGACAGTAACTTATTTTCAGAGTTTTTGCTTTCAATCGTGTAGTATTTCGACAGACAACATCTTATTTTCCGTTTTGAAATGCTTCATTTTGTCTTCGAAAATTTCTAGGGAAAAGCTTAACACTAACTGACTGGCCACACAGATTTTGCGTTCAATGTTGTGGTTTTTTGACAGACAATATCTTATTTTCCGGGTTAAAATGTAGCATTTTGTCTTCGCAATCTTCTAGCGAGAAGCTTAACAATGTCTGACTGGCCACACACATTTTGCGTACAATGGTGTGGTGCTCTGACAGATAATATCTTATTTTCCGGGTTAAAATTATGCATTTTGTCTTCGCAAACTTCTAGGGAGAAGCTTGACAGTGTCTGACTGGCCACACAGATTTTGCGTTCAATGGTGTGGTGTTCTGACAGATAATATCTTTTTTTCCGGGTTGAAATGTTTTATTTTGTCTTCGCAAACTTCTAGGGAGAAGCTTGACAGTGTCTGACTGGGCACACAGATTTTGCGTTCAATGGTGTGGTGCTTTGACAGATAATATCTCATTTTCCGGGTTAAAATGGTTCGTTTTGTCTTCGAAAATTTCTAGGCCACACAGATCTTGTGTTCAATGGTGTGGCATTTTGACAGATAGTATCTTATTTTCGGAGTTTTTGCGTTCAATGATGTGGTATTTTGACAGACACTAAATTATTTTCGGAGCTTTTGCGTTCAATGGTGTGGTATTTTGAGAGACAACTTCTTATTTGACGGGTTGAAATGCTTCATTTTGTCTTCGAAAATTTCTAGGGAGAAGCTTTACACTAACTGACTCCCCACCCAGATTTTGCGCTCAATGGTGTTGTATTTTGACAGACAATACCTTATTTACCGGCATTGAATGTTTTATTTTGTTTTCGCAAACTTCTAGGGAGAAGCTTAACAGTGTCTGACGGGCCACACAGATTTTGCGTTCAATGGTGTGGTGCTCTGAATGATAATATCTTATTTTCCGGGTTAAAATGGTTCGTTTTGTCTCCGAAAATTTCTAGGCCACACAGATCTTGTGTTCAATGGTGTGGTATTTTGACAGATAGTATCTTATTTTCGGAGTTTTTGCGTTCAATGGTGTGGTATTTTGACAAACACTATATTATTTTCGGAGCTTTTGCGTTCAATGGTGTGGTATTTTGAGAGACAACTTCTTATTTGACGGGTTGAAATGCTTCATTTTGTCTTCGAAAATTTCTAGGGAGAAGCTTTACACTAACAGACTGGCCACACAGATTTTGCGTTCCGTGGTGTGGTTACATTGACAGACAATAACTTATTTTCCGGGTTAAAATGTTTTATTTTGAGTTCGCAAACTTCTAGGGAGAAGCTTAACAGTGCCTGACTGTCCACACAGATTTTGCGTTCAATGGTGTGGTGCTTTGATAGATAATATCTTATTTTCCGGGTTAAAATTGTTCATTTTGTCTTCGAAAATTTCTAGGGAGAAATTTAACCGTGACTGACTGGCAACACAGTTTTTGCCTTAAATGGTGTGGTATTTTGACAGATACTATATTTTTTTCGGAGTTTTTGCGTTCATTGGTGTAGTATTTTGACAGACAACGTCTTATTTTTCGGGTTAGAATGGTTCATTTTGTCTTCGAAAATTTCTAGGGAGAATCTTAAGGGTGTCTGACTCTCCACACGGATCTTGCGTTCAATGGTGTGGTATTTTGACAGAAAACGTCTTATTTTCCGTTTTGAAATGCTTCATTTGGTCTTTGAAAATTTCTAGGGAGAAGCTTAACACTAACTGACCGGCTGAACAGATTTTGCGTTCAATGGTGTGGTATTTTGACAGACAATATCTCATTTTCCGGGTTTAAATGTTGCATTTTGTTTTCGCAAACTTCTAGGGAGAAGCTGGCTGGCCACACAGATTTTGCGTTCAATGGTGTGGTGCTTTGACAGATAATATCTTATTTGCCGGGTTAAAATGGTCCCTTTTGTCTTCCAAAATTTCTAGGGAGAAACTTTGACAGATAATATCTTATTTTCCGGGGTAAAATGGTTCATTTTGTCTTGGAAAATTTCTAGGGAGAAACTCAACCGTGACTGACTGGCCACACAAATCTTGCGTTAAATGGTGTTGTTTTTTGACAGACAATATCTTATTTTCGGAGATTTTGTGTTCAATGGTGTGGTATTTTGACAGTCAACATTTTATTTTAAGGGTTGAAATGCTTCATTTTGTCTTCGAAAATTCCTTGGGAGAAGCTTGACACTAACTGACTGGCCACACAGATTTTGCGTTCCGTGGTGTGGTATATTGACAGACAATATCTTATTTTCCGGGTTAAAATGTTTTATTTTGAGTACGCAAACTTCTAGGGAGAAGCTTAACAGTGCCTGACTGGAAACCCAGTTTTTGCCTTAAATGGTGTGGTATTTTGACAGACACTATATTATTTTCCGAGTTTTTGCGTTCAATGGTGTAGTATTTTGACAGACAACGTCTTATTTTTCGGGTTAAAATGGTTCATTTGTCTTCGAAAATTTCTAGGGAGAAGCTTGGGGGTGTCTGACTGGCCACACGGATCTTGCGTTCAATGGTGTGGTATTTTGACAGAGAACGTCCTATTTTCCGGGTTGAATTGCTTCATTTTGTCTTCGAAAATTTCTAGATAGAAGCTTAACACTAACTGACTGGCCACAGAGATTTTGCGTTCAATTGTGTGGTGCTTTGACAGATAATATCTTATTTTCCGGATTAAAATGTTTTATTGTGCGTTCAATGGTGTGGTGCTTTGACAGATAATATCTCATTTTCCGGGGTAAAATGGTTCATTTTGTCTTCGAAAATTTCTAGGGAGAAACTTAAACGTGACTGACTGGCAACACAGATTTTGCCTTTAAGAGTGTGGTATTTTGACAGACACTATATCATTTTCCGAGTTTTTGCGTTCAATGGTGTAGTATTTTGACAGGCAACGTCTTATTTTTCAGGTTAAAATGGTTCATTTTGTCTTCGAAAATTTCTAGGGTGAATCTTAAGGGTGTCTGACTGGCCACACGGATCTTGCGTTCAATGGTGTGGTATTTCGACAGAGAACGTCTTATTTTCGGGGTTGAAATGCTTTATTTGGTCTTTGAAAATTTCTAGGGAGAAGCTTAACACTAACTGACTGGCCACAGAGATTTTGCGTTCAATGGTGTGGTATTTTGACAGACAATATCTTATTTTCCGGGTTTAAATATTGCATTTTGTTTTCGCAAACTTCTAGGGTGAAGCTTAACAGTGTCTGGCTAGCCACACAGATTTCGCGTTCAATGGTGTGGTGCTTTGACAGATAATATCTTATTTTCCGGGTTCAAATGGTTCATTTTGCCTTCGAAAATTTCTAGGGAGAAACTTAACACTGACTGACTGGCCACACAGATTTTGTGTTCAATGTTGTCATGCTTTGACAGATAATATCTTATTTTCCGGGGTAAAATGGTTCATTTTGGATGGGGAAAATTTCTAAAGAGAAACTCAACCGTGACTGACTGGCAACACAGATTTTGCCTTTAAGAGTGTGGTATTTTGATAGACACTATATTATTTTCCGGGTTTTTGCGTTCAGTGGTGTAGTATTTTTACAGACAACATCTTATTTTCCGGGTTAAAATGCTTCACTTTGTCTTCGAAAATTTCTAGGGAGAACCTTAAGGGTGTCTGACTGGCCACACAGATCTTGCGTTAAATGGTGTGGTAATTTGACAGACAATATCTTATTTTCGAAGATTTTGCATTCAATGGTGTGGTATTTTGACAGACAATATTTTATTTTCCGGGTTGATATGCTTCATTTTGACTTCAAAAATTCCTTGGGAGAAGCTTAACACTAGCTGACTGGCCACACAGATTTTGCGTTCCGTGGTGTGGTATATTGACAGACAATATCTTATTTTCCGGGTTAAAATTTTTTATTTTGAGTTCGAAAATTTCTAGGGAGAAACTTAACACTAACTGACTGGCCACACAGATTTTGCATGCAATGGTGTGGTATTTTGACAGACAATATCTTATTTTCCGGGTTAAAAGGCTTCATTTTGTCTTCGCAAACTTCTAGGGAGAAGCATAACAGTGTATGACTCGCCACACAGATGTTGCGTTCAATGGTGTGGTATTTTGACACACAATATCTTATTTTCGGAGCTTTTGCGTTGAATGGTGTAGTATTTTGACAGACAACATCTTATTTTACGGGTTGAAATGCTTCATTTTGTCTTCGAAAATTTCTAAGGAAAAGCTTAACACTAACTGGCTGGCCACACAGATTTTGCGTTCCGTGGTGTGGTATTTTGACAGACAATTTTAATTTTTTTTTTCTTTTTATATTTTGCGCGCACTCAAAGTGTTATGAATACATTTAACATGTTTACACACAGTGCGAGCGTTTTGGAAGGGATGGATAGAGAGAGAGAGAGAGAGAAAAAAATGTTGGTGTAGTGGTTCTTTTTTTTGAAGCTCAGTTGTTTATGCTTCAGCTATTCTCCGGGGGTGGCGTCCAGATAACTGGTTAGATTTTTTTGTTATTATTGTCGTTGCTTCTGATTCACAGTACTTTTTTCCCGATAATCGATGCCAAGGGCAAATCATCATAAACAGAGCGAACAATTTTTCCAGCCACATGACCAAGCTACTGCCAGTGTTATGCCTTCGCAGTAGTGTTCACAGAAGCTTTTGCAAATGATCGGACCGACTTTATATATTTCATGAGAAATAAATAAATGCTTGCTGACATCAGGATTTGAACCATGAACCATTAGCGTGGCAATTGACGATGTTACCACTACACCATTCCCACCCTTTAATATATCAATAATATCTTATTTCCGGGTTAAAATGTTTTATTTTGTCCTCGCATACTTCTAGGGAGAAGCTTAACAGTATCTGATGGGCCACACAGATTTTGCGTTCAATGGTGTGGTGCTCGGACAGATAATATCTTTTTTTCCGGGTTAAAATGTTTTATTTTGTCTTCGCAAACTTCTAGGGAGAAGCTTAACAGTGACAGACTGGCAACACAGATTTTGCGTTCAATGGTGTGGTGCTCTGACAGATAATATCTTTTTTCCGGGTTAAAATGGTTCATGTTGTCTTCGAAAATTTCTAGGGAGAAACTTAACACTAACTGACTGGCCACACAGATTTTGCATTCAATGGTGTGGTATTTTGACAGACAATATCTTATTTTCCGGGTTAAAAGGCTTCATTTTGTCTTCGCAAACTTCTAGGGAGAAGCTTAACAGTGTATGACTGGCCACACAGAATTTGCGTTCAATGGTGTGGTGCTTTGAAAGATAATATCTTATTTTCCGGGTTAAAATGGTTCATGTTGTCTTCGAAAATTTCTAGGGAGAAACGTAACCGTGACTGACTGGCAACACCGATTTTGCCTTAAATAGTATGGTATTTTGACAGACACTATATTATTTGCCGAGTTTCTGCGTTCAATGGTGTAGTATTTCCACAGACAGCGTCATATTTTCCGGGTTAAAATGATTCATTTTGTCTTCGAAAATTTCTAGGGAGAAGCTTGACAGTGTCTGACTGGCCACACAGATCTTGCGTTAATTGGTGTGGTATTTTGACATACAGTTTCTTATTTTCGGAGTTTTTGCGTTGAATGGTCTGTATTTTGACAGACAAGATCTTATTTTCCGGGTTGAAATGCTTCATTTTGTCTTCGAAAATTTCTAGGGAAAAGCTTAACACTAACTGACTGGCCACACAAATTTTGCGTTCCGCGGTGTGGTATTTTGAAAGACAATATCTTATTTCCGGGTTAAAAGGTTTTATTTTGTCCTCGCAAACTTCTAGGGAGAAGCTAAACAGTGTCTGACTGGCCACACAGATTTTGCGTTCAATGGTGTGGTGCTCTGACAGATAATGTCTTTTTGTCCGGGTTAAAATGGTTCGTTTTGTCTCCGCAAACTTCTAGGGAGAAGCTTAATAGTGTCTGATTGGCCACACAGATTTTGCATTCAATGGTGTAATGCTCTGGTAGATAAGATCTTATTTTCCAGGTTAAAATGTCGCCTTTTGTCTTCGCAAACTTCTAGGGAGAAGCTTAACAGTGTCTGACTGGCCACTCAGATTTTGGGTTCAATGTTGTGGTGCGTTGACAGATAATATCTTATTTTCCGGGTTAAAATGGTCTTCGAAAATTTATAGGGAGAAACTTAACACTAACTGATCGGCCACACAGATTTTGCGTTCAATGGTGTGGTATTTTGACAGATAATATCTTATTTTCCAGGTTAAAATGTTTTATTTTGTCTTCGCAAACTTCTAGGGAGAAGCTCAATAGTGTCTGATTGGCCACACAGATTTTGCGTTCAATGGTGTGGTGCTCTGACAGATAATATCTTTTTTCCGGGTTAAAATGGTTCATGTTGTCTTGGAAAATTTATAGGGACAAACTTAACCGTGACTGACTGGCAACACAGATTTTGCCTAAAAGGGTGTGGTATTTTGAGAGACACTATATTATTTTCCGAGTTTTTGCGTTCAGTGTGTAGTATTTTGACAGACAACGCCTTATTTTCCGGTTTAGAATGCTTCATTTTGTTTTCGAAAATTTCTAGGGAGAAGCTTAAATGTGTCTGACTGGCCACACAGATCTTGCGTTAAATGGTGTGGTATTTTGACAGACAACATCTTATTTTCCGGGTTGAAATGCTTCAACACTAACTGACTGGCCACACAGATTTCGCGTTCAATGGTGTGGTGCTTTGGCAGATAATATCTTATTTTCCGGGTTAAAATGGTTCGTTTTGTCTTCGCAAACTTCTAGGGAGAAGCTTAATAATGTCTGATTGGCCACACAGATTTTGCATTCAATGGTGTAATGCTCTGGCAGATAAGATCTTATTTTCCAGGTTAAAATGTCGCGTTTTGTCTTCGCAAACTTCTAGGGAGAAGCTTAACAGTGTCTGACTGGCCACAGAGATTTTTGGTTCAATGTTGTGGTGCGTTGACAGATAATATCTTATTTTCCGGGTTAAAATGGTCTTCGAAAATTTATAGGGAGAAACTTAACACTAAATGATTTTCCACACAGATTTTGCGTTCAATGGTGTGGTATTTTGACAGATAATATCTCATTTTCCAGGTTAAAATGTTTTATTTTGTCTTCGCAAACTTCTAGGGAGAAGCTTAATAATGTCTGATTGGCCACACTGATTTTGCATTCAATGGTGTGGTGCTCTGACAGATAATATCTTATTTTCTGGGGTAAAATGGTTCATTTTGTCTTGGAAAATTTATAGGGAGAAACTTAGCCGTGACTGACTGGCAGCACAGATTTTGCCTTAAAGAGTGTGGTATTTTGAGAGACACTATATTATTTTCCGAGTTTATGCGTTCAATGTGTAGTATTTTGACAGACAACGCCTTATTTTCCGGGTTAAAATACTTCATTTTGTCTTCGAAAATTTCTAGGGAGAAACTTAACACTAACTGACTGGCCACCCAGATTTTGCGTTCAATGGTGTGGTGCTTTGACAGATAATATCTTATTTTCCGGGTTAAAATGGTTCGTTTTGTCTTCGCAAACTTCTAGGGAGAACCATAACAGTGTATGACTGGCCAGACAGATTTTGCGTTCAATGGTGTAATGCTCTGACAGATTAGATCTTATTTTCCCGGTTAAAATGTTTTATTTTGTCTTCGCAAACTTCTAGGGGAAGCTCAACTGTGTCTGACTCGCCACACAGATTTTGCGTTCAATGTTGTAGTGCTTTGACAGATAATATATTATTTTCCGGGTTGAAGTGCTTCATTTAGTCTTTAAAAATTTCTAGGGAGAAACCTAACACTAACTGACTGGCCACACAGATCTTGTGTTCAATGGTATGGTATTTTGACAGACAGTATCTTATTTACGGAGTTTCTGCGTTCAATGGTGTTGTATTTTGACAGACAACATCTTATTTTCCGGGTTGAAATGCTTCATTTTGTCTTTGAAAATTTCTAGGGAGAAGCTTAACAGTGCCTGACTGGCCACACAGATTTCGGGTTCAATGGTGTGGTGCTTTGACAGATAATATCTTATTTTCCGGGTTAAAATGGTCCATTTTGTCTTCCTAAATTTTTAGGGAGAAACTTAACACTAACTGACTGGCCCTACAGATTTTGCGTTCAATGGTGTGGTGCTTTGACGGATAATATCTTATTTTCTGATTTAAAATGGTTCATTTTGTCTTGGAAAATTTCTAGGGAGAAACTTAACCGTGGTTGACTGGCAACACAGATTTTGCCTTAAAGAGTGTGGTATTTTGACAGACACTATATTATTTTCCGGGTTTTTGCGTTCAGTGGTGTAGTATTTTGACAGAAAACGCCTTATTTTCCCTGTTAAAATTCTTCATTTTGTTTTCGAAAATATCTAGGGAGAAACTTAAAGGTGTCTGACTGGCCACACAGATCTTGCGTTTAATGGTGGTATTTGGACAGACAATACTTTATTTTCGGAGTTTTTGCGTTCAATGGTGTGGTATTTTGACAGACAACATCTTATTTTACGGGTTAAAATGCTTCATTTTGTCTTCGAAAATTTCTAGGGAGAAACTTAACACTAACTGACTGGCCACACAGATCTTGTGTTCAATGGTATAGTATTTTGACAGACAATATCTTATTTACGGAGTTTCTGCGTTCAATGGTGTTGTATTTCGACAGACAACATCTTATTTTCCGGGTTAAAAGGCTTCATTTTGTCTTCGCAAACTTCTAGGCAGAAGCATAACAGTGTCTGACTGGCCACACAGATTTTGCGTTCAATGGTGTGGTGCTCTGACAGATAATATCTTATTTTGCGGGTTAAAATGTTTCATTTTGTCTTCGCAAACTTCTAGGGAGAAGCTTAACTGTGTCTGGCTGGCCACACAGATTTTGCGTTCAATGGTGTGGTGCTCTGACAGATAATATCTTTTTTCCGGGTTAAAATGTTTTATTTTGTCTTCGCAAACTTCTAGGGAGAAGCTTAACAGTGTCTGACTGGGCACACAGATGTTGCGTTCAATGGTGTGGTGCTTTGACAGATAATATCTTATTTTTCGAGATAAAATGGCTCATTTTGTCTTCGAAAATTTCTAGGGAGAAACTTTACACTAACTGACTCGCCACCCAGATTTTGCGTTCAATGGTGTGGTGCTTTGACGGATAATATCTTATTTTCCGGGTTAAAATGGTTCGTTTTGTCTTCAAAAATTTCTAGGGAGAAACTTCACACTTACTGACTGGCCACACAGATTTTGCGTTCAGTGGTGTGGCGCTTTGACAGATAATATCTTACTTTCCGGGTTAAAATGGTTCATTTTGTCTTCGCAAATTTCTAGGTTGAAGCTTAACAGTGCCTGACGGGAGACCCCGATTTTGCGTTCAATGGTGTGGTGCTTTGACAGTTAATATCTTAGTTTTCCGGGTTAAAATGGTTCGTTTTGTCTTCGAAAATTTCTAGGCCACACAGATCTTGTGTCCAATGGTGTGGTGCTCTGACAGATAGTGTCTAATTTTTGGAGTTTTTGCGTTCAATGGTGTGGTATTTTGAGAGACAACATCTTATTTTACGGGTTGAAATGCTTCATTTTGTCTTCGAAAATTTCTAGGGAGAAGCTTTACACTAACTGACTGGCCACACAGATTTTGCGTTTAATAGTGTGGTGCTTCGACGGATAATATCTTATATTCCGGGTTAAAATTGTTCATTTTGCCTTCGAAAATTTCTAGGGAGAAATTTAGCACTGACTCATTGGCCACACAGATTTTGCATTCAATGGTGTGGTGCTTTGACAGATAATATCTTATTTTCCGGGTTAAAATATTTCGTTTTGTCTTCGAAAATTTCTAGGGAGAAACTTAACACTAACTGACTGGCCACACAGATCTTGTGTTCAATGGTGTGGTATTTTGACAGACAATGTCTTATTTACGGAGTTTCTGCGTTCAATGTTGTTGTATTTTGACAGACAACGTCTTATTTTCCGGGTTGAAATGCTTCATTTTGTCTTTGAAAATTTCTAGGGAGAAACTTAAGGGTGTCTGACTGGCCACACAGATTTCGTGTTCAATGGTGTGGTGCTTTGACAGATAATATCATATTTTCCGGGTTAAAATTATCCATTTTGTCTTCCAAAATTTTTAGGGAGAGACTTAACACTAACTGACTGGCCACACAGATTTTGCGTTCAATGGTGTGGTGCTTTGACAGATAATATCTTATTTTCTGAGGTAAAATGGTTCATTTTGTCTTGGAAAATTTCTAGGGAAAACTTAACCGTGATTGACTGGCAACACGGATTTTGCCTTAAAGAGTGTGGTATTTTGACCGGAATTATGTTATTTTGAGAGTTTTTGCGTTCAATGTCGTAGTATTTTGACAGAGAACGCCTTATTATCCCTGTTAAAATTCTTCATTTTGTCTTCGAAAATATCTAGGGAGAAGCTTAAAGGTGTCTGACTGGCCACACAGATCTTGCGTTCAATGGCGGTATTGTGACAGACAATATTTTATTTTCGGAGTTTTTGCGTTCAATTGTGTGGTATTTTGACAGACAACATCTTATTTTACGGGTTAAAATATTTCGTTTTGTCTTCGAAAATTTCTAGGGAGAAACTTAACACTAACTGACTGGGAACACAGATTTTGCGTTCAATGGTGTGGTGCTCTGACAGATAATATCTTTTTTTCCGGGTTAAAACGGTTTATTTTGTCTTCGCAAACTTCTAGGGAGAAGCTTAACAGTGTCTGACTGGGCACACAGATTTTGCGTTCAATGGTGTGGTGCTTTGACAGATAATATCTTATTTTTCGAGATAAAGTGGCTCATTTTGTATTCGAAAATTTCTAGGGAGAAACTTTACACTAACTGACTGGCCACCCAGATTTTGCGTTCAATGGTGTGGTGCTTTGACAGATAATGTCTTATTTTCCGGGTTAAAATGCTTCGTTTTGTCTTCGAAAATTTCTAGGGAGAAGCTTTACACTAACTGACTGGCCTCACAGATTTTGCGTTGAATGGTGTGGTGCTTTGACAGATAATATCTTATTTTCCATGTTAAAATTGTTCATTTTGTCTTCGAAAATTTCTAGGGAGAAACTTAGCACTGACTCATTGGCCACACAAATTTTGCGTTCAATGGTGTGGTGCTTTGACAGATAATATTTTATTTTCCGGGTTAAAATGGTTCATTTTGTCTTCGAAAATTTCTAGGGGAAGCCTACGGGTGTCTGACTGGCCACACGGGTCTTGCGTTAAATGGTGTGGTATTTTGACAGACAACATCTTATTTTCGGAGTTTTTGCGTTCAATGATGTGGTATTTTGACAAACAACATTTGCCGGGTTAAAATGCTTCATTTGGTCTTTGAAAATTTCTAGGGAGAAAATTAACACTAGCTGACTGGCCACACAGATTTTGCGTTCAATGGTGTGGTGCTTTGACAGATAATATCTTATTTTCCGGGTTAAAATGGTTCATTTTGTCTTCGAAAATTTCTAGGGAGAAACTTAACCGTGACTGACTGGCAACACAGTTTTTGCCTTAAATGGTGTGGTATTTTGAGAGACACTATATTATTTTCCGAGTTTTTGCGTTCAATGGTGTGGTATTTTGACAGACAACATCTTATTTTTCGAGTTAAAATGGGTCATTTTGTCTTCGAAAATTTCTAGGGAGAAGCTTAAGGGCGTCTGACTGGCCACACGGATCTTGCGTTCAATGGTGTGGTATTTTGACAGAGAACGTCTTATTTTCCGAGTTGAAATGCTTCATTTGGTCTTTGAAAATTTCTAGGGAGAAGCTTAACACTAACTGACTGGCCACTGAGATTTTGCGTTCAATGGTGTGGTATTTTGACAGAGAACGTCTTATTTTCCGGGTTGAAATGCTTCATTTGGTCTTTGAAAATTTCTAGGGAGAAACTTAACACTAACTGACTGGCCACTGAGATTTTGCGTTCAATGTTGTGGTAGTTTGATAGACAATATCTTATTTTCCGGGTTTAAATGTTGGATTTTGTCTTCGCAAACTTCTAGGGAGAAGCTTAACAGTGTCTGGCTGGCCACGCAGATTTGCGTTCAATGGTGTGAAGCTTTGACAGATAATATCTTATTTTCCGGGTTAAAATGGTTCATTTTGTCTTCGCAAACTTCTGTTGAGAAGCTTAACAGTGCCTGACTGGCCACACAGATTTTGCGTTCAATGGTGTGGTGCTTTGACAGATAATATCTTATTTTCCGGGTTAAAATGTTTTATTTTGTCTTCGCAAACTTCTAGGGAGAAGCTTAACAGTGTCTGGCTGGCCACACAGATTTTGGGTTCCGTGGTGTGGTATATTGACAGACAATATATTATTTTCCGGGTTGAAATGTTGCATTTTGAGTTCGCAAACTTCTAGGGAGAAGCTTAACAGTGCCTGACGGGCCACACAGATTTTGCGTTCAATGGTGTAATGCTTTGAAAGATAATATCTTATTTTCCGGGTTAAAATGGTTCATTTTGTCTTCGAAAATTTCTAGGGAGAAACTTAACCGTGACTGACTGGCAACACAGTTTTTGCCTTAAATGGTGTGGTATTTTGACAGACACTATATTATTTTCCGAGTTTTTGCGTTCAATGGTGTAGTATTTTGACAGACAACGTCTTATTTTTCGGGTTAAAATGGTTTATTTTGTCTTCGAAAATTTCTAGGGAGAAGCTTAAGGGTGTCTGACTGGCCACACGGATCTTGCGTTCAATGGTGTGGTATTTTGACAGAGAACGTCTTATTTTCCGGGTTGAAATGCTCCATTTGGTCTTTGAAAATTTCTAGGGAGTAGCTTAACACTAACTGACTGGCCTCACAGATTTTCCGTTGAATGGTGTTGTGCTTTGACAGATAATTTCTTATTTTCCATGTTAAAATTGTTCATTTTGTCTTCGAAAATTTCTAGGGAGAAACTTAGCACTGACTCATTGGCCACACAGATTTTGCGTTCAATGGTGTGGTGCTTTGACAGATAATATCTTATTTTCCGGGTTAAAATGGTTCATTTTGTCTTCGAAAATTTCTAGGGGAAGCCTACGGGTGTCTGACTGGCCACACGGGTCTTGCGTTAAATGGTGTGGTATTTTGACAGACAACATCTTATTTTCGGAGTTTTTGCGTTCAATGATGTGGTATTTTGACAAACAACATTTGCCGGGTTAAAATGCTTCATTTGGTCTTTGAAAATTTCTAGGGGAAAATTAACACTAACTGACTGGCCACACAGATTTTGCGTTCAATGGTGT
The DNA here is from genome assembly GCA_945910035.1 of Brachypalpus laphriformis. Taxonomy (NCBI): domain Eukaryota; kingdom Metazoa; phylum Arthropoda; class Insecta; order Diptera; family Syrphidae; genus Brachypalpus; species Brachypalpus laphriformis. The sequence goes on along the minus strand of OX246756.1, from coordinate 114,366,130 downwards.
GGTGCTTTGACAGATAATATCTTATTTTCCGGGTTAAAATGGTTCATTTTGTCTTCGAAAATTTCTAGGGAGAAACTTAACCGTGACTGACTGGCAACACAGTTTTTGCCTTAAATGGTGTGGTATTTTGAGAGACACTATATTATTTTCCGAGTTTTTGCGTTCAATGGTGTAGTACTTTGACAGACAACATCTTATTTTTCGAGTTAAAATGGGTCATTTTGTCTTCGAAAATTTCTAGGGAGAAGCTTAAGGGCGTCTGACTGGCCACACGGATCTTGCGTTCAATGGTGTGGTATTTTGACAGAGAACGTCTTATTTTGCGGGTTGAAATGCTTCATTTGGTCTTTGAAAATTTCTAGGGAGAAGCTTAACACTAACTGACTGGCCACTGAGATTTTGCGTTCAATGGTGTGGTATTTTGACAGACAATATCTTATTTTCCGGGCTTAAATGTTGGATTTTGTTTTCGCAAACTTCTAAGGAGAAGCTTAACAGTGTCTGGCTGGCCACGCAGATTTTGCGTTCAATGGTGTGGTGCTTTGACAGATAAAATCTTATTTTCCGGGTTAAAATGTTTTATTTTGTCTTCGCAAACTTCTAGGGAGAAGCCTAACAGTGCCTGACTGGCCACACAGATTTTGCGTTAAATGGTGTGGTATTTTGACAGAGAACGTCTTATTTTGCGGGTTGAAATGCTTCATTTGGTCTTTGAAAATTTCTAGGGAGAAGCTTAACAGTAACTGACTGGCCACATAGATTTTGCGTTCAATGGTGTCGTATTTTGACAGACAATATCTTATTTTCCTTGTTTAAATGTTGCATTTTGCTTTCGCAAACTTCTAGGGAGAAGCTTAACAATGTCTGGCTGGAAACGCAGATTTTGCGTTCAATGGTGTGAAGCTCTGACAGATAATATCTTATTTTCCGCTTTAAAATGTTGCATTTTGCCTTCGCAAATCTCTAGGGAGAAGCTTAACAGTGCCTGACTGGCCACCCAGATTTTGCGTTCAATGGTGTGGTGCTTTGACAGATAATATCTTATTTTCCGGGTTAAAATGGTTAATTTGGTCTTCGAAAATTTCTAGGGAGAAACTTAACCGTGACTGACTGGCAACACAGTTTTTGCCTTAAATGGTGTGGTATTTTGACAGACACTATATTATTTTCCGAGTTCTGGCGTTCAATGGTGTGGTATTTTGACAGACAACATCTTATTTTTCGGGTTAAAATGGTTCATTTTGTCTTTGAAAATTTCTAGGGGAAGCTTAAGTGTGTCTGACTGGCCACACGGGTCTTGCGTTCAATGGTGTGGTATTTTGACAGACAACATCTTATTTTCCGGGTTGAAATGCTTCATTTTTTCTTTGAACATTTCTAGGGAGACTGACTGGCCACTGAGATTTTGCGTTCAATGGTGTTGTATTTTGACAGACAATATCTTATTTTCCGGGTTTAAATGTTGGATTTTGTTTTCGCAAACTTCTAGGCAGAAGCTTAACAATGTCTGGCTGGCCACGCAGATTTTGCCTTCAATGGTGTGAAGTTTTGACAGATAATATCTTATTTTCCGTTTTAAAATATTTTATTTTGTCTTCGCAAACTTCTAGGAAGAAGCTTAACAGTGTCTGGCTGGCCACGCAGATTTTGCGTTCAATGGTGTGAAGCTTTGACAGATAATATCTTATTTTCCGGTTTAAAATGTTTTATTTTGTCTTCGCAAATTTCTAGGGAGAAGCTTAAAAGTGCCTGACTGGCCACACAGATTTTGCGTTCAATGGTGTGGTGCTTTGACAGATAATATCTTATTTTCCGGGTTAAAATGGTTCATTTTGTCTTTGAAAATTTCTAGGGAGAAACTTAACCGTAACTGACTGGCAACACAGTTTTTGTCTTAAATGGTGTGGTATTTTAACAGACACTATATTATTTTCCGAGTTTTTGCGTTCAATGGTGTGGTATTTTGAGAGACAACGTCTTATTTTTCGGGTTAAAATGGTTCATTTTGTCTTCGAAAATTTCTAGGGAGAAGCTTAAGGGTGTCTGGCTGGCCACACGGATCTTGCGTTCAATGGTGTGGTATTTTGACAGAGAACGTCTTATTTTCCGGGTTGAAATACTTCATTTGGTCTTTGAAAATTTCTAGGGAGAAGCTTAACACTAACTAACGGGCCACACAGATTTTGCGTTCAATGGTGTGGTATTTTGACGGACAATATCTCATTTTCCGGGTTTAAATGTTGCATTTTGCTTTCGCAAACTTCTAGGGAGAAGCTTAACAGTGCCTGACTGGCCACACAGATTTTGCGTTAAATGGTGTGGTGCTTTGACAGATAATATCTTATTTTCCGGGTTAAAATTGTCCATTTTGTTTTCCAAAACTTCTAGGGAGAAACTTAACACCAACTGACTGGCCACACAGATTTTGGGTTCAATGGTGTGGTGCTTTGACAGATAATATATTATTTTCCGGGGTAAAATGGTTCATTTTGTCTTGGAAAATTTCTAGGGGGAAACTCAACCGTGACTGACTGACAACACAGATTTTGCCTTTAAGTGTGCGGTATTTTGACAGACACTATATTATTTTCCGAGTTTTTGCGTTCAGTGGTGTAGTATTTTGACAGACAACGTCTTATTTTCCGGGTTAAAATGCTTCATTTTGTCTTCGAAAATTTCTAGGGAGAATCTTAAGGGTGTCTGACTGGCCACGCAGATTTTGCTTTCCATGGTGTGGTATATTGACAGACAATATCTTATTTTCAGGGTTAAATTGTTTTATTTTGAGTTCGCAAACTTCTAGGGAGAAGCTTAACAGTGCCTGACTGGCCACACAGATTTTGCGTTCAATGGTGTGGTGCTTTGAAAGATAATATCTTATTTTCCGGGTTAAAATGGTTCATTTTGTCTTCGAAAATTTCTAGGGAGAGACTTAACCGTGACTGACTGGCAACACAATTTTTGCCTTAAATGGTGTGGTATTTTGACAGACACTATATTATTTTCAGAGTTTTTGCGTTCAATGGTGTGGTATTTTGACAGACAACGCCTTATTTGCCGGGTTAAAATGCTTCATTTTGTCTTCGAAAATTTCTAGGAAGAAGTTTAAGGGTGTCTGACTGGCCACACAGATTTTGCGTTAAATGGTGTGGTTTTTTGACAGACAATATCTTATTTTCGGAGATTTTGCGTTCAATGGTGTGGTATTTTGACAGACAACATTTTATTTTCCGGGTTGAAATGGGTCATTTTGTCTTCGAAAATTCCTTTGGAGAAGCTTAACACTAACTGACTGGCCACGCAGATTTTGCTTTCCGTGGTGTGGTATATTAACAGACAATATCTTATTTTCCGGGTTAAATTGTTTTATTTTGAGTTCGCAAACATCTAGGGAGAAGCTCAACAGTGCCTGACTGGCCACACAGATTTTGCGTTCAATGGTGTGGTGCTTTGACAGATAATATCTTATTTTCCGGGTTAAAATATTTTATTTTGTCTTCGCAAACTTCTAGGGAGAAGCTTAACAGTGTCTGGCTGGCCACACAGATTTTGGGTTCCGTGGTGTGGTATATTGACAGACAATATATTATTTTCCGGGTTGAAATGTTGCATTTTGAGTTCGCAAACTTCTAGGGAGAAGCTTAACAGTGCCTGACTGGCCACACAGATTTTGCGTTCAATGGTGTGGTGCTTTGACAGATCGTATCTTATTTTCCGGGTTGAAATGGGTCAATTTGTCTTCGAAAATTTCTAGGGAGAAACTTAAAGGTGTCTGACTGGCCACACGGATCTTGCGTTCAATGGTGTGGTATTTTGACAGAGAACGTCTTATTTTCCGGGTTGAAATGCTTCATTTGGTCTTCGAAAATTTCTAGGGAGAAACTTAACCGTGACTGACGGGCAACACAGTTTTTGCCTTAAATGGTGTGGTATTTTGACAGACGCTATATTATTTTCCGAGTTTTTGCGTTCAATGGTGTAGTATTTTGACAGACAACGCCTTATTTTCCGGGTTAAAATGGTTCATTTTGTCTTCGCAAACTTCTGTTGAGAAGCTTAACAGTGCCTGACTGGCCACACAGATTTTGCGTTCAATGGTGTGGTGCTTTGACAGATAATACATTATTTTCCGGGTTAAAATATTTTATTTTGTCTTCGCAAACTTCTAGGGAGAAGCTTAACAGTGTCTGGCTGGCCACACAGATTTTGGGTTCCGTGGTGTGGTATATTGACAGACAATATATTATTTTCCGGGTTGAAATGTTGCATTTTGAGTTCGCAAACTTCTAGGGAGAAGCTTAACAGTGCCTGACTGGCCACAAAGATTTTGCGTTCAATGGTGTGGTGCTTTGACAGATCGTATCTTATTTTCCGGGTTGAAATGGGTCAATTTGTCTTCGAAAATTTCTAGGGAGAAACTTAACCGTGACTGACTGGCAACACAGTTTTTGCCTTAAATGTTGTGGTGTTTTGACAGACACTATATAATTTTCCAAGTTTTCGCGTTCAATGGTGTAGTATTTTGACAGACAACGTCTTATTTTTCGGGTTAAAATGGTTCATTTTGTCTTCGAAAATTTCTAGGGAGAAGCTTAAAGGTGTCTGACTGGCCACACGGATCTTGCGTTCAATGGTGTGGTATTTTGACAGAGAACGTCTTATTTTCCGGGTTGAAATGCTTCATTTGGTCTTTGAAAATTTCTAGGGAGTAGCTTAACACTAACTGACTGGCCACACAGATTTTGCGTTCAATGGTGTGGTATTTTGACAGACAATATCTTATTTTCCGGGTTTAAATGTTGCATTTTGTTTTCGCAAACTTCTAGGGAGAAGCTTAACAGTGTCTGGCTGGCCACACAGATTTCGCGTTCAATGGTGTGGTGCTTTGGCAGAGAATATCTTTTTTTCCGGGTTAAAATGGTCCATTTTGTCTTCCAAAATTTCTAGGGAGAAATTTAACACTAACTGACTGGCCACACAGATTTTGGGTTCAATGATGTGGTGCTTTGACAGATAATATCTTATTTTCCGGGGTAAAATGGTTCATTTTGGATGGGGAAAATTTCTAGGGAGAAACTCAACCGTGACTGACTGGCAACACAGGTTTTGCCTTTAAGAGTGTGGTATTTTGATAGACTCTATATTATTTTCCGAGTTTTTGCGTTCAATGGTGTAGTATTTTGACAGACAACATCTTATTTTCCGGGTTAAAATGCTTCATTTTGTCTTCGAAAATTTCTAGGGAGAATCTTAAGGGTGTCTGATTGGCCACACAGATCTTGCGTTAAATGGTGTGGTATTTTGACAGACAATATCTTATTTTCGGAGATTTTGCGTTCAATGGTGTGGTATTTTGACAGACAACATTTTATTTTCCAGGTTGAAATGCTTCATTTAGTCTTCGAAAATTCCTTGGGAGAAGCTTAACACTAACTGACTAGCCACACAGATTTTACGTTCCGTGGTGTGGTATATTGACAGACAATATCTTATTTTCCGGGTGAAAATGTTTTATTTTGAGTTCGCAAACTTCTAGGGAGAAGCTTAACGGTATCTGATTGGCCACACAGATTTTGCGTTCAATGGTGTGGTGCTTTAACAGATAATATCTTATTTTCCGGGTTAAAATTGTTCATTTTGTCTTCCAAAATTTCCAGGGAGAAACTTAACACTAACTGACTGGCCACACAGATTTTGCATTCAATGGTGTGGTATTTTGACAGACAATATCTTATTTTCCGGGTTAAAATGGTTCATTTTGTCTTCGCAAACTTCTAGGGAGAAGCATAACAGTGTATGACTCGCCACACAGATTTTGCGTTCAATGGTGTGGTATTTTGACACACAATATCTTATTTTCGGAGTTTTTGCGTTGAATGGTGTAGTATTTTGACAGACAACATCTTATTTTACGGGTTGAAATGCTTCATTTTGTCTTCGAAAATGTCGAAGGAATAGCTTAACACTAACTGGCTGGCCACACAAATTTTGCGTTCCGTGGTGTGGTATTCTGACAAACAATTTAAATTGTTTTTTTTTCTTTTTATAATTTGCGCGCACTCAAAGGGTCATGAATACCTTTAACATGTTTACACACAGTGCGAGCGTTTTGGAAAGGATGGATAGAGAGAGAGAGAGAGAAAAATGTTGGTGTAGTGGTTTTTTTTTGAAGCTCAGTTGTTTATGCTTCAGCTATTCTCCGGGGGTGGCGTCCAGATAACTGGGGAGATTTTTTTGTTATTATTGTCGCTGCTTCTGATTCACAGTACTTTTTTCCCGATAATCGATGCCAAGGGCAAATCATCATCAACAGAGCGAACAATTTTTCCAGCCACATGACCAAGCAGTAGTGTTCACAGAAGAATTTGCAAATGATCGGACTGACTTTATATATTTCATGAGAAATAAATAAATGCTTGCTGACATTAGGATTTGAACCATGAACCATTAGCGTGGCAATTGACGATGTTACCACTACACCATTGCCACCCTTTAATATATCAATAATATCTTATTTCCGGGTTAAAATGTTTTATTTTGTCCTCGCATACTTCTAGGGAGAAGCTTAACAGTATCTGACGGGCCACACAGATTTTGCGTTCAATGGTGTAGTGCTTTGAAAGATAATATCTTATTTTCCAGGTTAAAATGGTTCATGTTGTCTTCGAAAATTTCTAGGGAGAAACTTAACCGTGACTGACTGGCAACACAGATTTTGCCTTAAATAGTATGGTATTTTGACAGACACTATATTATTTGCCGAGTTTCTGCGTTCAATGGTGTAGTATTTCGACAGACAGCGTCTTATTTTCCGAGTTAAAATGATTCATTTTGTCTTCGAAAATTTCTAGGGAGAAGCTTGACAGTGTCTGACTGGCCACACAGATCTTGCGTTAATTGGTGTGGTATTTTGACACACAGTTTCTTATTTTCGGAGTTTTTGCGTTGAATCTTGTAGTATTTGACAGACAACATCTTATTTTCCGGGTTCAAATGCTTCAATTTGTCTTCGAAAATTTCTAGGGAAAAGCTTAACACTAACTGACTGGCCACACAGATTGTGCGTTTAGTGGTGTGGTATTTTGACAGACAATATCTTATTTCCGGGTTAAAAGGTTTTATTTTGTCCTCGCAAACTTCTAGGGAGAAGCTAAACAGTGTCTGACTGGCCACACAGATTTTGCGTTCAATGGTGTGGTGCTCTGACAGATAATATATTTTTGTGGGGGTTAAGATGTTTTATTTTGTCTTCGCAAATTTCTAGGGAGAAGCTTAAGGGTGTCGGACTGGTCACACAGATTTTGCGTTCAATGCTGTGGTGTTTTGACAGATAATATCTTCTTTTCCGGGTTAAAATGGTTCATTTTGTCTTCGAAAATTTCTAGGGGAAGCCTACGGGTGTCTGACTGGCCACACGGGTATTGCGTTAAATGGTGTGGTATTTTGACAGACAACATCTTATTTTCGGAGTTTTTGCGTTCAATGGTGTGGTATTTTGACAAACAACATTTGCCGGGTTGAAATGCTTCATTTGGTCTTTGAAAATTTCTAAAGAGAAAATTAACACTAACTGACTGGCCACACAGATTTTGCGTTCAATGGTGTGGTGCTTTGAAAGATAATATCTTATTTTCCGGGTTAAAATGGTTCATTTTGTCTTCGAAAATTTCTAGGGAGAAACTTAACCGTGACTGACTGGCAACCCAGTTTTTGCCTTAAATGGTGTGGTATTTTGAGAGACACTATATTATTTTCCGAGTTTTTGCGTTCAATGGTGTAGTATTTTGACAGACAACATCTTATTTTCCGGGTTAAAATGCTTCATTTTGTCTTCGAAAATTTCTAGGGAGAAGCTTAAGTGTGTCTGACTGGCCACACGGATCTTGCGTTCAATGGTGTGGTATTTTGACAGAGAACGTCTTATTTTCCGAGTTGAAATGCTTCATTTGGTCTTTGAAAATTTCTAGGGAGAAGCTTAACACTAACTGACTGGCCACTGAGATTTTGCGTTCAATGTTGTGGTAGTTTGATAGACAATATCTTATTTTCCGGGTTTAAATGTTGGATTTTGTCTTCGCAAACTTCTAGGGAGAAGCTTAACAGTGCCTGGCTGGCCACGCAGATTTGCGTTCAATGGTGTGAAGCTTTGACAGATAATATCTTATTTTCCGGTTTAAAATGGTTCATTTTGTCTTCGCAAACTTCTGTTGAGAAGCTTAACAGTGCCTGACTGGCCACACAGATTTTGCGTTCAATGGTGTGGTGCTTTGACAGATAATATCTTATTTTCCGGGTTAAAATGTTTTATCTTGTCTTCGCAAACTTCTAGGGAGAAGCTTAACAGTGTCTGGCTGGCCACACAGATTTTGGGTTCCGTGGTGTGGTATATTGTATGGTTCCGTGGTGTGGTATTATTTTCCGGGTTGAAATGTTGCATTTTGAGTTCGCAAACTTCTAGGGAGAAGCTTAACAGTGCCTGACTGGCCACACAGATTTTGCGTTCAATGGTGTAATGCTTTGAAAGATAATATCTTATTTTCCGGGTTAAAATGCTTCATTTTGTCTTCGAAAATTTCTAGGGAGAAACTTAACCGTGACTGACTGGCAACACAGTTTTTGCCTTAAATGGTGTGGTATTTTGACAGACACTATATTATTTTCCGAGTTTTTGCGTTCAATGGTGTAGTATTTTGACAGACAACGTCTTATTTTTCGTTTTAAAATGGTTCATTTTGTCTTCGAAAATTTCTAGGGAGAAGCTTAAGGGGGTCTGACTGGCCACACGGATCTTGCGTTCAATGGTGTGGTATTTTGACAGAGAACGTCTTATTTTCCGGGTTGAAATGCTCCATTTGGTCTTTGAAAATTTCTAGGGAGTAGCTTAACACTAACTGACTGGCCTCACAGATTTTGCGTTGAATGGTGTTGTGCTTTGACAGATAATATCTTATTTTCCATGTTAAAATTGTTCATTTTGTCTTCGAAAATTTCTAGGGAGAAACTTAGCACTGACTCATTGGCCACACAGATTTTGCGTTCAATGGTGTGGTGCTTTGAGAGATAATATCTTATTTTCCGGGTTAAAATGGTTCATTTTGTCTTCGAAAATTTCTAGGGGAAGCCTACGGGTGTCTGACTGGCCACACGGGTCTTGCGTTAAATGGTGTGGTATTTTGACAGACAACATCTTATTTTCGGAGTTTTTGCGTTCAATGATGTGGTATTTTGACAAACAACATTTGCCGGGTTGAAATGCTTCATTTGGTCTTTGAAAATTTCTAGGGAGAAAATTAACACTAACTGACTGGCCACACAGATTTTGCGTTCAATGGTGTGGTGCTTTGACAGATAATATCTTATTTTCCGGGTTAAAATGGTTCATTTTGTCTTCGAAAATTTCTAGGGAGAAACTTAACCGTGACTGACTGGCAACACAGTTTTTGCCTTAAATGGTGTGGTATTTTGAGAGACACTATATTATTTTCCGAGTTTTTGCGTTCAATGGTGTAGTACTTTGACAGACAACATCTTATTTTTCGAGTTAAAATGGGTCATTTTGTCTTCGAAAATTTCTAGGGAGAAGCTTAAGGGCGTCTGACTGGCCACACGGATCTTGCGTTCAATGGTGTGGTATTTTGACAGAGAACGTCTTATTTTAAGAGTTGAAATGCTTCATTTGGTCTTTGAAAATTTCTAGGGAGAAGCTTAACACTAACTGACTGGCCACTGAGATTTTGCGTTCAATGGTGTGGTATTTTGACAGACAATATCTTATTTTCCGGGCTTAAATGTTGGATTTTGTTTTCGCAAACTTCTAAGGAGAAGCTTAACAGTGTCTGGCTGGCCACGCAGATTTTGCGTTCAATGGTGTGGTGCTTTGACAGATAAAATCTTATTTTCCGGGTTAAAATGTTTTATTTTGTCTTCGCAAACTTCTAGGGAGAAGCCTAACAGTGCCTGACTGGCCACACAGATTTTGCGTTAAATGGTGTGGTATTTTGACAGAGAACGTCTTATTTTGCGGGTTGAAATGCTTCATTTGGTCTTTGAAAATTTCTAGGGAGAAGCTTAACAGTAACTGACTGGCCACATAGATTTTGCGTTCAATGGTGTCGTATTTTGACAGACAATATCTTATTTTCCGGGTTTAAATGTTGCATTTTGCTTTCGCAAACTTCTAGGGAGAAGCTTAACAATGTCTGGCTGGCCACGCAGATTTTGCGTTCAATGGTGTGAAGCTCTGACAGATAATATCTTATTTTCCGTTTTACGATGTTGCATTTTGTCTTCGCAAACTTCTAGGGAGAAGCTTAACAGTGCCTGACTGGCCACCCAGATTTTGCGTTCAATGGTGTGGTGCTTTGACAGATAATATCTTATTTTCCGGGTTAAAATGGTTCATTTTGTCTTCGAAAATTTCTAGGGAGAAACTTAACCGTGACTGACTGGCAACACAGTTTTTGCCTTAAATGGTGTGGTATTTTGACAGACACTATATTATTTGCCGAGTTTCTGCGTTCAATGGTGTGGTATTTTGACAGACAACGCCTTATTTGCCGGGTTAAAATGCTTCATTTTGTCTTCGAAAATTTCTAGGAAGAAGTTTAAGGGTGTCTGACTGGCCACACAGATTTTGCGTTAAATGGTGTGGTTTTTTGACAGACAATATCTTATTTTCGGAGATTTTGCGTTCAATGGTGTGGTATTTTGACGGACAACATTTTATTTTCCGGGTTGAAATGCTTCATTTTGTCTTCGAAAATTCCTTTGGAGAAGCTTAACACTAACTGACTGGCCACGCAGATTTTGCTTTCCGTGGTGTGGTATATTAACAGACAATATCTTATTTTCCGGGTTAAATTGTTTTATTTTGAGTTCGCAAACTTCTAGGGAGAAGCTCAACAGTGCCTGACTGGCCACACAGATTTTGCGTTCAATGGTGTGGTGCTTTGACAGATAATATCTTATTTTCCGGGTTAAAATATTTTATTTTGTCGTCGCAAACTTCTAGGGAGAAGCTTAACAGTGTCTGGCTGGCCACACAGATTTTGGGTTCCGTGGTGTGGTATATTGACAGACAATATATTATTTTCCGGGTTGAAATGTTGCATTTTGAGTTCGAAAACTTCTAGGGAGAAGCTTAACAGTATCTGACGGGCCACACAGATTTTGCGTTCAATGGTGTAGTGCTTTGAAAGATAATATCTTATTTTCCGGGTTAAAATGGTTCATTTTGTCTTTGAAAATTTCTAGGGAGAAACTTAACCGTAACTGACTGGCAACACAGTTTTTGTCTTAAATGGTGTGGTATTTTGACAGACACTATATTATTTTCCGAGTTCTGGCGTTCAATGGTGTGGTATTTTGACAGACAATATCTTATTTTTCGGGTTAAAATGGTTCATTTTGTCTTTGAAAATTTCTAGGGGAAGCTTAAGTGTGTTTGACTGGCCACACGGGTCTTGCGTTCAATGGTGTGGTATTTTGACAGACAACATCTTATTTTCCGGGTTGAAATGCTTCATTTTTTCTTTGAAAATTTCTAGGGAGAAGCTTAACACTAACTGACTGGCCACTGAGATTTTGCGTTCAATGGTGTGGTATTTTGACAGACAATATCTTATTTTCCGGGTTTAAATGTTGGATTTTGTTTTCGCAAACTTCTAGGCAGAAGCTTAACAATGTCTGGCTGGCCACGCAGATTTTGCCTTCAATGGTGTGAAGTTTTGACATATAATATCTTATTTTCCGTTTTAAAATATTTTATTTTGTCTTCGCAAACTTCTAGGGAGAAGCTTAACAGTGTCTGGCTGGCCACGCAGATTTTGCGTTCAATGGTGTGAAGCTTTGACAGATAATATCTTATTTTCCGGTTTAAAATGTTTTATTTTGTCTTCGATGGTGTGGTGCTTTGACAGATAATATCTTATTTTCCGGGTTAAAATGGTTCATTTTGTCTTTGAAAATTTCTAGGGAGAAACTTAACCGTAACTGACTGGCAACACAGTTTTTGTCTTAAATGGTGTGGTATTTTAATAGAGTTTTTGCGTTCAATGGTGTGGTATTTTGAGAGACAACGTCTTATTTTTCGGGTTAAAATGGTTCATTTTGCCTTCGAAAATTTCTAGGGAGAAGCTTAAGGGTGTCTGACTGGCCACACGGATCTTGCGTTCAATGGTGTGGTATTTTGACAGAGAACGTCTTATTTTCCGGGTTGAAATACTTCATTTGGTCTTTGAAAATTTCTAGGGAGAAGCTTAACACTAACTAACGGGCCACACAGATTTTGCGTTCAATGGTGTGGTATTTTGACGGACAATATCTCATTTTCCGTTTTTAAATGTTGCATTTTGCTTTCGCAAACTTCTAGGGAGAAGCTTAACAGTGCCTGACTGGCCACACAGATTTTGCGTTAAATGGTGTGGTGCTTTGACAGATAATATCTTATTTTCCGGGTTAAAATTGTCCATTTTGTTTTCCAAAACTTCTAGGGAGAAACTTAACACCAACTGACTGGCCACACAGATTTTGGGTTCAATGGTGTGGTGCTTTGACAGATAATATCTTATTTTCCGGGGTAAAATGGTTCATTTTGTCTTGGAAAATTTCTAGGGGGAAACTCAACCGTGACTGACTGACAACACAGATTTTGCCTTTAAGTGTGTGGTATTTTGACAGACACTATATTATTTTCCGAGTTTTTGCGTTCAGTGGTGTAGTATTTTGACAGACAACGTCTTATTTTCCGGGTTAAAATGCTTCATTTTGTCTTCGAAAATTTCTAGGGAGAATCTTAAGGGTGTCTGACTGGCCACGCAGATTTTGCTTTCCATGGTGTGGTATATTGACAGACAATATCTTATTTTCAGGGCTAAATTGTTTTATTTTGAGTTCGCAAACTTCTAGGGAGAAGCTTAACAGTGCCTGACTGGCCACACAGATTTTGCGTTCAATGGTGTGGTGCTTTGAAAGATAATATCTTATTTTCCGGGTTAAAATGGTTCATTTTGTCTTCGAAAATTTCTAGGGAGAAACTTAACCGTGACTGACTGGCAACACAATTTTTGCCTTAAATGGTGTGGTATTTTGACAGACACTATATTATTTTCAGAGTTTTTGCGTTCAATGGTGTGGTATTTTGACAGACAACGCCTTATTTGCCGGGTTAAAATGCTTCATTTTGTCTTCGAAAATTTCTAGGAAGAAGTTTAAGGGTGTCTGACTGGCCACACAGATTTTGCGTTAAATGGTGTGGTTTTTTGACAGACAATATCTTATTTTCGGAGATTTTGCGTTCAATGGTGTGGTATTTTGACAGACAACATTTTATTTTCCGGGTTGAAATGCTTCATTTTGTCTTCGAAAATTCCTTTGGAGAAGCTTAACACTAACTGACTGGCCACGCAGATTTTGCTTTCCGTGGTGTGGTATATTAACAGACAATATCTTATTTTCCGGGTTAAATTGTTTTATTTTGAGTTCGCAAACTTCTAGGGAGAAGCTCAACAGTGCCTGACTGGCCACACAGATTTTGCGTTCAATGGTGTGGTGCTTTGACAGATAATATCTTATTTTCCGGGTTAAAATATTTTATTTTGTCTTCGCAAACTTCTAGGGAGAAGCTTAACAGTGTCTGGCTGGCCACACAGATTTTGGGTTCCGTGGTGTGGTATATTGACAGACAATATATTATTTTCCGGGTTGAAATGTTGCATTTTGAGTTCGCAAACTTCTAGGGAGAAGCTTAACAGTGCCTGACTGGCCACACAGATTTTGCGTTCAATGGTGTGGTGCTTTGACAGATCGTATCTTATTTTCCGGGTTGAAATGGGTCAATTTGTCTTCGAAAATTTCTAGGGAGAAACTTAAAGGTGTCTGACTGGCCACACGGATCTTGCGTTCAATGGTGTGGTATTTTGACAGAGAACGTCTTATTTTCCGGGTTGAAATGCTTCATTTGGTCTTCGAAAATTTCTAGGGAGAAACTTAACCGTGACTGACGGGCAACACAGTTTTTGCCTTAAATGGTGTGGTATTTTGACAGACACTATATTATTTTCCGAGTTTTTGCGTTCAATGGTGTAGTATTTTGACAGACAACGCCTTATTTTCCGGGTTAAAATGGTTCATTTTGTCTTCGCAAACTTCTGTTGAGAAGCTTAACAGTGCCTGACTGGCCACACAGATTTTGCGTTCAATGGTGTGGTGCTTTGACAGATAATATCTTATTTTCCGGGTTAAAATATTTTATTTTGTCTTCGCAAACTTCTAGGGAGAAGCTTAACAGTGTCTGGCTGGCCACACAGATTTTGGGTTCCGTGGTGTGGTATATTGACAGACAATATATTATTTTCCGGGTTGAAATGTTGCATTTTGAGTTCGCAAACTTCTAGGGAGAAGCTTAACAGTGCCTGACTGGCCACAAAGATTTTGCGTTCAATGGTGTGGTGCTTTGACAGATCGTATCTTATTTTCCGGGTTGAAATGGGTCAATTTGTCTTCGAAAATTTCCAAGGAGAAACTTAACCGTGACTGACTGGCAACACAGTTTTTGCCTTATATGTTGTGGTGTTTTGACAGACACTATATAATTTTCCGAGTTTTCGCGTTCAATGGTGTAGTATTTTGACAGACAACGTCTTATTTTTCGGGTTAAAATGGTTCATTTTGTCTTCGAAAATTTCTAGGGAGAAGCTTAAAGGTGTCTGACTGGCCACACGGATCTTGCGTTCAATGGTGTGGTATTTTGACAGAGAACGTCTTATTTTCCGGGTTGAAATGCTTCATTTGGTCTTTGAAAATTTCTAGGGAGTAGCTTAACACTAACTGACTGGCCACACAGATTTTGCGTTCAATGGTGTGGTATTTTGACAGACAATATCTTATTTTCCGGGTTTAAATGTTGCATTTTGTTTTCGCAAACTTCTAGGGAGAAGCTTAACAGTGTCTGGCTGGCCACACAGATTTCGCGTTCAATGGTGTGGTGCTTTGGCAGAGAATATCTTTTTTTCCGGGTTAAAATGGTCCATTTTGTCTTCCAAAATTTCTAGGGAGAAATTTAACACTAACTGACTGGCCACACAGATTTTGGGTTCAATGATGTGGTGCTTTGACAGATAATATCTTATTTTCCGGGGTAAAATGGTTCATTTTGGATGGGGAAAATTTCTAGGGAGAAACTCAACCGTGACTGACTGGCAACACAGGTTTTGCCTTTAAGAGTGTGGTATTTTGATAGACTCTATATTATTTTCCGAGTTTTTGCGTTCAATGGTGTAGTATTTTGACAGACAACATCTTATTTTCCGGGTTAAAATGCTTCATTTTGTCTTCGAAAATTTCTAGGGAGAATCTTAAGGGTGTCTGATTGGCCACACAGATCTTGCGTTAAATGGTGTGGTATTTTGACAGACAATATCTTATTTTCGGAGATTTTGCGTTCAATGGTGTGGTATTTTGAGAGACAACATTTTATTTTCCAGGTTGAAATGCTTCATTTAGTCTTCGAAAATTCCTTGGGAGAAGCTTAACACTAACTGACTAGCCACACAGATTTTACGTTCCGTGGTGTGGTATATTGACAGACAATATCTTATTTTCCGGGTGAAAATGTTTTATTTTGAGTTCGCAAACTTCTAGGGAGAAGCTTAACAGTATCTGATTGGCCACACAGATTTTGCGTTCAATGGTGTGGTGCTTTAACAGATAATATCTTATTTTCCGGGTTAAAATTGTTCATTTTGTCTTCCAAAATTTCCGGGGAGAAACTTAACACTAACTGACTGGCCACACAGATTTTGCATTCAATGGTGTGGTATTTTGACAGACAATATCTTATTTTCCGGGTTAAAATGGTTAATTTTGTCTTCGAAAATTTCTAGGGAGAAGCTTAACAGTGTCTGGCTGGCCACACCGATCTTGCGTTAAATGGTGTGGTATTTTGACAGACAATATCTTATTTTTGGAGTTTTTGCGTTGAATGGTGTAGTATTTTGACAGACAACATCTTATTTTACGGGTTGAAATGCTTCATTTTGTCTTCGAAAATGTCGAAGGAATAGCTTAACACTAACTGGCTGGCCACACAAATTTTGCGTTCCGTGGTGTGGTATTCTGACAAACAATTTAAATTGTTTTTTTTTCTTTTTATAATTTGCGCGCACTCAAAGGGTCATGAATACCTTTAACATGTTTACACACAGTGCGAGCGTTTTGGAAAGGATGGATAGAGAGAGAGAGAGAGAAAAATGTTGGTGTAGTGGTTTTTTTTTGAAGCTCAGTTGTTTATGCTTCAGCTATTCTCCGGGGGTGGCGTCCAGATAACTGGGGAGATTTTTTTGTTATTATTGTCGCTGCTTCTGATTCACAGTACTTTTTTCCCGATAATCGATGCCAAGGGCAAATCATCATCAACAGAGCGAACAATTTTTCCAGCCACATGACCAAGCAGTAGTGTTCACAGAAGAATTTGCAAATGATCGGACTGACTTTATATATTTCATGAGAAATAAATAAATGCTTGCTGACATTAGGATTTGAACCATGAACCATTAGCGTGGCAATTGACGATGTTACCACTACACCATTGCCACCCTTTAATATATCAATAATATCTTATTTCCGGGTTAAAATGTTTTATTTTGTCCTCGCATACTTCTAGGGAGAAGCTTAACAGTATCTGACGGGCCACACAGATTTTGCGTTCAATGGTGTAGTGCTTTGAAAGATAATATCTTATTTTCCAGGTTAAAATGGTTCATGTTGTCTTCGAAAATTTCTAGGGAGAAACTTAACCGTGACTGACTGGCAACACAGATTTTGCCTTAAATAGTATGGTATTTTGACAGACACTATATTATTTGCCGAGTTTCTGCGTTCAATGGTGTAGTATTTCGACAGACAGCGTCTTATTTTCCGGGTTAAAATGATTCATTTTGTCTTCGAAAATTTCTAGGGAGAAGCTTGACAGTGTCTGACTGGCCACACAGATCTTGCGTTAATTGGTGTGGTATTTTGACACACAGTTTCTTATTTTCGGAGTTTTTGCGTTGAATCTTGTAGTATTTGACAGACAACATCTTATTTTCCGGGTTCAAATGCTTCAATTTGTCTCCAAAAATTTCTAGGGAAAAGCTTAACACTAACTGACTGGCCACACAGATTTTGCGTTTAGTGGTGTGGTATTTTGACAGACAATATCTTATTTCCGGGTTAAAAGGTTTTATTTTGTCCTCGCAAACTTCTAGGGAGAAGCTAAACAGTGTCTGACTGGCCACACAGATTTTGTGTTCAATGGTGTGGTGCTCTGACAGATAATATATTTTTGTGGGGGTTAAGATGTTTTATTTTGTCTTCGCAAATTTCTAGGGAGAAGCTTAAGGGTGTCGGACTGGTCACACAGATTTTGCGTTCAATGCTGTGGTGTTTTGACAGATAATATCTTCTTTTCCGGGTTAAAATGGTTCATTTTGTCTTCGAAAATTTCTAGGGGAAGCCTACGGGTGTCTGACTGGCCACACGGGTCTTGCGTTAAATGGTGTGGTATTTTGACAGACAATATCTTATTTTCGGAGTTTTTGCGTTCAATGGTGTGGTATTTTGACAAACAACATTTGCCGGGTTGAAATGCTTCATTTGGTCTTTGAAAATTTCTAACGAGAAAATTAACACTAACTGACTGGCCACACAGATTTTGCGTTCAATGGTGTGGTGCTTTGAAAGATAATATCTTATTTTCCGGGTTAAAATGGTTCATTTTGTCTTCGAAAATTTCTAGGGAGAAACTTAACCGTGACTGACTGGCAACCCAGTTTTTGCCTTAAATGGTGTGGTATTTTGAGAGACACTATATTATTTTCCGAGTTTTTGCGTTCAATGGTGTAGTATTTTGACAGACAACATCTTATTTTTCGGGTTAAAATGGGTCATTTTGTCTTCGAAAATTTCTAGGGAGAAGCTTAAGGGTGTCTGACTGGCCACACGGATCTTGCGTTCAATGGTGTGGTATTTTGACAGAGAACGTCTTATTTTCCGAGTTGAAATGCTTCATTTGGTCTTTGAAAATTTCTAGGGAGAAGCTTAACACTAACTGACTGGCCACTGAGATTTTGCGTTCAACGGTGTGGTATTTTGACAGACAATATCTTATTTTCCGGGCTTAAGTGTTGGATTTTGTTTTCGCAAACTTCTAGGGAGAAGCTTAACAGTGTCTGGCTGGCCACGCAGATTTTGCGTTCAATGGTGTCGAGCTTTGACAGATAAAATCTTATTTTCCGGGTTAAAATGTTTTATTTTGTCTCCGCAAACTTCTATTGAGAAGCTTAACAGTGCCTGACTGGCCACACAGATTTTGCGTTGCGTGGTGTGGTATATTGACAGACAATATCTTATTTCGCGGGTTAAAATGTTGCATTTTGAGTTCGCAAACTTCTAGGGAGAAGCTTAACAGTGTCTGGCTGGCCACGCAGATTTTGCGTTCAATGGTGTGAAGCTTTGACAGATAATATCTTATTCTCCGGGTTAAAATGTTTTATTTTGCCTTCGCAAAATTCTAGGGAGAAGCTTAACAGTGTATGGCTGGCCACGCAGATTTTGCGTTCAATGGTGTGAAGCTTTGACAGATAATATCTTATTTTCCGGGTTAAAATGGTTCATTTTGTCTTCGAAAATTTCTAGGGAGAAGCTTAAGTGTGACTGACTGGCAACACAGTTTTTGCCTTAAATGGTGTGGTATTTTGACAGACACTATATTATTTTCCGAGTTTTTGCGTTCAATGGTGTGGTATTTTGACAGACAACGTCTTATTTTTCGGGTTAAAATGGTTCATTTTGTCTTCGAAAATTTCTAGGGAGAAGCTTAAGAGTGTCTGACGGGCCACACGGATCTTGCGTTCAATGGTGTGGTATTTTGACAGAGAACGTCTTATTTTGCGGGTTGAAATGCTTCATTTGGTCTTTGAAAATTTCTAGGGAGAAGCTTAACACTAACTGACTGGCCACATAGATTTTGCGTTCAATGGTGTCGTATTTTGACAGACAGTATCTCATTTTCCGGGTTTAAATGTTGCATTTTGCTTCCATAAACTTCTAGGGAGAAGCTTAACAGTGTCTGGCTGGCCACGCAGATTTTGCGTTCAATGGTGTGAAGCTTTGACAGATAATATCTTATTTTCCGGGTTAAAATGTTTTATTTTGTCTTCGCAAACTTCTAGGGAGAAGCTTAACAGTGCCTGACTGGCCACACAGATTTTGCATTCAATGGTGTGGTGCTTTGACAGATAATATCTTATTTTCCGGGTTAAAATGGTTCATTTTGTCTTCGAAAATTTCTAGGGAGAAACTTAACCGTGACTGACTGGCAACACAGTTTTTGCCTTGAATGGTGTGGTTTTTTGACAGACACTATATTATTTCCGAGTTTTTGCGTTCAATGGTGTGGTATTTTGACAGACAACGTCTTATTTTTCGTTTTAAAATGGTTCATTTTGTCTTCGAAAATTTCTAGGGAGAAGCTTAAGGGTGTCTGACTGGCCACACGGATCTTGCGTTCAATGGTGTGGTATTTTGACAGAGAACGTCTTATTTTCCGGGTTGAAATACTTCATTTGGTCTTTGAAAATTTCTAGGGAGATGCTTAACACTAACTGACTGGCCACACAGATTTTGCGTTCAATGGTGAGGTATTTTGACAGACAATATCTCATTTTCCGGGCTTAAATGTTGCATAGGGTGTCTGACTGGCCACGCAGATTTTGCTTTCCGTGGTGTGGTATATTGACAGAAAATACCTTATTTTCGGAGATTTTGCGTTTAATGGTGTGGTATTTTGACAGACAACATTTTATTTTCCGGGTTGAAATGATTCATTTTGTCTTCGAAAATTCCTTGGGAGAAGCTTAACACTAACTGACTGGCCACGCAGATTTTGCTTTCCGTGGTGTGGTGTATTGACCGACAATATCTTATTTTCCGTGTTAAATTGTTTTATTTTGAGTTCGCAAACTTCTAGGGAGAAGCTTAACAGTGCCTGACTGGCCACACAGATTTTGCGTTAAATGGTGTGGTGCTTTGACAGATAATATCTTATTTTCCGGGTTAAAATGGTTCATTTTTTCTTCGAAAATTTCTAGGGAGAAACTTAACCGTGACTGACTGGCTACACAGTTTTTGCCTTAAATGGTGTGGTATTTTGACAGACACTATATAATTTTCAGAGTTTTTGCGTTCAATGGTGTAGTATTTTGACAGACAACGCCTTATTTTCCGGGTTAAAATGCTTCACTTTGTCTTCGAAAATTTCTAGGGAGAAGCTTAAGTGTGTCTGACTGGCCACACGGATCTTGCGTTCAATGGTGTGGTATTTTGACAGAGAACGTCTTATTTTCCGGGTTGAAATGCTTCATTTGGTCTTTGAAAATTTCTAGGGAGAAGCTTAACACTAACTGACTGGCCACTGAGATTTTGCGTTCAACGGTGTGGTATTTTGACAGACAATATCTTATTTTCCGGGCTTAAATGTTGGATTTTGTTTTCGCAAACTTCTAGGGAGAAGCTTAGCAGTGTCTGGCTGGCCACGCAGATTTTGCGTTCAATGGTGTCGAGCTTTGACAGATAAAATCTTATTTTCCGGGTTAAAATGTTTTATTTTGTCTCCGCAAATTTCTATTGAGAAGCTTAACAGTGCCTGACTGGCCACACAGATTTTGCATTCAATGGTGTGGTGCTTTGACAGATAATATCTTATTTTCCGAGAAACTTAACCGTGACTGACTGGCAACACAGTTTTTGCCTTGAATGGTGTGGTTTTTTGACAGACACTATATTATTTCCGAGTTTTTGCGTTCAATGGTGTGGTATTTTGACAGACAACGTCTTATTTTTCGTTTTAAAATGGTTCATTTTGTCTTCGAAAATTTCTAGGGAGAAGCTTAAGGGTGTCTGACTGGCCACACGCATCTTGCGTTCAATGGTGTGGTATTTTGACAGAGAACGTCTTATTTTCCGGGTTGAAATACTTCATTTGGTCTTTGAAAATTTCTAGGGAGAAGCTTAACACTAACTGACTGGCCACACAGATTTTGCGTTCAATGGTGAGGTATTTTGACAGACAATATCTCATTTTCCGGGCTTAAATGTTGCATAGGGTGTCTGACTGGCCACGCAGATTTTGCTTTCCGTGGTGTGGTATATTGACAGACAATACCTTATTTTCGGAGATTTTGCGTTTAATGGTGTGGTATTTTGACAGACAACATTTTATTTTCCGGGTTGAAATGATTCATTTTGTCTTCGAAAATTCCTTGGGAGAAGCTTAACACTAACTGACTGGCCACGCAGATTTTGCTTTCCGTGGTGTGGTGTATTGACCGACAATATCTTATTTTCCGTGTTAAATTGTTTTATTTTGAGTTCGCAAACTTCTAGGGAGAAGCTTAACAGTGCCTGACTGGCCACACAGATTTTGCGTTAAATGGTGTGGTGCTTTGACAGATAATATCTTATTTTCCGGGTTAAAATGGTTCATTTTTTCTTCGAAAATTTCTAGGGAGAAACTTAACCGTGACTGACTGGCTACACAGTTTTTGCCTTAAATGGTGTGGTATTTTGACAGACACTATATAATTTTCAGAGTTTTTGCGTTCAATGGTGTAGTATTTTGACAGACAACGCCTTATTTTCCGGGTTAAAATGCTTCATTTTGTCTTCGAAAATTTCTAGGGAGAAGCTTAAGTGTGTCTGACTGGCCACACGGATCTTGCGTTCAATGGTGTGGTATTTTGACAGAGAACGTCTTATTTTCCGGGTTGAAATGCTTCATTTGGTCTTTGAAAATTTCTAGGGAGAAGCTTAACACTAACTGACTGGCCACTGAGATTTTGCGTTCAACGGTGTGGTATTTTGACAGACAATATCTTATTTTCCGGGCTTAAATGTTGGATTTTGTTTTCGCAAACTTCTAGGGAGAAGCTTAGCAGTGTCTGGCTGGCCACGCAGATTTTGCGTTCAATGGTGTCGAGCTTTGACAGATAAAATCTTATTTTCCGGGTTAAAATGTTTTATTTTGTCTCCGCAAACTTCTATTGAGAAGCTTAACAGTGCCTGACTGGCCACACAGATTTTGCGTTAAATGGTGTGGTGCTTTGACGGATAATATCTTCTGTTCCGGGTTAAAATATTTTATTTTGTCTTCGCAAACTTCTAGGGAGAAGCTTAACAGTGTCTGGCTGGCCACACAGATTTTGCGTTGCGTGATGTGGTATATTGACAGACAATATCTTATTTCGCGGGTTAAAATGTTGCATTTTGAGTTCGCAAACTTCTAGGGAGAAGCTTAACAGTGTCTGGCTGGCCACGCAGATTTTGCGTTCAATGGTGTGAAGCTTTGACAGATAATATCTTATTCTCCGGGTTAAAATGTTCTATTTTGCCTTCGCAAAATTCTAGGGAGAAGCTTAACAGTGTATGGCTGGCCACGCAGATTTTGCGTTCAATGGTGTGAAGCTTTGACAGATAATATCTTATTTTCCGGGTTAAAATGGTTCATTTTGTCTTCGAAAATTTCTAGGGAGAAGCTTAAGTGTGACTGACTGGCAACACAGTTTTTGCCTTAAATGGTGTGGTATTTTGACAGACACTATATTATTTTCCGAGTTTTTGCGTTCAATGGTGTGGTATTTTGACAGACAACGTCTTATTTTTCGGGTTAAAATGGTTCATTTTGTCTTCGAAAATTTCTAGGGAGAAGCTTAAGAGTGTCTGACGGGCCACACGGATCTTGCGTTCAATGGTGTGGTATTTTGACAGAGAACGTCTTATTTTGCGGGTTGAAATGCTTCATTTGGTCTTTGAAAATTTCTAGGGAGAAACTTAACACTAACTGACTGGCCACATAGATTTTGCGTTCAATGGTGTCGTATTTTGACAGACAGTATCTCATTTTCCGGGTTTAAATGTTGCATTTTGCTTCCATAAACTTCTAGGGAGAAGCTTAACAGTGTCTGGCTGGCCACGCAGATTTTGCGTTCAATGGTGTGAAGCTTTGACAGATAATATATTATTTTCCGGGTTAAAATGTTTTATTTTGTCTTCGCAAACTTCTAGGGAGAAGCTTAACAGTGCCTGACTGGCCACACAGATTTTGCATTCAATGGTGTGGTGCTTTGACAGATAATATCTTATTTTCCGGGTTAAAATGGTTCATTTTGTCTTCGAAAATTTCTAGGGAGAAACTTAACCGTGACTGACTGGCAACACAGTTTTTGCCTTAAATGGTGTGGTTTTTTGACAGACACTATATAATTTTCAGAGTTTTTGCGTTCAATGGTGTAGTATTTTGACAGACAACGCCTTATTTTCCGGGTTAAAATGCTTCATTTTGTCTTCGAAAATTTCTAGGGAGAAGCTTAAGTGTGTCTGACTGGCCACACGGATCTTGCGTTCAATGGTGTGGTATTTTGACAGAGAAATTTTGAAAATTTCTAGGGAGAAACTTAACACTAACTGACTTACCACTGAGATTTTGCGTTCAATGGTGTGGTATTTTGACAGACAATATCTTATTTTCCGGGTTGAAATGTTGGATTTTGTTTTGGCAAACTTCTAGGGAGAAGGTTAACAGTGTCTGGCTGGCCACGCAGATTTTGCGTTCAATGGTGTGAAGCTTTGACAGATAATATCTTATTTTCCGTTTTAAAATGGTTCATTTTGTCTTCGCAAACTTCTATTGAGAAGCTTAACAGTGCCTGACTGGCCACACAGATTTTGCGTTCAATGGTGTGGTGCTTTGACAGATAATATCTTATTTTCCGGGTTAAAATGGTTCATTTTGTCTTCGAAAATTTCTAGGGAGAAACTTAACCGTGACTGACTGGCTACACAGTTTTTGCCTTAAATGGTGTGGTATTTTGACAGACACTATATAATTTTCAGAGTTTTTGCGTTCAATGGTGTAGTATTTTGACAGACAACGCCTTATTTTCCGGGTTAAAATGCTTCATTTTGTCTTCGAAAATTTCTAGGGAGAAGCTTAAGTGTGTCTGACTGGCCACACGGATCTTGCGTTCAATGGTGTAGTATTTTGACAGAGAACGTCTTATTTTCCGGGTTGAAATGCTTCATTTGGTCTTCGAAAATTTCTAGGGAGAAACTTAACACTAACTGACTGGCCACTGAGATTTTGCGTTCAATGGTGTGGTATTTTGACAGACAATATCTTATTTTCCGGGTTGAAATGTTGGATTTTGTTTTGGCAAACTTCTAGGGAGAAGGTTAACAGTGTCTGGCTGGCCACGCAGATTTTGCGTTCAATGGTGTGAAGCTTTGACAGATAATATCTTATTTTCCGTTTTAAAATGGTTCATTTTGTCTTCGCAAACTTCTATTGAGAAGCTTAACAGTGCCTGACTGGCCACACAGATTTTGCGTTCAATGGTGTGGTGCTTTGACAGATAGTATCTTATTTTCCGGGTTAAAATGTTTTATTTTGTCTTCGCAAACTTCTAGGGAGAAGCTTAACAGTGTCTGGCTGGCCACACAGATTTTGGGTTCCGTGGTGTGGTATATTGACAGACAATATATTATTTTCCGGGTTGAAATGTTGCATTTTGAGTTCGCAAACTTCTAGGGAGAAGCTTAACAGTGCCTGACTGGCCACACAGATTTTGCGTTCAATGGTGTGGTGCTTTGACAGATAAAATCTTATTTTCTGGGTTGAAATGGGTCATTTTGTCTTCGAAAATTTCTAGGGAGAAACTTAACCGTGACCGACTGGCAACACAGTTTTTGCCTTAAATGTTGTACTATTTTGACAGACAACGCCTTATTTTCCGGGTTAAACTGCTTCATTTTGTCTTCGAAAATTTCTAGGGAGAAGCTTAAGTGTGTCTGACTGGCCACACAGATCTTACGTTCAATGGTGGTATTTTGACAGACAATATTTTATTTTCGGGGTTTTTGCGTTCAATGGTGTGGTATTTTGACAGACAACATCTTATTTTCTGGGTGAAATGCTTCATTTGGTCTTCGAAAATTTCTAGAGATAAGCTTAACAGTGTCTGACTGGCCACACAGATTTCGCGTTCAATGGTGTGTTATCTTGACAGACAATATCTTATTTTCCGTGTTAAAATGGTCCACTTTGTCTTCGCAAATTTCTAGAGAGAAGCATAACAGTGTATGACTGGCCAGACAGATTTTGCGTTCAATGGTGTAATGCTCTGACAGATAACATCTTATTTTCCAGGTAAAAATGTTGCATATTTTCTTCGCCAACTTCTAGGGAGAAGCTTAATGGTTCAATGGTTTGGTGCCTTGACAGATAATATCTTATTTTCCGGGTTAAAATGGTCTTCCAAAATTTATAGGGAGAAACTTAACACTAACTGATTGGCCACACAGATTTTGCGTTCAATGGTGTGGTATTTTGACAGATAATATCTTATTTTCCAGGTTAAAATGTTTTATTTTGTCTTCGCAAACTTCTAGGGAGAAGCTTAATAGTGTCTGATTGGCCACACAGATTTTGCATTCAATGGTGCGGTGCTTTGACAG
Organism: Brachypalpus laphriformis; assembly: GCA_945910035.1. Classification (NCBI taxonomy): domain Eukaryota; kingdom Metazoa; phylum Arthropoda; class Insecta; order Diptera; family Syrphidae; genus Brachypalpus; species Brachypalpus laphriformis. The sequence goes on along the minus strand of OX246756.1, from coordinate 114,340,582 downwards.
ATAATATCTTATTTTCCGGGGTAAAATCGTTCATTTTGTCTTGGAAAATTTATAGGGAGAAACTTAACCGTGACTGACTGGTAACACAGATTTTGCCTTACAGAGTGTGGTATTTTGAGAGACACTATATTATTTTCGGAGTTTTTGCGTTCAATGTGTAGTATTTTGACAGACAACGCCTTATTTTCCGGGTTAAAATGCTTCGTTTTGTCTTCGAAAATTTCTAGGGAGAAACTTAACACTAACTGACTGGCCACACAGATTTTGCGTTCAATGGTGTGGTATTTTGACAGACAATATCTTATTTTCCGGGTTGAAATGCTTCAATTTGTCTTCGAAAATTTCTAGGGAGAATCTTAAGGGTGTCTGATTGGCCACACAGATCTTGCGTTAAATGGTGTGGTATTTTGACAGACAATATCTTATTTTCGGAGACTTTGCGTTCAATGGTGTGGTATTTTGACAGACAACATTTTATTTTCCGGGTTGAAATGCTTCATTTAGTCTTCGAAAATTCCTTGGGAGAAGCTTAACACTACCTGACTGGCCACACAGATTTTGCGTTCCATGGTGTGGTATTTTGACAGACAATATCTTATTTCCGGGTTAAAATGTTTTATTTTGTCCTATCAAACTTCTAGGGAGAAACTTAACAGTGTCTGACTGGCCACACAGATTTTGCGTTCAATGGTGTGGTGCTCTGACAGATAATATCTTTTTTTCCGGGTTAAGATGTTTTATTTTGTCTTCGCAAACTTCTAATGAGAAGCTTAAGTGTGTCGGAATGGTCACACAGATTTTGCGTTCAATGGTGTGGTGCTTTGACAGATAATATCTTATTTTCCTTGTTAAAATGGCTCATTTTGTCTTCGAAAATTTCTAGGGAGAAACTTAACACTAACTGACTGGCCACCCAGGTTTTGCGTTCAATGGTGTGGTATTTTGACAGACAATATCTTATTTTCCGGCTTAAAATTTCTAGGGAGAAGCTTAACAGTGTCTGACGGCCCACACAGATCTTGTGTTCAATGGTGTGGTATTTTGACAAACAATGTCTTATTTTCGGAGTTTTCGCGTTCAATGGTGTGGTATTTTGACAGACAACATCTTATTTTCCGGGTTGAAATGCTTCATTTGGTCTTTGAAAATTTCTAGGGAGAAGCTTAACACTAACTGACTGGCCACATAGATTTTGCGTTCAATGGTGTGGTGTTTTGACAGACAATATCTTATTTTCCGGGTTGAGATGTTGCATTTTGTCTTCGCAAACTTCTAAGGGAAGCTTAACAGTGTCTGACTGGTCACACAGATTTCGGGTTCAATGGTGTGGTGCTTTGATAAATAATGTATTATTTTCCGGGTTAAAATGCTTCATTTGGTCTTTAAAAATTTGTAGGGAGAAACTTAACACTAGCTGACTGGCCACACAGATTTTGCGTTCAATGGTGTGGTGCTTTGACAGACAATATCTTATTTTCAGATTTAAAATGTTGCATTTTGTCTTCGCAACTTTCTAGGGGAAGCTTAACAGTGTCTGACTGGCCACACAGATCTTGCGTTTAGTTGTGTGGTGCTTTAACAGATAATATCTTTTTTTCCGGGTTGAAATGCTTCATTTGGCCTTTGAAAATCTTCGAAAATTTCTAGGGAGAAACTTAACCGTGACTGACTGGCAACACAGTTTTTGCCTTAAATGGTGTGGTATTTTGACAGACACTATATTATTTTCCGAGTTTTTGCGTTCAATTATGTAGTATTTTGACAGATAACGTCTTATTTTCCGGGTTAAAATGGCTCATTTTGTCTTCGGAAATTTCTAGGGGAAGCTTAAGGGTGTCTGACTGGCCACACGGGTCTTGCGTTCAATGGTGTGGTATTTTGACAGACAACATCTTATTTTCCGGGTTGAAATGCTTCATTTGGTCTTTGAAAATTTCTAGGGAGAAGCTTAACACTAACTGACTGGCCACACAGATTTTGCGTTCAATGGTGAGGTGTTTTGACAGACAATATCTTATTTTCCGGGTTGAGATGTTGCATTTTGTCTTCGCAAACATCTAAGGGAAGCTTAACAGTGTCTGACTGGTCACACAGATTTCGGGTTCAATGGTGTGGTGCTTTGACAGATAATATATTATTTTAAGGGTCAAAATGCTTCATTTGGTCTTTAAAAATTTCTAGGGAGAAACTTAACACTAACTGACTGGCCACACAGATTTTGCGTTCACTGGTGTCTTGCTTTGACAGACAATATCTTATTTTCAGGGTTAAAATGTTGCATTTTGTCTTCGCAACCTTCTAGGGGAAGCTTAACAATGTCTGACTGGCCACACAGTTCTTGCGTTTAGTGGTATGGTGCTTTAACAGATAATATCTTTTTTTCCGGGTTGAAATGCTTCATTTGGCCTTTGAAAATCTTCGAAAATTTCTACCGAGAAGCTTAACAGTGACTGACTGGCAACACAGTTTTTGCCTTAAATGGTGTGGTATTTTGACAGACATTATATTATTTTCCGAGTTTTTGCGTTCAATTATGTAGTATTTTGACAGACAACGTCTTATTTGCCGGGTTAAAATGGTTCATTTTGTCTTCGAAAATTTCTAGGGGAAGCTTAAGGGTGTCTGACTGGCCACACGGGTCTTGCGTTCAATGGTGTCGTATTTTGACAGACAACATCTTATTTTCCAGGTTGAAATGCTTCATTTTTTCTTTGAAAATTTCTAGGGAGAAGCTTAACACTAACTGACTGGCCACACAGATTTTGCGTTCCGTGGTGTGGTATTTTGACAGACAATATCTTATTTCCGGGTTAAAATGTTTTATTTTGTCCTCCCAAACTTCTAGGGAGAAACTTAACAGAGTCTGACTGGCCACACAGATTTTGCGTTCAATGGTGTGGTGCTCTGACAGATAATATCTTTTTTTCCGAGTTAAGATGTTTTATTTTGTCTTCGCAAACTTCTGATGAGAACCTTAGGTGTGTCGGAATGGTCACACAGATTTTGCGTTCAATGGTGTGGTGCTTTGGCAGATAATATCTCATTTTCCAGGTTAAAATGGCTCATTTTGTCTCCGAAAATTTCTAGTTAGAAAATTAACACTAACTGACTGGCCACACAGATCTTGTGTTCAATGGTGTGGTATTTTGACAGACAACATTTTATTTTCCGGGTTGAAATGCTTCATTTAGTCTTCGAAAATCCCTTGGGAGGAGATTAACACTACCTGACTGGCCACACAGATTTTGCGTTCCGTGGTGTGGTATTTTGACAGACAATATCTTATTTCCGGGTTAAAATGTTTTATTTTGTCCTCCCAAACTTCTAGGGAGAAACTTAACAGAGTCTGACTGGCCACCCAGGTTTTGCGTTCAATGGTGTGGTATTTTGACAGACAATATCTTATTTTCCGGCTTAAAATTTCTAGGGAGAAGCTTAATTGTGTCTGACGGCCCACACAGATCTTGTGTTCAATGGTGTGGTATTTTGACAAACAATGTCTTATTTTCGGAGTTTTCGCGTTCAATGGTGTGGTATTTTGACAGACAACATCTTATTTTTCGGGTTGAAATGCTTCATTTGGTCTTTGAAATTTCTAGGGAGAAGCTTAACACTAACTGACTCGCCACACAGATTTTGCGTTCAATGGTGTGGTGTTTTGACAGACAATATCTTATTTTCCGGGTTGAGATGTTGCATTTTGTCTTCGCAAACTTCTAAGGGAAGCTTAACAGTGTCTGACTGGTCACACACATTTCGGTTTCAATGGTGTGGTGCTTTGACAGATAATATATTATTTTCCGGGTTAAAATGCTTAATTTGGTCTTTAAAAATTTCTAGGGAGAAACTTATCACTAACTGACTGGCCACACAGATTTTGCGTTCAATGGTGTGGTGCTTTGACAGACAATATCTTATTTTCCGGGTTAAAATGTTGCATTTTGTCTTCGCAACCTTCTAGGGGAAGCTTAACAGTGTCTGACTGGCCACACAGATTTTGCGTTTAATGGTATGGTGCTTTAACAGATAATATCTTTTTTTCCGGGTTGAAATGCTTCATTTGGCCTTTGAAAATCTTCGAAAATTTCTAGGGAGAAACTTAACCGTGACTGACTGGCAACACAGTTTTTGCCTTAAATGATGTGGTATTTTGACAGACACTGTATTATTTTCCGAGTTTTTGGGTTCAATTGTGTAGTATTTTGACAGACAACGTCTTATTTTGTGGGTTAAAATGGTTCATTTTGTCTTCGAAATTTTCTAGGGGAAGCTTAAGGGTGTGGTATTTTGACAGACAATATCTTATTTTCGGAGATTTTGCGTTCAATGGTGTGGTATTTTGACAGACAACATTTTATTTTCCGGGTTGAAATGCTTCATTTAGTCTTCGAAAATTCCTTGGGAGAAGCTTAACACTACCTGACTGGCCACACAGATTTTGCGTTCCGTGGTGTGGTATTTTGACAGACAATATCTTATTTCCGGGTTAAAATGTTTTATTTTGTCCTATCAAACTTCTAGGGAGAAACTTAACAGTGTCTGACTGGCCACACAGATTTCGGGTTCAATGGTGTGGTGCTTTGACAGATAATATATTATTTTCCGGGTTAAAATGCTTCATTTGGTCTTTAAAAATTTGTAGGGAGAAACTTAACACTAGCTGACTGGCCACACAGATTTTGCGTTCAATGGTGTGGTGCTTTGACAGACAATATCTTATTTTCAGGGTTAAAATGTTGCATTTTGTCTTCGCAACTTTCTAGGGGAAGCTCAACAGTGTCTGACTGGCCACACAGATCTTGCGTTTAGTTGTGTGGTGCTTTAACAAATAATATCTTTTTTTCCGGGTTGAAATGCTTCATTTGGCCTTTGAAAATCTTCGAAAATTTCTAGGGAGAAACTTAACCGTGACTGACTGGCAACACAGTTTTTGCCTTAAATGGTGTGGTATTTTGACAGACACTATATTATTTTCCGAGTTTTTGCGTTCAATTATGTAGTATTTTGACAGACAACGTCTTATTTTCCGGGTTAAAATGGCTCATTTTGTCTTCGGAAATTTCTAGGGGAAGCTTAAGGGTGTCTGACTGGCCACACGGGTCTTGCGTTCAATGGTGTGGTATTTTGACAGACAGCATCTTATTTTCCGGGTTGAAATGCCTCATTTGGTCTTTGAAAATTTCTAGGGAGAAGCTTAACACTAACTGACTGGCCACACAGATTTTGCGTTCAATGGTGAGGTGTTTTGACAGACAATATCTTATTTTCCGGGTTGAGATGTTGCATTTTGTCTTCGCAAACTTCTAAGGGAAGCTTAACAGTGTCTGACTGGTTACACAGATTTCGGGTTCAATGGTGTGGTGCTTTGACAGATAATATATTATTTTCCGGGCTAAAATGCTTCATTTGGTCTTTAAAAAATTCTAGGGAGAAACTTAACACTAACTGACTGGCCACACAGATTTTGCGTTCACTGGTGTGGTGCTTTGACAGACAATATCTTATTTTCAATGTTAAAATGTTGCATTTTGTCTTCGCAACCTTCTAGGGGAAGCTTAACAGTGTCTGACTGGCCACACAGATCTTGCGTTTAGTGGTATGGTGCTTTAACAGATAATATCTTTTTTTCCGGGTTGAAATGCTTCATTTGGTTTTTGAAAATCTTCGAAAATTTCTACCGAGAAGCTTAACAGTGACTGACTGGCAACACAGTTTTTGCCTTAAATGGTGTGGTATTTTGACAGACACTATATTATTTTCCGAGTTTTTGCGTTCAATTATGTAGTATTTTGACAGACAACATCTTATTTGCCGGGTTAAAATGGTTCATTTTGTCTTCGAAAATTTCTAGGGGAAGCTTAAGGGTGTCTGACTGGCCACACGGGTCTTGCGTTCAATGGTGTCGTATTTTGACAGACAACATCTTATTTTCCAGGTTGAAATGCTTCATTTTTTCTTTGAAAATTTCTAGGGAGAAGCTTAACACTAACTGACTGGCCACACAGATTTTGCGTTCCGTGGTGTGGTATTTTGACAGACAATATCTTATTTCCGGGTTAAAATGTTTTATTTTGTCCTCCCAAACTTCTAGGGAGAAACTTAACAGAGTCTGAGTGGCCACACAAATTTTGCGTTCAATGGTGTGGTGCTCTGACAGATAATATCTTTTTTCCGGGTTAAGATGTTTTATTTTGTCTTCGCAAACTTCTAATGAGAACCTTAGGTGTGTCGGAATGGTCACACAGATTTTGCGTTCAATGGTGTGGTGCTTTGGCAGATAATATCTCATTTTCCAGGTTAAAATGGCTCATTTTGTCTTCGAAAATTTCTAGTTAGAAAATTAACACTAGCTGACTGGCCACACAGATCTTGTGTTCAATGGTGTGGTATTTTGACAGACAACATTTTATTTTCCGGGTTGAAATGCTTCATTTAGTCTTCGAAAATCCCTTGGGAGGAGATTAACACTACCTGACTGGCCACACAGATTTTGCGTTCCGTGGTGTGGTATTTTGACAGACAATATCTTATTTCCGGGTTAAAATGTTTTATTTTGTCCTCCCAAACTTCTAGGGAGAAACTTAACAGAGTCTGACTGGCCACCCAGGTTTTGCGTTCAATGGTGTGGTATTTTGACAGACAATATCTTATTTTCCGGCTTAAAATTTCTAGGGAGAAGCTTAATTGTGTCTGACGGCCCACACAAATCTTGTGTTCAATGGTGTGGTATTTTGACAAACAATGTCTTATTTTCGGAGTTTTCGCGTTCAATGGTGTGGTATTTTGACAGACAACATCTTATTTTCCGCGGTGAAAAGCTTCATTTGGTCTTTGAAAATTTCTAGGGAGGAGCTTAACACTAACTGACTGGCCACACAGATTTTGCGTTCAATGGTGTGGTGTTTTGACAGACAATATCTTATTTTCCGGGTTGAGATGTTGCATTTTGTCTTCGCAAACTTCTAAGGGAAGCTTAACAGTGTCTGACTGGTCACACAGATTTCGGTTTCAATGGTGTGGTGCTTTGACAGATAATATATTATTTTCCGGGTTAAAATGCTTAATTTGGTCTTTAAAAATTTCTAGGGAGAAACTTAACACTAACTGACTGGCCACACAGATTTTGCGTTCAATGGTGTGGTGCTTTGACAGACAATATCTTATTTTCCGGGTTAAAATGTTGCATTTTGTCTTCGCAACCTTCTAGGGGAAGCTTAACAGTGTCTGACTGGCCACACAGATTTTGCGTTTAATGGTATGGTGCTTTAACAGATAATATCTTTTTTTCCGGGTTGAAATGCTTCATTTGGCCTTTGAAAATTTTCGAAAATTTCTAGGGAGAAACTTAACCGTGACTGACTGGCAACACAGTTTTTGCCTTAAATGATGTGGTATTTTGACAGACACTGTATTATTTTCCGAGTTTTTGGGTTCAATTGTGTAGTATTTTGACAGACAACGTCTTATTTTGTGGGTTAAAATGGTTCATTTTGTCTTCGAAATTTTCTAGGGGAAGCTTAAGGGTGTCTGACTGGCCACACGGGTCTTGCGTTCAATGGTGTGGTATTTTGACAGACAACATCTTATTTTCCGGGTTGAAATGCTTCATTTTTTCTTTGAAAATTTCTAGGGAGAAGCTTAACCCTAACTGACTGGCCACACAGATTTTGCGTTCAATGGTGTGGTATTTTGACAGACAATATCCTATTTTGCGGGTTTAAATGTTGCATTTTGTTTTCGCAAGCTTCTAGGGAGAAGGTTAACAGAGTCTGGCTGGCCACACAGATTTTGCGTTTAATGGTATGGTGCTTTAACAGATAATATCTTTTTTTCCGGGTTGAAATGCTTCATTTGGCCTTTGAAAATCTTCGAAAATTTCTAGGGAGAAACTTAACCGTGACTGACTGGCAACACAGTTTTTGCCTTAAATGATGTGGTATTTTGACAGACGCTGTATTATTTTCCGAGTTTTTGGGTTCAATTGTGTAGTATTTTGACAGACAACGTCTTATTTTCCGGGTTAAAATGGTTCATTTTGTCTTCGAAATTTTCTAGGGGAAGCTTAAGGGTGTCTGACTGGCCACACGGGTCTTGCGTTCAATGGTGTGGTATTTTGAAAGACAACATCTTATTTTCCGGGTTGAAATGCTTCATTTTTTCTTTGAAAATTTCTAGGGAGAAGCTTAACCCTAACTGACTGGCCACACAGATTTTGCGTTCAATGGTGTGGTATTTTGACAGATAATATCTTGTTTTCCAGGTTAAAATGTTCTATTTTGTCTTCGCAAACTTCTAGGGAGAAGCTTAACAGTGTCTGGCTGGCCACACAGATTTTGCATTCAATGGCGTGGTGCTTTGACAGATAACATCTTATTTTCCGGGGTAAAATGGTTCATTTTGTCTTGGAAAATTTCTAGGGAGAAACTCAACAGTGACTCACTGGCAACACAGATTTTGCCTTTAAGAGTGTTGTATTTTGACAGACACTATATTATTTTCTGAGTTTTTGCGTTCAATGGTGTAGTATTTTGACAGACAACGTCCTATTTTCCGGGTTAAAATTCTTCATTTTGTCTTCGAAAATTTCTAAGGAGAAGCCTTAGGGTGTCTGACTGGCCACACAGATCTTGCGTTAAATGGTGTGGTATTTTGACAGATAATATCTTATTTTCCGGGTTAAAATGGTCCATTTTGTCTTCCAAAATTTCTAGGGAGAAACTTAACACTAACTGACTGGCCACACAGATTTTGCGTTCAATGGTGTGGTATTTTGACAGATAATATCTTGTTTTCCAGGTTAAAATGTTCTATTTTGTCTTCGCAAACTTCTAGGGAGAAGCTTAACAGTGTCTGGCTGGCCACACAGATTTTGCATTCAATGGCGTGGTGCTTTGACAGATAACATCTTATTTTCCGGGGCAAAATGGTTCATTTTGTCTTGGAAAATTTCTAGGGAGAAACTCAACAGTGACTCACTGGCAACACAGATTTTGCCTTAAATAGTGTGGTATTTTGACAGACACTATATTATTTTCCGAGTTTTTGCGTTCAATTGTGTAGTACTTTGACAGACAACGTCTTATTTTCCGGGTTAAAATGGTTCATTTTGTCTTCGAAAATTTCTAGGGAGAAGCTTAAGGGTGTCTGACTGGCCACACAGATCTTGCGGTTAATGGTGTGGCATTTGACAGACAATATCTTATTTACCGGCTTAGAATGTTTTATGTTGTTTTCGCAAACTTCTGGGGAGAAGGTTAACAGTGTCTGACGGGCCACACAGATTTTGCGTTCAATCGTGTGGTGCTTTGACAGATAGTATCTTATTTTCGGAGTTTTTACGTTCAATGGTGTGGTATTTCGACAGACAGTAACTTATTTTCCGAGTTTTTGCGTTCAATGGTGTGGTATTTTGACAGACAACATCTTATTTTCTGGGGTGAAATGCTTCATTTGGTTTTTGAAAATTTCTATGGAGAAGCTTAACACTAACTGACTGGCCACACAGATTTTGCGTTCAATGGTGTGGCGCTTTGACAGATAGTATCTTATTTTCGGAGTTTTTGCGTTCAATGGTGTGGTATTTTAACAGACAACATCTTATTTTCCGGGTTGAAATGCTTCATTTGGTCTTTGAAAATTTCCAGGGAGAAGCTTAACACTAACTGACTGGCCACACAGATTTTGCGTTCAATGGTGTGGTGTTTTGACAGATAATATCTTATTTTCCGGGTTGAGATGTTGCATTTTGTCTTCGCAAACTTCTAGGGGAAGCTTAACAGTGTCTGACTGGCCACACAGACTTTGCGTTCAATGGTGTGGTGCTTTGACAGATAATATAATATTTTCCGGGTTGAAATGCTTCATTTAGTCTTTGAAAATTTCTAGGGAGAAACTTAACACTAACTGGCTGGCCACACAGATTTTGCATTCAATGGTGTGGTATTTTGATAGACAATATTTTATTTTAAGGCTTTAAATTTCTAGAGAGAAGCTTAACAGTGTCTGACGGGCCACACAGATCTCGTGTTCAATGGTGTGGTATTTTGACAGACAATATCTTATTTTCGGAGTTTTTGCGTTTAATGGTGTGGTATTTTGACAGACGACATCTTATTTTCCGGGTTGAAATGCTTCATTTGGTCTTTAAAAATTTCTAGGGAGAAACTTAACACTAACTGAGTGGCCACCCAGATTTTGCGTGCAATGGTGTGGTATTTTGACAGACAATATCTTATTTGCGGAGTTTTTGCGTTTAATGGTGTGGTACTTTGACAGACACCATCTTATTTTCCGGGTTGAAATGCTTCATTTGGTCTTTGAAAATTTCTAGGGAGAAGCTTAACACTAACTGACTGGCCACACAGATTTTGCGTTCAATGGTGTGGTGCTTTGACATATGATATCTTATTTTCCGGGTTAAAATGGATCGTTTTGTCTTCGAAAATTTCTACTGAGAAACTTAACACTAACTGACTGGCCACCCAGATTTTGCGTTCAATGGAGTGGTATTTTGACAGACAATATCTTATTTTCCGGCTCAAAATTTCTAGGGAGAAGCTTAACAGTGTCTGACAGGCCACACAGATTTTGTGTTCAATGGTGTGGTATTTTGAGAGACAATATCTTATTTTCGGAGTTTTTGCGTTCAATGGTGTGGTATTTTAACAGACAACATCTTATTTTCCGGGTTGAAATGCTTCATTTGGTCTTTGAAAATTTCTAGGGAGAAGCTTAACACTAACTGACTGGCCACACAGATTTTGCGTTCAATGGTGTGGTGTTTTGACAGATAATATCTTATTTTCCGGGTTGAGATGTTGCATTTTGTCTTCGCAAACTTCTAGGGGAAGCTTAACAGTGTCTGATGGGCCACACAGATTTTGCGTTCAATGGTGTGGTGCTTTGACAGATAATGTATTATTTTCGGAGTTTTTTCGTTCAATGGTGTGGTATTTTGACAGACAACATCTTATTTTGCGGGTTGAAATGCTTCATTTGGTCTTTGAAAATTTCTAGGGAGAAGCTTAACACTAACTGACCGGCCACACAGATTTTGCGTTCAACGGTGTGGTATTTTGACAGATAATATCTTATTTTCCGCTTTGAGATATTGCATTTTGTCTTCGCAGACTTCTAGGGGAAGCTTAACAGTGTCTGACGGGCCACACAGATTTTGCGTTCAATGGCGTTGTGTTTTGACAGATAATATCTTATTTTCCGGGTTGAGATGTTGCATTTTGTCTTCGCAAACTTCTAGGGGAAGCTTAACAATGTCTGACTCTCCACACAGACTCTGCGTTCAATGGTGTGGTGCTTTGACAGATAATATATTATTTTCCGGGTTGAAATGCTTCATTTAGTCTTTGAAAATTTCTAGGGAGAAGCTTAACACTAACTGACTGGCCACACAGATTTTGCGTTCAATGGTGCGGTGCTTTGACAGATAATATTTTATTTTCCGGGTTAAAATGGATCGTTTTGTCTTTGAAAATTTCTAGGGAGAAACTTAACACTAACTGACTGGCCACACAGATTTTGCGTTCAATGGTGTGGTGTTTTGACAGATAATATCTTATTTTCCGGGTTGAGATGTTGCATTTTGTCTTCGCAAACTTCTAGGGGAAGCTTAACAGTGTCTGACTGGCCACACAGACTCTGCGTTCAATGGTGTGGTGCTTTGACAGATAATATATTATTTTCCGGGTTGAAATGCTTCATTTAGTTTTTGAAAATTTCTAGGGAGAAGCTTAACACTAACTAACTGGCCACACAGATTTTCCGTTCAATGGTGTGGTGCTTTGACAGATAATATCTTATTTTCCGGGTTAAAATGGTTCGTTTTGTCTTCCAAAATTTCTAGCGAGAAACTTAACACTAACTGACTGGCCACACAGATTTTGCGTTCAATGGTGTGGTGCTCTGACAGATAATATCTTTTTTTCCGGGTTAAAATGTTTTATTTTGTCTTCGCAAACTTCTAGGGAGAAGCTTGACAGTGTCGGACTGGTTACACAGATTTTGCGTTCAATGGTGTGGTGCTTTGACAGATAATATCTTATTTTCCGGATTAAAATTGTTCATTTTGTCTTCGAAAATTTCTAGGGAGAAACTTAACTCTAACTGACTGGCCACCCAGATTTTGCGTTCAATGGTGTGGTATTTTGACAGACAATATCTTATTTTCCCACTAACTGACTGGCGACACAGATTTTGCGTTCAATGGTGTGGTATTTTGGCACACAATATCTCATTTTCCGGGCTAAAATGTTGCATTTTGTCTTCGCAAACTTCTAGGGAGAAGCTTAACAGTGTCTGACTGGCCACACCGATTTGGCGTACAATGGTGTGGTGCTTTGACAGATAGTATCTTATTTTCCGGGTTAAAATGGTTCATTTTGTCTTCGAAAATTTCTAGGGAGAATCTAAACACTAGCTGACTGGCCACACAGATTTTGCGTTCAATTGTGTGATATTTTGACAGACAACATCTTATTTTCCGCGTTGAAATGCTTCATTTGGTCTTTGAAAATTTCTAGGGAGAAGCTTAACAGTGTCTGACTGGCCACACAGTTTTTGCGTTCAATTGTGTGGTGCTTTGACAGATATTATCTAATTTTCCGGGTTAAAATGTTGCGTTTTGTCTTCGCAAACTTCTAGGGAGAAGCCTAACAGTGTCTGACTGGCGACACAGATTTCGCGTTCAATGGTGTGGTGCTGTGACAGATAATATCTTATTTTTCGGGTTGAAATGCTCCATTTGTTCTTTGAAAATTTCTAGGGAGAAGCTTAACCCTAACTGACTGGCCACACAGATTTTGCGTTCAATGGTGTGGTATTTTGACAGACAGAAGATTAAAATGTTTTATTTTGTCTTCGCAAACTTCTAGGGAGAAGCTTACGGTGTCTGACTTACCACACAGATTTTGCGTTCAATGGTGTGGAATTTTGACAGACAATATCTTATTTTCCGGGTTAAAATGGTTCATTTTGTCTTCGAAAATTTCTACAGAGAAACTTAACCGTGACTGACTGGCAACACAGATTTTGCCTAAATAGTGTGGTATTTTGACAGACGCTATATAATTTTCCGAGCTTTTGCGTTCCGTGGTGTGGTATTTTGACAGACAATATTATATTTTCCGGGTCAAAATGTTTTATTTTGTCTTCGCAAACTTGTAGGGAAATGCTTAGCAATGTCTGGCCACACAGATTTTGCGTTCAGCGGTGTGGTGCATTAACAGATAATATCTTATTTTCCGGGTTGAAATGGTTCATTTGGTCTTTGAAAATTTCTAGGGAGAAACTTAACCGTGACTGACTGGCAACACAGATTTTGCCTTAAATATTGCGGTATTTTGACGGACACTATATTATTTTCCGAGCTTTTGCGTTCAATCCTGTGGTATTTTGACAGACAACGTCTTATTTTCCGGGTTACAATGCTTCATTTTGTCTTCGAAAGTTTCTAGGGAGAAGCTTAACACTAACTGACTGGCCACACAGATTTTGGATTAAATTGTGAGGTATTTTGACAGACATTATCTTATTTGCAAAGTTTTTGCGTTCAATGGTGTGGTATTTTGGCGGACAACATCTTATTTTCCGGGTTGAAATGCTTCATTTGGTCTTTGAAAATTTCCAGGGAGAAGCTCAACACTAACTGACTGGCCACACAGATTTTGCGTTCAATGGTGTGGTGCTTTGACAGATAATATGTTATTTTCCGGGGTTAAATGGTTCATTTTGTCTTCGAAAATTTCTATGGAGAAACTTAACCGTGACTGACTGGCAACACAGATTTTGCCTTAAATAGTGTGGTATTTTAACGGACACTATATTATTTTCCGAGCTTTTGCGTTCAATCCGGTGGTATTTTGACAGACAACGTCTTATTTTCCGGGTTACAATGCTTCATTTTGTCTTCGAAAGTTTCTAGGGAGAAGCTTAACACTAACTGACTGGCCACACAGATTTTGGATTAAATTGTGTGGTATTTTGACAGACATTATCTTATTTGCAAAGTTTTTGTGTTCAATGGTGTGGTATTTTGACAGACAACATCTTATTTTCCGGGTTGAAATGCTTCATTTGGTCTTTAAAAATTTCCAGGGAGAAGCTTAACACTAACTGACTGGCCACACAGATTTTGCGTTCAATGGTGTGGTGCGTTGACAGATAATATCTTATTTTCCGGGTTAAAATGGTTCATTTTGTCTTCAAAAATTTCTAGGGAGAAACTTAACACTAACTGACTGGCCACACAGATTTTGCGTTCAATGGTGTGGTATTTTGACAGACAAAACCTTATTTTACGGGCTAAAATGTTTTCTTTTGTCTTCGCAAACTTCTAGGGAGAAGGTTAACAGTGTCTGACTGGACACACTGATTTTGCGTTCAATAGTGTGGTGCTTTGACAGATAATATCTTATTTTCCACTGTAAAATGGTTCCTTTTTTCTGCGGAAATTTCTAGGGAGAAACTTAACCGTGACTGACTGGCAACACAGATTTTGCGTTCAATAGTGTTTTATTTTGACAGACACTATATTATTTTCCGAGTTTTTGCGTTCAATGGTGTGGTATTTGACAGACAACGTCTTATTTTCCGGGTTAAAATGGTTCATTTTGTCTTCGAAAAAATCTAGGGAGAATCATAACACTAGCAGACTGGCCACAGAGATTTTGCGTTCAATTGTGTGGTATTTTGACAGACAACGTCTTATTTTGCGGGTTGAAATGCTTCATTTGGTCTTTGAAAATTTCTAGGGAGATGCTTAACACTAACTGACTGGCCACACAGATTTTGCGTTCAATGGTGTGGTATTTTGACAGACAATATCTTATTTTCTGGGTTAAAATGGTTCATTTTGTCTTCGCAAATGGCGTTCAATGGCGTTGTGCTTTGACAGATAATATATTATTTTCCGGGTTGAAATGCTTCATTTAGTCTTTGAAAATTTCTAGGGAGAAGCTTAACACTAACTGACTGGCCACACAGATTTTGCGTTCAATGGTGTGGTGTTTTGACAGATAATATCTTCTTTTCCGGGATAAAATGGTTCATTTTGTCTTCGAAAATTTCTAAGGAGAAACTTAACACTAACTGACTGGCCACACAGATTTTGCGTTCAATGGTGTGGTATTTTGACAGACAACATCTTATTTTCCGGGTTGAAATACTTCATTTGGCCTTTGAAAATGTCTAGGGAGAAGCCTAACTCTAATTGACTGGCCACACAGATTTTGCGTTCAATATTGTGGTGCTTTGACAGATAATATCTCATTTTCCGGGTTAAAATGTTTCGATTTGTCTTCGAAAATTTCTAGGGAGAAGCTTAAGGGTGTCTGACTGGCCACACAGATGTGGCGTTCAATGGTGTGGTATTTTGACAGACAATATCTTATTTTCAGAGTTTTTGCGTTCAACGGTGTGGTATTTTGACAGACAACATCTTATTTTCCGGGTCGAAATACTTCATTTGGCCTTTGAAAATTTCTAGGGAGAAGCTTAACACTAACTGTTTGGCCACACAGATTTTGCGTTCAATGGTGTGGGGCTTTGACAGACAATATGTTATTTTATGGGTTAAAGTGTTTTATTTTGTCTTCGCAAACTTCTAGGGAGAAGCTTAACAGTGTCTGACTGGCCATACAGATTTTGCGTTCAATGCTGTGGTATTTTGACAGATAATATCTTATTTTCCAGGTTAAAGTGTTTTATTTTGTCTTCGCAAATTTCTAGGGAGAAGCTTAACAGTGTCTGACTGGCCACACAGATTTTGCGTTCAATGGTGTGGTGCTTTGACAGACAATATCTTATTTTATGGGTTAAAGTGTTTTATTTTGTCTTCGCAAACTTCTAGGGAGAAGCTTAACAGTGTCTGACTGGCCATACAGATTTTGCGTTCAATGGTGTGGTATTTTGACAGATAATATCTTATTTTCCAGGTTAGAATGTTTTATCTGGTCCTCGCAAGCTTCTAGGGAGAAGCTTAACACTAACTGACTGGCTAGAGAGATTTTGCGTACAATGGTGTGGTGCTCTGACAGATAATATCTTATTTTCCGGGTTAAAATGTTGCATTTTGTCTTAGCAAACTTCTAGGGAGAAGCTTAAGGGTGTCTGACTGGCCACACAGATTTTGCGTTCAATGGTGTTGTGGTTTGGCAGATAGTATCTTATTTTCCGTTTTAAAATTGTTCATGTTGTCTTCGCAAATTTCTAGAGAGAAACCTAACCGTGACTGACTGGCAACACAGATTTGCCTTAAATAGTGTGTTGTTTTGACAGACACTATATTATTTTCCAAGTTTTTGCGTTCAATGGTATGGTATTTTGACAGACAACGTCTTATTTTTCGGGCTAAAATGCTTCATTTTGTCTTCGAAAATTTCTAGAGAGAAGCTTAAGGGTGTCTGACTGTCTACACAGATCTTGCGTTCAATGGTGTGGTATTTTGACAGACAATAACTTATTTTCGGAGTTTTTGCGCTCGATGGTGTGGTATTTTGACAGACAACATCTTATTTTCCGGGTTGAAATGCTTCATTTGGTCTTTGAAAATATCTAGGGAGAAGCTTAACACTAATTGACTGTCCACACAGATTTTGCGTTCAATGGTGTGGTATTTTGACAAACAAAATCTTATTTTCCGGGTTAAAATGTTTTATTTTGTCTTCGCAAACTTCTAGGGAGAAGCTTAACAGTGTCTGACTGGCCATACAGATTTTGCGTTTAATGGTGTGGTATTTTGACAGATAATATTTTATTTTCCAGGTTAAAGTTTTTTATTTTGTCTTCGCAAACTTCTAGGGAGAAGCTTAACAGTGTCTGACTGGCCACACAGATTTTGCGTTCAATGGTGTGGTGCTTTGACAGATAATATGTTATTTTCCGGGGTTAAATGGTTCATTTTGTCTTCGAAAATTTCTAGGGAGAAACTTAACCGTGACTGACGGGCAACACAGATTTTGCCTTAAATAGTGTGGTATTTTGACGGACACTATATTATTTTCCGAGCTTTTGCGTTCAATCCTGTGGTATTTTGACAGACAACGTCTTATTTTCCGGGTTACAATGCTTCATTTTGTCTTCGAAAATTTCTAGGGAGAAGCTTAACACTAACTGACTGGCCACACAGATTTTGCATTAAATTGTGTGGTATTTTGACAGACAATATGTTATTTTATGGGTTAAAGTGTTTTATTTTGTCTTCGCAAACTTCTAGGGAGAAGCTTAACAGTGTCTGACTGGCCATACAGATTTTGCGTTCAATGCTGTGGTATTTTGACAGATAATATCTTATTTTCCAGGTTAAAGTGTTTTATTTTGTCTTCGCAAATTTCTAGGGAGAAGCTTAACAGTGTCTGACTGGCCACACAGATTTTGCGTTCAATGGTGTGGTGCTTTGACAGACAATATCTTATTTTATGGGTTAAAGTGTTTTATTTTGTCTTCGCAAACTTCTAGGGAGAAGCTTAACAGTGTCTGACTGGCCATACAGATTTTGCGTTCAATGGTGTGGTATTTTGACAGATAATATCTTATTTTCCAGGTTAGAATGTTTTATCTGGTCCTCGCAAGCTTCTAGGGAGAAGCTTAACACTAACTGACTGGCTAGAGAGATTTTGCGTACAATGGTGTGGTGCTCTGACAGATAATATCTTATTTTCCGGGTTAAAATGTTGCATTTTGTCTTAGCAAACTTCTAGGGAGAAGCTTAAGGGTGTCTGACTGGCCACACAGATTTTGCGTTCAATGGTGTTGTGGTTTGGCAGATAGTATCTTATTTTCCGGGTTAAAATTGTTCATGTTGTCTTCGCAAATTTCTAGAGAGAAACCTAACCGTGACTGACTGGCAACACAGATTTGCCTTAAATAGTGTGTTGTTTTGACAGACACTATATTATTTTCCAAGTTTTTGCGTTCAATGGTATGGTATTTTGACAGACAACGTCTTATTTTTCGGGCTAAAATGCTTCATTTTGTCTTCGAAAATTTCTAGAGAGAAGCTTAAGGGTGTCTGACTGTCTACACAGATCTTGCGTTCAATGGTGTGGTATTTTGACAGACAATAACTTATTTTCGGAGTTTTTGCGCTCGATGGTGTGGTATTTTGACAGACAACATCTTATTTTCCGGGTTGAAATGCTTCATTTGGTCTTTGAAAATATCTAGGGAGAAGCTTAACACTAATTGACTGTCCACACAGATTTTGCGTTCAATGGTGTGGTATTTTGACAAACAAAATCTTATTTTCCGGGTTAAAATGTTTTATTTTGTCTTCGCAAACTTCTAGGGAGAAGCTTAACAGTGTCTGACTGGCCATACAGATTTTGCGTTTAATGGTGTGGTATTTTGACAGATAATATTTTATTTTCCAGGTTAAAGTGTTTTATTTTGTCTTCGCAAACTTCTAGGGAGAAGCTTAACAGTGTCTGACTGGCCACACAGATTTTGCGTTCAATGGTGTGGTGCTTTGACAGATAATATGTTATTTTCCGGGGTTAAATGGTTCATTTTGTCTTCGAAAATTTCTAGGGAGAAACTTAACCGTGACTGACGGGCAACACAGATTTTGCCTTAAATAGTGTGGTATTTTGACGGACACTATATTATTTTCCGAGCTCTTGCGTTCAATCCTGTGGTATTTTGACAGACAACGTCTTATTTTCCGGGTTACAATGCTTCATTTTGTCTTCGAAAATTTCTAGGGAGAAGCTTAACACTAACTGACTGGCCACACAGATTTTGCATTAAATTGTGTGGTATTTTGACAGACAATATCTTATTTTCAAAGTTTTTGGGTTCAATGGTGTGGTATTTTGACAGACAACATCTTATTTTCCGGGTTGAAATGCTTTATTTGGTCTTCGAAAATTTTTAGGGAGAAACTTATCCGTGATTGACTGACAACACAGATTTTGCCTTAAATAGTGTGGTGTTTTGACAGACACTATATTATTTTCCGAGCTTTTGCGTCCAATGGTGTAATATTTTGACAGACAACGTCTTATTTTCCGGGTTACAATGCTTCATTTTGTCTTCGAAAATTTCTAACGAGAAGCTTAACACTAACTGACTGGCCACACAGATTTTGCGTTAAATTGTGTGGTATTTTGACAGACAATATCTTATTTGCGGAGTTTTTGCGTTCAATGGTGTGGTATTTTGACAGACTACATCTTATTTTTCGGGTTGAAATGCTTCATTTGTTCTTCGAAAATTTCTAGGGAGAAACTTAACACTATCTGACTGGCCACACAGATTTTGCCTTAAATAGTGTGGTATTTTGACAGACACTATATTATTTGCCGAGTTTCTGCGTTCAATGGTGTTGTATTTTGACAGACAGCGTCTTATTACCGGGTTATTTATTTTTTATTTATTTATTTATATGCTGACACATTAAGATATAATATCTTGTAAATTTGTGGAGCTTGGCAAAAAAGAAAGCAAAAAGAACACATCATTTCAATCATCAATGCATTAAACGTAAGGAAAAATTAAATTAAGGAAAAAAGAAAGAAGAAGAAAAACAAAAAAGCTATAAACAGAGAACATAAAAATTATGTTGGTTCAGAAAGGCCGGAAAGCTAATCGGATGCAGAGAGGAATAATTGCAGTCGTGTCCTAAATTCGGTGAGATTACTTGTTCTTCTTACAGTAGGTGGTGGAGAATTCCATAAGCGGGCGGCATTGACGAGCAATTGCCTTTCGGATGTCAAACACGAAAACCGGGGAAGAATGAGCTGTGAGAGTCTGTTTGATGCTGAGAACTGAAGTCTATTGTAAAGATAGGAAGGGTGATGGCTCTGAATTATATTAAATAGTAGCAAAAGTGTTCGAAAATTTAAGAGGTTATCGAACGACATACCAAAGATACTTTTAGAAAATCTCGAGACATGTTCGTACCTCCTTAAACCGTAAATATATCGCGCGATATTGTTATATGCCACATTAAGTTTTCTCTTGCTCACAGCATCGCTTTTGCAAAAGATTTCACATCCATAAGTAAGGATAGGTATAACTAATGTCTTAGCGAGCATTTTGCGTGTTTTTAGAGGAGTGAAACCTTTTGTGACCCAAAGCGATCGAAGAGCACCATATACTTTCCCGACAATGGAATTAACGTGGTCCTTCCAGGTTAAATTTCTATTAAATATAATTCCCAAGTTTTTTGCATTGTCAACAAATTCTATAGGAGCATTATTTAGGTAGATTCGAGGGAAGTACGATAAGTCTACAGATTTCTTAGAGATCACAATGACTTTAGATTTTTCAGGATTTAGTACTAAGCTATTGACTCGCGACCAGTTATAAATATTTTGAAGGTCCTCGTTTATGGTCTGAGCACAATGTTCTATGAGTCCCAGAGGACAACTTTTATATAACTGGACATCATCGGCGTACATATGTATAAGAGATTGGACAGCAATTTCAGGAATTTCATTAATGTACAAAGAGAAAAGAAGTGGCCGCAATATTGAGCCCTGTGGGACACCTTGCTTTAAACTTAATAATACTGATGTCTTATCTCCAATTACTACAGCTTGCTTTCTACCTGATAGATATGAGAAGATTAATTTCACTGCTTCAGGTGCGAAATCGTACAGATTTGAAAGTTTGCTGCATAATACGGGATGACTTATCGAATCGAATGCCTTCGAGAAATCAAGAAGTACCAAGAAGGTTATCTGATCGCTGTCTACTGCGCTTCTAATATCATCAACAACGTTCAGAACTGCTGTTGTGCTGCTTCGATTGGGACGAAAACCTGATTGAAATTTAGAAAGCAAACCCTTATCGTTCAGATACGTATTAATTTGTTTTTGAATGATCCTCTCGAAAACTTTAGAGAGGAATGGGAGTATTAATATAGGTCTGTACTCATTCTTGTTTCTTCCTTTAGGGATGGGAATGACCTTTGCAAGCTTCCACTGTGTAGGAAATACAGACAAAATGATCATTTTGACTTCGAAAATTTCTAGGGAGAAGCTTAAGAGTGTCTGACTGGCCACACAGATCTTGCGTTAAATGGTGTGGTATTTTGACACACAATTTCTTATTTTCGGAGTTTTTGCGTTGAATGGTGTGGTATTTTGACAGACAATATATTATTTTCCGGGTTAAAATGTTCTATTTTGTCTTAGCAAACTTCTAGGGAGAAGCTTAACAGTATCTGACTGGCCACACAGATTTTGCGTTCAATGGTGTGGTGCTTTGACAGATAATGTCTTATTTTCCAGGTTAAAATGCTTCATTTTGTCTTCGAAAATTTCTAGGGAGAAACCTAACACTAACTGACTGGCCACACAGATTTTCCGTTCAAGGATGTGGTATTTTGACAGATCTATCTTATTATCTAATTTTCCGGGTTAAAATGGTTCATCTTGTCTTCGCAAACTTCTAGGGAGAAACTTAACACTAACTGACTGGCCACACAGATTTTGCGTTCAATGGTGTGGTGCTTTGACAGACAATATGTTATTTTCCGGGGTTAAAATGGTTCATTTTGTCTTTGAAATTTCTAGGGAGAAACTTAACAGTAACTGACTGGCCACACGGATTTTTCGTTCAATGGTGTGGTATTTCGACAGACAATATCTTATTTTCCGGGTTTAAATGTTTTATTTTGTCTTCGCAAGCTTCTAGGGAGAAGCTTAACACTAACTGACTGGCCACACAGACTTTGCGTTCAATGGTGTGGTGCTTTGACACATAATATCTTATTCTCCGGGGTAAAATGCTTCATTTTGTCTTCGAAAATTTCTAGGGAGAAACTTAACACTAACTAACTGGCCACACAGATTTTGCGTTCAATGGTGTAGTATTTTGGCGGACAATATCTTATTTTCCGGGTTAAAATGTTGCGTTTTGTCTTCGCAAACTTCTATAGAGAAGCTTAACAGTGTCTGACTCTCCACAGAGATTTTGCGTTCAATTGTGCGGTGCTTTGAGAGATAATATCTTATTTTCCGGGTTAAAATGTTTTATTTTTTCCCCGCAAACTTCTAGGGAGAAGCTTAACAGTGTCTGACTGGCCACACAGATTTTGCGTTCAATGGTGTGGTATTTTGACAGACAATATATTATTTTCCGGGTTAAAATGTTTTATTTTGTCTTCGCAAACTTCTAGGGAGAAGCTTAACAGTGTCTGACTAGCCACACAGATTTTGCGTTCAATGGTGTGGTGCTTTGACAGATAATATCTTATTTTCCGGGTTAAAATGGTTCATTTTGTCTTCGAAAATTTCTTGGGAGAAACTTAACACTAACTGACTGGCCACACAGATTTTGCGTTCAATTGTGTGGTATTTTGACAGACAATGTCTTATTTTCCGGGTTAAAATGTTTTATTTTGTATTCGCAAACTCCTATTGAGAAGCTTAACAGTGTCTGGCTGGCCACACAGATTTTGCGTTCAATGGTGTGGTGCTTTGACAGATGATATCTTATTTTTCGGGTTATACCACGTTCCCACCAAACGTAATCCCGAGATTTCGCCAAATCTCCCCAAATCTAGAAGATTTCGCCATACATTTTCAAGATTTCGAAATCCGGAGATTTCGGCGAAATCTACTTGAAATCTCCTTGAGTTCATCCATCCGTGATAGTTTGTCAAACCGAACATGCCTGCAGCGTGAACCTTGGTTCATTTTGGTGTTCATTTATATATGTCAAAATATTCGATGTCAAAACAATTGCGACATTGGGACACAACTAAAATATTCTCGATAGAAATATTTAAAAAGAATTTATATTGCTCATACATTTTTTTTGGAAAATGGAAAGCAAAACATACAAGAAGCGCAAGCTGTGGACGCTCGCAGAGGAGGAGCTATTAACGGAACTCTGGGAGGAAAAAATTGGCGAGCTCCATGGCAGCCGAAAAAACGGACACATTTTCGCCGAAATAGCAGAGAAACTTCGAATGATGGACGTTTTTTTTACTCCGGAGGAAGTGAAAATTAAAATTCACAACCTCACAAACCGGTACAGGTATGATTATCATCTCAAAATAAGCTTTTGCATGTTTTAATCGAAATTGAATGTGCGCGTTTTGTTTCGCAGAAAGGAGAAGACATTAGTTGGTCAAACAGTAGGTTCTCCATCTCAATGACACCTTTTCGAGAAAGTGCACCTAATACTAGGAGGCCTGAAATTTTTTAACTTGGAGCTGCATGTACAAGATAGCATCATCGAGAGTAAACAAAATTCGTAACATTCGTATTTTATTTATAACTATCTACTAAATAATATATGTGTTCATATATCCATAGGTGATGAGCTTATGTCTTCATGGGATGATTCTCTCTCCTCATTGAATTCGGCCACACTAAACTCCGGGACAAGGTCATCGACCCCAAACATGTCGTCCGCAAGCGCATCGACCTCAAGCGCATCCACCTCAAGCGCATCAACTAAAAGAGCGTCACCTGCAAGCACGTCGACCCCGCAAGCTGCAAAGAAGAGGAAGGAGAATGATCTTAATGAGGATATAAGAAATACACTGAAAAGCATACAAGAAACAAACGCACAATTTCTACAAATAGAAAAAGATAAATATATTGAAAAACTAAAAAAAAAAACAATTGTATTTTCTGACCTGATAAGTAGTTGCTGATAGCTTTCCTAATATTTTCAGCGGAAGAGTTGCTGTCGTTTGCACGGGAAACAAACTCCGGTTGCTCGTAAATCGAAACTTCCTTTTCTTGTAGTAGCCAATGATTATTTATTTGGTCATTGTGCACATTTAAGTTGTACAAGACACAGGAGGATTTGATTATTAAAGAAGTGTTATATATGTGGTTGTCTAATCCTTTGCCAATTCTCCTGAATCGCGCTTTTAAGTGCCCGAACGCATTTTCAACAACCCTTCGGCATTTTGATAAAGCGTAGTTAAAATTTTTCTCTTCGACAGTTGCCGTTGGGCTATATGGATATGGTTTCATAACTTTTTCGGAAAAACGGAATGCGGAATCCCCAATTAGAACTACGGGAACGTCGATACCAAAAATATTCTTGGAGCTCTCCTTCAGAATGGGGTTTTGGTGTTATTTTTCAAGTTGGAATTCTCATATATTTGCGAATCATTGCAACGACCTGGGTTGCCTACGTTGACGTAGAGGAATCTATATCTGTATATGAACGATTTATATTAGAATCTTAACATATTAGCTTCCTAACATATATGAAAAATTCAAACCGATAATCCACTGCAGCTAGAATCACTGTTGAATACCATCCTTCATAATTATAGTAATCTGTGGCATCTTCGGCAGACGGTTTAACCTCAATATGACAGCCATCTAAAGAATGAAAGTGGTTGCATTGTGTACAGTTGCGCGCTTAAATCCCTTTTTCTTTTCCTTGTCCTTTTGCTGTTCGACTGGTGGTGTGGTGGAAGTAATTTTACTTCTGTGGCATATTGTGAAGGCGCCGTTGCACGTTATTGTGTTGGGGTTGGAGTTGGAGTTACTCGGCTAGTTTGTAGTTGGGACTGGGACTCTTCATGGAGAAGGACATGGCTACGCTGCGCGACGAGAGAGCACAACGACTGGATGGTATAAAGCAGAGGGAGGAAGCGGAGCAGCCACCATGTGAGCAAGGGGAAGTGATTGAGGTGAGACCCGACAAAGAGCAACAGATGCCTCAACCAGGAGAAGGCAAACAGCGAGACAAAACGAATGTTATGGGGAAGGAGAAGAACAAGCGGGACAGCGTCATGCTACTTTGAATTTGCCAGAGAAGAATGACCGTGGATGGGATACGATGATGGAATACTGGATGAACGAAAATCGAATACGGAGTGAACAAATTCAGCGTCGTGACCAAACAATCGATACTTTAGTAGAACAGATAAGGGGACTGGCTGAAAATATACTGAATGCGCGTAGTATTCCACGAGTTCAGGAAGACACTATGGTTTCGTTCTTACGAAGAACATTGGAAAATTTGATGGGGAGTGTGAGGGCATGTCAGCGCAAGGATGGATAAATACCATTGAAAATATGTGCCACCTTCATCGTTGGCCAAACGAGTACGCATTAGATGTTGCACGAATGAATTTGATCGGAGGTACGGAACGATGGTGGAACGCCAGAGCAGATCAGATTCAAAGCTGGAAAGAGTTCAAATCTGCGTTTATCAAAACTTTCAGTGTTCCGGAAAATACATCTGCCAAGTGGCAACGAATGGTGAGTAGGACTCAGAGGAGCGACGAAACTACTAGTTCCTATTTCCATGAAAAATACGACCTGTGTAGCCAACTAAAGCTAAACTTCGACGAAACAAAGGAACAAATTCTTACAGGCTTGTGGGATCGGGATGCAGCGAACGCATTAATGAACTCACAACATCTCTACGCCGATCAATTGATACACGATATTCTTAAGTTTGAAAGAATGAACGAGTCACGAAGTGCACGGGCTACGAAAGAAGCTCCGAAACTACCAAGCGATGTTCAACGTACTAATCTTCGAAGGGAATATAACTCTAACACGCCAGATACAGGTCTTCGGTCTCGAGACGGTAAGAGTTTTGCATGTTATAACTGTGGTGTTGGTGGTCATCTCTCACGCAATTGTCCGGAGCCTAGGCGAGAACCAATCTTTTTTACATGTAATCAGCGCGGCCATACCTCTCGTTCATGTTCATTAAACCAGCAACAAGGATTTGTAAACCAAGTAGGGGCCTCTTTAAATGGTGTTGCGAAATATTTGAAAACAGTGTAGTGTAGAGTTGAAAGCGTTCATTGATATGGGCAGTTCCGAGTGCACAATAAAAGCTACAGTCGCTTTACTAAATGGGTGCGACATTCATAAATGCTTTATGGAGTTAAAGGCGTTTGGTCCAGCAGAATTTAAAGTAATACCACCAGGGCGGATTCAAGCCGAGCTAAGAGTCGACAATGCACTTGCTGATACTGTGAGGTTTCGTTTGGTTCCAGATGATGTCGAGGCATGTGATGTTATTGTTGGCCGCACATACACAGAGCTGCCGTATATCAAGTACATTAAGGAAGACGATACGTAGGTGTTTACGAAGAAGGAAGGGCAGCAGCCGTTCGCGAATTTATCATTGTGTAACACAGACCCATCGTGCTGGAGGTTCAGTATCTTTTATTACAGCAGTACAAGGCGAAGAGGAAATTTTGCTTCCGATAGCTAATGTGAGCGAGAAGGATGTAACGTAGTTCACATTCTGAATCAATTTTGTGATTGCGTTGCGATCAATTCGAGTGAGATTGGATGCAATGACCAGTTTACCACGGAGATCGAGGAGTTACCAGGAAGCAGACCACCGCAGTCAAAACCTTATCCAGCGAGTGAAGCCGAAAAAGCAACAATTCGAAAAATCGTGAATGATTGGAGGGAGCTTGGAGTGGTTACGGACACGAATTCAGCGTATGCAAGTCCAGTCCTACTGTTGAGAAAAAAAAGACGAATCCAGATTGGTAGTAGACTTTCAGCGGTTAAATAACCAAACAGTCAAGATTAATTTTCCGTTGCCCAATATGGACGATCACGTAGCTCTGCTGACAGGATCTAAGTTATTTATAGTGCTCGACCTCGCTCAAGGGTACCTGCAGCTGCCGATACATTCCAAGGACCGCCATAAAACCGCTTTTATCACACCGGAGGAAACAGGTGAGTTTACCAAAATGATTTTTGGGCTCACAAATGCGCCATTTTATTAGTCAAAGTTAATGCATAGAGTTTTGGGACCGCTTCGTGACCGTATAGTTTTATATAATCTCGACGATATTTTGATACCTGGGAGGGATTGGAACGATTTAAAAGAGCGACTTGTTTTCAAAGCGCTTCAAAATGCTGGTCTCATAATAAGACTTAGCAAATGTGAATTTTTGAAAAGCCAAGTTTCATATTTAGGGTTTGAAATTTCTGACATGGGTATAGAACCGGGAAAAAGATCAGATTTTCCGCAACCACGAAATATTCACAAGATTCGGCGATTTTTGGGTTTGGTCGGCTTCTTTAGACGCTTTGTGGAAAAATTTGCCTGGCGAGCGGCACCTTTATATCATCTTCTGAAGGGTAAGGCAAAATTCGAGTGGAGTAAGATGGCAAATGAAGCGTTTGAGGGACTAAAACGTACACTGATCAGCAATCCGATTCTGAAGTTATTTGATCCAGACAAGCATACGGAGTTACACTCGGATGCCAGCAGCCAAGGGCTAGCAGCAATGTTGTTTCAGCGAGGAGAAGACAACCAAATGCATTTGGTTTATGCTATAAGTCGTCGCACAACGGAACCTGAAAGATCATACCATTCAAGCAAACTTGAACTTTTGTCTGTTGTCTGGGCATGCAATCGGCTTAGATTTTTGCTAATTAACATCAAGGTTGTCATAATAACCGATTGCCAAGCATTAATAATAATGCCAAAAAGACGCGAAATCCTCAAATATGCCGTTGGTATAATTCGCTGTGTGAATTTGACTTCTCGATAGAACATCGTGCAGGCTCGAAGTTGCAGCATGTTGATGCACTTAGCCGTGTGTCGACGGAGGAAGCAGCATCATTGGATAACCTAGATGGAAGAGCCAGTTTATTCATAATATGTACAAACGAAGATGAAGTGCTGATGTATCAATCCTAAGACAAAGAGCTGCAGAAGAAAATTCGGATACTCCGCGATAAACAGCCAGACAGGTACAATTCCTACAAAAAAGGGTTAGTAAAGGATTATTTGCTTGAAGAGGGTATACTTTATAAGAACGAGGACGGCCAAAAAAAAATTGTTATACCAAGGAACATAAGAAAAGCTATGCCAATCAGATTCCACGATCTATAAGGTCATTTTGGTCCAGACCGTACACTAGCGAAAATGAAAAAGTATTACTTCTTGCATGCTTGCACTGTATGATGACTAAAACTCAAACAGGAAAACCGGCGGGAGAACTTCATCCAATACCACCAGCGTCAAGACCGTTTGTCATGCTACATTTAGATCACTTAGGCCCGTTTATAACAAGTTCGAAGGGAAACAATTATATCCTAGTAATGATTTGTAACTTAACAAAATATGTAACACCAATGCAGAAAATGTCGTGCGAAAGATGGAAGATTTTGTCATCGAATTTGGTGCACCCGAGCGGATCATCACGGATCGAGGTTCATGCTTCACTTCCATAAAATTCGACCAGTTTTGTCAGAAGCATGGGACTCGACATACCCTAAATTCACCGAGGCATGCGCAAGCAAACGGCCAAGTAGAGAGGGTGAATCGCACTCTTATACCTACCCTTGCAGCTACTTTGGATCCGGTAAAGGAAGGAAAAGATTGGGATAAGAAACTGAAACCCTTCGCAAGAGATCTCAACAACAGTGATAACAAGACTACAGGAAGGACCCTGTTCCAGCTTCTGTATGGATATGTGCCAAGATTTGACGAAGGACCGCTTAGAATGCTCTGTTCCGAAAGAGAGTACTCGCTATCGGCGACCCGAAATTTTGCAATAGGAAGCCATTGGACGAATAATATCGGAGCAAAAAAAGTTTAAAGATCGTCTTGACCGAGGCCGGAGACTGAACGTACAATTCGACGTGGGAGATATTGTGTTCATGAAGACAACACCTCAGGCCACAGGTCAGTCAATTAAACTACATCCGAAAAATAAAGGACCTCTTGTAATCAACCGCGTTATTCCAAACGATACGTATGGAGTAGCGTGTGGATGTCAGCACCACAAGATGAGCTGTATGAGGAACCGCAATGTGATGAGGAGCTGGAGATCAATTGCCCATCAGACCATCGGAGATACAGGTCTTCGCTCTCGAGACGGTAAGAGTTTTGCATGTTATAACTGTGGTGTTGGTGGTCATCTCTCACGCAATTGTCCGGAGCCTAGGCGAGAACCAATCTTTTTTACATGTAATCAGCGCGGGCATACCTCTCGTTCATGTTCATCAAACCAGCAACAAGGATTTGTAAACCAAGTAGGGGCCTCTTTAAATGGTGTTGCGAAATATTTGAAAACAGTGTAGTGTAGAGTTGAAAGCGTTCATTGATATGGGCAGTTCCGAGTGCACAATAAAAGCTACAGTCGCTTTACTAAATGGGTTCGACATTCATAAATGCTTTATGGAGTTAAAGGTGTTTGGTCCAGCAGAATTTAAAGTAATACCACTAGGGCGGATTCAAGCCGAGCTAAGAGTCGACAATGCAGTTGCTGATACTGTGAGGTTTCGTTTGGTTCCAGATGATGTCGAGGCATGTGATGTTATTGTTGGCCGCACATACACAGAGCTGCCGTATATCAAGTACATTAAGGAAGACGATACGTAGGTGTTTACGAAGAAGGAAGAGCAGCAGCCGTTCGCGAATTTGTCATTGTGTAACACAGACCCATCGTGCTGGAGGAGTGACGGAGTGACGACCATACCGCCAGGTTCAGTATCTTTTATTACAGCAGTACAAGGCGAAGAGGAAATCTTGCTTCCCATAGCTAATGTGAGCGAGAAGGATGTAACGTAGTTCACATTCTGAATCAATTTTGTGATTGCGTTGCGATCAATTCGAGTGAGATTGGATGCAATGACCAGTTTACCATGGAGATCGAGGAGTTACCAGGAAGCAGACCACCGCAGTCAAAACCTTATCCAGCGAGTGAAGCCGAAAAAGCAACAATTCGAAAAATCGTGAATGATTGGAGGGAGCTTGGAGTGGTTACGGACACGAATTCAGCGTATGCAAGTCCAGTCCTACTGTTGAGAAAAAAAAGACGAATCCAGATTGGTAGTAGACTTTCAGCGGTTAAATAACCAAACAGTCAAGATTAATTTTCCGTTGCCCAATATGGACGATCACGTAGCTCTGCTGACAGGATCTAAGTTATTTATAGTGCTCGACCTCGCTCAAGGGTACCTGCAGCTGCCGATACATTCCAAGGACCGCCATAAAACCGCTTTTATCACACCGGAGGAAACAGGTGAGTTTACCAAAATGATTTTTGGGCTCACAAATGCGCCATTTTATTAGTCAAAGTTAATGCATAGAGTTTTGGGACCGCTTCGTGACCGTATAGTTTTATATAATCTCGACGATATTTTGATACCTGGGAGGGATTGGAACGATTTAAAAGAGCGACTTGTTTTCAAAGCGCTTCAAAATGCTGGTCTCATAATAAGACTTAGCAAATGTGAATTTTTGAAAAGCCAAGTTTCATATTTAGGGTTTGAAATTTCTGACATGGGTATAGAACCGGGAAAAAGATCAGATTTTCCGCAACCACGAAATATTCACAAGATTCGGCGATTTTTGGGTTTGGTCGGCTTCTTTAGACGCTTTGTGGAAAAATTTGCCTGGCGAGCGGCACCTTTATATCATCTTCTGAAGGGTAAGGCAAAATTCGAGTGGAGTAAGATGGCAAATGAAGCGTTTGAGGGACTAAAACGTACACTGATCAGCAATCCGATTCTGAAGTTATTTGATCCAGACAAGCATACGGAGTTACACTCGGATGCCAGCAGCCAAGGGCTAGCAGCAATGTTGTTTCAGCGAGGAGAAGACAACCAAATGCATTTGGTTTATGCTATAAGTCGTCGCACAACGGAACCTGAAAGATCATACCATTCAAGCAAACTTGAACTTTTGTCTGTTGTCTGGGCATGCAATCGGCTTAGATTTTTGCTAATTAACATCAAGGTTGTCATAATAACCGATTGCCAAGCATTAATAATAATGCCAAAAAGACGCGAAATCCTCAAATATGCCGTTGGTATAATTCGCTGTGTGAATTTGACTTCTCGATAGAACATCGTGCAGGCTCGAAGTTGCAGCATGTTGATGCACTTAGCCGTGTGTCGACGGAGGAAGCAGCATCATTGGATAACCTAGATGGAAGAGCCAGTTTATTCATAATATGTACAAACGAAGATGAAGTGCTGATGTATCAATCCTAAGACAAAGAGCTGCAGAAGAAAATTCGGATACTCCGCGATAAACAGCCAGACAGGTACAATTCCTACAAAAAAGGGTTAGTAAAGGATTATTTGCTTGAAGAGGGTATACTTTATAAGAACGAGGACGGCCAAAAAAAAATTGTTATACCAAGGAACATAAGAAAAGCTATGCCAATCAGATTCCACGATCTATAAGGTCATTTTGGTCCAGACCGTACACTAGCGAAAATGAAAAAGTATTACTTCTTGCATGCTTGCACTGTATGATGACTAAAACTCAAACAGGAAAACCGGCGGGAGAACTTCATCCAATACCACCAGCGTCAAGACCGTTTGTCATGCTACATTTAGATCACTTAGGCCCGTTTATAACAAGTTCGAAGGGAAACAATTATATCCTAGTAATGATTTGTAACTTAACAAAATATGTAACACCAATGCAGAAAATGTCGTGCGAAAGATGGAAGATTTTGTCATCGAATTTGGTGCACCCGAGCGGATCATCACGGATCGAGGTTCATGCTTCACTTCCATAAAATTTGACCAGTTTTGTCAGAAGCATGGGACTCGACATACCCTAAATTCACCGAGGCATGCGCAAGCAAACGGCCAAGTAGAGAGGGTGAATCGCACTCTTATACCTACCCTTGCAGCTACTTTGGATCCGGTAAAGGAAGGAAAAGATTGGGATAAGAAACTGAAACCCGTCGCAAGAGATCTCAACAACAGTGATAACAAGACTACAGGAAGGACCCTGTTCCAGCTTCTGTATGGATATGTGCCAAGATTTGACGAAGGACCGCTTAGAATGCTCTGTTCCGAAAGAGAGTACTCGCTATCGGCGACCCGAAATTTTGCAATAGGAAGCCATTGGACGAATAATATCGGAGCAAAAAAAGTTTAAAGATCGTCTTGACCGAGGCCGGAGACTGAACGTACAATTCGACGTGGGAGATATTGTGTTCATGAAGACAACACCTCAGGCCACAGGTCAGTCAATTAAACTACATCCGAAAAATAAAGGACCTCTTGTAATCAACCGCGTTATTCCAAACGATACGTATGGAGTAGCGTGTGGATGTCAGCACCACAAGATGAGCTGTATGAGGAACCGCAATGTGATGAGGAGCTGGAGATCAATTGCCCATCAGACCATCGGAGATACAGGTCTTCGCTCTCGAGACGGTAAGAGTTTTGCATGTTATAACTGTGGTGTTGGTGGTCATCTCTCACGCAATTGTCCGGAGCCTAGGCGAGAACCAATCTTTTTTACATGTAATCAGCGCGGGCATACCTCTCGTTCATGTTCATCAAACCAGCAACAAGGATTTGTAAACCAAGTAGGGGCCTCTTTAAATGGTGTTGCGAAATATTTGAAAACAGTGTAGTGTAGAGTTGAAAGCGTTCATTGATATGGGCAGTTCCGAGTGCACAATAAAAGCTACAGTCGCTTTACTAAATGGGTTCGACATTCATAAATGCTTTATGGAGTTAAAGGCGTTTGGTCCAGCAGAATTTAAAGTAATACCACTAGGGCGGATTCAAGCCGAGCTAAGAGTCGACAATGCAGTTGCTGATACTGTGAGGTTTCGTTTGGTTCCAGATGATGTCGAGGCATGTGATGTTATTGTTGGCCGCACATACACAGAGCTGCCGTATATCAAGTACATTAAGGAAGACGATACGTAGGTGTTTACGAAGAAGGAAGAGCAGCAGCCGTTCGCGAATTTGTCATTGTGTAACACAGACCCATCGTGCTGGAGGAGTGACGGAGTGACGACCATACCGCCAGGTTCAGTATCTTTTATTACAGCAGTACAAGGCGAAGAGGAAATCTTGCTTCCCATAGCTAATGTGAGCGAGAAGGATGTAACGTAGTTCACATTCTGAATCAATTTTGTGATTGCGTTGCGATCAATTCGAGTGAGATTGGATGCAATGACCAGTTTACCATGGAGATCGAGGAGTTACCAGGAAGCAGACCACCGCAGTCAAAACCTTATCCAGCGAGTGAAGCCGAAAAAGCAACAATTCGAAAAATCGTGAATGATTGGAGGGAGCTTGGAGTGGTTACGGACACGAATTCAGCGTATGCAAGTCCAGTCCTACTGTTGAGAAAAAAAAGACGAATCCAGATTGGTAGTAGACTTTCAGCGGTTAAATAACCAAACAGTCAAGATTAATTTTCCGTTGCGCAATATGGACGATCACGTAGCTCTGCTGACAGGATCTAAGTTATTTATAGTGCTCGACCTCGCTCAACGGTACCTGCAGCTGCCGATACATTCCAAGGACCGCCATAAAACCGCTTTTATCACACCGGAGGAAACAGGTGAGTTTACCAAAATGATTTTTGGGCTCACAAATGCGCCATTTTATTAGTCAAAGTTAATGCATAGAGTTTTGGGACCGCTTCGTGACCGTATAGTTTTATATAATCTCGACGATATTTTGATACCTGGGAGGGATTGGAACGATTTAAAAGAGCGACTTGTTTTCAAAGCGCTTCAAAATGCTGGTCTCATAATAAGACTTAGCAAATGTGAATTTTTGAAAAGCCAAGTTTCATATTTAGGGTTTGAAATTTCTGACATGGGTATAGAACCGGGAAAAAGATCAGATTTTCCGCAACCACGAAATATTCACAAGATTCGGCGATTTTTGGGTTTGGTCGGCTTCTTTAGACGCTTTGTGGAAAAATTTGCCTGGCGAGCGGCACCTTTATATCATCTTCTGAAGGGTAAGGCAAAATTCGAGTGGAGTAAGATGGCAAATGAAGCGTTTGAGGGACTAAAACGTACACTGATCAGCAATCCGATTCTGAAGTTATTTGATCCAGACAAGCATACGGAGTTACACTCGGATGCCAGCAGCCAAGGGCTAGCAGCAATGTTGTTTCAGCGAGGAGAAGACAACCAAATGCATTTGGTTTATGCTATAAGTCGTCGCACAACGGAACCTGAAAGATCATACCATTCAAGCAAACTTGAACTTTTGTCTGTTGTCTGGGCATGCAATCGGCTTAGATTTTTGCTAATTAACATCAAGGTTGTCATAATAACCGATTGCCAAGCATTAATAATAATGCCAAAAAGACGCGAAATCCTCAAATATGCCGTTGGTATAATTCGCTGTGTGAATTTGACTTCTCGATAGAACATCGTGCAGGCTCGAAGTTGCAGCATGTTGATGCACTTAGCCGTGTGTCGACGGAGGAAGCAGCATCATTGGATAACCTAGATGGAAGAGCCAGTTTATTCATAATATGTACAAACGAAGATGAAGTGCTGATGTATCAATCCTAAGACAAAGAGCTGCAGAAGAAAATTCGGATACTCCGCGATAAACAGCCAGACAGGTACAATTCCTACAAAAAAGGGTTAGTAAAGGATTATTTGCTTGAAGAGGGTATACTTTATAAGAACGAGGACGGCCAAAAAAAAATTGTTATACCAAGGAACATAAGAAAAGCTATGCCAATCAGATTCCACGATCTATAAGGTCATTTTGGTCCAGACCGTACACTAGCGAAAATGAAAAAGTATTACTTCTTGCATGCTTGCACTGTATGATGACTAAAACTCAAACAGGAAAACCGGCGGGAGAACTTCATCCAATACCACCAGCGTCAAGACCGTTTGTCATGCTACATTTAGATCACTTAGGCCCGTTTATAACAAGTTCGAAGGGAAACAATTATATCCTAGTAATGATTTGTAACTTAACAAAATATGTAACACCAATGCAGAAAATGTCGTGCGAAAGATGGAAGATTTTGTCATCGAATTTGGTGCACCCGAGCGGATCATCACGGATCGAGGTTCATGCTTCACTTCCATAAAATTCGACCAGTT
This sequence comes from Brachypalpus laphriformis, assembly GCA_945910035.1. Lineage (NCBI taxonomy): Eukaryota > Metazoa > Arthropoda > Insecta > Diptera > Syrphidae > Brachypalpus > Brachypalpus laphriformis. The sequence continues at coordinate 114,305,799 of OX246756.1, read as the reverse complement.
TTGTCAGAAGCATGGGACTCGACATACCCTAAATTCACCGAGGCATGCGCAAGCAAACGGCCAAGTAGAGAGGGTGAATCGCACTCTTATACCTACCCTTGCAGCTACTTTGGATCCGGTAAAGGAAGGAAAAGATTGGGATAAGAAACTGAAACCCGTCGCAAGAGATCTCAACAACAGTGATAACAAGACTACAGGAAGGACCCTGTTCCAGCTTCTGTATGGATATGTGCCAAGATTTGACGAAGGACCGCTTAGAATGCTCTGTTCCGAAAGAGAGTACTCGCTATCGGCGACCCGAAATTTTGCAATAGGAAGCCATTGGACGAATAATATCGGAGCAAAAAAAGTTTAAAGATCGTCTTGACCGAGGCCGGAGACTGAACGTACAATTCGACGTGGGAGATATTGTGTTCATGAAGACAACACCTCAGGCCACAGGTCAGTCAATTAAACTACATCCGAAAAATAAAGGACCTCTTGTAATCAACCGCGTTATTCCAAACGATACGTATGGAGTAGCGTGTGGATGTCAGCACCACAAGATGAGCTGTATGAGGAACCGCAATGTGATGAGGAGCTGGAGATCAATTGCCCATCAGACCATCGGAGATACAGGTCTTCGCTCTCGAGACGGTAAGAGTTTTGCATGTTATAACTGTGGTGTTGGTGGTCATCTCTCACGCAATTGTCCGGAGCCTAGGCGAGAACCAATCTTTTTTACATGTAATCAGCGCGGGCATACCTCTCGTTCATGTTCATCAAACCAGCAACAAGGATTTGTAAACCAAGTAGGGGCCTCTTTAAATGGTGTTGCGAAATATTTGAAAACAGTGTAGTGTAGAGTTGAAAGCGTTCATTGATATGGGCAGTTCCGAGTGCACAATAAAAGCTACAGTCGCTTTACTAAATGGGTTCGACATTCATAAATGCTTTATGGAGTTAAAGGCGTTTGGTCCAGCAGAATTTAAAGTAATACCACTAGGGCGGATTCAAGCCGAGCTAAGAGTCGACAATGCAGTTGCTGATACTGTGAGGTTTCGTTTGGTTCCAGATGATGTCGAGGCATGTGATGTTATTGTTGGCCGCACATACACAGAGCTGCCGTATATCAAGTACATTAAGGAAGACGATACGTAGGTGTTTACGAAGAAGGAAGAGCAGCAGCCGTTCGCGAATTTGTCATTGTGTAACACAGACCCATCGTGCTGGAGGAGTGACGGAGTGACGACCATACCGCCAGGTTCAGTATCTTTTATTACAGCAGTACAAGGCGAAGAGGAAATCTTGCTTCCCATAGCTAATGTGAGCGAGAAGGATGTAACGTAGTTCACATTCTGAATCAATTTTGTGATTGCGTTGCGATCAATTCGAGTGAGATTGGATGCAATGACCAGTTTACCATGGAGATCGAGGAGTTACCAGGAAGCAGACCACCGCAGTCAAAACCTTATCCAGCGAGTGAAGCCGAAAAAGCAACAATTCGAAAAATCGTGAATGATTGGAGGGAGCTTGGAGTGGTTACGGACACGAATTCAGCGTATGCAAGTCCAGTCCTACTGTTGAGAAAAAAAAGACGAATCCAGATTGGTAGCAGACTTTCAGCGGTTAAATAACCAAACAGTCAAGATTAATTTTCCGTTGCCCAATATGGACGATCACGTAGCTCTGCTGACAGGATCTAAGTTATTTATAGTGCTCGACCTCGCTCAAGGGTACCTGCAGCTGCCGATACATTCCAAGGACCGCCATAAAACCGCTTTTATCACACCGGAGGAAACAGGTGAGTTTACCAAAATGATTTTTGGGCTCACAAATGCGCCATTTTATTAGTCAAAGTTAATGCATAGAGTTTTGGGACCGCTTCGTGACCGTATAGTTTTATATAATCTCGACGATATTTTGATACCTGGGAGGGATTGGAACGATTTAAAAGAGCGACTTGTTTTCAAAGCGCTTCAAAATGCTGGTCTCATAATAAGACTTAGCAAATGTGAATTTTTGAAAAGCCAAGTTTCATATTTAGGGTTTGAAATTTCTGACATGGGTATAGAACCGGGAAAAAGATCAGATTTTCCGCAACCACGAAATATTCACAAGATTCGGCGATTTTTGGGTTTGGTCGGCTTCTTTAGACGCTTTGTGGAAAAATTTGCCTGGCGAGCGGCACCTTTATATCATCTTCTGAAGGGTAAGGCAAAATTCGAGTGGAGTAAGATGGCAAATGAAGCGTTTGAGGGACTAAAACGTACACTGATCAGCAATCCGATTCTGAAGTTATTTGATCCAGACAAGCATACGGAGTTACACTCGGATGCCAGCAGCCAAGGGCTAGCAGCAATGTTGTTTCAGCGAGGAGAAGACAACCAAATGCATTTGGTTTATGCTATAAGTCGTCGCACAACGGAACCTGAAAGATCATACCATTCAAGCAAACTTGAACTTTTGTCTGTTGTCTGGGCATGCAATCGGCTTAGATTTTTGCTAATTAACATCAAGGTTGTCATAATAACCGATTGCCAAGCATTAATAATAATGCCAAAAAGACGCGAAATCCTCAAATATGCCGTTGGTATAATTCGCTGTGTGAATTTGACTTCTCGATAGAACATCGTGCAGGCTCGAAGTTGCAGCATGTTGATGCACTTAGCCGTGTGTCGACGGAGGAAGCAGCATCATTGGATAACCTAGATGGAAGAGCCAGTTTATTCATAATATGTACAAACGAAGATGAAGTGCTGATGTATCAATCCTAAGACAAAGAGCTGCAGAAGAAAATTCGGATACTCCGCGATAAACAGCCAGACAGGTACAATTCCTACAAAAAGGGGTTAGTAAAGGATTATTTGCTTGAAGAGGGTATACTTTATAAGAACGAGGACGGCCAAAAAAAAATTGTTATACCAAGGAACATAAGAAAAGCTATGCCAATCAGATTCCACGATCTATAAGGTCATTTTGGTCCAGACCGTACACTAGCGAAAATGAAAAAGTATTACTTCTTGCATGCTTGCACTGTATGATGACTAAAACTCAAACAGGAAAACCGGCGGGAGAACTTCATCCAATACCACCAGCGTCAAGACCGTTTGTCATGCTACATTTAGATCACTTAGGCCCGTTTATAACAAGTTCGAAGGGAAACAATTATATCCTAGTAATGATTTGTAACTTAACAAAATATGTAACACCAATGCAGAAAATGTCGTGCGAAAGATGGAAGATTTTGTCATCGAATTTGGTGCACCCGAGCGGATCATCACGGATCGAGGTTCATGCTTCACTTCCATAAAATTCGACCAGTTTTGTCAGAAGCATGGGACTCGACATACCCTAAATTCACCGAGGCATGCGCAAGCAAACGGCCAAGTAGAGAGGGTGAATCGCACTCTTATACCTACCCTTGCAGCTACTTTGGATCCGGTAAAGGAAGGAAAAGATTGGGATAAGAAACTGAAACCCGTCGCAAGAGATCTCAACAACAGTGATAACAAGACTACAGGAAGGACCCTGTTCCAGCTTCTGTATGGATATGTGCCAAGATTTGACGAAGGACCGCTTAGAATGCTCTGTTCCGAAAGAGAGTACTCGCTATCGGCGACCCGAAATTTTGCAATAGGAAGCCATTGGACGAATAATATCGGAGCAAAAAAAGTTTAAAGATCGTCTTGACCGAGGCCGGAGACTGAACGTACAATTCGACGTGGGAGATATTGTGTTCATGAAGACAACACCTCAGGCCACAGGTCAGTCAATTAAACTACATCCGAAAAATAAAGGACCTCTTGTAATCAACCGCGTTATTCCAAACGATACGTATGGAGTAGCGTGTGGATGTCAGCACCACAAGATGAGCTGTATGAGGAACCGCAATGTGATGAGGAGCTGGAGATCAATTGCCCATCAGACCATCGGAGATACAGGTCTTCGCTCTCGAGACGGTAAGAGTTTTGCATGTTATAACTGTGGTGTTGGTGGTCATCTCTCACGCAATTGTCCGGAGCCTAGGCGAGAACCAATCTTTTTTACATGTAATCAGCGCGGGCATACCTCTCGTTCATGTTCATCAAACCAGCAACAAGGATTTGTAAACCAAGTAGGGGCCTCTTTAAATGGTGTTGCGAAATATTTGAAAACAGTGTAGTGTAGAGTTGAAAGCGTTTATTGATATGGGCAGTTCCGAGTGCACAATAAAAGCTACAGTCGCTTTACTAAATGGGTTCGACATTCATAAATGCTTTATGGAGTTAAAGGCGTTTGGTCCAGCAGAATTTAAAGTAATACCACTAGGGCGGATTCAAGCCGAGCTAAGAGTCGACAATGCAGTTGCTGATACTGTGAGGTTTCGTTTGGTTCCAGATGATGTCGAGGCATGTGATGTTATTGTTGGCCGCACATACACAGAGCTGCCGTATATCAAGTACATTAAGGAAGACGATACGTAGGTGTTTACGAAGAAGGAAGAGCAGCAGCCGTTCGCGAATTTGTCATTGTGTAACACAGACCCATCGTGCTGGAGGAGTGACGGAGTGACGACCATACTGCCAGGTTCAGTATCTTTTATTACAGCAGTACAAGGCGAAGAGGAAATCTTGCTTCCGATAGCTAATGTGAGCGAGAAGGATGTAACGTAGTTCACATTCTGAATCAATTTTGTGATTGCGTTGCGATCAATTCGAGTGAGATTGGATGCAATGACCAGTTTACCATGGAGATCGAGGAGTTACCAGGAAGCAGACCACCGCAGTCAAAACCTTATCCAGCGAGTGAAGCCGAAAAAGCAACAATTCGAAAAATCGTGAATGATTGGAGGGAGCTTGGAGTGGTTACGGACACGAATTCAGCGTATGCAAGTCCAGTCCTACTGTTGAGAAAAAAAAAGACGAATCCAGATTGGTAGTAGACTTTCAGCGGTTAAATAACCAAACAGGCAAGATTAATTTTCCGTTGCCCAATATGGACGATCACGTAGCTCTGCTGACAGGATCTAAGTTATTTATAGTGCTCGACCTCGCTCAAGGGTACCTGCAGCTGCCGATACATTCCAAGGACCGCCATAAAACCGCTTTTATCACACCGGAGGAAACAGGTGAGTTTACCAAAATGATTTTTGGGCTCACAAATGCGCCATTTTATTAGTCAAAGTTAATGCATAGAGTTTTGGGACCGCTTCGTGACCGTATAGTTTTATATAATCTCGACGATATTTTGATACCTGGGAGGGATTGGAACGATTTAAAAGAGCGACTTGTTTTCAAAGCGCTTCAAAATGCTGGTCTCACAATAAGACTTAGCAAATGTGAATTTTTGAAAAGCCAAGTTTCATATTTAGGGTTTGAAATTTCTGACATGGGTATAGAACCGGGAAAAAGATCAGATTTTCCGCAATCACGAAATATTCACAAGATTCGGCGATTTTTGGGTTTGGTCGGCTTCTTTAGACGCTTTGTGGAAAAATTTGCCTGGCGAGCGGCACCTTTATATCATCTTCTGAAGGGTAAGGCAAAATTCGAGTGGAGTAAGATGGCAAATGAAGCGTTTGAGGGACTAAAACGTACACTGATCAGCAATCCGATTCTGAAGTTATTTGATCCAGACAAGCATACGGAGTTACACTCGGATGCCAGCAGCCAAGGGCTAGCAGCAATGTTGTTTCAGCGAGGAGAAGACAACCAAATGCATTTGGTTTATGCTATAAGTCGTCGCACAACGGAACCTGAAAGATCATACCATTCAAGCAAACTTGAACTTTTGTCTGTTGTCTGGGCATGCAATCGGCTTAGATTTTTGCTAATTAACATCAAGGTTGTCATAACAACCGATTGCCAAGCATTAATAATAATGCCAAAAAGACGCGAAATCCTCAAATATGCCGTTGGTATAATTCGCTGTGTGAATTTGACTTCTCGATAGAACATCGTGCAGGCTCGAAGTTGCAGCATGTTGATGCACTTAGCCGTGTGTCGACGGAGGAAGCAGCATCATTGGATAACCTAGATGGAAGAGCCAGTTTATTCATAATATGTACAAACGAAGATGAAGTGCTGATGTATCAATCCTAAGACAAAGAGCTGCAGAAGAAAATTCGGATACTCCGCGATAAACAGCCAGACAGGTACAATTCCTACAAAAAAGGGTTAGTAAAGGATTATTTGCTTGAAGAGGGTATACTTTATAAGAACGAGGACGGCCAAAAAAAAATTGTTATACCAAGGAACATAAGAAAAGCTATGCCAATCAGATTCCACGATCTATAAGGTCATTTTGGTCCAGACCGTACACTAGCGAAAATGAAAAAGTATTACTTCTTGCATGCTTGCACTGTATGATGACTAAAACTCAAACAGGAAAACCGGCGGGAGAACTTCATCCAATACCACCAGCGTCAAGACCGTTTGTCATGCTACATTTAGATCACTTAGGCCCGTTTATAACAAGTATGAAGGGAAACAATTATATCCTAGTAATGATTTGTAACTTAACAAAATATGTAACACCAATGCAGAAAATGTCGTGCGAAAGATGGAAGATTTTGTCATCGAATTTGGTGCACCCGAGCGGATCATCACGGATCGAGGTTCATGCTTCACTTCCATAAAATTCGACCAGTTTTGTCAGAAGCATGGGACTCGACATACCCTAAATTCACCGAGGCATGCGCAAGCAAACGGCCAAGTAGAGAGGGTGAATCGCACTCTTATACCTACCCTTGCAGCTACTTTGGATCCGGTAAAGGAAGGAAAAGATTGGGATAAGAAACTGAAACCCTTCGCAAGAGATCTCCACAACAGTGATAACAAGACTACAGGAAGGACCCTGTTCCAGCTTCTGTATGGATATGTGCCAAGATTTGACGAAGGACCGCTTAGAATGCTCTGTTCCGGAAGAGAGTACTCGCTATCGGCGACCCGAAATTTTGCAATAGGAAGCCATTGGACGAATAATATCGGAGCAAAAAAAGTTTAAAGATCGTCTTGACCGAGGCCGGAGACTGAACGTACAATTCGACGTGGGAGATATTGTGTTCATGAAGACAACACCTCAGGCCACAGGTCAGTCAATTAAACTACATCCGAAAAATAAAGGACCTCTTGTAATCAACCGCGTTATTCCAAACGATACGTATGGAGTAGCGTGTGGATGTCAGCACCACAAGATGAGCTGTATGAGGAACCGCAATGTGATGAGGAGCTGGAGATCAATTGCCCATCAGACCATCGGAGATACAGGTCTTCGCTCTCGAGACGGTAAGAGTTTTGCATGTTATAACTGTGGTGTTGGTGGTCATCTCTCACGCAATTGTCCGGAGCCTAGGCGAGAACCAATCTTTTTTACATGTAATCAGCGCGGGCATACCTCTCGTTCATGTTCATCAAACCAGCAACAAGGATTTGTAAACCAAGTAGGGGCCTCTTTAAATGGTGTTGCGAAATATTTGAAAACAGTGTAGTGTAGAGTTGAAAGCGTTTATTGATATGGGCAGTTCCGAGTGCACAATAAAAGCTACAGTCGCTTTACTAAATGGGTTCGACATTCATAAATGCTTTATGGAGTTAAAGGCGTTTGGTCCAGCAGAATTTAAAGTAATACCACTAGGGCGGATTCAAGCCGAGCTAAGAGTCGACAATGCAGTTGCTGATACTGTGAGGTTTCGTTTGGTTCCAGATGATGTCGAGGCATGTGATGTTATTGTTGGCCGCACATACACAGAGCTGCCGTATATCAAGTACATTAAGGAAGACGATACGTAGGTGTTTACGAAGAAGGAAGAGCAGCAGCCGTTCGCGAATTTGTCATTGTGTAACACAGACCCATCGTGCTGGAGGAGTGACGGAGTGACGACCATACTGCCAGGTTCAGTATCTTTTATTACAGCAGTACAAGGCGAAGAGGAAATCTTGCTTCCGATAGCTAATGTGAGCGAGAAGGATGTAACGTAGTTCACATTCTGAATCAATTTTGTGATTGCGTTGCGATCAATTCGAGTGAGATTGGATGCAATGACCAGTTTACCATGGGGATCGAGGAGTTACCAGGAAGCAGACCACCGCAGTCAAAACCTTATCCAGCGAGTGAAGCCGAAAAAGCAACAATTCGAAAAATCGTGAATGATTGGAGGGAGCTTGGAGTGGTTACGGACACGAATTCAGCGTATGCAAGTCCAGTCCTACTGTTGAGAAAAAAAAAGACGAATCCAGATTGGTAGTAGACTTTCAGCGGTTAAATAACCAAACAGTCAAGATTAATTTTCCGTTGCCCAATATGGACGATCACGTAGCTCTGCTGACAGGATCTAAGTTATTTATAGTGCTCGACCTCGCTCAAGGGTACCTGCAGCTGCCGATACATTCCAAGGACCGCCATAAAACCGCTTTTATCACACCGGAGGAAACAGGTGAGTTTACCAAAATGATTTTTGGGCTCACAAATGCGCCATTTTATTAGTCAAAGTTAATGCATAGAGTTTTGGGACCGCTTCGTGACCGTATAGTTTTATATAATCTCGACGATATTTTGATACCTGGGAGGGATTGGAACGATTTAAAAGAGCGACTTGTTTTCAAAGCGCTTCAAAATGCTGGTCTCATAATAAGACTTAGCAAATGTGAATTTTTGAAAAGCCAAGTTTCATATTTAGGGTTTGAAATTTCTGACATGGGTATAGAACCGGGAAAAAGATCAGATTTTCCGCAACCACGAAATATTCACAAGATTCGGCGATTTTTGGGTTTGGTCGGCTTCTTTAGACGCTTTGTGGAAAAATTTGCCTGGCGAGCGGCACCTTTATATCATCTTCTGAAGGGTAAGGCAAAATTCGAGTGGAGTAAGATGGCAAATGAAGCGTTTGAGGGACTAAAACGTACACTGATCAGCAATCCGATTCTGAAGTTATTTGATCCAGACAAGCATACGGAGTTACACTCGGATGCCAGCAGCCAAGGGCTAGCAGCAATGTTGTTTCAGCGAGGAGAAGACAACCAAATGCATTTGGTTTATGCTATAAGTCGTCGCACAACGGAACCTGAAAGATCATACCATTCAAGCAAACTTGAACTTTTGTCTGTTGTCTGGGCATGCAATCGGCTTAGATTTTTGCTAATTAACATCAAGGTTGTCATAATAACCGATTGCCAAGCATTAATAATAATGCCAAAAAGACGCGAAATCCTCAAATATGCCGTTGGTATAATTCGCTGTGTGAATTTGACTTCTCGATAGAACATCGTGCAGGCTCGAAGTTGCAGCATGTTGATGCACTTAGCCGTGTGTCGACGGAGGAAGCAGCATCATTGGATAACCTAGATGGAAGAGCCAGTTTATTCATAATATGTACAAACGAAGATGAAGTGCTGATGTATCAATCCTAAGACAAAGAGCTGCAGAAGAAAATTCGGATACTCCGCGATAAACAGCCAGACAGGTACAATTCCTACAAAAAAGGGTTAGTAAAGGATTATTTGCTTGAAGAGGGTATACTTTATAAGAACGAGGACGGCCAAAAAAAAATTGTTATACCAAGGAACATAAGAAAAGCTATGCCAATCAGATTCCACGATCTATAAGGTCATTTTGGTCCAGACCGTACACTAGCGAAAATGAAAAAGTATTACTTCTTGCATGCTTGCACTGTATGATGACTAAAACTCAAACAGGAAAACCGGCGGGAGAACTTCATCCAATACCACCAGCGTCAAGACCGTTTGTCATGCTACATTTAGATCACTTAGGCCCGTTTATAACAAGTTCGAAGGGAAACAATTATATCCTAGTAATGATTTGTAACTTAACAAAATATGTAACACCAATGCAGAAAATGTCGTGCGAAAGATGGAAGATTTTGTCATCGAATTTGGTGCACCCGAGCGGATCATCACGGATCGAGGTTCATGCTTCACTTCCATAAAATTCGACCAGTTTTGTCAGAAGTATGGGACTCGACATACCCTAAATTCACCGAGGCATGCGCAAGCAAACGGCCAAGTAGAGAGGGTGAATCGCACTCTTATACCTACCCTTGCAGCTACTTTGGATCCGGTAAAGGAAGGAAAAGATTGGGATAAGAAACTGAAACCCTTCGCAAGAGATCTCAACAACAGTGATAACAAGACTACAGGAAGGACCCTGTTCCAGCTTCTGTATGGATATGTGCCAAGATTTGACGAAGGACCGCTTAGAATGCTCTGTTCCGAAAGAGAGTACTCGCTATCGGCGACCCGAAATTTTGCAATAGGAAGCCATTGGACGAATAATATCGGAGCAAAAAAAGTTTAAAGATCGTCTTGACCGAGGCCGGAGACTGAACGTACAATTCGACGTGGGAGATATTGTGTTCATGAAGACAACACCTCAGGCCACAGGTCAGTCAATTAAACTACATCCGAAAAATAAAGGACCTCTTGTAATCAACCGCGTTATTCCAAACGATACGTATGGAGTAGCGTGTGGATGTCAGCACCACAAGATGAGCTGTATGAGGAACCGCAATGTGATGAGGAGCTGGAGATCAATTGCCCATCAGACCATCGGAGATACAGGTCTTCGCTCTCGAGACGGTAAGAGTTTTGCATGTTATAACTGTGGTGTTGGTGGTCATCTCTCACGCAATTGTCCGGAGCCTAGGCGAGAACCAATCTTTTTTACATGTAATCAGCGCGGGCATACCTCTCGTTCATGTTCATCAAACCAGCAACAAGGATTTGTAAACCAAGTAGGGGCCTCTTTAAATGGTGTTGCGAAATATTTGAAAACAGTGTAGTGTAGAGTTGAAAGCGTTCATTGATATGGGCAGTTCCGAGTGCACAATAAAAGCTACAGTCGCTTTACTAAATGGGTTCGACATTCATAAATGCTTTATGGAGTTAAAGGCGTTTGGTCCAGCAGAATTTAAAGTAATACCACCAGGGCGGATTCAAGCCGAGCTAAGAGTCGACAATGCAGTTGCTGATACTGTGAGGTTTCGTTTGGTTCCAGATGATGTCGAGGCATGTGATGTTATTGTTGGCCGCACATACACAGAGCTGCCGTATATCAAGTACATTAAGGAAGACGATACGTAGGTGTTTACGAAGAAGGAAGGGCAGCAGCCGTTCGCGAATTTATCATTGTGTAACACAGACCCATCGTGCTGGAGGTTCAGTATCTTTTATTACAGCAGTACAAGGCGAAGAGGAAATTTTGCTTCCGATAGCTAATGTGAGCGAGAAGGATGTAACGTAGTTCACATTCTGAATCAATTTTGTGATTGCGTTGCGATCAATTCGAGTGAGATTGGATGCAATGACCAGTTTACCATGGAGATCGAGGAGTTACCAGGAAGCAGACCACCGCAGTCAAAACCTTATCCAGCGAGTGAAGCCGAAAAAGCAACAATTCGAAAAATCGTGAATGATTGGAGGGAGCTTGGAGTGGTTACGGACACGAATTCAGCGTATGCAAGTCCAGTCCTACTGTTGAGAAAAAAAAGACGAATCCAGATTGGTAGTAGACTTTCAGCGGTTAAATAACCAAACAGTCAAGATTAATTTTCCGTTGCCCAATATGGACGATCACGTAGCTCTGCTGACAGGATCTAAGTTATTTATAGTGCTCGACCTCGCTCAAGGGTACCTGCAGCTGCCGATACATTCCAAGGACCGCCATAAAACCGCTTTTATCACACCGGAGGAAACAGGTGAGTTTACCAAAATGATTTTTGGGCTCACAAATGCGCCATTTTATTAGTCAAAGTTAATGCATAGAGTTTTGGGACCGCTTCGTGACCGTATAGTTTTATATAATCTCGACGATATTTTGATACCTGGGAGGGATTGGAACGATTTAAAAGAGCGACTTGTTTTCAAAGCGCTTCAAAATGCTGGTCTCATAATAAGACTTAGCAAATGTGAATTTTTGAAAAGCCAAGTTTCATATTTAGGGTTTGAAATTTCTGACATGGGTATAGAACCGGGAAAAAGATCAGATTTTCCGCAACCACGAAATATTCACAAGATTCGGCGATTTTTGGGTTTGGTCGGCTTCTTTAGACGCTTTGTGGAAAAATTTGCCTGGCGAGCGGCACCTTTATATCATCTTCTGAAGGGTAAGGCAAAATTCGAGTGGAGTAAGATGGCAAATGAAGCGTTTGAGGGACTAAAACGTACACTGATCAGCAATCCGATTCTGAAGTTATTTGATCCAGACAAGCATACGGAGTTACACTCGGATGCCAGCAGCTAAGGGCTAGCAGCAATGTTGTTTCAGCGAGGAGAAGACAACCAAATGCATTTGGTTTATGCTATAAGTCGTCGCACAACGGAACCTGAAAGATCATACCATTCAAGCAAACTTGAACTTTTGTCTGTTGTCTGGGCATGCAATCGGCTTAGATTTTTGCTAATTAACATCAAGGTTGTCATAATAACCGATTGCCAAGCATTAATAATAATGCCAAAAAGACGCGAAATCCTCAAATATGCCGTTGGTATAATTCGCTGTGTGAATTTGACTTCTCGATAGAACATCGTGCAGGCTCGAAGTTGCAGCATGTTGATGCACTTAGCCGTGTGTCGACGGAGGAAGCAGCATCATTGGATAACCTAGATGGAAGAGCCAGTTTATTCATAATATGTACAAACGAAGATGAAGTGCTGATGTATCAATCCTAAGACAAAGAGCTGCAGAAGAAAATTCGGATACTCCGCGATAAACAGCCAGACAGGTACAATTCCTACAAAAAAGGGTTAGTAAAGGATTATTTGCTTGAAGAGGGTATACTTTATAAGAACGAGGACGGCCAAAAAAAAATTGTTATACCAAGGAACATAAGAAAAGCTATTCCAATCAGATTCCACGATCTATAAGGTCATTTTGGTCCAGACCGTACACTAGCGAAAATGAAAAAGTATTACTTCTTGCATGCTTGCACTGTATGATGACTAAAACTCAAACAGGAAAACCGGCGGGAGAACTTCATCCAATACCACCAGCGTCAAGACCGTTTGTCATGCTACATTTAGATCACTTAGGCCCGTTTATAACAAGTTCGAAGGGAAACAATTATATCCTAGTAATGATTTGTAACTTAACAAAATATGTAACACCAATGCAGAAAATGTCGTGCGAAAGATGGAAGATTTTGTCATCGAATTTGGTGCACCCGAGCGGATCATCACGGATCGAGGTTCATGCTTCACTTCCATAAAATTCGACCAGTTTTGTCAGAAGCATGGGACTCGACATACCCTAAATTCACCGAGGCATGCGCAAGCAAACGGCCAAGTAGAGAGGGTGAATCGCACTCTTATACCTACCCTTGCAGCTACTTTGGATCCGGTAAAGGAAGGAAAAGATTGGGATAAGAAACTGAAACCCTTCGCAAGAGATCTCAACAACAGTGATAACAAGACTACAGGAAGGACCCTGTTCCAGCTTCTGTATGGATATGTGCCAAGATTTGACGAAGGACCGCTTAGAATGCTCTGTTCCGGAAGAGAGTACTCGCTATCGGCGACCCGAAATTTTGCAATAGGAAGCCATTGGACGAATAATATCGGAGCAAAAAAAGTTTAAAGATCGTCTTGACCGAGGCCGGAGACTGAACGTACAATTCGACGTGGGAGATATTGTGTTCATGAAGACAACACCTCAGGCCACAGGTCAGTCAATTAAACTACATCCGAAAAATAAAGGACCTCTTGTAATCAACCGCGTTATTCCAAACGATACGTATGGAGTAGCGTGTGGATGTCAGCACCACAAGATGAGCTGTATGAGGAACCGCAATGTGATGAGGAGCTGGAGATCAATTGCCCATCAGACCATCGGAGATACAGGTCTTCGCTCTCGAGACGGTAAGAGTTTTGCATGTTATAACTGTGGTGTTGGTGGTCATCTCTCACGCAATTGTCCGGAGCCTAGGCGAGAACCAATCTTTTTTACATGTAATCAGCGCGGGCATACCTCTCGTTCATGTTCATCAAACCAGCAACAAGGATTTGTAAACCAAGTAGGGGCCTCTTTAATTGGTGTTGCGAAATATTTGAAAACAGTGTAGTGTAGAGTTGAAAGCGTTCATTGATATGGGCAGTTCCGAGTGCACAATAAAAGCTACAGTCGCTTTACTAAATGGGTTCGACATTCATAAATGCTTTATGGAGTTAAAGGCGTTTGGTCCAGCAGAATTTAAAGTAATACCACCAGGGCGGATTCAAGCCGAGCTAAGAGTCGACAATGCAGTTGCTGATACTGTGAGGTTTCGTTTGGTTCCAGATGATGTCGAGGCATGTGATGTTATTGTTGGCCGCACATACACAGAGCTGCCGTATATCAAGTACATTAAGGAAGACGATACGTAGGTGTTTACGAAGAAGGAAGGGCAGCAGCCGTTCGCGAATTTATCATTGTGTAACACAGACCCATCGTGCTGGAGGTTCAGTATCTTTTATTACAGCAGTACAAGGCGAAGAGGAAATTTTGCTTCCGATAGCTAATGTGAGCGAGAAGGATGTAACGTAGTTCACATTCTGAATCAATTTTGTGATTGCGTTGCGATCAATTCGAGTGAGATTGGATGCAATGACCAGTTTACCATGGAGATCGAGGAGTTACCAGGAAGCAGACCACCGCAGTCAAAACCTTATCCAGCGAGTGAAGCCGAAAAAGCAACAATTCGAAAAATCGTGAATGATTGGAGGGAGCTTGGAGTGGTTACGGACACGAATTCAGCGTATGCAAGTCCAGTCCTACTGTTGAGAAAAAAAAACACGAATCCAGATTGGTAGTAGACTTTCAGCGGTTAAATAACCAAACAGTCAAGATTAATTTTCCGTTGCCCAATATGGACGATCACGTAGCTCTGCTGACAGGATCTAAGTTATTTATAGTGCTCGACCTCGCTCAAGGGTACCTGCAGCTGCCGATACATTCCAAGGACCGCCATAAAACCGCTTTTATCACACCGGAGGAAACAGGTGAGTTTACCAAAATGATTTTTGGGCTCACAAATGCGCCATTTTATTAGTCAAAGTTAATGCATAGAGTTTTGGGACCGCTTCGTGACCGTATAGTTTTATATAATCTCGACGATATTTTGATACCTGGGAGGGATTGGAACGATTTAAAAGAGCGACTTGTTTTCAAAGCGCTTCAAAATGCTGGTCTCACAATAAGACTTAGCAAATGTGAATTTTTGAAAAGCCAAGTTTCATATTTAGGGTTTGAAATTTCTGACATGGGTATAGAACCGGGAAAAAGATCAGATTTTCCGCAATCACGAAATATTCACAAGATTCGGCGATTTTTGGGTTTGGTCGGCTTCTTTAGACGCTTTGTGGAAAAATTTGCCTGGCGAGCGGCACCTTTATATCATCTTCTGAAGGGTAAGGCAAAATTCGAGTGGAGTAAGATGGCAAATGAAGCGTTTGAAGGACTAAAACGTACACTGATCAGCAATCCGATTCTGAAGTTATTTGATCCAGACAAGCATACGGAGTTACACTCGGATGCCAGCAGCCAAGGGCTAGCAGCAATGTTGTTTCAGCGAGGAGAAGACAACCAAATGCATTTGGTTTATGCTATAAGTCGTCGCACAACGGAACCTGAAAGATCATACCATTCAAGCAAACTTGAACTTTTGTCTGTTGTCTGGGCATGCAATCGGCTTAGATTTTTGCTAATTAACATCAAGGTTGTCATAATAACCGATTGCCAAGCATTAATAATAATGCCAAAAAGACGCGAAATCCTCAAATATGCCGTTGGTATAATTCGCTGTGTGAATTTGACTTCTCGATAGAACATCGTGCAGGCTCGAAGTTGCAGCATGTTGATGCACTTAGCCGTGTGTCGACGGAGGAAGCAGCATCATTGGATAACCTAGATGGAAGAGCCAGTTTATTCATAATATGTACAAACGAAGATGAAGTGCTGATGTATCAATCCTAAGACAAAGAGCTGCAGAAAAAAATTCGGATACTCCGCGATAAACAGCCAGACAGGTACAATTCCTACAAAAAAGGGTTAGTAAAGGATTATTTGCTTGAAGAGGGTATACTTTATAAGAACGAGGACGGCCAAAAAAAAATTGTTATACCAAGGAACATAAGAAAAGCTATGCCAATCAGATTCCACGATCTATAAGGTCATTTTGGTCCAGACCGTACACTAGCGAAAATGAAAAAGTATTACTTCTTGCATGCTTGCACTGTATGATGACTAAAACTCAAACAGGAAAACCGGCGGGAGAACTTCATCCAATACCACCAGCGTCAAGACCGTTTGTCATGCTACATTTAGATCACTTAGGCCCGTTTATAACAAGTTCGAAGGGAAACAATTATATCCTAGTAATGATTTGTAACTTAACAAAATATGTAACACCAATGCAGAAAATGTCGTGCGAAAGATGGAAGATTTTGTCATCGAATTTGGTGCACCCGAGCGGATCATCACGGATCGAGGTTCATGCTTCACTTCCATAAAATTCGACCAGTTTTGTCAGAAGCATGGGACTCGACATACCCTAAATTCACCGAGGCATGCGCAAGCAAACGGTCAAGTAGAGAGGGTGAATCGCACTCTTATACCTACCCTTGCAGCTACTTTGGATCCGGTAAAGGAAGGAAAAGATTGGGATAAGAAACTGAAACCCTTCGCAAGAGATCTCAACAACAGTGATAACAAGACTACAGGAAGGACCCTGTTCCAGCTTCTGTATGGATATGTGCCAAGATTTGACGAAGGACCGCTTAGAATGCTCTGTTCCGGAAGAGAGTACTCGCTATCGGCGACCCGAAATTTTGCAATAGGAAGCCATTGGACGAATAATATCGGAGCAAAAAAAGTTTAAAGATCGTCTTGACCGAGGCCGGAGACTGAACGTACAATTCGACGTGGGAGATATTGTGTTCATGAAGACAACACCTCAGGCCACAGGTCAGTCAATTAAACTACATCCGAAAAATAAAGGACCTCTTGTAATCAACCGCGTTATTCCAAACGATACGTATGGAGTAGCGTGTGGAAGTCAGCACCACAAGATGAGCTGTATGAGGAACCGCAATGTGATGAGGAGCTGGAGATCAATTGCCCATCAGACCATCGGAGTCTAGACGGAAGCCTCCTACTAAGCATTCGGATTATAATTTGTATTAAAAACCATAAATTTATTAATGTTCTTTTGCCTAATTTCAGAGCATCATTCGAATTAAAGATGACTCTGATCGAACTTTTTTTTGTTATAAAGTAAATTCGAGGACGAATTAGTTGGTAGGATATCCGAATGTTAGGGAATCAAACAGAACTAAAAGGAATAACTAAAAAGAAGAGCAAGAATGAAAAAGGAGATGGAGAAAGAGTGGAACGGCATTGTATTTTTGTTTTTGTCGAGGTTTGGTCGATCGAAGTGTGCAGTATTTTTCCGATATTTTTGTGAACCACTCGTCTTGGAAATTAAAACACTGAATTATGGAAAGTAATAGTAAGAGTCGGCCTTTCATTTATTTGGTTTGCATATTTTGTTTGCTAACATACCTTAAGTAGCTTGAAACTTAAGATTATTGAAGAAGGGGAACGTAGAGTAGACAGAAGTAGCGTTAGTTTTTCAACGGACGGACAGGCATACTTAGCTGGAACAAAAGGGAAAAAAACGAAGGAAAAAAATACGAGACATAAAAGCAACGGTAAATGTTTCAATTGTACGCATGGGACATTTTGCAGCGGAGTGCAGAGAACAAAAAAGAGATGAAAAACCGTAACAATAACAATCATCGTTTTTATCCATAGCGGCACCGAACAGAAATATAGTCACACGGAATACATGGTGTATCGACAGCGGCGCGACAGCGCATATGTGTCGTGAACGTAGTTTATTTTCGTGGTTGAAAGAGCACAAAGAAGAAATACAAGTAGCTGGTGGCGAGACAGTGGTGGCATATGGTCGTGGTGAAATAAAATTTCGTTGTGACATTGAGGGATGTACTTTACGTGCCCGTCTTGCAAGGGAATTTTGTATCGGTGAGCAAAGCAGTAAGCAAGTATTATATTAGAGCTTTGTTCTAAGCTGTGTCGTACTTAGAATAATTTCCAAGGATAGTTGCATTGAAATATATTAGCTTGAAAATAACTTGTTAATAAGAAAAGGAAACACTCTGGCTCTACGTTATAAACTTGGGCTTTATTGTACTTCTCTCGAATTCTAGCTGACAAGTGACTGTATAATTTCCACCCTAGTTCCCATGAAGTCTCGCTTTCACTTACTACTGTAAAAACATAGAATTATTAATTTTACATAAGAAGGTGAATGACCGCTTAAACTTGAACTTGAATTTAACTCTTTCATATACATTAATACATTTACATTTTGCATCTGGGGAACTAGGTGTGGTTTTACATGTATTGCTCTTACTAGTGCGTTGTTGGAGCGATTAATGCCCCCTATTATGTGTTATATGTGTGAGCAGTAATGATTTTCATAATGCATCTTCTCTCCTTATCTATATGTCAGATGTGATAAATTTATAATTTTGTGGAGGGAGATAACTACTAATCTCATTGCAATTTGACCTACATGTGTCAAAGGAGAGAAGATTGTGTGGATTTTGACATTTCGTATTTTCCTCTAGGTTCGGTCGGCTTTACATTTTGTGTTCAACGTGATATTGTGTGTTGTGTGGTATTTCCCTTCGGCAAAGAAAATCGGGATCCTATTCCTCTTGGCGTGGTCTGGTCTGGTCGGGTCCATTTACATTGGGAGCAGTGTACTCCCGGCCAACGAAGCTATGGATACCTTCTGGAGGAGTTTCATAGATTGGGCGGATGATCCTCGTTGTGCGTCAATAAAAATAAAAACAAGCATTAGTAAGTTTGTTTTTTATGTACATATGTACAAATAAAATTCAGTTTTTTAATTTTAATTTTAGTTATCTTCTTTTTGGAATCCTCCTTTGGTGATAAGGGATGATAATGATTGCAATGGGGTAAGTTGATCTGCCTGAGTTTTGTGGTTAGGTTCATTTTTGTGGTATTAGTAGTTCATTATTAATTGTTTATTATTTATTGTTTATTTTACATATCAGAGTTTATTATTATTATTGTGTATTTTTTTTTTAGTTTATTTTTATTTTTTAAGAGTTTGCAAGGGTAGGGCGGTTTTTGTTTTTTTTTTTAGGGTTAAGGTACCGGCAAGGGCGATAGTTTTACTATTGGCCGCTTAAGTGTGGATGTTTGCGTTTTGATCAGTTATACAGTCCGAACCGGGATATAGTTCGATCACTCGAGCGAGTGCCCACGACGATGGCGACAAGTTATCCTCTTTAACGATGACGAGGTCTCGTATGTTCAGGTTTGGTTGCCTTTGGAGCCATTTGGATCGTTGCTGCAGGAGATGGATATAGAATATGCTCCATTGCTTCCAAAATTCTTGCATGAGGCGCTGAATGTATCTCCATTTCTCCAGGCTGCCAATATTTTTGTCGCAAAGGTTTCTTTCAGGAACAGTATGAATTGGCCCCCCTATAAGGAAGTGGCCGGGTGTTAAGACTGTCAGATCATCAGGATCTGAGGACATAGGACACAGTGGCCTAGAATTCAGGCATTCAATTTGACAAAGCAATGTTGAATACTCCTCAAAAGTTAATTTGGAGTTACCTATGGTCGTTTTGATATGGTGTTTGATAGATTTCACTCTGGCTTCCCACAGCCCCCCGAAATGTGGCGAGGAAGGGCCATGTTGTGTTTAGAGTAGCTAGTTCTTTGCCAACTTCAACAAACCTGTCGGACGAGATAAGTTTAGTCTCTCTCTGGATGTCATTGTATGCCCCTTTGAAATTTGTGCCACAATCGCTGAATATGTTAGAGCATGTGCCTCTTCTAGCGACAAATCTTCGAAAGGCGGCTATAAAGGCTGCAGCCGTCAGTCCACTCACAAGTTCTATGTGCATCGCTTTAGTTGAGAGGCAGACGAATACTGCTACATATCCTTTATCGATTTTGTTACATCGTCTTGTCCATAACTTAATTTCTATGGGCCCAGCATAATCGACACCCGTATAAGTGAATGGTCTGCAGCAGACGACTCTCTCCGCTGGGAGGCTACCCATGAGCTGTTGTTGCATCTTCGCTTTATGCCGATGACATCTAACACATTTGTGGATGGTGGACTTCACCAGTCTCTTTGTGTTCGTTATCAAATACACATTCCGTATCTCTGCCATCATCATTTGCAGACCACCATGAAATGTACGCTGATGAATGTCGCTTACGACTAATTTCGAAAAATGGTGCGAATCCTTCAATATTAAAGGATACCGTTGATTGAACAGAAGCAAAGAATTCGTTAATCGACCTCCAACTCGCAGTAATCCTTCAACGTCGATAAACGGATTGAGATTACGAATTTTGCTTCCCTTTGATACAGTGTTATTTGCTTTTAATGCCTTGATGTCTTCCACAAATAGCTCTTCCTGTACTATTTTAGTGAGCTGATCATGTGCTGACATCAGTTCATTTGCGGTGATAGAGTATGTTTCTAGTGTTTTTTTATCTTTGGGATTTTTGAGGTTGCGGAAATATCCTCGCCATACCGCTACGTTGCGAACAGGTGGAATATTGTTCAAAGAATGCTCTATTGATTATGGTACAATGGGCTACTACATATGAAAGGTGAGGCCTCATGTGTGATAGATTTTCTTGATAGAAGGTTGAATGAGGTTCATTTCGCTTGTTTATCCCTTTGGTTTCCAAATCGGTGTCAATAAGACTTACTTCTTGTAACTCTATAAGGAAAATTTTGTAAAAATTTCGGACCCTGCCACCACATCTGATTGTTGATCAGATCCTCTGGTGAAAGTCCTCGTGACTCGAGGTCTGCGTGGTTTTCTTTCGATATGACGTGTCTCCACATCATTGGACTGGTAAGGGTTTGGATCTCAGCCACTCGATTGGCCACAAAGGTTGTACGTGTTAGAGCGTTTCCCTTAATCCAAGCTAATGCAATCATAGAGTCGCACCATGCGAAGACTTCAGAATTTGTGAATTGCATTGCTCGTGATATAAGGCGCAGGAGTTTTGCTAAGAGAAGCGCTGCGCACAATTCTAAGCGTGGTAATGAAACGCACTTCGCTGGAGCCACTCTTGTTTTGGATGCTAATATGTTTATATGTTCTTTGCCATTTTGTATCACTCGAGCGTACACTACGGCTGCATATGCCTTCTCTGAGGCGTCGCTGAAGCCATGTAGTTGCACCTGAGCCGAATCTTCGTATTGTATCCATCGTGGTATTTGCATGTCTTAAAGAGAACTTAATCCATTGCGTAAATTTACCCATATGTCTTCCGTATCTTTAGATATTGGGGTGTCCCAGGCTAGCTCTTTAAGCCAAAGCTGCTGCAAGATGAGTTTCGCTTTGATGATGCAAGGGGAGATCCACCCGAGGGGGTCAAATAGACGGGCGATGTCTGCTTAGACTGATCTTTTGGTATATGCCTTCACTACGGATAAATTGATCTTAAATTTAAAGACATCTTGTGCTGGGTGCCATCGAATTCCGAGGGTCTTAATGGTAACGGTCGAATCAAAGTTAAGAAGATTAATCTCTCTTTGTTTTCAGGTATTTGCTCTAATACCTTTGAGGAATTGCTTGCCCATTTTCTTAGAGGAAATCCAGCTGACTTTAAGATGGCTAGAACGTCTCCTTGTAGTTGAATGGCTTCGGATTCACTATTTGATCCATGTATGAGGTCATCTACGTAGAATCCTCCGGTGATTGCCTTAGTGACGTGAGGA
Organism: Brachypalpus laphriformis; assembly: GCA_945910035.1. Classification (NCBI taxonomy): domain Eukaryota; kingdom Metazoa; phylum Arthropoda; class Insecta; order Diptera; family Syrphidae; genus Brachypalpus; species Brachypalpus laphriformis. The sequence continues at coordinate 114,284,039 of OX246756.1, read as the reverse complement.
TGTTATTTATTGACATCAGCCGCTAGCTGATGTAATGTTCGCACTGCCAGGTATAGCGCTGATGCAGTACCGAAGGTGACAGTTTTGAGAGCGTATGTTTTTAATGGCTCTGTATTATTTGCTCTCCACAAAATCAGCTGATATGGAGTATCTGCAGGTGCCATCCATATTTGCCGGTACATCATACTAATGTCCGCAACAAATGCGACCTTAAATTTTCTCCATTTTGCCATCAGCTCTATAATATCTGCCTGTAAGCGTGGCCCAACCATTAAGTCATCGTTTAACAACTCGCCATTTGAAGACTTGCACGACACATCGAAAACGACGCGCAGTTTTGTGGTGCTACTTGATTCTTTAAGTACAGCATGGTGCGGAAGGAAATAATGCTGTTTTGTAGCGATATCTGTGGTTACTTCTTCCATGTGACCAAGGGTAAGGTATTCTTGGATACAGGTAGTATACGATTTTGAAGTTTTTTTTATCTAATGTGAGTCTTTTCTCGATTTGAAAAAATCTGGCCATTGCCGGCTTTATAGAATTTCCAAGGTTCGGGCGACTATTATTTTTAAACGGTAGTTGAGCTTCGTACCTACCGTCATCTCTTCGTTTACAAGTATTTTGAAAGTGTTGTTCACATTTTTCTTCTTCTTGGGTTAATTTCCTAACCTCTAGATCTTCCTCTAATTCCCAAAACCTTTTCAATTGAGCGTCTAATGAGTTGAAATGGTGTTTTATTGTTAACTTACTAGACTGGCCAGCATTGTTGGTATTTCCAGTCAAAATCCATCCCAGCTCAGTACATTGTGCAACAGGGGTGCCTCTTTCGCCCTTCACAAGGCCCTGTAGGATAGATGCATATACATCGGCTCCTAAAAGAAGGTCAATCTTTTCCGGAGAACTATACGCAGGTCAAGTGAGAATGATAAACTGGTCAATGAGTAGATTGTAAACTGTACTTCATAATTTGATATGCCAGTAGAAGTCTGACCTAAACCTGTGACTTGTGCTGATGTCTTTTTTTTTAAAGAGGATGCGCCACATTTTCAGTGACAAACGTTGCTTCTAAGCCAGGGTCAGTTAATGCCCTTAGTATGTACTGGCTACCTTTGGTTGCAAAAACTTTGACCAATGCGGTCGCTAATAATACCTTGGTACGCATTTGATTAAGTAGCGAACGGTACGTTTGGTTTCGAGATCTGCATAAGTCTTCAGAAGTATCTGTCGAGTTTTGGCATTACCTCTTCGAATAAGGTGGGTGTTTATGTTACATTGTGGGTGCGGATATGATGGGTTTTGGGGTTGGGCATAGGCTTGAATACATGTCGTGTTTTGAGATGTGGACGAACTATTTAAAAATTCTTGATGTCTGTTGGGAACATAGGTGATCGCGTTTTGGTTAAGTTGATTTCCAATGACTTGATTTTGTTTCGTCGAAGTATTGTTGCCATTGGTATTATTTGTCATCTCTGTGTGGGGAACAGAGTGTTGACAATAGTGGCTTCGTACGTTTTGGTGTTGATTTTGTTGAAAACTTTGTTGAGTTTTTTGCGAATCGTAGTGTAGTAAAGTGCGATGTTTTAAATTGCATTTAAAGCATCGATTAGTGCTGCCGCAGTTAGAAACATGATGGTCGTGTCCAATGCAATTAGAGCAAATTGAATTTCGTTTGGTTGTCTCTGCCCGCGCTTTGACATCCATCTTTAAAAATTGCAGTGGCAGTGGTTCTCTCGTGTGGGTATTTGACTCCCTGATATTCTCAAGTGAGCTAAATCGGCCTTCAATAAAGGCTAAAAACGTTTTCCAATCGGGAAGGCTCTTTGAAGTACCTAGCTTTGCCTCCCAATAACTTTGCATCGTAAATGGTAGTTTCTGATATGTTATGTATATCAGTATTGCATCCCATGCATCTACGTTTATCTTCAGATTGGACAGAGCATGGATGCACTCAGTGCTGGTGTCGTGTAACGATTTTAAGGATTCGGCTGACTCATGGGTGATCTTTTGCTGTTCTAACAGAATCCTTAATTGTGTATTCACTAATTTTCTTTTGTTTTCGAACCTATCAGTTATAATTTCCAAAGCCGAGGCATAGCTTTTCCCATCTATTGGGAGATGTTGTATGAGACGAGCAGCACCTCCACACAAAGACGTTTTTAGGAACTGTAGTTTCTGAATTTCGGATAGATCAGCATTTTGATCTATTAAGCTTACGAAAGGTTGTGGAATTCACTCCACTCTTCCAATTTTCCGTAAAATGGCTTTATATGAATACGCGGAAGACGAATATCGGATACCGCTGTTTTTGTGACGTTAAGTCGCGAGATATCGAGATTAGTATTGTTCTCTTGCGAAAAATTGTTTATGTCATCATTTATCATACCACTAAATTGAAACAAAATTCTTTTAATTTTGACATATATTTCATCTGCGAGGTATTTGTCTTTTTGCGGATCGGCCCCATTCCGAATAATTGCGTTATGTAGACCTTTCGCAGATTTAAACAATTCATCCACGTCCGTTAAATACGCGTTCACATAACCCCTTGATTTACGCGATTCAGTTTGCTTTTGATATTCCGAGAAATCAGTGGACATTTCTTCGAGAATGGATTCTTGGCTTTCGATAGCTTTCGATAGTTTAGACATGATAAAACATATTGTTACTTTTTCACTAACACTTGATTTATTTGCATTTTATATGATTAGGTTTAAGATTTTTAAATTGCAGTAGGTTTTAAATAAGGCACTTATAAATTTGTTAAATTTATTTAATTTTTTTTTTATAAAACAAGGAAGAAAGTGATGAATTCCTACCTTAGAATTGAACTATGTTCTGCAGATTTTCCTTTTGTCCTTTTTGGCAAACTTGTTGTGTGCGCGTTCGATCTACTGTTGGTGGTTGATGTCCGTTTGTTGACCGTTGATGACCGTTGATGTTCGTTTGTTGACCGCTGATGCTCGTTCCTGACCATTGATGCCCGTTAATGACCGTTGCTGACCGAAGATTACCGTTGCTGACCGTTGCTGACCGATGATGACCGCTGCTGACTGATGATGTCCGTTGTTGTAGACTGCTGAATCTCAAAAAAACAGGTGCAGGAACTTGAAGGCGTTTAATTTTAACATTTAACGTTGTTGTAAAGGTTGATTGTTGAGTAACTGGGCTCAGAACTGTTTCTGGATAGTTGTCCAACAAAACTAGACTGTTGACCGTTGAGTTGAACGGCTTGTACAACTGTCTGGATAGTTGTCCAGAAAAAAACTTTACTAAATGTCATGGTTTATTCAAGGAATCGAAGGACCATGTTCTAAGCTGTGTCGTACTTAGAATAATTTCCAAGGATAGTTGCATTGAAATATATTAGCTTGAAAATAACTTGTTAATAAGAAAAGGAAACACTCTGGCTCTACGTTATAAACTTGGGCTTTATTGTACTTCTCTCGAATTCTAGCTGACAAGTGACTGTATAATTTCCACCCTAGTTCCCATGAAGTCTCGCTTTCACTTACTACTGTAAAAACATAGAATTATTAATTTTACATAAGAAGGTGAATGACCGCTTAAACTTGAACTTGAATTTAACTCTTTCATATACATTAATACATTTACATTTTGCATCTGGGGAACTAGGTGTGGTTTTACATGTATTGCTCTTACTAGTGCGTTGTTGGAGCGATTAATGCCCCCTATTATGTGTTATATGTGTGAGCAGTAATGATTTTCATAATGCATCTTCTCTCCTTATCTATATGTCAGATGTGATAAATTTATAATTTTGTGGAGGGAGATAACTACTAATCTCATTGCAATTTGACCTACATGTGTCAAAGGAGAGAAGATTGTGTGGATTTTGACATTTCGTATTTTCCTCTAGGTTCGGTCGGCTTTACATTTTGTGTTCAACGTGATATTGTGTGTTGTGTGGTATTTCCCTTCGGCAAAGAAAATCGGGATCCTATTCCTCTTGGCGTGGTCTGGTCTGGTCGGGTCCATTTACATTGGGAGCAGTGTACTCCCGGCCAACGAAGCTATGGATACCTTCTGGAGGAGTTTCATAGATTGGGCGGATGATCCTCGTTGTGCGTCAATAAAAATAAAAACAAGCATTAGTAAGTTTGTTTTTTATGTACATATGTACAAATAAAATTCAGTTTTTTAATTTTAATTTTAGTTATCTTCTTTTTGGAATCCTCCTTTGGTGATAAGGGATGATAATGATTGCAATGGGGTAAGTTGATCTGCCTGAGTTTTGTGGTTAGGTTCATTTTTGTGGTATTAGTAGTTCATTATTAATTGTTTATTATTTATTGTTTATTTTACATATCAGAGTTTATTATTATTATTGTGTATTTTTTTTTTAGTTTATTTTTATTTTTTAAGAGTTTGCAAGGGTAGGGCGGTTTTTGTTTTTTTTTTTAGGGTTAAGGTACCGGCAAGGGCGATAGTTTTACTATTGGCCGCTTAAGTGTGGATGTTTGCGTTTTGATCAGTTATACAGTCCGAACCGGGATATAGTTCGATCACTCGAGCGAGTGCCCACGACGATGGCGACAAGTTATCCTCTTTAACGATGACGAGGTCTCGTATGTTCAGGTTTGGTTGCCTTTGGAGCCATTTGGATCGTTGCTGCAGGAGATGGATATAGAATATGCTCCATTGCTTCCAAAATTCTTGCATGAGGCGCTGAATGTATCTCCATTTCTCCAGGCTGCCAATATTTTTGTCGCAAAGGTTTCTTTCAGGAACAGTATGAATTGGCCCCCCTATAAGGAAGTGGCCGGGTGTTAAGACTGTCAGATCATCAGGATCTGAGGACATAGGACACAGTGGCCTAGAATTCAGGCATTCAATTTGACAAAGCAATGTTGAATACTCCTCAAAAGTTAATTTGGAGTTACCTATGGTCGTTTTGATATGGTGTTTGATAGATTTCACTCTGGCTTCCCACAGCCCCCCGAAATGTGGCGAGGAAGGGCCATGTTGTGTTTAGAGTAGCTAGTTCTTTGCCAACTTCAACAAACCTGTCGGACGAGATAAGTTTAGTCTCTCTCTGGATGTCATTGTATGCCCCTTTGAAATTTGTGCCACAATCGCTGAATATGTTAGAGCATGTGCCTCTTCTAGCGACAAATCTTCGAAAGGCGGCTATAAAGGCTGCAGCCGTCAGTCCACTCACAAGTTCTATGTGCATCGCTTTAGTTGAGAGGCAGACGAATACTGCTACATATCCTTTATCGATTTTGTTACATCGTCTTGTCCATAACTTAATTTCTATGGGCCCAGCATAATCGACACCCGTATAAGTGAATGGTCTGCAGCAGACGACTCTCTCCGCTGGGAGGCTACCCATGAGCTGTTGTTGCATCTTCGCTTTATGCCGATGACATCTAACACATTTGTGGATGGTGGACTTCACCAGTCTCTTTGTGTTCGTTATCAAATACACATTCCGTATCTCTGCCATCATCATTTGCAGACCACCATGAAATGTACGCTGATGAATGTCGCTTACGACTAATTTCGAAAAATGGTGCGAATCCTTCAATATTAAAGGATACCGTTGATTGAACAGAAGCAAAGAATTCGTTAATCGACCTCCAACTCGCAGTAATCCTTCAACGTCGATAAACGGATTGAGATTACGAATTTTGCTTCCCTTTGATACAGTGTTATTTGCTTTTAATGCCTTGATGTCTTCCACAAATAGCTCTTCCTGTACTATTTTAGTGAGCTGATCATGTGCTGACATCAGTTCATTTGCGGTGATAGAGTATGTTTCTAGTGTTTTTTTATCTTTGGGATTTTTGAGGTTGCGGAAATATCCTCGCCATACCGCTACGTTGCGAACAGGTGGAATATTGTTCAAAGAATGCTCTATTGATTATGGTACAATGGGCTACTACATATGAAAGGTGAGGCCTCATGTGTGATAGATTTTCTTGATAGAAGGTTGAATGAGGTTCATTTCGCTTGTTTATCCCTTTGGTTTCCAAATCGGTGTCAATAAGACTTACTTCTTGTAACTCTATAAGGAAAATTTTGTAAAAATTTCGGACCATGCCACCACATCTGATTGTTGATCAGATCCTCTGGTGAAAGTCCTCGTGACTCGAGGTCTGCGTGGTTTTCTTTCGATATGACGTGTCTCCACATCATTGGACTGGTAAGGGTTTGGATCTCAGCCACTCGATTGGCCACAAAGGTTGTACGTGTTAGAGCGTTTCCCTTAATCCAAGCTAATGCAATCATAGAGTCGCACCATGCGAAGACTTCAGAATTTGTGAATTGCATTGCTCGTGATATAAGGCGCAGGAGTTTTGCTAAGAGAAGCGCTGCGCACAATTCTAAGCGTGGTAATGAAACGCACTTCGCTGGAGCCACTCTTGTTTTGGATGCTAATATGTTTATATGTTCTTTGCCATTTTGTATCACTCGAGCGTACACTACGGCTGCATATGCCTTCTCTGAGGCGTCGCTGAAGCCATGTAGTTGCACCTGAGCCGAATCTTCGTATTGTATCCATCGTGGTATTTGCATGTCTTAAAGAGAACTTAATCCATTGCGTAAATTTACCCATATGTCTTCCGTATCTTTAGATATTGGGGTGTCCCAGGCTAGCTCTTTAAGCCAAAGCTGCTGCAAGATGAGTTTCGCTTTGATGATGCAAGGGGAGATTCACCCGAGGGGGTCAAATAGACGGGCGATGTCTGCTTAGACTGATCTTTTGGTATATGCCTTCACTACGGGTAAATTGATCTTAAATTTAAAGACATCTTGTGCTGGGTGCCATCGAATTCCGAGGGTCTTAATGGTAACGGTCGAATCAAAGTTAAGAAGATTAATCTCTCTTTGTTTTCAGATATTTGCTCTAATACCTTTGAGGAATTGCTTGCCCATTTTCTTAGAGGAAATCCAGCTGACTTTAAGATGGCTAGAACGTCTCCTTGTAGTTGAATGGCTTCGGATTCACTATTTGATCCATGTATGAGGTCATCTACGTAGAATCCTCCGGTGATTGCCTTAGTGACGTGAGGATGTTATTTATTGACATCAGCCGCTAGCTGATGTAATGTTCGCACTGCCAGGTATAGCGCTGATGCAGTACCGAAGGTGACAGTTTTGAGAGCGTATGTTTTTAATGGCTCTGTATTATTTGCTCTCCACAAAATCAGCTGATATGGAGTATCTGCAGGTGCCATCCATATTTGCCGGTACATCATACTAATGTCCGCAACAAATGCGACCTTAAATTTTCTCCATTTTGCCATCAGCTCTATAATATCTGCCTGTAAGCGTGGCCCAACCATTAAGTCATCGTTTAACAACTCGCCATTTGAAGACTTGCACGACACATCGAAAACGACGCGCAGTTTTGTGGTGCTACTTGATTCTTTAAGTACAGCATGGTGCGGAAGGAAATAATGCTGTTTTGTAGCGATATCTGTGGTTACTTCTTCCATGTGACCAAGGGTAAGGTATTCTTGGATACAGGTAGTATACGATTTTGAAGTTTTTTTATCTAATGTGAGTCTTTTCTCGATTTGAAAAAATCTGGCCATTGCCGGCCTTATAGAATTTCCAAGGTTCGGGCGACTATTATTTTTAAACGGTAGTTGAGCTTCGTACCTACCGTCATCTCTTCGTTTACAAGTATTTTGAAAGTGTTGTTCACATTTTTCTTCTTCTTGGGTTAATTTCCTAACCTCTAGATCTTCCTCTAATTCCCAAAACCTTTTCAATTGAGCGTCTAATGAGTTGAAATGGTGTTTTATTGTTAACTTACTAGACTGGCCAGCATTGTTGGTATTTCCAGTCAAAATCCATCCCAGCTCAGTACATTGTGCAACAGGGGTCCCTCTTTCGCCCTTCACAAGGCCCTGTAGGATAGATGCATATACATCGGCTCCTAAAAGAAGGTCAATCTTTTCCGGAGAACTATACGCAGGTCAAGTGAGAATGATAAACTGGTCAATGAGTAGATTGTAAACTGTACTTCATAATTTGATATGCCAGTAGAAGTCTGACCTAAACCTGTGACTTGTGCTGATGTCTTTTTTTTTTAAAGAGGATGCGCCACATTTTCAGTGACAAACGTTGCTTCTAAGCCAGGGTCAGTTAATGCCCTTAGTATGTACTGGCTACCTTTGGTTGCAAAAACTTTGACCAATGCGGTCGCTAATAATACCTTGGTACGCATTTGATTAAGTAGCGAACGGTACGTTTGGTTTCGAGATCTGCATAAGTCTTCAGAAGTATCTGTCGAGTTTTGGCATTACCTCTTCGAATAAGGTGGGTGTTTATGTTACATTGTGGGTGCGGATATGATGGGTTTTGGGGTTGGGCATAGGCTTGAATACATGTCGTGTTTTGAGATGTGGACGAACTATTTAAAAATTCTTGATGTCTGTTGGGAACATAGGTGATCGCGTTTTGGTTAAGTTGATTTCCAATGACTTGATTTTGTTTCGTCGAAGTATTGTTGCCATTGGTATTATTTGTCATCTCTGTGTGGGGAACAGAGTGTTGACAATAGTGGCTTCGTACGTTTTGGTGTTGATTTTGTTGAAAACTTTGTTGAGTTTTTTGCGAATCGTAGTGTAGTAAAGTGCGATGTTTTAAATTGCATTTAAAGCATCGATTAGTGCTGCCGCAGTTAGAAACATGATGGTCGTGTCCAATGCAATTAGAGCAAATTGAATTTCGTTTGGTTGTCTCTGCCCGCGCTTTGACATCCATCTTTAAAAATTGCAGTGGCAGTGGTTCTCTCGTGTGGGTATTTGACTCCCTGATATTCTCAAGTGAGCTAAATCGGCCTTCAATAAAGGCTAAAAACGTTTTCCAATCGGGAAGGCTCTTTGAAGTACCTAGCTTTGCCTCCCAATAACTTTGCATCGTAAATGGTAGTTTCTGATATGTTATGTATATCAGTATTGCATCCCATGCATCTACGTTTATCTTCAGATTGGACAGAGCATGGATGCACTCAGTGCTGGTGTCGTGTAACGATTTTAAGGATTCGGCTGACTCATGGGTGATCTTTTGCTGTTCTAACAGAATCCTTAATTGTGTATTCACTAATTTTCTTTTGTTTTCGAACCTATCAGTTATAATTTCCAAAGCCGAGGCATAGCTTTTCCCATCTATTGGGAGATGTTGTATGAGACGAGCAGCACCTCCACACAAAGACGTTTTTAGGAACTGTAGTTTCTGAATTTCGGATAGATCAGCATTTTGATCTATTAAGCTTACGAAAGGTTGTGGAATTCACTCCACTCTTCCAATTTTCCGTAAAATGGCTTTATATGAATACGCGGAAGACGAATATCGGATACCGCTGTTTTTGTGACGTTAAGTCGCGAGATATCGAGATTAGTATTGTTCTCTTGCGAAAAATTGTTTATGTCATCATTTATCATACCACTAAATTGAAACAAAATTCTTTTAATTTTGACATATATTTCATCTGCGAGGTATTTGTCTTTTTGCGGATCGGCCCCATTCCGAATAATTGCGTTATGTAGACCTTTCGCAGATTTAAACAATTCATCCACGTCCGTTAAATACGCGTTCACATAACCCCTTGATTTACGCGATTCAGTTTGCTTTTGATATTCCGAGAAATCAGTGGACATTTCTTCGAGAATGGATTCTTGGCTTTCGATAGCTTTCGATAGTTTAGACATGATAAAACATATTGTTACTTTTTCACTAACACTTGATTTATTTGCATTTTATATGATTAGGTTTAAGATTTTTAAATTGCAGTAGGTTTTAAATAAGGCACTTATAAATTTGTTAAATTTATTTAATTTTTTTTTTATAAAACAAGGAAGAAAGTGATGAATTCCTACCTTAGAATTGAACTATGTTCTGCAGATTTTCCTTTTGTCCTTTTTGGCAAACTTGTTGTGTGCGCGTTCGATCTACTGTTGGTGGTTGATGTCCGTTTGTTGACCGTCGATGACCGTTGATGTTCGTTTGTTGACCGCTGATGCTCGTTCCTGACCATTGATGCCCGTTAATGACCGTTGCTGACCGAAGATTACCGTTGCTGACCGAAGATTACCGTTGCTGACCGTTGCTGACCGATGATGACCGCTGCTGACTGATGATGTCCGTTGTTGTAGACTGCTGAATCTCAAAAAAACAGGTGCAGGAACTTGAAGGCGTTTAATTTTAACATTTAACGTTGTTGTAAAGGTTGATTGTTGAGTAACTGGGCTCAGAACTGTTTCTGGATAGTTGTCCAACAAAACTAGACTGTTGACCGTTGAGTTGAACGCCTTGTACAACTGTCTGGATAGTTGTCCAGAAAAAAACTTTACTAAATGTCATGGTTTATTCAAGGAATCGAAGGACCATGTTCTAAGCTGTGTCGTACTTAGAATAATTTTCCAAGGATAGTTGCTTTGAAATATATTAGCTTGAAAATAACTTGTTAATAAAAAAGGAAACACTCTGGCTCTACGTTATAAACTTGGGCTTTATTGTACTTCTCTCGAATTCTAGCTGAAAAGCGACTGTATAATTTCTGCCCCTAGTTCCCATGCACTTACTATTGTAAAAACATAGAATTATTAATTTTACATAAGAAGGTGAATGACCGCTTGAACTGGAACTTGAATTTAACTCTTTTTTTTATACTTTAATACATTTACATTTTGCATCTGGGGAACTAGGTGTGGTTTTACATGTATTGCTCTTATAAGTGTGTTGTTGGAGCGATTAATGCCCCCTATTATGTGTTATATGTGTGAGCAGTAATGATTTTCATAATGCATCTTCTCTCCTTATCTATATGTCAGATGTGATAAATTTATAATTTTGTGGAGGGAGATAACTACTGATCTCATTGCAATTTGACCTACATATGTCAAAGGAGAGAAGATGCATTGTGAGGATTTTGACATTTCGTATTTTCCTCTAGGTTCGGTCGGCTTTACATTTTGTGTTCAACGTGATATTAGCCGCGTTTTGTTTTCCCCTTGAACTGAACTAGTTCATCTCAAAATAAAAAAACGCTCCTGGTTCACCTAGAAATTTCATTTTGACAAGTTGGTAGCAGCAGCTACACACTGACGTTTAATATGGATTGAAAATGGCGGAAAAATGGCAATCGAAGTGAGAACAGTGCTTAATATTTTTATATTTGTTTAATCATCAATTGTTTTTAGATACTTATGTTAGAAAGTGAGGATGCAACAATTAACTATGACTCCTGCCATTCAGCAGAGCTGACAAGCTTTACATATAATTTTTTTTTGTGAAAAGCCATCTAGTGGTGAGGTATGGGATAGAAATTCTGGTTCACGAAAATTGAACCAGCTCAAGTGCTGGTTCAATTGTTGTTTTTGCATCCTGTGTAAAAATATGAACTGAACCAGTTCACGGGGAAAACAAAACGCGGCTATTGTGTGTTGTGTGGTATTTTTCGTGTTTCGGTGTTTTGTGTTGGGAACCAACAAGCTTATTCACACGGATTTGTGTGGTCCTATGAATGTGTATTCAAATTGTAGCTCTAGATACTTCGTCACATTTGTTGACGATAACTCGAGGTATATTTTCGTATATTTTGCAAAAAACAAAGTTGAAATCTTTGGAATCTTTAAACGTTTTAAAGCAGAAGTAGAGCGTCAAACCGGTGAAATAATTAAGGCAGTCAGAAGCGATAATGGTACCGAGTATGTCAACAAGGCGTTTAGTAGTTATTTGGCCGAGCATGGTATTAAAAGACAGTTGACTGTGCCATATACACCACAGCAGATTGTGTCAATAGGACATTGGTCGAGATGGCCAGGAGTATGCTGTTGCATGCGGGTTTAGAAGAAAAATGTTGGGCTAAAGCCATAAGCACAGCTGTCTACTGAAGGATCCGCTCGCCAACCAAAGGTTTAGCTGATAAGACTCCATTCGAGATGTGGACAGGGAGTAAGACAAGTTTTTTTTTTTTTTTTCGAGGGTAGGTGAAAATCTTCAACAAGACACTATGAGGATCGACAGCGCGTGCTCATAGTAGTGTGGTATTCTTTCATCCGTTCACTCATTTTCAATGGCCCGCTAATCCTGCATGAGGGTCGCGGGGGTAGGATGCTCAGGTGGACTCTCCATCCTTCTCGATCCTCCGCCATTGACTCCAATTCATCAGGGGGAATCCCTAAGCGGCTCCAGGAGAGATGTCGGACTTGATCCAACCATCTATTTCTAGGCCTTCCGCGAAGTCGCCTACCTGATGGCACGGCAACCATGGCGCGTCTTGAAAGCCGGTCTGGGGGCATACGCACTACGTGACCAAACCATCGAAGCATAGATCGTTCCGTTCGGAGAAGTAGCTGCTCAACGTTGAGCGCCTCGCGTACTCTGGTGTTGCGCACTCCATCCCTACGAGTTATTCCAACAACACCGCGAAGGGACCTCATTTCGGCAGCTTGTATCCGCGATCTTATTCCTTCGGTCACTACCCAAATTTCATGACCATAGGTGAGAGTTGGAACATACACCGAGTTTAAAACCGATAGCAAAATTGATCCAGCCTGACCAATTCTACAGGATAACTCGGCATTGCTCCTCCCATCACTCGTGAATAGAACCCCGAGGTACTTAAACTTCTCCACCTGCTTCAGTGGGACTCCACTAACATGCAGAGTGCACTGAATGGGTTTTTTGGAAACGACCATTACTTCCGATTTGTTCACGTTGATCTTTATTCCAGCCTCATCACAAACGGCTACAAACCTTTCGAGTGCGCGCTGAAGTTCGGTTTGAGAGGACCCAAGGATGACCAAATCATCCGCAAAGAGCAGATGACTAATCCTTAGGTCTCCCACTTTGAAACATTCCCCGCCACGGCTGCGCTGCAACATCCAATCCATATATGCAATGAAGAGGAGAGGTGACAAAACGCACCCCTGGCGGAGTCCAACGCCCACAGTGAAAGGTATTGATTTAACACCGTTTATCCGAACACAGGTTCTACAGTTTGTATATAAAGACTGAATCGCCCTTAACAGGGAACCAGCAATTCCATACTCCTGCAGAACACTCCAGAGTTTGCCTCGAGGAACCCTATCATATGCTTTTTATTAATCCACAAAACAAGTGTAGACAGGTTTGGCATATTCCCAGGCCTTCTCAAGAACCATTCTGAGAGTGAACAACTGGTCGGTTGTGCTTCTACCGGGACGAAAACCGCACTGTTCATCCCCCAAACTGTTCAAAACAGACTTGTTTTCACTTTTACTACAACTAAGTATTCGACTTATCAAGTAGTTTTAATTTCACGTAATAAGGACGTTTTGTAGGGACCTTCCCTGCCAGCTCCGCAGTTTAGACGCGGTTACTTATCGTGCTAAGTCTAAAGGTTTGGTTCTTTGTAGACGGCGCAGTAAATTTCTTACTTCCAAAACTTGGAGGACTGTAATATTTACGTCACTTTCTAGTCGACTTTTATGCTTTCTCGCGAAGGTTTGAACTTCGTCTTCTATAGTTTTAATGCCAAGATCTCTATGGATATCGCTATTTCTGATATACCATGGCGCATTAACAATACCTCTTAGCACTTTGTTTTCAAAAGTTTGTAAAATTTTAATATTAGTTATTTTGGTACAACCCCAGAGTTGTATACCATATGTCCATACGGGCTTTAGCACTTGCTTATATAAAAGCAGTTTGTTCTCTATATTAAGCTTGGAATATTTTCCAAGTAACCAATACATTTCTCTATATTTATTATCTAGTTCTTTGAGTTTTTTCTCTACGTACGTTTTCCATTTCAGCTTTGCATCAAGTGTCATTCCAAGATACTTAGCCTCGTTTGCAAACGGAATTTGAACCGAGCTTGAAAAGATCGGCAAATTATTTATTTTCTTATAAGTAAAATTTACATGAACAGATTTGGTCTCGTTAAGTGCGATTCGCCAAACCTTTGTCCATTCATTTACTCTATCCAAAGCTTCTTGCAGTTTTTCTGTAGTATCTTCGACCGTTTTACCTACTGTCAAAATAGCAGTGTCGTCGACAAATGTAGCTAGCTCAGTGCCTTCTACTGGACCAAGAACGCTTCCTTGCGGCACCCCAGCCATTATTTCCTTAAAATTTGAATATTCGTTTCCACATTTGACGCGGAATAGTCTATTCGTAAGGTAGTTCTTCAAAATATTATATAGGTGCTCTGGCAGAATTTGTCGTAATTTAATCTTTAAGCCTTCGTGCCAGACCTTGTCAAAGGCTTGAGAGACGTCAAAGAATACGCTTGATTAAATCTTTTTTTCTTCAAGTGACTTTTCGATTACATGTGTTATTCGATGTACTTGTTCAACTGTAGATTGCTTACTTCTGAATCCGAATTGGTGATCCGGGATGAGATGCCCTTCTTCTATTACCGGCTGTATTCGCCTAACCAATATTCTCTCGAACACTTTGGATATAATTGGAAGAAGCGAAATCGGTCTATAAGAGGTTTTTTCATTCGGCGGTTTTCCAGGCTTAAGGACCATTATAACTTCGGCGACTTTCCATTGACTGGGAACATATTCTAGTCTAACCGCGGCGTTTATAATGAACAGAAGCTCAATTAGAGCTTTTCTTGGTAGTGCTTTAAGAACCTCTCCCGTAATTAGGTCGTATCCAGGAGCCTTCTAAGGTCTAAGTTTCTTTATTTCTTCCTTAAGTTCGGTAAGTGTTGCATTTCTTATTACGCTATTGGCTATATAAGAAGTATTTATAGTTTCAATAAGAGCTTGTCCATCAAACGGTTGAAAAACAAGTATTATTTTTTCATAAATAATGTCTTATTTTATTATTATATAATACAATATAATTAATATAATATATATAATATATATGTAGGATTTAGGAAAAGAGCAAGAACTCAGAGACCTCTTTTGTATAATAAGTTTATTAAGAAGGATAAATATATAATAATAGAAATAGTAAATCGACCATCTGTCTCTTATGGCAGCTCGCTGAAAACTGCCTCCTCTTTTGTCATACTCCTACATATATAATAATATAATATAATTTATAGTTGGAATATTTTACAAAATTATATCCATACGTCTTGGTACTTTAGCCATCATATCTGTAACCTCTTCGTATTTCACGTCAATATCTCTATATATGCTAAGCAACATCAAGCCATTTAATCGCTCCTCACTAATCTTGCTACGCAGATAAGTTTTCAATCTGCGAAGACAAGAAAAAGACCGTTTACTTGGTGCCACAGACACGGGAAGTGCTGCACCGATCTGCATAAAGCGATGTATTGTTTGGTGCAACGTTGAATCGCAACAATTGAGAGCATCTATAAAATTTGTTGGCCGTTTATCAATCGGAATATTTAAGCAAAGTCTGCAACCATAGTATATTTAATACCAAGAAAATGAAAGAAAGATATTTTTGCCTGCGCCACATCGTCATTTCGCTCATTTACTTGAAGACTGTCATAACTCAAAATAAGCGATTTTGCAGAAAATGCGTTTAAAATTTTCAATTGACTACCACCTTGCAGGAAAAAAGAAGACATCTTTTAATTCTAACGCGGAGAGTATACAAGATATTAATATGAAATTTTTACACAATATGAAGCATGATAAAACGAACAATTCTGCATCATTAACGCAAAAACAGCGTTTTTTTGAGTTATGACAGTGTTCAAGTAAATGAGCGATTTCACCTACAATATCATCAGTACATTTTTGATGTCATTTGGCCATTCTTTTGAAAATACGTTGATAGTGCTACGTATTTCTTCTGTTTCCAGCTTAGAACACTTTTCCGGTAGAATGTTTTGAATTTAAAAAGAGTTCTCGTTGGCCAAGAAATCCGCAACAGACGTGGACCTGACGTCGGACAAGAACGAGATCACCATCTTATGGTAGCTTATTTACGCCTTCGTACTGCATCCGTCAACAGCAACCGCTCAAACCTACTTAACATCACCAGGTTTAATATCGACAAGCTCAAAGTTCCCCAAGTGCGCCAACAGTTCGGGGACCATCTTGCCTTAGAAGCAAAAGCAAAAAGCAGCATATTGCAAGAAAACATGGATGACCACTGGAGTGCTGTGAAAAATGCTTTTCCGACTGGGGCACGCACGTATGTCGGTAAAAAGGAGAACCGAGATGCTATCTGGTTGGCCTTGCGCAGGAGAGGCATTCCAGAAAAACTTATAGCTATTATCAAGGCTACATACAAGGGCGGCAAGTGTCACGTCGTGCACAATGGTAAGGTGTCGGAGGATTTTGAAGTCCAAAGTGGAGATCGTCAAGGGTGCATACTCTCCCCACTATTGTTCTTGGTGGTTATCAGCGATGTACTCCGTGCAGCATTGATGGAAGCTTATTATGGAATTCGTTGGACGATGACATCTTACTTTAAACACCTAGATTACGCTGACGATGTTTGTCTACTTTCACATCGGATAATGGATCTTCATTTGATGGCCCAAAATCTAGAAGCTGAGGCAAACAAAGTGGAGCTAAAAACAAACACAGCCAAAACAAAAGCCAGGAGCACTTCTAATACCCGCGCTCAACTTAACATTGCCGGAAAGCAAGTCGAGAAAGTTGATAATTTTCTATATTTAGGAAGTGTTGTTTCGGCTAATCGCGGTGGCACCGAACTGGATGTGTGCATCAGAATCGGGAAAGCTAAAGCTGCGTTCGGAATGCTGTCCAAAATCTGGAGAAGCAATGTTATCAGCTTAAGAACCAAGCTACGACTGTTCCGCTCCAACGTAGAATCAGTGCTGCTTTATGGGTGCAGTACCTGGAAGGTGGACACTATTAACACACGCAAGCTGCAAGTCTTCGTAAGCAAATGCTTGAGAATCATCTTGAGGATTTTTTGGCGGAACCGCATCTCCAACAAACAACTTTATCTGAGAACGGGCCAAGAACCTATAAGCATTACTATACGAAGAAGAAAGTGGCAATGGTTTGGACACACCCTACGGCGCGAAGACAACTCCATTGCGAAAAACGTCATGCAGTGGAATCCGCTCACCCAGGCGGGCAGAATAGCAGGACGCCCTAGACAAACGTGGTGCAAACAGTTGAGGAGGAATCGAGCTCCTTAGGAGTGAGTTGGAGGTAGCTCAAACGCGTTGCAGAACTCCGAACACGATGGCGCGCAGGCGTGGTTGGCACCCTATGCTCCCCGAGGGGTTAAAGGATATAAGTAAAGTAATTAAGTAAGAAATCTAGTCCTTAGTTACATCGTCGGTCCAAAAAAGGAACAAAGATGGACCGACGGAAATATTCTTCAGGACCTCCTTCATAGTTGTCACGGTTCTTTTGTTTTACAACTTGCCGCGGGACTACTAATTGAATATCAATTTTCTATGTCATTTCTTTAGCTCCAGCAAATGTGTGACTGAATCTAACTTTGGAGTTTTGACGCATTTCATTTACTTCCTCATGTAAATGGTTTGCATATTCCATACAGCAGCTGAGGTCACGTTCTTTTTTTTGTAAAAGTTGACTTACATTTTTCATTAGGCTGACATTTGGCTTAATCACTGTTAAGGTTATTATAAATTGGGAAGTTTGTATAGCAGCAAGTAGAACACGAGGTTTGACTCCTTCGGTTTTCATATTTTGTACCCCCTTAGGGTAGGGGTTAGAATATACCCGAGGTAGGCATGCCTGTCGTAAGAGGCGACTAAAATCCACCCTCCGTATACCGAGTATGGCGTATACAAAGTATGCAATGAATAAAACAAAAGATATAAATACCCCAGGTGGCAGTCCAGGTACACTGGAAAATCCACCCTCTTCGGAGGTCGGTTCTACGGATTCTAGGGAGAGCCATTTATTGCGTTCATCTCACCCTTTTAAAAAATGTACCAGGGTAGTTAGATCTCCACCATCAAGATCTACCATAAAAACGTGCGGAATTAGAAGTCCGGCGACATCGATAGTGTCGGCGCACGAACAACGGACTTCAACGAAAATTCAAAGCCTTACGGACGAAAATATGGAACTCCGGACCAGGCTAAGTAAAATGGAACTTCACTGCGAAGAACTAAGACAAGAATTAAATGTACTTAAAGCAGAAAATAAAGCATTTAAGGATATAAAGAAACCTCGTAATGAGTCTGCTGCGAGTTCAAACGTCCCCGATAACACTGATTATCAAACGGATGAAGAAGAATTAGCTCGGGAAACTAACTGGATCCTAAAAAAACAACCAGTTAAGAAACGAAAAGCTGGTTCTTCATCCGAAATGGTAACGAGGCAAGAAAACACGCAAAATGAGCGAAAAGATATCGAACAGCGTGACAAAATAAACACATGTGTCGAAGAAAATCCACGAACTAAGGTACGATCACCGCCGCCAATAAACGTAATCGGAATTGCAGATTATAATAAACTGCATTCTATTCTTAAACCTCTGTTGCTATCCGATTTTGAAGTAACATCGCTCAAGAACAACAAATGGAAAGTAAACGTAAAGGACTCAGACAGTTACCGCTTGGTATCTAATAAACTGAATACTGAACAAATTTAGTGGTATACTTACGAAAATAAATCTGAAGACCGATACAAGTCGTAGCTAGAGGACTTCATGCCTCATGCTTAAAGGAAGATGTTGTTCACGATTTGAAAACCAAAAACTTTAAAATCGTCGATGCGGTAAATTTAATTAAACGGGAAAAACAAAAATTGGAAGGCGAGGAAACGACGGTAAAGCGCGGGCTTCCTCTTTTTATGCTAACTTTTGATAAAGCTGAGAGTTTGGATAAGATTTACGAAATAAGAACAATTCTGAATGTCGTAGTCAAAATCGAACCCATGCACAAGAATACAAGATTGATACCTCAGTGCAAACAATGCCAAGGATTCAATCATACGCAAACGTATTGTCGAAAAGAACCACGATGTGTGAAATGCGCCGGAAATCACCTCTCCCAAGTTTGTGGAGTAAACAAACAAACCTCTGCAACATGTGTTAATTGTAAGGTAAAGCACCCGGCAAATTATAGAGGCTGTGAAGTAGCTAAGGAGTTGCAAAAACAGAGAGATGCGTTCCTTAAGCCACTAAATATAAAATCAAAATTGCAAACTAAACCAAAGCGTTAGATCGCGCCGGAGAAAGTAGGCAAACTAAAACTACCGGGTTCAGAGCACAAAAAGGTGAGGGAAAGATTGACAACAGAAAAGCCCTCGACCTCTGTTCTTAAAAGAAACGGTACTGAAAAGCTAAGATTAGAAAAGCCACCGGGTAATGATCCTCGGACAGCAGCAATGCAGTCTTATGCTCAGGCCGTGGCTTCCGAAAAACCAAAAAACCTTGAAATTTCGACCGACCCCTTTTCTCATGTTTTCTCAGTTATTCTCGCGAAACTTGAAGAACAGGCAAAATAAATAAAATTGTTCTCGATAGGCTGGTTAAGCTTGAAAATAATTCACAGAAAACGCGCACTCCAACTAGAATATGAATGACAAACGAATGTTGAAAATATGTACTTGGAATGCAAACGGACTTTTGCAAAAACTGGACGAATTGGAAATATTTATGCAACAAAAAGATATTGATATTTGCTTGATTTCTGAAACACACATCAAAATGGAATCGCATTTAAAAATAAAAGGCTATAATGATTACCACGCTTGTCACCCTTCGGGAAAAGCGAGAGGCGGATCATCCTTGCTTATTAAATACTGTATCGAGCAGTCGGAAGACCTAAAGATAGAGCTAACACGCGAATATTCAGATTTTAAGGAAATAATGACCGCGCTTTACCAATTTTTCATGATATCCCTCCGACTGTTGCTTCTCCTTCTTGATAATATTGACGGCATCAATAATTTTAAAGCCTTTATCTTGAAGGTCGTACATTACATCTTCTTTAGTACACGAGGGGTGGAGTCCCCTTGCTACAACACGCAGTGGTCTTTCTAACTTATTTTGGTAAGTATACCACTGAATCTTTTCGGCATTAAATTTTTGGGATAATGATCAGTAGCCGTCGGCATCATCGGCATTGATTTTCCACGTATTGTTTCGCAGAGATGTCACCTTAAACTTCAATGGCAGGGTTCCTTTAATGAGGCAATGCAACGTATTATACTCCGTTATTCCAACGACGTTTATCGGTGGCGGAGGACGTAGTTTTTGTTGTTGTTGCTTTTCTTGCAACTCCTTGCGCTTTTCATGTTTTTGCGGCTCGACTTCCGGTGACGAACCAGCTTTGCGTTTTTTGCTAGGTCGTTTCTTTACGATCCAATTCGTTTCACGTGTTAGCTCTTCTTCGTCCGTCTGGTATTCGTGACTAGGTGAGCGATGTGGGCTAACTGTATTTTCTTTTTGTAGATACGTGTTTTTTAGGGCATTATTTTCTTGCCTGAGTAAATCTACTTCTTTCTTAAGCTCACGATAGAGTAGCTCCATTTCGGTAAGCTTTGTACGGAGTACGTCGTTTTCCTCCTCAATGCTTTTTGATTTCGCTGAGTCCCGTTTTTCACGCGCTTGCGCTTCCGGCAGACTTCTTTTCCCGGAGACGTTCGATCTTGTTGGTGGAGATCGAGATACCCTTGTACTTTTTGAGAAGGGATTTATTAGGTGCAATAAATGGCTCTCCCCAGAATCCGTAGAGCCGGCCTCCGAAGAGGGTGGATTTTCCAGTGTACCTAGACTGCCACCTGGGGTATTAAAATCTTTTGTTTTGATCATTGCATGTTTTTGTATACACCATACTCAGTATACGGAGGGTGGATTTTAGTCGCCTCTTACGACAGGCATGCCTACCTCGGCCATATTCTGACCCCTACCCTACAGGGAGTAAGCCAAATGTAGCACATTTGAAAGTGTTTGGTTCAAAAGGAATTGCCCTTGATAAAACACATAAGAAGAAATTTGGTGCTAGGGGCAGAAATGTGTTAATGATGGGATACTCTGAAACATCTAAAGCATATCGATTATATGATGTCGACTCAGGAAACATTATCGTTAACTGAGACGTAGTGTTTATCGAAAATAGTAATATTAACGAAGAAAAAGAGTTTTCAAATTTTGTTATTCCCGATGCGATTGGTGCAGAAACCATTATTGATGCGAACTCATCAGACGGTATCGATGAAGGAGGAGTCTCTAAAAAGGTATCCACCTCAGATGCGAATAGTTTAGTAGAGACCGATTATGAGTCTATTACCCAAAATGAAGCAATCGAAGAAGATGCTCTCAGAAGAATGGGCATATCAAAGCTTGATTGGTTCGTTGATGTATCTAGCAATATGGACTCGTCCAGATATATTGCACTCTGTGTGCAAGCTGTCGCAGAGAAATAAGGATCGACATGCGGAACCCGTAGCAGGTGCCAAACAAATTCTATGATATTTAAGTAAAACAATGGACTTGAAACTAAGTTATTGTAAAACTGGGAGGCCGATAGAACGCCTTATAGATGCGTTGAAAAAGTAAACGATGGCAACACAGACCATTCATTTCTCTTTCCAATATCCAGTTTGCTTTGTCCTTTATTTACTTGCTAATGTATTATTTTTTTGTCTCTTACTCCTCACATCCACGAACACACACATAACTTGTATCTTGTACTGATTTACTAAATAAAGAAACTCATTCTGTTCTGAACTTGCAATAGAAAAGCGTATTAAATTAGTATTAATTTGACAGACAATATCTTATTTTGCGGGGTAAAATGTTTTATTTTGTCTTCGAAAATTTCTGGGTAGAAGCTTAACAGTGACTGACTGGCCACACAGATTTTGCTTTCAATGGTATTTTAGTTTGTGTTAAAATGTAAACTGTAACAGTTGGTAACACAACATATTTGTGTTTGCATTGTCCTTTATCTTCTTTGTTTCCTTTTGTTTCATCCCCTCACACACTCCTTTGCTTTTTCTGAGTTATATAATACATGTACATATAATCTTCTTTCTTGCTTCACTCTTAATAAAACTGCGATCGTGAACGGATGTGTTTTATTTTCATCTCTGATAGGTTATGGGCCCAGGTCACAAAATAAGAGTTTAGAAAGAGTTTAGACGATACAAATTACGCGTCGTGGTCAGTGTTAATGAAAAGTGTCCTAGTCCACTCTGAGCTTTGTTCGATAGTTAGCGGAAAGCTTGTAAAAGCTGAAGGCGGAAAGCCAGAGGAGACGGCAGCGTTTGTCGCAAAGGACGAGAAGGCATTGGCAAGTATAATGCTTTGCATTAAACTATCGTAAATAAATCACGTAAGGCACTGTGAAACGTCGTCGATGGCCTGGAACAAGTTAAATGAAATTTATCAGCCGCAGGGGCCAGCTCGAAAAATTGCTTTATTGAGGAAGCTCTTGGCACTTAAATTGTCTGAGGATGGCAACGTGTCAGAGCATGTGAATATGTTTAGTGATTTGATCGAGAAACTTAGTGAAATCGAGATTATAGTTCCGGACGAGATGGCAGTTATAATTTTGTTGTCCAGTCTCCCAGAGTCATTTGAGAGCTTCCTTGTGGCTATTGAAACACGTAACGCCTTGCCAGCTTTAAAAGTGCTCATGGTTAAGCTACTTGAAGAAGGAGCGAGACGACAAGAGAAAGGAGACAAGGCAGAGAGTGGCGCCAGCAATCAAGCATTTGTAGTTCGCACAAACACACACAGATATCCCGCCGCAAGAAATCTACCAGCGAAAACAAAAACTACAGTTCGGATAACAGCAAGAGGAACAACGCAAAATGTTAAAATTGCGGGCGACGAGGTCATTTTGCCGCAAGATGTAGACACCCAAGGAAAACAAAACAAAGGAACACACAACCGAGCAATCATTTTGCATCCTCGCTACTTCTTCTACACATGAGTTGGTAAGAGATGCCTGGTGTATAGATAGTGGCGCGACGTCGCATTTGTGTTGTGATCGAAGTTTTTTCTCTACCTCCAAAGAAGGAAAGGAACAAATTTCGTTAGCAGGCAACAATTTCGTAGAGGCATATGGAAGAGGAGAGGTTAAATTGAATGTAGTGGTGTTGTTGTGAAATTGATAAACGTGCTATATGTACCTGACCTGCAAAGTAAATTTATTTCAGTGATCAGAGCAGTGGATAACGGTCTTTCAGTGTTGTTTGAAAACGAGTGCTTACTTACTTACTTACTTAGGTGGCGCTACAGTTCGGGGTGAACCTGGGCCTCAACCAACAAGCCTCTCCATTTAGCTCGGTCTTTAGCTAATTGCCTCCAGTTGCGCACTCCAAGTTGGTCGAGGTCCCCTTGAACTTGTGCGCGCCACCTACGGCGATAATTCCCTCTACTGCGTCGTCCCTCGGGGTTAGATTCGAAGACTCTGCGGGCCGGAGCGTTGGTGTCCCTTCGCTCTACATGTCCTAGCCATCTCAGACGTCCAATACGCAGTTTTTTGACTAGGTCGATGTCGCTGTACAGCTCGTATAGTTCGTGATTGAATCTTCTCCTCCAAAACCCGTCAACGCAAACGGGACCGAAAATCTTACGAAGAATTTTTCTCTCGAAGCGACCAAGGATATCTTCATCCTCTTTTAATAAAGTCCATGTTTCAGCGCCGTAAAGCAGGACTGGGATGATCAAGGTCTTATATAGAGTCTCCTTAGTTGTTCGAGAGAGGGCTTTACTGTTGAATTGCCTTATAAGCCCAAAAAAACAGCGATTGGCAAGAGTTATTCTTCGATTGATTTCTGCGCTGATTTTGTTTGCTGAATTTATAGCAGAGCCAAGGTAGACAAAGTCCCTTACTACCTCGAAGTTATAGCTGCCCACGGTGACGTTTTGTCCAATTCGTCGATGTTGGTTTTCCCTTCTAGTTGACAGCATATACTTGGTTTTGCCCTCGTTTATCGCCAAACCCATTTTGGCCGCTTCCGCCTCAATGTTTGCAAAAGCACCGGTGACAGCCCGCTGAGATCTTCCGATAATGTCTATATCGTCGGCGTATGCAAGCAGTTGTACAGACTTGTAATAGATTGTGCCTCCGGTGTTGGCTTGTGAGTTCCGCACAATCCGTTCAAGTACAATATTGAAGAAGTCACATGACAGCGCGTCACCTTGTCTAAAGCCTTTTTTGACATCAAAGGTCTCGGTGAGGTCATTACCGACCTTGATGGAGCAGCGAGCGTTCTCCATCGTCAGCCTGCACAGGCGGACAAGTTTGGCAGGGATGTCAAAACTAGACATGGCTCTATAAAGCTCTTCTCTATAGATGCTGTCATAGGCGGCCTTGAAATCGATAAAGAGGTGGTGAGTATCGATTTGGAATTCTTGGGTTTTCTCCAGGATCTGCCGAAGTGTGAGGATTTGATCGATGGTGGACTTTCCTGGCCTGAAACCGCACTGATAGGGTCCAATCAGGCTGTTGATAAAAGGTTTCAGGCGTTCACACAATATCGCAGAAAAGATCTTGTACGCGATGTTGAGGAGACTGATGCCTCTATAATTGGCGCAGTTGAGGGGGTCTCCTTTCTTGTGGATCGGGCAAACGATGCTGAGATTCCATTCATCAGGCATACACTCCTCTGACCAAATATTAGAAATGAGTTGGTGTATGCACTCTACCAATTCATCCCCAGCTGCCTTGAAAAGTTCGGCCGGTAAACCGTCAGGTCCAGCAGCCTTGTTCGATTTTAGCTTGGATATTGCTATCCTCACTTCGCTTTGGTCAGGTGGACGGAAATTTTGACTATCATCGTCCATGTTGAATGGTTCATTCTGCCTGACAGCGGGATGTTGGTCTTCGTCGCCGTTATACAGTCTGCAGAAGCAGTTTTTCCATATTCTCAGCACCGACTGTGATTCTACTACGAGGTTTCCATTCTCATCTCTACAGGTTTCTGTACGGGTATTACTTCTCTGACACGTTCTTTTTATCTTTTGGTAAAACTTCCGTACATTGTTCCTGGAGTATAGACTCTCGATATTCTCAAACGCGCGCTTCTCATGCTCTTTCTTCTTCTTTTGGAGAAGCCGATGTTCTTCCCGTCTCTTTTGCTCGTAGAGCTCACGAGCAGCTCTCGTCTTCCTTTGCAGCGCCGCTTTGTATGCCTCTTGTTTTGCTGCATGCACTCGCCGGCATTCTTCGTCAAACCAGGGGTTTCGCGGTGGTGGTCGAGCGAAACCCAGCACATCAGTCGCGGCGTTTCTGATGGCATGTTGGCAGCGTTGCCACTGGTCTTCGGTACTTGATGCTGGCGGCAAAGGGGTGATTGAGAGATTTCGGGATACGCGTTCAGCGAAGAGTCTGGCGGTCTCTTGCGATTGTAGCTTTTCGACGTTAAATTTTCTCACAGTGATTCTTCTTTGTTGCTCAGATTGGGATATCCGCATTCGTACCTTGGCTACAACAAGGTAATGATCCGAGTCTATGTTGGCCGCTCGGAAGGTCCGGACATCCAGAATACTGGAGGCATGCCTTGCGTCGATCGCAATATGATCAATTTGGTTGATCGTGACATGATCATTGGACCGCCATGTCTGCTTATGAATATCGAGATGAGGAAACCATGTGCTTGCTATGGTGACATTTCGCTCCACAGCGAAATCAATTAGCCTTAGTCCGTTATCAGACGTGGTGTCGTGTAGGCTATGCTTACCGACTGCTCTACCGAAGACGTCCTCCTTTCCTATTTTGGCGTTAAAATCGCCCAATACGATCTTAACGTCGTATTTAGGACATTGCTCGTATGTTTTGTCGAGGAGCTCGTAGAAACACTCTTTGGAGGCAGGGTCCTTTTCTTCTGTGGGGGCATGAACACATATTAGGCTTATGTTAGCGAATTTAGCCTTGATCCGGATAGTCATAATACGCTCGCTCACGTGTCGGAAGCTTAAGACTTCTTGCCTAAGTCTGCCGCGTATGACAAATCCGCATCCGAATAAGCGTTGCCTGTTGCCTCTGTAGCAATCACCGTAGTAGATGTCACAGTTTTTCATCTTCTTTTTGCCTGGCCCATCCCATCGCACTTCCTGGATGGCGGTAATATCTGCTTTATAGCAGTCTAGGGCCTCTGCTAGTTGTTCGGCTGCACGTGGTCTGTAAAGGGACAGAACATTCCACGTACAGATCCGAAGGTCGTTGTCCTTATTTCGTTTGCTGGGGTCGTCATTAGTTGGGTCATCCTTATCCGAGGCTTTTGGTTGTTTCGGAACCATGCGTTTTTTACGTGGTAGGGAAGTTACCCCGACGGCACAACCCCCAACCTGGAGGGCCAGTTCCTTAATTATTCCCCTAGGACGAGGGGCCGGGTACACCGGTGCCAGTAGTCCACTACGGAAGTATGAGCGCTGCCGTTGGCCCATTAAGGGCTCCTCCGCCACCATCTCTATTCCAATGTCCTGACCAACATTGGAAATTCCTTACCGACCTGTGATCCGAATACGTCGAAGCAGCTCGCGCAAGGTATTCACTAAGTTCAACCTAACTGGAACTATAGACGCCACCGTTGACTCCGTCTAGGGAATTCGTCCGCTGCCGCCTGGAACAGGAAGAAGTGCTCTAGTGAGAAAAGCACTCTTCCCCCCCTCTGAAAACGAGTGCGCAATTATTAAAAACCGAAGTGGTGGTGTTATCGTAAAAGCACCTAAAAGAGATAGATTGTTTACGATTAAAAACGAAAACATGTGCTTGTATGCGAAGTGCGCGATCGATGATGCAATGCTGTGGCATAATCGCTATGGACATTTGAATTTTCAAAGCCTTAAGGAAATGACAAACAATAATTTAGTACACGGGCTTAAGGTGAAACAAGTGCCTGTTAGAAACAAGTGCGTTACTTGTGCTAAAAGTAAAATTTGTGTGAAACCGTTCCCTTATGCTTCAAAAAACCGGTCAAAAGAACTGATAGGAGTAGTGCACACCGATATATGCGGTCCAATTAATAAAAATTCTATCGGTATATCTCGTTATTTTGCCACATTTATTGACGACAAGTCGCGGTATATTTCTGTGTTTTTCCTTAAAAAGAAAGACGAAGTATTTGAAGCCTTCAAATCCTATAAAACGATGGCGGAGAAGCAGACCGGAAAGAACTTAAAAATATTACGCAGTGACGAATTAATTGGTTGATTTATCAGCTGAACAGAAGATCATCGGCTGTAAGTGGGCATACAACATCAAACGGGATGCGGATGGCAGTATTCAACGGTTCAAGTCGCGTTTGGTGGCGAAAGGCTGTAGTCAGAAATTTGGTGTCAATTTCAATGAAACGTTTTCACCAGTTGTAAGATATGCCACAATTAGAATGCTGTTTGCCTTGGCATGTGAACATAAACTGCACCTTCGTCAAATGGACGTGTCATCGGCGTACCTTAACAGTGAGCTCCACGATATTGTTTACATGAAGCAGCCTGAGTATTTCGTCAACCGAAAATTTCCAGATCGCGTCTTGAAATTAAATAAAGCGCTTTATGGGTTGAAGCAAAGCGGACGCGATATAAATGAGCAGCTTATTTCATTGCTGAAGAGGATTGGGTTTACACAGTGTGTCAGTGAGCCGTGTGTTTACACACAAAAAGAAGGAGGTAATTTTCATTTAATTGCTGTATATGTAGATGATCTCATTCTACGCAGCTCTAACTTAAATAAACTTATGAAAATTAAGGCTGAAATTGCAAATGAATTCAGCGTAGTAGATGGAGGCCAGCTGAGGTATTTCCTGGGTATGAAGATAGAACGTGAAGGCGCAACAGACGCTAATACTCTGTGTCAGCGGCTATACATCACGAATCTTCTCAAGCAGTATCACATGGAGAATTGTAATCCTGTATCAACACCATTGGATGCAGGGTTTCAAGTCAGTTGCTCGAATGATAGTTGCAGAAAAATAAATCCAACGAAGTACCAGTCAATAATTGGTGCTCTTATGTATTTGGCGATTTCAACTCGGCCGGATATTCTCCATTCGGTCTGTAAATTATCCCAACGCAACACCGATCCTCACTCGGAGCACGAAGCAGCTGCAAAGCGTATTTTGCGTTACTTGAAGGGTTCGATGGATTTGAAGCTTCACTACTACAAGACGGGGGAGCCCATGGTGTGTTATGTTGATGCTGACTGGGGTGGAGACTCTAGCGACAGAAAGTCATATACTGGATGTTCATTCGTTGCAGCAGGAAGTGTGTTTTCATAGGAATCGAAAAAACAAACCGCAGTAGCACTTAGCAGTACGGAAGCTGAGTACGTAGCTCTTTTAACTGCAGCAAAGGAAGCAGTGTATATTACAAAACGGCTGAATGAAATGGGTCTTCAGAGCACTACTCCGATAGTATTGAACAGCGATAACCAAAGTGCTCAAGAGTTGACCAAAAATCCTGTTTACCATTCTCGCAGCAAACATATCGATATTAAGTATCATCATATTCGTGAACTGTATAAAAATAATAAAATAAGATTGAATTATGTTAATACTAAAGATATGAACTCAGACATCCTAACGAAAAATTTGCCAAAAGTTAAGCATTCTAAATTTACTAAAGAAATGTAATTGTACTGAGAATTAAACTAATTGTTTTTATATAATAAATTGTGTTGAGAAGGAGTGTTAAAATGTAAACTGTAACAGTTGGCAACACAACATAATTGTGTTTACATTGTCCTTTGTCTTCTTTGTTTCCTTTTGTTTCATCCCTCTCACACACTCCTTTGCTTTTACTGAATTCTATAATACATGTACATATAATCTTCTTTCCTTCCTCGCGCTTAATAAAACTGCGATCGTGAACGGATGTGTTTTATTTTCATCTCTGATAGTTTTATTTTGTCTTCGAAAATTTCTAGGAAGAAGCTTAAGAGTGTCTGACTGGACACAGATTTTGCGTTCAATGGTGTGGTATTTTGACAGACAATATCTTATTTCCCGAGTTAAAATGTATTGTTTTTTTTTTCCAAAATGTCTAGGGAGAAGCTTAACAGTGACTGACTGCCCACGCACATTTTGCGTTCAATGGCGTTGTATTTTAACGGACAGTACCTTATTTTCCGGGTTAAAACGTTCATTATGTTTTCGAAAATTTCTAGAGAGAAGCTTAACAGTGACTGACTGGCCACTCAGATTTTGCGTTCAATGTTGTGGTATTGTGACAGACAATATCTTATTTTCCGGGTTAAAATGTTTCGTTTTGTCTTCGTAAATTTCTAGGGAGAGGCTTAACAGTGACTGACTGGCCACACAGATTTTGCCTTAAATGGTGTGGTATTTTAACAGCCAACGGCAGCGCTCATACTCCCGTAGTGGACTACTGGCACCGGTGTACCCGGCCCCTCGTCCTAGGGGAATAATTAAGGAACTGGCCCTCCAGGTTGGGGGTTGTGCCGTCGGGGTAACTTCCCTACCACGTAAAAAACGCATGGTTCCGAAACAACCAAAAGCCTCGGATAAGGATGACCCAACTAATGACGACCACAGCAAACGAAATAAGGACAACGACCTTCGGATCTGTACGTGGAATGTTCTGTCCCTTTACAGACCACGTGCAGCCGAACAACTAGCAGAGGCCCTAGACTGCTATAAAGCAGATATTACCGCCATCCAGGAAGTGCGATGGGATGGGCCAGGAAAAAAGAGGATGAAAAACTGTGACATCTACTACGGTGATTGCTACAGAGGCAACAGGCAACGCTTATTCGGATGCGGATTTGTCATACGCGGCAGACTTAGGCAAGAAGTCTTAAGCTTCCGACACGTGAGCGAGCGTATTATGACTATCCGGATCAAGGCTAAATTCGCTAACATAAGCCTAATATGTGTTCATGCCCCCACAGAAGAAAAGGACCCTGCCTCCAAAGAGTGTTTCTACGAGCTCCTCGACAAAACATACGAGCAATGTCCTAAATACGACGTTAAGATCGTATTGGGCGATTTTAACGCCAAAATAGGAAAGGAGGACGTCTTCGGTAGGGCAGTCGGTAAGCATAGCCTACACGACACCACGTCTGATAACGGACTAAGGCTAATTGATTTCGCTGTGGAGCGAAATGTCACCATAGCAAGCACATGGTTTCCTCATCTCGATATTCATAAGCAGACATGGCGGTCCAATGATCATGTCACGATCAACCAAATTGATCATATTGCGATCGACGCAAGGCATGCCTCCAGTATTCTGGATGTCCGGACCTTCCGAGCGGCCAACATAGACTCGGATCATTACCTTGTTGTAGCCAAGGTACGAATGCGGATATCCCAATCTGAGCAACAAAGAAGAATTACTGTGAGAAAATTTAACGTCGAAAAGCTACAATCGCAAGAGACCGCCAGACTCTTCGCTGAACGCGTATCCCGAAATCTCTCAATCACCCCTATACCGCCAGAATCAAGGGCCGAAGACCAGTGGCAACGCTGCCAACATGCCATCAGAAACGCCGCGACTGATGTGCTGGGTCTCGCTCGCCCACCACCGCGAAACCCCTGGTTTGACGAAGAATGCCGGCGAGTGCATGCAGCAAAACAAGAGGCATACAAAGCGGCGCTGCAAAGGAAGACGAGAGCTGCTCGTGAGCTCTACGAGCAAAAGAGACGGGAAGAACATCGGCTTCTCCAAAAGAGGAAGAAAGAGCATGAGAAGCGCGCGTTTGAGAATATCGAGAGTCTATACTCCAGGAACAATGTACGGAAGTTTTACCAAAAGGTAAAAAGAACGTGTCAGAGAAGTAATACCCGTACAGAAACCTGTAGAGATGAGAATGGAAACCTCGTAGTAGAATCACAGTCGGTGCTGAGAATATGGAAAAACTACTTCTGCAGACTGTATAACGGCGACGAAGACCAACATCCCGCTGTCAGGCAGAATGAACCATTCAACATGGACGATGATAGTCAAAATTTCCGTCCACCTGACCAAAACGAAGTGAGGACAGCAATATCCAAGCTGAAATCGAACAAGGCTGCTGGACCTGACGGTTTACCGGCCGAACTTTTCAAGGCAGCTGGGGATGAATTGGTAGAGTGCATACACCAACTCATTTCTAATATTTGGTCAGAGGAGTGTATGCCTGATGAATGGAATCTCAGCATCGTTTGCCCGATCCACAAGAAAGGAGACCCCCTCAACTGCGCCAATTATAGAGGCATCAATCTCCTCAACATCGCGTACAAGAACTTTTCTGCGATATTGTGTGAACGCCTGAAACCTTTTATCAACAGCCTGATTGGACCCTATCAGTGCGGTTTCAGGCCAAGAAAGTCCACCATCAATCAAATCTTCACACTTCGGCAGATCCTGGAGAAAACCCAAGAATTCCAAATCGATACTCACCACCTCTTTATCGATTTCAAGGCCGCCTATGACAGCATCTATAGAGAAGAGCTTTATAGAGCCATGTCTAGTTTTGACATCCCTGCCAAACTTGTCCGCCTGTGCAGGCTGACGATGGAGAACGCTCGCTGCTCCATCAAGGTCGGTAATGACCTCAGCGAGACCTTTGATGTCAAAAAAGGCTTTAGACAAGGTGACGCGCTGTCATGTGACTTCTTCAATATTGTACTTGAACGGATTGTGCGGAACTCACAAGCCAACACCGGAGGCACAATCTATTACAAGTCTGTACAACTGCTTACATACGCCGACGATATAGACATTATCGGAAGATCTCAGCTGGCTGTCACCGGTGCTTTTGCAAGCATTGAGGCGGAAGCGGCCAAAATGGGTTTGGCGATAAACGAGGGCAAAACCAAGTATATGCTGTCAACTAGAAGGGAAAACCAACATCGACGAATTGGACAAAACGTCACCGTGGGCAGCTATAACTTCGAGGTAGTAAGGGACTTTGTCTACCTTGGCTCTGCTATAAATTCAGCAAACAAAATCAGCGCAGAAATCAATCGAAGAATAACTCTTGCCAATCGCTGTTTTTTTGGGCTTATAAGGCAATTCAACAGCAAAGCCCTCTCTCGAACAACTAAGGAGACTCTATATAAGACCTTGATCATCCCAGTCCTGCTTTACGGCTCTGAAACATGGACTTTATTAAAAGAGGATGAAGATATCCTTGGTCGCTTCGAGAGAAAAATTCTTCGTAAGATTTTCGGTCCCGTTTGTGTTGACGGGTTTTGGAGGAGAAGATTCAATCACGAACTATACGAGCTGTACAGCGACATCGACCTAGTCAAAAAACTGCGTATTGGACGTCTGAGATGGCTAGGACATGTAGAGCGAATGGACACCAACGCTCCGGCCCGCAGAGTCTTCGAATCTAACCCCGAGGGACGACGCAGTAGAGGGAATTATCGCCGTAGGTGGCGCGCTCAAGTTCAAGGGGACCTCGACCAACTTGGAGTGCGCAACTGGAGGCAATTAGCTAAAGACCGAGCTAAATGGAGAGGTTTGTTGGTTGAGGCCCAAGTTCACCCCGAACTGTAGCGCCACCTAAGTAAGTAAGTGAGTATTTTAACAGATAAAATATTATTTTCCCGGTTAAAATATTTCATTTGTCTTCGAAGATTTCTAGGGAGAAGCTTAACAGTGACTGACGGGCCACACAGATTTTGCGTTCAATGGTGTTGTATTTTGACAGGCAATATCTTATTTTTGCCCCCCTGGCAGCTGACCTCCTCGTGGTGGGGGGCGGGCAACGTGACTGGGATGTTCGGATGGGGTAACTTAAATAGTTATTCCCATCCATACTATCCAGTTACGGCTAACAAAGCGCACACCCCATGATTACAAGAAGGAATCGACCGGCCTCGGATATTGCCAAGCCTGGTAAGCCAGGGCATCCTTTGGAGCCAGGCCTGGAGGGTGTCAGTATGCGAGCGTCTGGTGGTCGGCCTGTCCCGCTCGGCAGCCGGCCGGGTCAAACCCGAAATTGCTACGAGCTTCCTGTCAATGGTCTCGCGAACCATTACGGGGGTCAAGGGGTGAGCGCGCTGTGCACTGATAGGGGCACAGATGGACTCTCTGAATTTCGACAACGGCATCGACTTAGGATAGGCACACGGAACGTCTCATCGCTTACAGGGAAGGATCTTGAGCTTGTTGGGGAGGCTGTTAAAAGTCGACTAGATATAGTTGGCATCTCTTCAACAAAGCAGAGAGGTTCTAAAACTGTGCACCTTTCGGGTGGGTGGAAGCTCTTCCTGTCAGGAGTCGCACCCTCAATGTCTGCTCGGGCGGGAGTGGGGATACTCACAAGTCCCAGGTTGACAGACAGAGTATTGGAGTGGATACCATTAGGAGGGAGAGTTGCGATCTTAAAGCTCAAGCTTGAAAGATCAACTCTGGCATTGGTGCAGGTGTATGCACCGAACCTTCAGTCAGAGTTCGCAGCTTTCTTTGATGAAGTTGATGTTGCCCTTGAAAAGGTTGCAGATATGGATTCTTTTGTCCTGATGGGTGACTTCAATGTTCATGTGGGTGTAGATGTTATGACATGGGGGAGTGTGATTGGGAGGAACGGTGATCCTGATCAAAACGCGAACGGAGAGAAGTTGTTGGATTTTTGTTGTGAAAATGGGTTATCCATCATGAACACTATCTTTCCGCACAAAGACATTCACAAATACACGTGGTACCGTCAGAGTCTTCAGCAGAAGTCGCTGATCGATTTCTTTGTGGTGCCATCGTGTCTGAAGAGAATGGTTTGCGATGTTCGCGTATTGAGAGGGGCCGAACTGTCAACTGATCATCACTTAGTGCTGTGCAAATTGTATCTTAGCGAGAGAGTGCCTCCCCTACCAAAGCGTAAACCAAGGATGGTTACAGGCAAACGATGGGAGAGGTTACAGGACGATGAGATACGGGAGACATTTGCGCGGCAAATATCTGAAAGGTTTGAACGAATTCCAACTGTTCTATCAAATGTAGAGGAAGAATGGCAACTGTTTTCAACAGCGGTTATTGCCTCTGCGGGAGATGTTTGTGGAGTGAAGCGGCTTGGTGTGGCGGCTGGTGGTGAGAAAAGAACTGCTTGGTTTAAAACGCCCGGAGTTCAAGAAGCCATCAGAGAGAAGAAGAGAGCCTTTAAGGTGTGGATTCACTTGGGGAACTCCGATTCTCGAAATCGGTACACTGAGGCGCGAAGAACTTGCAAATTAGCTGTGAAAAGAGCGAAAGAACAGTCTTGGAAGGAGTTTGGCGAGAAATTGGAACGTGACCACAGATCTGCAAATAAGATGTTCTGACAGACCGTCCGCCGACTCAGAGGAAGAAAGTTGACTATCGTTGAAGGAGTCAAATCCAAAGACGGTATACTTCTTTCCAATGAGGAGGACATCTTACGCAGATGGAGCGAGCACTTTTCAGAATTGCTCAATCCCGAACAGGGCACCGAAGATGACAGACCTATGGTCGAGAGTTGGGCGGAAAGTAGTCCTACGGTAGAGGAAGTAACTTTGGCGATCAAAGTGCTAAAAGTTGGCAAATCTGCTGGTGTGGATGAAATTCGGCCAGAAATGCTTAAGACTTTAGGTAAAGAGGGAGTTCAATGGCTCTCGCGTGTCATTAAAGTGGCCTGGGAATACGGTGAAACACTTGGTGATTGGCAAATGGGGGTGATAGTTCCTCTTCTTAAAAAAGGGGACAAAAGAGATTGCGCCAACTATAGGGGTATATCTCTTTTAAGTCTCCCTGGAAAAGTCTTCGCTAAGGTGCTAGAAAAGCGTTCCAGAGCTGTTGTTGAGGACAGTTTGGGGGATGAACAGTGCGGTTTTCGTCCCGGTAGAAGCACAACCGACCAGTTGTTCACTCTCAGAATGGTTCTTGAGAAGGCCTGGGAATATGCCAAACCTGTCTACACTTGTTTTGTGGATTAATAAAAAGCATATGATAGGGTTCCTCGAGGCAAACTCTGGAGTGTTCTGCAGGAGTATGGGATTGCTGGTTCCCTGTTAAGGGCGATTCAGTCTTTATATACAAACTGTAGAAGCTGTGTTCGGATAAACGGTGTTAAATCAATACCTTTCACTGTGGGCGTTGGACTCCGCCAGGGGTGCGTTTTGTCACCACTCCTCTTCATTGTATATATGGATTGGATGTTACAGCGCAGCCGTGGCGGGGAATGTTTCAAAGTGGGAGACCTAAGGATTAGTCATCTGCTCTTTGCGGATGATTTGGTCATCCTTGGGTCCTCTCAAACCGAACTTCAGCGCGCACTCGAAAGGTTTGTAGCCGTTTGTGATGATGCTGGAATGAAGATCAACGTGAACAAATCGGAAGTAATGGTCGTTTCCAAAAAACCCATTCAGTGCACTCTGCATGTTAGTGGAGTCCCACTGAAGCAGGTGGAGAAGTTTAAGTACCTCGGGGTTCTATTCACGAGTGATGGGAGGAGCAATGCCGAGTTATCCTGTAGAATTGGTCAGGCTGGATCGATTTTGAGAGAGCTTGGCCAATCTGTTATAAGGAAGGCCGAACTTAGTGCTCAAGCTAAGCTATCGGTTTTTAACTCTGTGTATGTTCCAACTCTCACCTATGGTCATGAAATTTGGGTAGTGACCGAAAGAATAAGATCGCGGATACAAGCTGCCGAAATGAGGTTCCTTCGCGGTGTTGTTGGAATAACTCGTAGGGATGGAGTGCGCAACACCAGAGTACGCGAGGCGCTCAACGTTGAGCAGCTACTTCTCCGAACGGAACGATCTATGCTTCGATGGTTTGGTCACGTAGTGCGTATGCCCCCAGACCGGCTTCCAAGACGCGCCATGGTTGCCGTGCCATCAGGTAGGCGACTTCGCGGAAGGCCTAGAAATAGATGGTTGGATCAAGTCCGACATCTCTCCTGGAGCCGCTTAGGGATTCCTCCTGATGAATTAGAGTCAATGGCGGAGGATCGAGAAGGATGGAGAGTCCACCTGAGCGTCCTACCCCCGCGACCCTCATGAAGGATTAGCGGGCCATTGAAAATGAATGAATGAATGAATGAATATCTTATTTTCCGGGTTAAAATATATAATTTTGACTTCGTAGATTTCTAAGGAGGGTGGGCAAAATCGCATCATCACCTTCTCGCGGTGCCCGCTGGATAGCTATCTGATAGTGAACTAACGATGAGCGTATGCTGAGTCTGACGATATATGTGCAGCTGAACACTCAGACCTGCGTAAGCACATCTGGGTGAACTTCAACGCGCATATGTCTAACCGGACGAGGCATCTCTTGATGACCTGATTGGCTGAAATATGCGTCTCAGAAGTCTAGCAAGAACTCCTCTGAAGGAGGACGTGCGGCGGATGAATTGTCCCGATGCAATCAACGATGACGTCTACAGACCAGCGGATACCTTACCGGAGCTGCTTCAACATATTTGGAGCTTAGGTCTGTAAGGATTTTCAATAATACGTCAGGGTATTGAAAAGAGATGGTGGCGGATGAACCCTTAATGGGCCAACGGCGGCGCTCATATCCCCGAAGTGGATTACTGACATCGGTGTATCCGGCCTCTTGTCCTAGTGGTAAAAAAAAAAAGGATCTGCCCCTCCAGGTTGGGGGTTGTGCCGTCGGGTTAACTTCCCTACCACGTAAAAAACCTTTGGTTACGAAGCAACCAACAGCCTCGGATACGGATGATCTTACTGTTGACGACACATGCAAACGTCAAAAGGACAACGATCTTCGTGTCTGCACATGGAATGTTAGTTCCCTTTACAAACCACGTGCAGCCGAACAACTTGCGGAGGCCCTAGAATGTCTCAAAGCAGACATTACCGCCATCCCAGAAGTGCGATGGGATGGGCCGGGCAAAAGGAGTATGAAAAACTGCGACATCTACTACGGCGATTGCTATAGACAAAAAGGACAGCGTCTATTCGGGTGCGGATTTGTCATTGGAGGCAGACTTAGGCAAGAAGTCTTGAGATTCCGGCATGTGAACGAGCGCCTCATGACTATCCGTATCAAGGGTAAATTTGCCAACATTAGCCTAATATGCGTTCACGCCCCTCACGAGGAGAAGGACGACTCGACAAACGATGACTTCTAGCAGCTCTTGGACAAGACGTATGAGCAATGCCCTAGCCACGACGTTAAAATTATCCTAGGTGATTTTAACGCAAAGAGAGGACGTCTTTAGTAGCG
The DNA here is from genome assembly GCA_945910035.1 of Brachypalpus laphriformis. Classification (NCBI taxonomy): domain Eukaryota; kingdom Metazoa; phylum Arthropoda; class Insecta; order Diptera; family Syrphidae; genus Brachypalpus; species Brachypalpus laphriformis. The sequence goes on along the minus strand of OX246756.1, from coordinate 114,247,067 downwards.
TGGTCGGAAAGCACAGCCTGCACGACATCACATCCGACAACGGACTCAGGCTAATCGACTTTGCAGCGGGGCGAAACTTTGTCGTAACATTCACAAAGGAACATGGCTCTCCTTTGATCGAAAAACTCTCAACAAAATCGATCACATTGCGATCGACGCAAGGTACTCTTCCAATATTCTGGGTGTCCGGACTTTCCGAGAAGCCAAAGTGGACTCGGATCGCTACCTAGTTGTAGCCAAGGTACGGGTGCAGATATCCACAACGGAGCGAAATTAACGAAATGCTATGAGGAAATTTGACGTCGAAAAGCTACAATCGCAAGAGACCGCCAGAACCTTTGCCGGTCGAGTTTCTTCTATTCTCAATCTAAGTCCTATGCCGCCAGCAGCAAATGCGGAAGACCAGTGGTAGCGTTACCAACAAGCCATCAGAGATGCCGCCTCTGATGTACTGGGTTTCTCTCGCCCACCACAACGAAACCCCTGGTTTGTTGAAGAATGCCGGCAAGCACATGCAGCAAAACAAGAGGCGTACATAGCGGCGCTACATAGAAGGACTAGAGCTGCTTACGAGCTCTACGTGCGCAGGAGAAAAGAGGAACATCGACTTCTCAGAAAGAAGAAAAAAGAGCATGAGAAGCGCTCGATCGAGGAGATTGAGAGACTTTATTGCAGGAATAATGTTCGAAAATTTTACCAAAGGGTAAAAAGAACATGCCAGGATTTCAAAGCCAGAACAGAAGCCTGCAGGGACGAAAATTGTAATATAGTAGTAGAATCGCAGTCGGTGCTGAGGATATGGAAGGAACACTTCTGCAGACTGTTAAACGGCGATGATGACCAATATTCCGCTGTCAAGCAGAATGAGCCAGTCAGCAGTGATGACGGCAGTCAAGATTCCCGTCAACCCGATCAGAATGAGGTGAGGATAGCGATATATAAACTCAAATACAGCAAAGCTGCTATAGCCGACGGCCTTGCCGCTGAACTTCACAAGGCAGGAGGAGATGCGTTGGTAAGGAGCATGCACCAGCTCATCTGTAAAATCTGGTCGGACGAAAGTATGCCCGATGAATAGAACTTCAGCATCGTTTGCGAGATCCTGAAGAAAGGAGACCCTCTGAACTGCGCCAACTACAGAGGTATAAGTCTCCTAAATGTCGCATATAAGATCCTGTCTGCCGTACTATGTGAACGTCTAAAACCGATCGTCAACAAGGCCTGGCAAGTCCACCATTGACCAAATATTCACACTACGGGAGATCTTGGAAAAACCCCATGAATATAAAATCGATACGCACCACCTTTTCATGGATTTCAAAGTTGCCTATGATAGCGTGTATAGAGGGGAGTTATACAGAGCCATGTCTAGTCTTAGCATTCCTGCCAAGCTCGTCCGTTTGTGCAGAATGACGATGGAGAACTCACGCTGCTCCATCAAAGTCGGTAAGAACATCACCGAACCGTTCGATGTCAGGAAAGGTCTTAGATAAGGCGACGCGCTATCATGCGATCTCTTTAACATAGTACTTGAGAGAATTGTACGAAACTCACAAGCCAACCCCGGAGGTACAATCTTCTTCAAGTCTGTACACCTACTCGCTTATGCCGATGACATTGACATAATCGGAAGAACTCAGCGGGCCATCAATGGGGCATTTACAAGTATTGAGAACGAGGCAGCAAAGATGGGTCTAGCGGTCAATGAAAGCAAAACAAAATATATGCTATCTACAAAAAAGGACACCCAACATCGGCGTCTTGGACAGAATAGACAGATATAATTTTGAGGTAGTAAAGGATTTTGTCTACCTAGGCTCTATAGTCAGCTCCGCAAATGACATCAGTAGGGAGATCACACGCAGAATTACTCTTGCCAATCGTTGGTTCTATGGGCTAAAACGGCAATTTAGTAGCAAAGCCCTATCTCGAACTGCTAAGGTAACTCCTTATAAGACATCAATCATCACAGTCCTGCTGTATGGCGCAGAGGAATGGGCTTTGACAAAGCCGGATGAGGATGCCCTTGGTTATTTCCAGGGAAAAGTTCTTCGAGCGATCTTTGGACCCGTTTACATAGACGGTGAGTGGAGGAGAAGGTACAATGCCGAGCTATACGGCCTGTACAAGGACATCGACTTAGCCAGAAGAGTTCACATACAGCGACCGAGATGGCTGGGTCATTTAGAGCGGATGGAGCCCAACCTTCCCGCTAAGAAAGTTTTCGAATCCACCCCGGATGGACGACGCAGTAGAGGACGACCTCGCGGTAGGTGGCGCACACAAGTGGAGGGAGACCTCAACCAACTTGGCGTGCGCAACTGGAGGCAGCTGCCTCGTAACCGTGCTGGATGGAGAGGTTTGTTGGTTGAGGCCCAGGTCCACCCCGGACTGTAGCGCCATCTAAGTAGAAGTAAGAACTAAATAGATTACTAGGGAGAAGCCTGTGACTGACTGGCCACACAGATTTTGCCTTCAATGTTGTTTGAGTGTCAAAGTGTTTGTTAATAGATATCTGCTGATTGGTACTTTCTATAATATTCTTGTCGTTGCTTTCGATTATTTTAAGTCTGTTTTCTATATCTGTCGGATCGTCATCGTCCATAGTTCGAAATAGTAATTTTAGTTCATCTCCTATTGTGTTCAAAAGTCCTCTCTTTGGTCTGTTATGAGGCAAGAGTGTATTAAATTCTGTTCTTCTGTGTGACATCAATTTAATAATTTCTGTAATGTATTCGGATAAATTTCTGACTTGTGTTTCAACTGAAGTTATTAGTTCATCAAATTTAGTTAAATTTATTATGTGCATTATTTTTTCATAATCTTTTATTAATCTTACTTCGTTTAGTTTTATTAGGCCTGTTCCTTTACTTGCAAATTCGTACAAATTTGTACGAATTTGTACGAATTTTTACTCAACAGCGTTCCTTCACTCAAAAAAGTAGTAAAACAGAGAGGCAACGAGAGAGTAAAAATTTCCCCTCAGTGAAAAATCTTACGAATTCTCACTCAACAAATTTCTGCCGGTAAGAAGCGCACTTTCTGTCAAGGTCAGCTGTTACTTTGTTTGGATGTTTTTATTTTTCTTATGTTTTGGATTATTTTTCATTTTAATCCAATTTGCTGCAAAAGGGCAAATAAAAAATAAAAAAGGGACCCAAATGAAAGTTGAATATTTTCCTAGGACATTCCTGCGCATTTAAATATGTAAATTTGTATTTAAAAGCAATAAAAACGAACTTCAAAGTTCAATGAAAATGGTTTATATAGATGTGGAGTACGGAAGAAACAGCTGAAAACGTTGACGTTTAATTATGGGCAAGTTTTTTGTCTAACGCGTTCCTTTACTTTTTTGTAGCTTCTCTCTTTGAGACAGAATTATACTCTTAAGATTGATAATTTCACTTTTACTATTTTTTGCCCAAAAAGTAAAGGAACAGACCTATTGTTTGACTGTCTTTCGCTACGCTGCACATTGCTAAAGCATCTGATTACTGGGATGACGTCATATTGTGCGACGATATCAAAATAACGATTGTACCAATTTCGAAATTTGGTGAGTTCACATGCATGGTGTGGAGAAGCATTTCAAGCAAAGGAGTTGAAGATTTGGTTTTCATAGAGAACGCCATGAATGCACAACAATATTTAAATATTTTGAAGTGCAAATAAATGCTGTGCTTAATGGCTATAACAAACCACACATAAAGATTTATCAAGATAATTACCCCAAACCTAAGGCACATATGGTGAGGAGGTAGTTTTTTCCAACTACAGTAAGGTAATGGATAGGTGGGCAAAAATCCTCGTCTCTAGTCCTCCCCGTGGGCGCCCGCTGGAAATGGCAAAGCCTAGTTCGCTAGGTTAGTGCCAGCTAAGACTAACACGCACGCATCAATCGTGCGCAGTGGTCATCGAGAATGAGGTAACAACAGATACCTAACTCCCTGGTGGTGTGAGCTTTAGAACCGTGCCGAGGGATGGAAGACTGGGGTTAAACCAGTCCTAACGAGCTCCCGTGGGCGCCCTGGCAGGGCTCACAGGAAGTTGCGCCTTGTCTTAGCATGCCGGTAAACTAAGATCGACCAGTTGTTTGTTCCGTGCCTACTCGTGGGAACCAAAAATGGAGAAAAACTTAAACAAAAAAACAAATACAAAACTACAAAAAATACAAAAAAATATTTGCATACCTGTGGAAGTTCTCTCTGAGCAGACAAGGATGGAACTGGGGGTCGATGACGTAGTGTCATCCCCAAAGTCTTCCACGTCTGGGCTAGAGAAGGAGCTCGAGGACGTGTTACTGGCCAGCGACAGCGAGGATGCGGACAGCACACTCACTGACCCTAGCGCAGTGGGAAGTGAGCAGGCTAGTACTCTCACTTCCGTAACTAAGGGCGATAGTGGGTTGGCGGGTACTCCCAATTTATTAGAGCAGGGCACATGTGAGTTGGCTGGTACTCTCACAGTAGTTAAAAAGGGTAACAGTAAGTTGGCTGGCACTCTCACTTAATGTGGAAAGGGAATAATGACCAAAGGAACTAGTAGCGCGGCTGGCGAGAACTCTGCTGCTCCTTGTTTCTCTGGGGTCGTGCGGAAGGGTAGCAGAAAAAGCGCGCACCAACTGGAAAAGATGCTTGTGCGCAATGCTCGACGAAAGGTCGAGAGCGCTAAGTGCAAAGTTGAATAGTTCGGGGGGTGTGACGTTGACTCCTTAAGTGCTTGGGATATGTTGCAGCTTGATCGGGCTAAGGTAGTCTTAGCCGATGAGGCTGCCAGGAAGATAGCGGCCGCACAGGTAGGTGAGGCTAGAAGCAGGGAGGGGCTGGGGGCCTCTACGAGTGGAGTAGAGCCTCGCAGCAAAACTGACGGCACAGACAGGAGGGGGGCGAGACTTCAGCTGCGGGGGCTAGTAAGGTGGCGTTCCAAAGCAAAAGGAGCAGATCTGACGATGTCGTGGAACCGGGCGCGGCGAAAAAGGCGAAGGCTGGTATTTCGCCTTCGGCGCGCCCGAACTACGACCCGGAAGACGAGCTCCTTGTTGCTATTGTCAACGAGCAGGAGGCCTGCGGTCGCTTGACCATGGACCAGTGGATTACCGCCGAGGAGAAGTTTCAGGATGCTCTGTGGAAGAAGATGTCTTCCACTGAGGATAGTGACCTTCAATTCGACGGTGCTGGATGGGAATGGGGCCGGAAGGTTGTTGCCTGTGGGAACAAAGCCTCTGCTGACTTCCTTAGACTGTTTATTTCGGAGGTTGGGGAAGTATGGAGCGGGTCTCAGCTCAAGTGCGTGACTGTGGCGGAGTTGGCTAGATACACTCCGCCCAAAGCATGGGTCTGGGTTCCGCTGCCTTACACCTACCCAGAAAAACTGCTTGGTCTCCTCCACATGCAGAACAGGGAGTTGAAGGCCGATACATTGAGGATGCTGAAGACAGGTCCTCGGAAACAGTTTGGTCAGCACTTCTTGCTGGCCCTAAATAGGGAATCGCTGCCATTCCTTAAAATGACCAAAGGAATGGTGCGACATAGTATGGGGAAGGTCATGCTAAAGCTCATGACCAAGGGTGTGGAGGAGAAGGAGGAGCCCAAAGATGATGGAAGTGATGCAAATAAACCTGCATCACAGTAAGGCTGCGACGGCATGCTTGATCAACTACATTATCAAGCATGACGTCTCGGCCATACTGGCACAAGAGCCATGGATCAACGACAACAACCAGATCCAAGGGCTCAAAAATAGGAATTATACGTTGTTCTACAAAGCGAACGAAGGTAAAATCAGGGCTTGTATACTTTTAAAAAACAGTATAAGGGCATTGCTTTTGAATAATTTCAGTGACGGTGATCTAGTAGCAGTCTCCTGTGAAAGTGAGGGAAGAAAACCGCTGTGCCTGGTCTCTGCTTATCTCCCGTGAGAGCTGGCGGAGATTCCATCTGATAAGATGAAGCAGTTGGTGAAGAAGGACAACTGGCTCTTCATCGTGGGCTGTGATGCAAATGCGCATCACTCGCAATGGGGTAGCAGTGATACCAATACAAGAGGTGAGTGTCTTTTCGATTTCATTCTTTCGACCAAGCTCACCATATGTAATAAGGGATCTACGCCAATTTTTGTAGTTAGGAACAGACAAGAAGTGATTGCCATAACACTAACTTATTGTTCTGATCACCTAACGGCAAAAAAATGAAGGGTTTTGGGCGAGGCAACTCTTTCTGATCACAGATGGATACGCTTCCATATTAATTTCCAAACTAGGGCTAGCAACAGCTACAGAAACCCTAAGAGTACAGACTGGGGTATGTATACAGAGCTAGTAAAGAAACATCTTAAGGATGGGCCGCAGCGGCGCTCCACAAGATATAGATAAGGCGGTAGGCAACTTAGGCAAAGTAATAAACATGGCATTTGAAAGGGCCTGTCCGCTAAGAAAGAAGTCCAAGAGGTCCCAACCTCCTTGGTGGAGCAAGGAAATCAACTCCAAGAAAAAACAGGTTAGGCATTTCTACAACAGGGACAAAGAAATAGGGGACGGTACTACATGGGATGAATATAGCGGGAGTTTAAGTACTTAATTAGGCAATCAAAAAGAAAGTCGTGGAAGGAATTTTGTCAGTCCATTGCGGATACTAGTGAAGCTTCCAGACTTCGCAAGATGCTAGCTAAAGACACTTCTGTCCCAAGCTTCATCAAAAAATCTGACGGCTCGTGGGCAGAAAGTAACGAAGAAGTTTTAAAAACGTTAATTGAAGCTCACTTCCCAGGAAGTAGATCGCCAATGGATTCTACTACTCATACTCGCATAATGGTAGGTCAATAGAGGACGACGTAGAAAATCTCATTACATGGAAAAATCCGCGATGGGCTATTATGTCGTTCGCACCATTCAAGGCACCAGACCCTGATGGAATTTTGCCAGCTGTGCTGCAAAAAGCTCCAGCCAAGGTCAGAAACAGGCTTAGGGGAATTAAACATTATTTAAGGGCATGCTACGTACCAGTGGCATGGAGGGAAGTGCGGGTTATATTCATACCTAAAGCAGGTAAACCAAGCCACACTTCAGCGAAAGACTACAGACCCATAAGTCTCTTGTCATTCCTCCTCAAGACACTTGAAAGGCTTCTTGATATTCACATCAGAAGTAAGTGTTGCAACGGGATTCTATGCAAAGCTCAAAATGCATATTTGAAGGGGAAATCGGTGGAAACAGCTTTACACGACGTAGTAGGGAAGATAGAAGCTAGCCTTCACTATAAGGAATTCGCACTAGCAGCCTTCCTAGACATAGAAGGTGCTTTCAATAACGTAGAAGGAAGGGCCATCAAACAGGCCCTGGAATCTATGAATGTTAAGCATAGCATTACCAATTAGCTCTGCAATATGCTCGGCACTAGAAACATTAACTCCACTATCGGAAACAGTTCAATAAGAAAATCCTTTACCAGGGGGACTCCCCAGGGAGGCGTTATCTCACCCCTCCTCTGGGTTCTAGTCATCGATGGGATACTTAAAGAACTAAGCAATACAGGCACAAGCGTCACTGCTTACGCGTATGACGTGGTGATTTTAGTTAAGTGTAAGTTCCTTGATACATTAAGTGAAATGATGGAATCAGCTCTTAATAGTCTCGAAAAATGGGCTAGAGGGAGTGGACTACAAGTCAACCCGGATAAAACTGAATTGGTGCTCTTCAGTAGAAAATACAAGATACCACCCTTCAAACTGCCTAAGCTAGCAGGGGTGGAGCTTTCCCTTTCGGATAGCGCTAGATATCTTGGGATAATGCTGGATAGGAAACTAAATTGGAAACTTAACATACAGGAAAGAGGCCGCAAAGCTTATAATGCTCTCTTCATCTGTAAGCGGACCGCGGGGAAAAAATGGGGCCTGAAGCCAGCAATGATGTACTGGCTATACATCATGGTAGTCAGACCCATCCTTACATATGGGGCTCTTGTGTGGTGGAAGGCAAGGAATAAACGAAAAACCCACAGGAGATGTTGGTCATGGTACAAAGATCAGCCTGCATTGCCATCAGAGGTGCTCTATGCACAACACCTACGGCTGCACTCGAGATCTTCCTGTATGTCTTACCACTAGACCTACAAATCAAATTTCAAGCGGGCAACAGTGCGCTTCGGCTCACTAACGTTGGTCTCTTCAGGACTAATAACATAGGACACAGCCCCATTCTCAAGGAATCTTTTCCCGGAATCCCTGATGAATCGGATGGTATACTTGGCACCTTAGACTTCGACATACCATACGAAGTACTGTATCCTATTAGAGAGGACTGGCAAAGGAAGACAGTCTCTGGCCATAACGAGATTGCAATATACGCAGATGGTTCCAAGACCAGTGAGGGCACGGGGTCAGGTATTTACTCGAGGGATGAGAACCTACAGGTGGCCCTGAGGCTTCCGGACATATGCAGTGTGTTCCAAGCAGAGGTTCTAGCTGTACCAAAAGCTGCGGTATTACTTGAGATGGGATCAATATCCGATAAGAATATCGCCATCTACAATACATTGACAGTCAGGCTGCGCTGAAGGCGCTAGAGTCTTACGTCACAAATCTGAGTTAATCAGGAATGCCGCACAATGCTTAGGGCATTATGTACGCAGAACCGAGTCAGATTATGTTGGGTACCTGGACACTGCGATATCGAAGGCAACGAGCAAGCCGACGCGCTGGCTAAAAGAGGAGCGGGGATCCCACGTAGCGATATAATTGGTACTACTACTACTACTGCAATTAAAAAGTAATATTAGTAACAATTATAGTGACAATATAAACAAATACACTTACCTCTAGAAAAACGCGAGTATTTTTTCCAGTTTGACAGATACGTTGTCTGGACTAAGCTTTTTTTTCACGCCAGACATTTGCCTCCAGTTGTCAATTACGCTCAATCTCTTCCGCCGCTTTTGCTTTTGACAACTTGCGTGAGTAGCCTTTGCTGTGATACTCGTTTATTTGCTCATTCACTTTGTGGCTCTCTGTACAATTTTTTCTCCAAAAACTGTAGTCGTCGTTCTGCTGTTGCTCTTTTATTTGGCACGGATATTTGGTTATGCTTCCAAAGCAGTGGGACACTATATCGGTTGTCCTTGAAGGCGGTACAGGTTTCTAACATCATCAACGCCTGTTCATCTTCCGCTGATAGCAACTGCTTTACTGACTTGGTTTTGATATTCTCAATAGCAAAATATTCCTCAACTAATCCATACATTTTATCGTCTGGGTTTTACTGACACTCGCACGCATGAAGATGATGAAAACTACCACAAATATTTCCCGTGGAATACGGCCCGCATACTGACCAGCCCAGACGAGTCTTTGTTGCTATGGGTTGTAACGATGAACCTTCCTTGACACACAACGGGACGCGCAGATTCCAATGTTCCAATCCCAATAATATTTTTGGTCTTGCATTCTCTTATGACCTCAATGGAATTCCCTTTAGATGAGGGTACTGCCTGCATAATAGGTCGACATCAACCGTTTGTGCGGGGAGGTTTAACGACCTTACTGTGCGAACATTGTATATCTCGTGCCTTTTATCCGAACCTGTGGCCGCGATTCGAACACTTACTCGTTTGGGCCCGATTTCTTACTGGTGTGTATCCGCTGTCCATTTTAGGCAAAGTGGATCTTCTTCACCATCCAACTGAAGAAAATTGGTAAGATCTGCATCGATGAGCGTGACCGATTATCCGTCATCCAAAAACGCAAATGTGTTGCAATGCGAGGTTTTACCGAAAACCGTAATAGGGACTATTCGAACAGCACTGATGTTTTACTTGGTGTCTGGGGATTGCATGTAATGTGAGAATTGTATACGTGAGCTGTGGTATCTTGCGGTCTTCGTCTGTGGAGCAACCGATGATACCCATAAAGGCAGCCACTTTCACCGCATCGTTCTTCTACCACAGATCGCCGGTTTTTGTGTGAGCGTAAATATATATGACAGATATTATTGTCCTTTATTACGCTCCATTTTTCAAGAAGTGTCATTCTAACAAACCGATTACAGTTTGCTAGTGGTTTGCAATTACCCTGACATACTTTACACCCCATGAACTTTGCAGGTGAAATAGTACGCTGCTCATGCACATTTAAAAATGACTTTGCTTTCCTATTAACTTACATTTTTTTGTCGTTGTTGGAAACCGTTGACAGATCGGATGCAGCTTCTGCTGTGTGAAACAACCAGGAGCTCAAATGGGTTAGATTGACATCCGAAATGCTTTGCCTGTGAATGCCCCAGTTCAGTTTAATCATCGGTGGTAACTTATCGACTAATTCTTGGAGCAAGCATGGGTTTGTTAAATGATTCTGAAGATTACTCCTTACTGCTTCCATTATAGCACAAATGTTCTGCACTGACAGAGAAAAGTGAACAAGTGTGTCTAATTTAGCTTTCGGAGCTGGTTCGCTGATTTGTAACAATAGAGAAGCAATAATTTTATCGGGCCTTCTAAAGAATAGCTTAAGAGTTTCGATGACACTGTGAATTTGTTGTAGGTAAAACAACCGAAAGCGTACAGCTTCCAGGGCTTTACCTTCTAAACACCTTTGCAAACGAATTAAGTTTTCGTCGTCGGAAAATCCACAAGTTCGTGTCGTATTCTCGAAGGCGTTGATAAACAACGGCCACTCTTCTGCCTTGCCACTAAAAGCTGCCAAATCTTTAGGCATCACATGGCGTGCGGCTATTTGTTTGGCGTCAAGAGTGCCCTTCATACTATTGTTAGCCAAGCCATGTTGAGTTGCCTCTTGCTGGGACCCTAGGCACCAACCCACTAGACCAAGTTTCCTCAAAGTTGTTTTTCTATTTATTGTGGAGCTATCCCTTGAGATCTAATTCAGTCACTGGGTCCACATCGTGGAGCCAGGTGTTTACTTTCTCCATGGACATAACAGATCCGGCTTCAGAATTATCACTTAACTCTGATAATTCTTCTAGCAACCGGTATTTTTTCTCAAGATATTCGGTGTCACGCTTCACCTTCATATCTCTCCCCTCTTCTAACTGCTTTAACTTTAGGGAAACCAATTTGGAACCTGACAATACTGAAGATCTTTTTGACAGCTTGTCTACATCTGGTATTCGCTTTTGGGTGCAGGTAGTAAATTGAGTGATACCTTTTACTACTTGTGGCATTGGACTCTTTTGCAGGACAGATCCAATATCGTGTTGTATCGAACTATTGTTGGCAAGGGTTATGTTTGTTGAATCTGCGCTAGTGGTTGCAGGAAAGGGTGATGAAAACGGATCTTTAATCTCCATTTGAGATTGTCGGATATTAGAAGGCAACATTCCCGCTATACTGGTGCAATTTGGACATATAGAATCCCTGAAGGGATTGTCTGGCATGACTCGTACACAAGTGAAATGGTGCCATAGGTCACAGACATCACACTGGACCATATCGTCCTCGCTGTCAGTTTTCGTGCATTCTTCGCAGTCAGATTTCTTTGGCGGAAGGGAATGTGTAGTCCCCTCTCTTTCTTTTTATTCATGACTGACACCTTACATGACTTACCTTGCACTCCCCCGATATGTGAATAGTGGATGCTGGCTTTAATGCACTGTCGAGATATCGATGAGCTGTGTTGGGGTATGCTGAAGTGTGCTGTACTGCTTGCTGCATATGCCGATGCCAATGCGCTGATGATGAGGTGTGCTGGCACCACGTGCCTACGTGAGTGCTGTACTGCTTACTGCAGATGCCGATGCGCTGATGCTGTACTGCGGTGCGCAGTCTGATAATGTTTATCTCTCTGCTAGATGTATTATAAATAAGATAGACGCACTCACCTTATTTTAAATCCAATTTTCCTACCTGTTCACACAAAAATTTCAAAATTGCAAAATTTCAAAATTACCCGCCAAGATTCATGGAAATCCGACAAATAAAAGTTGGTTAGTACCCAGTGACGATATACAGCTGTCAGAAAAAAAAATTAAAATGTGTTTTATCATCATTTTACACATTGTTTTTACACTACGCGTCATAGCGCGAGCGTCTGTACACCACATTGTGGTTTTGGGATTAGTGCGTATCATTTAAGCGGTGGAGACTATCTGTCATAATAATCGTCATATTTTATTTTGGATTTGTACTGCATTTACAATTGCTGTTTGAAGATAAATGTCTAAAGTTTGAACTGGACTTCTTTTACCAATAACTGGCATAATTTCGGAGACGTATGGTGATGCGTCTCCCTTGGGTTTGTACAAAAAGAACAAATAGCGAATATGGTTGCGGAGTTATTTAACTTCCGTTTTCTAATCTGTCCAGTGTCCAGGTCATTGACGTATAAATATACGGACTGCTAGTGAAATGCCACTTTCATACTCCCCCTTCAGTGACGAAGGCACGATGAACTGGCAAATGTTACTTTTTTCTTCCCATATGTTTTAATATCCGCCGAGTATTGCTGTTGCTGGTTTGTTAGGATCTCTGTTTCAAGATGCGCTGGTTTCAATCTTTTAACTGAAATGTTTAGCCTCCGTCCTTCTGCCTCAATGGTGAACAATCTCTCGTTTATCCTTTGGATGATTGAATACGCCCCAGTGTAGGATTGTTCGATTGGTTTCTTCACAGCATCGCAATGAAGGAAAACATGAGAATATTCGTATAAGTCCAGGTAAGCGAATAATTTTTTTGTTTCCATGATTTGCAGATGGTGTCGGTCGCATTTGTCTCATGGTTTCTCAGCGAATACCTGTGGATTAAGTGAAGTCATCGTTAGTGAAAAACTCACCAGGAACTCTTAGATTAATTCTGTAAACCATCTCTGCTACCGAAGCCTTGATGTCTTCTTTATTTGCAGTTCATAACGCTGGCATCACTGCTGGAAGGGCATCAATCCAGTTGCTTCCTTCATGGCACATCAGCGCGGTCTTTTATGACCTATGATAACGTTCAATGAGCCCATTGGAAGCTGGGTGGTAAGGCGACGTGCGCATCCTTTCCCTTCCGCACATGTTGGTCAAAGGTTTGAACAAAGCTGATTCGAACTGCGCTCCTTGGTCGGTTGTGAGGGATTTTGGTGAACCAAATCGAGCAATCCAGGGCGTGTTAAACGACGTCGCCACCGTGTCTGCATAAATGTCCTTTAGGGGAATAGCTTCCGGACACCTAGTGAGGCGTTCTATCATAGTCACACAATACCTGTGGTCTTAACACAGTGGAAGGACTATGAGATCTATGTGGACGTGATGGAATCGATGCTCGGGAACTTTAATCGAATCAGGGAATAAACGGTTGTGTTATTGGACTTTTGACCGCTGGCATTGGGTGCAAGTGGGTGCCATTCCAGTGCGTGTTTCTTGATGCTGAACCAGACGTATTTTTGGCGAAGTTGGCGGCTTGTTGCCCTCCCACCAGGTTGAGATAGACCGTGAACAGACTCGAAGGCCTTTCGACGCAAAGCTTGTGAGGGTATCTTCCTTCAAAGGCTGAGGTGGGCTCGTCGGCCCCAGGGTTAACCCAGAGGAACACCCTAGACTTTGGGAAAGAGGTACTTTATTTATAAATAGAGTGGTTCTATACAATATTGTTTCGTTAACAATACAAATGGTTCTTAGCTAACAATGTTTATACCTAACAATATACAGGGTGTCCGCCGGGAACGTATACTACTTTGTTTTGCCGCCATTTTGGTAAACATTAGTCTTGACAGTTCATATTTGGCAGTCGTGAAGTAGACACGTGGCAAATTTATTATGGAAAAATATTCGATAAACCAACGTGTTTTAATCGTGGTCAGGAGGAATCATTGGATCTTAATTCTTTGAAAATGAAAACGGCGTAACGGTAACTGTGAATGGGGAGCGATATCGTGATATGATTGAAAACTTTTTAACACCACAACTGCATGCGTTGGGCTTGATTAACATGTGGTATCAACAAGACGGTGCCACATCACATACAGCCAGGATTACAATGGAATTACTGCGAGACCTCTTTCCACAACAAGTTATTTCAAAAAATGGTGATGATGATTGGCCTCCACGGTCGCTTGATTTGACTGCTCCTGACTTCTTTTTGTGGGGATATCTGAAAAGCAAGGTTTATGCAAACAAACAAGAAACGCTTGAGCAACTCAAACATAATATTCGTGATGAAATTAATGAAATACCGCGTGAAATGTTTGAGAATGTAATGAAAAATGTGCTCAAAAGGGCTCGCATTTGTGAGACTAGCAGAGGTGGACATTTACCTGATATTGTATTCCATACATAATTGCCGACATTAAATAAAACATTTATCAATATAAGATCCATTCTCTTTCATTTAATCAAAAATTATAAACAAACAAAGTAGTATACCTTCCCGGCGGACGTCCTGCGGCTGGTTCTGGTACGGGCCGGGGTTATGCGTCCTGTTGTCTGGCTCGGTTCGGTACGTCGTCTGGAAGGAGTTTCAGTCTGCACTTCGGGCAGGCTTCAAAGGTCGCAGTCCGCACTTAGGGCAGGCTTGCGATGACCCAGTCCGGACTTAGGGCAGTTTATATCATTTAACCCCTCGGGGGGCATAGTGCGTCAACCACGCCTGCGCGCCATCGTGTTCGGAGTTCTGCAACGCGTTTGAGCTGCCGTCAACTCATTCCTAAAGAGCTCGATTCCTCCTCAACTGTTCTGCGCCACGTTTGCCTAGGGCGTCCCGCTATTCTGCCTGCCTGGGTGAACGGATTCCACTGCATAGCGTATTTCGCAATGGAGTTGTCTTCGCGCCGTAGGGTGTGTCCAATCCATTGCCACTTTCTTCTTCGTAAAGTAATGCTTATAGGTTCTTGGCCTGTTCTCAGATAAAGTTGTTCATTAGAGATGCGGTTCGGCCAAAAAATCCTCAAGATGATTCTTAAGCATTTGTTTACGAAGACTTGCAGCTTGCGTGTGTTAATGGTGTCCACCTTCCAGGTACTGCACCCATAAAGCAGCACTGATTCTACGTTGGAGCGGAACAGTCGTAGCTTGGTTCTTAAGCTTATAACATTGCTTCTCCAGATTTTGGACAGCATTCCGAACGCAGCTTCGGTGCCACCGCGATTAGCCGAGACGACAGTTCCTAAATATAGAAAGTTATCAACTTTCTCGACTTGCTTTCCGGCAATGTTAAGTTGAGTGCGGGTATTGGAAGTACTCAGGGCTTTTGTTTTGGCTGTGTTTATTTTTAGCCCCACTTTGTTTGCCTCAGCTTCTAGATTTTGGGCCATCAAATGAAGATCCATTATCCGATGTGAAAGTAGACAAACATCGTCAGCGCAATCTAGGTGTTTAAGGTAAGATGCCATAGTCCAACGAATTCCAGAATTAGCTTCCGTCAATGCTGCACGGAGTACATCGCTGATAACCACCAAGAACAATAGTGGTGACGGTATGCACCCTTGACGTACTCCACTTTGGACTTCAAAATCCTCCGACACCTTACCATTGTGCACGACGTGACACTTGCCGCCCTCATATGTAGCCTTGATAATAGCTATAAGCTTTTCTGGAATGCTTCTCCTGCGCAAGGCCAATCAGATAGCATCTCGATTCAAGCTGTCGAAAGCCTTCTCAAAGTCGATAAACAGTAAATGTAGCGGAGACCTATACTCAACGCATTGCTCGATTATGATCCGTAAGGTGTTTATGTGGTCGATGCAGGAGGATCCAGCGCGAAAGCCTGCCTGTTCGACATCGAGAGTTGAATCTAAATGATCTTTAATTCGTTCTAGAATTATTCTAGCTATTATTTTGGCTACAGCTGGAAGAACACATATACCTCTCCAGTTACCGCACTCCATCAAGTTACCCTTCTTTGGAAGCTTAATGATCATCCCCCTTTTCCACTCCTGTGAAAATTGTTCACTATCCCAAGCTCTCCGTATTAGCGGTTGCAGCAAATCTGCCGATGTATTTGGCGCCGCTTGAAATAGCTCGGCAGGGATGCCATCAATATCCACCGCTTTGTTTTTCTTGAGGGACTTGATTGCTGTTATTATTTCAGTTTCACTGGGAGGTACGGTACGAATTCGGGAATTTGTTGCTTCGAACTGCTCATTCGAATTCAAGATCATACCGCCATCGTCTAAGTGATTTAGCACTGTAGCAAAATGTTCTCTCCATCTAGTGAGCTGATCCTCATCCGAAATCAGAACGTTACCGTCTAGACTCTTCACTGGATGTTGTTTGGAGTTTCGACCACCAATGAACTCCTTAGTGATGTTGTAAACAGTCCTACTGTGGCACCTACTCGCTGCTTCTTCAGCCCTTGAGGCCAGTGAGTTGACATGTTGACGTTTGCCACGTCTCACACTACGCTGCACTTCTTTCTTCTTCGCACGGTGTTGGGCTTCAAGCTCGGCTCTCTCTACTGCTGAGGCAGCTGCAATCCGAGCCTTGATTGCTGTACGCTCATCGATCCGTCTCCAGGTGTCTGTAGAAAGCCATGTGCGGTGGTGTTTCTGCTTTTTACCGACATAAGTGCGTGCCCCAGTCGCAAAAGCATTTTTCACAGCACTCCAGTGGTCATCCATGTTCTCTTCCAGTATGCTGCTGATTGATTCTGCTTCTAAGGCAAGATGGTCCCTGAACTGTTGGCGCACTTGGGGAACCTTGAGCCTGTCGATATTACTTAGGGCAGGCTTAGGAGGGATCCAGTCCGCACTTAGGGCAGGCTTAGAAAGTAGCCGTCCGCACTTAGGGCAGGCATAGGAAGGATCCAGTCCGCACTAAGGGCAGGCTTGGGAAGGATCCAGTCCGCACTTAGGGCAGGCTTGGAAAGTAGCCGTCCGCACTTAGGGCAGGTGTGCTGTGACCCAGTCCGCACTTAGGGCAGGACCAGGAAGGATCCAGTCCGCACTAAGGGCAGGCTTGGAAAGTAGCCGTCCGCACTTAGGGCAGGCGTGCTGTGACCCAGTCCGCACTTAGGGCAGGCGTGGAAGGATCCAGTCCGCACTTAGGGCAGGCTTGGAAAGTAGCCGTCCGCACTTAGGGCAGGCGTGCTGTGACCTAGTCCGCACTTAGGGCAGGCTTGGAAAGTAGCCGTCCGCACTTAGGGCAGGCGTGCTGTGACCCAGTCCGCACTTAGGGCAGGCTTAAGAAGGATCCAGTCCGCACTTAGGGCAGGCTTGGAAAGTAGCCGTCCGCACTTAGGGCAGGCGTGCTGTGACCCAGTCCGCACTTAGGGCAGGCTTGGAAATTAGCCGTCCGCACTTAGGGCAGGCGTGCTGTGACCCAGTCCGCACTTAGGGCAGGCTTAAGAAGGATCGAGTTCGCACTTAGGGCAGGCTTGGAAAGTAGCTTAACAAAGGGCGGCAAATCCGCTGTAGTTAACTCGGTTTGTTTCTCTCAGAAGGGGAAGAAACCTATCGGACGGGCCGGCTATAGCTAGTAGCAGACCAGTGGACTATTGCCCAATCACCGAGGTGAAGGCAGAAAATTCGGTGGAAAGTCGTGAGACCAATTCCGAGAGAGGCTGTCAAAAGTACATTGGATTGGTTCTACCACGCTTGAGCAGACTCTACCGACTGACTCTCATCCACACTCCTTTATGGAAAAATCCTGCAAGACGAGAATGTGAATCTTGAGCCAATGCAAAATTTCCAACACATTCTCGTCTGCGACCTTTGTATTTACTTTTCCTCATATGGTACTATTCTCCTTTTCCTTCGTTTCCTCTTGTTTGACTGAGGATTCGGAGAATATTCGTTGTTTCGCTACCTGCCAACAGATGGCGGCCTCCGCATTAGGTGGTGAGAGAGGTGTGCGTAGAGTGTGGATGATCGCTTCTGTGGTCGTGGATTATGTCACTTCGTTACAAGCTGAAGGCATATATAGTCTGATTGTGTCAGTCGAGACGTCACAGAATATCTTGCAGTCTGAGTCCATCGTGAGTTGTTGAAGTCTGAGTGCTGATTCCTTTCGTAAGAATTGTTTGAATTTTTACGGCCTTGAACTTATATCTGTGAAGATCATGTAGCTCCAGTTTAAGCGGCGTGGTTATGACATTGATACTTGATGATGCATCAGCTATGGAGTTGTCTTTGCCTTATAGGTAGATAATATTCGTGGTGTACTGGGATATAAAGTCAAGTTACCTTAACCGCCGCTGTGGTGATTTGTCTAAACGCTGCTGAAATGCATAGATGAGTGGTTTGTGGTGTGTTTGTACCACAAAATGCTGCTCGTCGCAAAGGTGTCTGAAGAAGCGCACGGCAAGATAAATCGCCAACAATTCTCTGTCGTAGGTGCTATAGCGACTTTGGGTAGATGATAGCTTGCATTAAAACAGTCCGATGGGTTGGAGGTCACTGTTTCTTATTTGTTCAAGCTTGGCTTAAGAGTCAATGACCCTAAGGGTCCGAAAGGACCCCAGGTGAGACATCGAACTAAAGGCTGAAGACGTCTTGACTTTGACGCAATACCTGTTGACAGTATGATGGAAGAAGCTTGTACGGTATCTACTCCAGGTGGTACTCGTGAAAACGATAATCCACCCGTGGTCTTTTTGACTACGGACGGGCCGAGGATTATGGAGGTCCCAACCACCATACTTTTACCCCCAGCCTCTGGCGTTGAATCAGAAGTAGTAGCGACGCTTGTTTCAGAAGACTCCTGCAGCTCTGTCTCTGACTCGTTTGGTAGACTGGGCTGGAATGGCAAAGAAAGTGGCGGAAAGGCTTCGGCTGGAACGTCTAATCTCTGCCTCAATAGAAGGGTAGCTGGTCGAAGTTGTGTCGGTGACGGTTTGACTCCGGAAACCAATAAGGCTGAACGAGCCCCCGAAGCGGCGCACTCCGATGGGCTCCTGACTAAGAGTCAACTGAAAAGGAGAAGAAGGAAGGCGGCGATGGCGCGGTGCAAACGCTGGCTCCTTTTCGGTCGGCTCGAACAGGTCCAATCTGACGGAGGAAGTTTCGCCTGCTCTTCTTGGTGGAAGCGTGTGCGCGTCTGATGCGCGCTCTTCTGCCGGGCACACTCTTACCGCTGGCGTTATCTGCGCACAAAATCTGGTGGATACTGGTGCTGTTACCCCTAAAGGTCCCAGCACTAGCGGACAGAAAATGGCTGACGCAGGCAAAGCCACGGGTAGGGGCGCTCGCCTCGCCGGAAGCATGTGCGCACCTGGTGCGCGCCCTTCTGCTAATAAAACTGCGACTATATCTTTAATATTTTCGCAGATAAACCTCCACCACTCAAAGGCTGCTACCGCTCTCTTCAGCAGCAGACTTTCCGTGGTGCGTACAAAACCCCACATAACATCTATCCAGGAGCCATACGTGCGGAACAAGCGCATATGTGGTTTTGGGGGTGTTCGTGGAGTAACGGTGCTATGTGACGAGCGATCTGAAAGACCGAGAGCTTGTCTAATTGTGCCGAATTTCCCCTCAGTAACCAAGCTTGGACAATTCTGTGGACAGGACCTGGTTGCTGCAGCTGTAAGCTGCGAAACGACCGGAAGTTGGAAAACCTTCGTCGTTGCGTCGGCTTACTTCCCTTATGATTCGGTAATGCCTCCACCACCGAAGGCGGTTGCCGAACTCATAAAATACTGTGACACTCGGGAGATGGGACTAGTCATATGTTGCGACGCGAATGCTCAGAATAGAGTCTGGGGCAGCAGCAAATGTAACATACGAGGAAACCATCTCCTAGACTTTATAATATCGCCTGGCATGGTAATTAACAATGTTGGCTCCCAGCCAACTTTTGTTCCGGCAAGGAGGCAGGAGGTAATTGATTTGACTTTATCTAATAGGTATTTCAAGTCAATTACTAACTGGAGGGTACTGCCGGAGGTGTCCTTGTCAGACCATAGATACATCGCTTTCCAAATCGAATGCGAGGCCATAACTTTGCAGGAGAGGAGGAATCCGAGGAAAACCAACTGGGTGCGGTTTAGGGAAGAGCTAGACAGATCTGTCAAAACTCCAACTGAACTCAGAACGAAACGAATGGTTGAGGATGCTGTTCAAAACCTGACCAGTGTCCTTACGGCTTGTCAAACGGTAGTGCATGCGATCATATGAAAACACAAGCGTTTTCACTCAGCTGAGGCCTACCAACTCCTACTCTCAACCTCCACGCGGTGACAGCCGGGTGCCTAGTACCTTAATCCAAGAAATGGGTAACCAACCCCGTTTGGCGGATTCTTGGTGGCAGCAGGTGAGAGAGGGGGGGAAGAGTGCTTTTCTCACTAGAGCACTTCTTCCTGTTCCAGGCGGCAGCGGACGAATTCCCTAGACGGAGCTAACGGTGGCGTCTATAGTTCCAGTTAGGTTTAACTTAGTGAACACCTTGCGCGAGCTGCTTTGACGTATTCGGATCACAGGTCGGTAAGGAATTTCCAATGTTGGTCAGGACATTGGAATAGAGATGGTGGCGGAGGAGCCCTTAATGGGCCAACGGCAGCACTCATACTCCCGTAGTGGACTACTGGCACCGGTGTACCCGGCCCCTCGTCCTTGGGGAATAATTAAGGAACTGTCCCTCCAGGTTGGGGGTTGTGCCGTCGGGGTAACTTCCCTACCACGTAAAAACCGCATGGTTCCGAAACAACCAAAAGCCTCGGATAAGGATGACTCAACTAATGACGACCCCAGCAAACGAAATAAGGACAACGACCTTCGGATCTGTACGTGGAATGTTCTGTCCCTTTACAGACCACGTGCAGCCGAACAACTAGCAGAGGCCCTAGACTGCTATAAAGCAGATATTACCGCCATCCAGGAAGTGCGATGGGATGGGCCAGGCAAAAAGAAGATGAAAAACTACTACGGTGATTGCTACAGAGGCAACAGGCAACGCTTATTCGGATGCGGATTTGTCACACGCGGCAGACTTAGGCAAGAAGTCTTAAGCTTCCGACACGTGAGCGAGCGTATTATGACTATCCGGATCAAGGCTAAATTCGCTAACATAAGCCTAATATGTGTTCATGCCCCCACAGAAGAAAAGGACCCTGCCACCAAAGAGTGTTTCTACGAGCTCCTCGACAAAACATACGAGCAATGTCCTAAATACGACGTTAAGATCGTATTGGGCGATTTTAACGCCAAAATAGGAAAGGAGGACGTCTTCGGTAGGGCAGTCGGTAAGCGTAGCCTACACGACACCACGTCTGATAACGGACTAAGGCTAATTGATTTCGCTGTGGAGCGAAATGTCATCATAGCAAGCACATGGTTTCCTCATCTCGATATTCATAAGCAGACATGGCGTTCCAATGATCATGTAACGATCAACCAAATTGATCATATTGCGATCGACGCAAGGCATGCCTCCACATCGGCTTCTCCAAAAGAAGAAGAAAGAGCATGAGAAGCGCGCGTTTTAGAATATCGAGAGTCTATACTCCAGGAACAATGTACGGAAGTTTTACCAAAAGGTAAAAAGAACGTGTCAGAGAAGTAATACCCGTACAGAAACCTGTAGAGATGAAAATGGAAACCTCGTAGTAGAATCACAGTCGGTGCTGAGAATATGGAAAAACTACTTCTGCAGACTATATAACGGCGACGAAGACCAACATCCCGCTGTCAGGCAGAATGAACCATTCAACATAGACGATGATAGTCAAAATTTCCGTCCACCTGACCAAAACGAAGTGAGGATAGCAATATCCAAGCTAAAATCGAACAAGGCTGCTGGACCTGACGGCTTACCGGCCGAACTTTTCAAGGCAGCTGGGGATGAATTGGTAGAGTGCATACACCAACTCATTTCTAATATTTGGTCAGACGAGTGTATGCCTGATGAATGGAATCTCAGCATCGTTTGCCCGATCCACAAGAAAGGAGACCCCCTCAACTGCGTCAATTATAGAGGCATCAGTCTCCTCAACATCGCATACAAGATTTTTTCTGCGATATTGTGTGAACGCCTGAAACCCTTTATCAACAGCCTGATTGGACCCTATCAGTGCGGTTTCAGGCCAGGAAAGTCCACCATCGATCAAATCTTCACACTTCGGCAGATCCTGGAGAAAACCCAAGAATTCCAAATCGATACTCACCACCTCTTTATCGATTTCAAGGCCGCCTATGACAGCATCTATAGAGAAGAGCTTTATAGAGCCATGTCTAGTTTTGACATCCCTGCCAAACTTGTCCGTCTGTGCAGGCTGACGATGAAGAACGCTCGCTGCTCCATCAAGGTCGGTAATGACCTCAGCGAGACCTTTGATGTCAAAAAAGGCTTTAGACAAGGTGACGCGCTGTCATGTGACTTCTTCAATATTGTACTTGAACGGATTGTGCGGAACTCACAAGCCAACACCGGAGGCACAATCTATTACAAGTCTGTACAACTGCTTGCATACGCCGACGATATAGACATTATCGGAAGATCTCAGCGGGCTGTCACCGGTGCTTTTGCAAGCATTGAGGCGGAAGCGGCCAAAATGGGTTTGGCGATAAACGAGGGCAAAAGCAAGTATATGCTGTCAACTAGAAGGGAAAACCAACACCGACGAATTGGACAAAACGTCACCGTGGGCAGCTATAACTTCGAGGTAGTAAGGGACTTTGTCTACCTTGGCTCTGCTATAAATTCTTCTAACAAAATCAGCGTAGAAATCAATCGAAGAATAACTCTTGCCAATCGCTGTTTCTTGGGCTTATAAGGCAATTCAACAGTAAAGCCCTATCTCGAACAATTAAGGAGACTCTATATAAGACCTTTATCATCCCAGTCCTGCTTTACGGCGCTGAAACATGGACTTTATTAAAAGAGGATGAAGATATCCTTAGTCGCTTCGAGAGAAAAATTCTTCGTAAGATTTTCGGTCCCGTTTGTGTTGACGGGTTTTGGAGGAGAAGATTCAATCACGAACTATACGAGCTGTACAGCGACATCGACCTAGTCAAAAAACTGCGTATTGGACGTCTGAGATGGCTAGGACATGTAGAGCGAATGGACACCAATGCTCCGGCCCGCAGAGTCTTCGAATCTAACCCGGAGGGACGACGCAGTAGAGGGAATCATCGCCGTAGGTGGCGCGCACAAGTTCAAGGGGACCTCGACCAACTTGGAGTGCGCAACTGGAGGCAATTAGCTAAAGACCGAGCTAAATAGAGAGGCTTGTTGGTTGAGGCCCAGGTTCACCCCGAACTGTAGCGCCACCTAAGTAAGTAAGTCCTTACCAGCTGTTTTGAACTGACGTGCCCATTGACAAAAACCACTTGCAGAACTCCGGTTCCCTGGTGGAGCCCAGAACTGCAGCGACTTAGGAAAGAATCCAGAAAACTTCTAAATAGGTCACTTAAGACAAATTTAGAAGGTGACTGGGATCTTTTTAGATCGAAGCAAAAAGACTATAAGAAGTTAATTCGGTTGTCGAAAAGTGCTTCTTATAGAGATATTTGTGAAAAGATCGAGACACTCGGTGAAACCAGCAGGTTGGTTAAGGTCCTCCAAACTGGCAAGCCGACCAAACTGGAGTCACTGAGAAGGTTTGGTTAGGCAGGGTTATGAGGTTATCATAAAACACTAGGCACCAAAGTGGGCCCATCGCGAACCTTCACGACAGAAGACCTAAACCCATTTTCCCAAGCAATTAATCTCCCTACAGAATCTGAAAAGATCCTTGTTATGGTTTAGGGACCTCACCTCCTCGACGTTATCGAAAAAGTATCTACCAAGGTGCTTGAGTCATGTCCTGGCAATTCCTTGACATTCACAGAGTATATGAGTTATATCCTCTGAGACATGCAGGTCGTCGCAGTACCTACAAACATCCGTATCGGATAACCCTAGTCTCATGGCATGCCTCCTTAGGAGACAGTGGCCAGAGAGTATTCCTGTCACTATTCTTAGCCTCGATCTATCTAACTAGATTATCTCCCCAGATTTTCCGCGATCTAACACAGGCCACAAGGCCTTAGACACCCTGTGACCATCTAAGTTTGACCATCTTAGATTAGCCGTGTCAATGATTTTATCCCGAATAATTCCCTTAGACACGCACCCTGGTGGCTTAATACTACCAATTATATCGCTACGTGGGAGCCCCGCTCCTCTTTTAGCCAGCGCGTCGGCTTGCTCGTTGCCTTCGATATCGCAGTGTCCAGGTACCCAACATAATCTGACTCGGTTCTGCGTACATAATGCCCTAAGCATTGTGCGGCAATTCCTGATTATCTCAGATTTGGTGACGTAAGACTCTAGCGCCTTTAGCACAGCCTGAGTGTCAATGTAGATGGCGATATTCTTATCGGATATTGATCCCATCTCAAGTAATTCCGCAGCTTTAAGTACAGCTAGAACCTCTACTTGGAACACACTACATGTGTTCGGCAGTCTCAGGGCCACCTGTAGGTTCGTATCTCTCGAGTAAATACCTGACCCCGTGCCCTCATTGGTCTTAGAACCATTTGTGTATATTGCAATCTCGTTATGGACAGAGACTGTCTTCCTTCGCCAGTCTTCTCTAATTGGATACAGTACTTCGTATGGTGTGTCGAAGTCTAAGGTGCCAAGTATATCGTCCGATTCGTCAGGGATTCCGGGAAAAGATTCCTTGAGAATGGAGCTGTGTCCTATGTTGTTAGTCCTGAAGAGACCAACGTTAGTGAGCCGAAGCGCACTGTTGCCCGCTTGAAATTTAATTTGTATGTCTAATGGTAAAAGATACAGAAACATCTCGAATGCAGCCGTAGGTGTTATGCGTAGAGCACCTCTGATGGCAATGCAAGCTGTTCTTTGTACCATGGCCAACATATCCCGTGTGTTTTTCGTATTCCTTGCCTTCCACCACACAAGAGCCCCATACGTAAGCATGGGTCTGACTATCATGATGTATAGCCAGTGCACCATTGCGGGCTTCAGGCCCCATTTTTTCCCCGCGGTCCGCTTACAGATGAAAAGAGCATTATAAGCTTTGCGGCCTCTTTCCTGTATGTTAAGTTTCCAATTTAGTTTCCTGTCCAGCATTATCCCAAGATATCTAGCGCGATCCGAAAGAGAAAGCTCCACTCCTGCTAGCTTAGGCAGTTTGAAGGGTGGTATCTTGTATTTTTTTACTGAAAAGTACCAATTCGGGTTTACCAGGTTGACTTGTAGTCCACGCCCTTTAGCCCATTTTTCAAGAAGCTGATTCCATAATTTCACTTAATGTGTCAAGGAACTTGCCCTGAACTAAAATCACCACGTTGTCCGCGTAAGCAGTGACGCTTATGCCTGTGTTGCTTAGTTCTTTAAGTATCTCATCGATGACTAGAACCCAGATTAGGGGTGAGATAACGCCTCCCTGGTGAGTCCCCCTGGTAACGGATTTTCATATTGAACTGTTTCCGATAGTGAAGTTAATGTTTCTAGTGCCGAGCATATTGCAGAGCCAATTGGTAATGCTATGCTCGACATTCATAGTTTCTAGGGCCTGTTTGATGGCCCTTCTTTCTACGTTATTGAACGCACCTTCTATATCTAGGAAGACTGCTAGTGCAAATTCCTTATGGTGAAGGCTAATTTCAATCTTCCCTACTACGTCGTGTAAAGCTGCTTCCACCGACTTCCCTTTCAAATATGCATGCTGAGCTTTGCAACACTGAATCCCGTTGCAACACTTACTTCTGATGTGAATATCAAGAAGTCTTTCAAGTGTCTTGAGGAGGAATGACGATAGACTTATGGGTCTGTAGTCTTTCGCTGAAATGTGGCTTGGTTTACCTGCTTTATGTATGAATATAACCCGCACTTTCCTCCATGCCACTGGTACGTAACATGACCTTAAACAATGTTTAAAAATTTCCCTAAACCTGCTTCAGACCTTGGCTGGAGCTTTTTGCAGCATAGCTGGCAAAATTCCATCAGGGTCTGGTGCTTTGAATGGTGCGATTGACATAATAGCCCATCGCAGATTCTTCCATGTAATGAGATTCTCTACGTCGTCTCCTATTGACCTACCATTATACGAGTAGCTATTAGTAGTAGAATCCATTGGCGATCTACTTCCTGGGAAGTGAGCTTCAATTAACGTTTCTTAAACTTCTTCGCTACTTTCTGCCCACGAGCCGTCAGATTTTTTGATGAAGCTTGGGACAAAAGGACACTCGGGAGATGGGACTAGTCATATGCTGCGACGCGAATGCTCAGAATAGAGTCTGGGGCAGCAGCAAATGTAACATACGAGGAAACCATCTCCTAGACTTTATAATATCGCCTGGCATGGTAATTAACAATGTTGGCTCCCAGCCAACTTTTGTTCCGGCAAGGAGGCAGGAGGTAATTGATTTGACTTTATCTAATAGGTATTTCAAGTCAATTACTAACTGGAGGGTACTGCCGGAGGTGTCCTTGTCAGACCATAGATACATCGCTTTCCAAATCGAATGCGAGGCCATAACTTTGCAGGAGAGGAGGAATCCGAGGAAAACCAACTGTTTGCGGTTTAGGGAAGAGCTAGACAGATCTGTCAAAACTCCAACTGAACTCAGATCGAAACGAAAGGTTGAGGATGCTGTTCAAAACCTGACCAGTGTCCTTACCAGCTGTTTTGAACTGACGTGCCCATTGACAAAAACCACTTGCAGAACTCCGGTTCCCTGGTGGAGCCCAGAACTGCAGCGACTTAGGAAAGAATCCAGAAAACTTCTAAATAGGTCACTTAAGACAAATTTAGAAGGTGACTGGGATCTTTTTAGATCGAAGCAAAAAGACTATAAGAAGTTAATTCGGTTGTCGAAAAGTGCTTCTTATAGAGATATTTGTGAAAAGATCGAGACACTCGGTGAAACCAGCAGGTTGGTTAAGGTCCTCCAAACTGGCAAGCCGACCAAACTGGAGTCACTGAGAAGGTTTGGTTAGGCAGGGTTATGAGGTTATCATAAAACACTAGGCACCAAAGTGGGCCCATCGCGAACCTTCACGACAGAAGACCTAAACCCATTTTCCCAAGCAATTAATCTCCCTACAGAATCTGAAAAGATCCTTGTTATGGTTTAGGGACCTCACCTCCTCGACGTTATCGAAAAAGTATCTACCAAGGTGCTTGAGTCATGTCCTGGCAATTCCTTGACATTCACAGAGTATATGAGTTATATCCTCTGAGACATGCAGGTCGTCGCAGTACCTACAAACATCCGCATCGGATAACCCTAGTCTCATGGCATGCCTCCTTAGGAGACAGTGGCCAGAGAGTATTCCTGTCACTATTCTTAGCCTCGATCTATCTAACTAGATTATCTCCCCAGATTTTCCGCGATCTAACACAGGCCACAAGGCCTTAGACACCCTGTGACCATCTAAGAGATCTTAGATTAGCCGTGTCAATGATTTTATCCCGAATAATTCCCTTAGACACGCACCCTGGTGGCTTAATACTACCAATTATATCGCTACGTGGCAGCCCCGCTCCTCTTTTAGCCAGCGCGTCGGCTTGCTCGTTGCCTTCGATATCGCAGTGTCCAGGTACCCAACATAATCTGACTCGGTTCTGCGTACATAATGCCCTAAGCATTGTGCGGCAATTCCTGATTATCTCAGATTTGGTGACGTAAGACTCTAGCGCCTTTAGCACAGCCTGAGTGTCAATGTAGATGGCGATATTCTTATCGGATATTGATCCCATCTCAAGTAATTCCGCAGCTTTAAGTACAGCTAGAACCTCTACTTGGAACACACTACATGTGTTCGGCAGTCTCAGGGCCACCTGTAGGTTCGTATCTCTCGAGTAAATACCTGACCCCGTGCCCTCATTGGTCTTAGAACCATTTGTGTATATTGCAATCTCGTTATGGACAGAGACTGTCTTCCTTCGCCAGTCTTCTCTAATTGGATACAGTACTTCGTATGGTGTGTCGAAGTCTAAGGTGCCAAGTATATCGTCCGATTCGTCAGGGATTCCGGGAAAAGATTCCTTGAGAATGGAGCTGTGTCCTATGTTGTTAGTCCTGAAGAGACCAACGTTAGTGAGCCGAAGCGCACTGTTGCCCGCTTGAAATTTAATTTGTATGTCTAATGGTAAAAGATACAGAAACATCTCGAATGCAGCCGTAGGTGTTATGCGTAGAGCACCTCTGATGGCAATGCAAGCTGTTCTTTGTACCATGGCCAACATATCCCGTGTGTTTTTCGTATTCCTTGCCTTCCACCACACAAGAGCCCCATACGTAAGCATGGGTCTGACTATCATGATGTATAGCCAGTGCACCATTGCGGGCTTCAGGCCCCATTTTTTCCCCGCGGTCCGCTTACAGATGAAAAGAGCATTATAAGCTTTGCGGCCTCTTTCCTGTATGTTAAGTTTCCAATTTAGTTTCCTGTCCAGCATTATCCCAAGATATCTAGCGCGATCCGAAAGAGAAAGCTCCACTCCTGCTAGCTTAGGCAGTTTGAAGGGTGGTATCTTGTATTTTTTTACTGAAAAGTACCAATTCGGGTTTACCAGGTTGACTTGTAGTCCACGCCCTTTAGCCCATTTTTCAAGAAGCTGATTCCATAATTTCACTTAATGTGTCAAGGAACTTGTCCTGAACTAAAATCAACACGTTGTCCGCGTAAGCAGTGACGCTTATGCCTGTGTTGCTTAGTTCTTTAAGTATCTCATCGATGACTAGAACCCAGATTAGGGGTGAGATAACGCCTCCCTGGTGTGTCCCCCTGGTAACGGATTTTCATATTGAACTGTTTCCGATAGTGAAGTTAATGTTTCTAGTGCCGAGCATATTGCAGAGCCAATTGGTAATGCTATGCTCGACATTCATAGTTTCTAGGGCCTGTTTGATGGGCCTTCTTTCTACGTTATTGAACGCACCTTCTATATCTAGGAAGACTGCTAGTGCAAATTCCTTATGGTGAAGGCTAATTTCAATCTTCCCTACTACGTCGTGTAAAGCTGCTTCCACCGACTTCCCTTTCAAATATGCATGCTGAGCTTTGCAACACTGAATCCCGTTGCAACACTTACTTCTGATGTGAATATCAAGAAGTCTTTCAAGTGTCTTGAGGAGGAATGACGATAGACTTATGGGTCTGTAGTCTTTCGCTGAAATGTGGCTTGGTTTACCTGCTTTATGTATGAATATAACCCGCACTTTCCTCCATGCCACTGGTACGTAACATGACCTTAAACAATGTTTAAAAATTTCCCTAAACCTACTTCAGACCTTGGCTGGAGCTTTTTGCAGCATAGCTGGCAAAATTCCATCAGGGTCTGGTGCTTTGAATGGTGCGATTGACATAATAGCCCATCGCAGATTCTTCCATGTAATGAGATTCTCTACGTCGTCTCCTATTGACCTACCATTATACGAGTAGCTATTAGTAGTAGAATCCATTGGCGATCTACTTCCTGGGAAGTGAGCTTCAATTAACGTTTCTTAAACTTCTTCGCTACTTTCTGCCCACGAGCCGTCAGATTTTTTGATGAAGCTTGGGACAAAAGGACACTCGGGAGATGGGACTAGTCATATGCTGCGACGCGAATGCTCAGAATAGAGTCTGGGGCAGCAGCAAATGTAACATACGAGGAAACCATCTCCTAGACTTTATAATATCGCCTGGCATGGTAATTAACAATGTTGGCTCCCAGCCAACTTTTGTTCCGGCAAGGAGGCAGGAGGTAATTGATTTGACTTTATCTAATAGGTATTTCAAGTCAATTACTAACTGGAGGGTACTGCCGGAGGTGTCCTTGTCAGACCATAGATACATCGCTTTCCAAATCGAATGCGAGGCCATAACTTTGCAGGAGAGGAGGAATCCGAGGAAAACCAACTGGGTGCGGTTTAGGGAAGAGCTAGACAGATCTGTCAAAACTCCAACTGAACTCAGATCGAAACGAAAGGTTGAGGATGCTGTTCAAAACCTGACCAGTGTCCTTACCAGCTGTTTTGAACTGACGTGCCCATTGACAAAAACCACTTGCAGAACTCCGGTTCCCTGGTGGAGCCCAGAACTGCAGCGACTTAGGAAAGAATCCAGAAAACTTCTAAATAGGTCACTTAAGACAAATTTAGAAGGTGACTGGGATCTTTTTAGATCGAAGCAAAAAGACTATAAGAAGTTAATTCGGTTGTCGAAAAGTGCTTCTTATAGAGATATTTGTGAAAAGATCGAGACACTCGGTGAAACCAGCAGGTTGGTTAAGGTCCTCCAAACTGGCAAGCCGACCAAACTGGAGTCACTGAGAAGGTTTGGTTAGGCAGGGTTATGAGGTTATCATAAAACACTAGGCACCAAAGTGGGCCCATCGCGAACCTTCACGACAGAAGACCTAAACCCATTTTCCCAAGCAATTAATCTCCCTACAGAATCTGAAAAGATCCTTGTTATGGTTTAGGGACCTCACCTCCTCGACGTTATCGAAAAGGTATCTACCAAGGTGCTTGAGTCATGTCCTGGCAATTCCTTGACATTCACAGAGTATATGAGTTATATCCTCTGAGACATGCAGGTCGTCGCAGTACCTACAAACATCCGTATCGGATAACCCTAGTCTCATGGCATGCCTCCTTAGGAGACAGTGGCCAGAGAGTATTCCTGTCACTATTCTTAGCCTCGATCTATCTAACTAGATTATCTCCCCAGATTTTCCGCGATCTAACACAGGCCACAAGGCCTTAGACACCCTGTGACCATCTAAGTTTGACCATCTTAGATTAGCCGTGTCAATGATTTTATCCCGAATAATTCCCTTAGACACGCACCCTGGTGGCTTAATACTACCAATTATATCGCTACGTGGGAGCCCCGCTCCTCTTTTAGCCAGCGCGTCGGCTTGCTCGTTGCCTTCGATATCGCAGTGTCCAGGTACCCAACATAATCTGACTCGGTTCTGCGTACATAATGCCCTAAGCATTGTGCGGCAATTCCTGATTATCTCAGATTTGGTGACGTAAGACTCTAGCGCCTTTAGCACAGCCTGAGTGTCAATGTAGATGGCGATATTCTTATCGGATATTGATCCCATCTCAAGTAATTCCGCAGCTTTAAGTACAGCTAGAACCTCTACTTGGAACACACTACATGTGTTCGGCAGTCTCAGGGCCACCTGTAGGTTCGTATCTCTCGAGTAAATACCTGACCCCGTGCCCTCATTGGTCTTAGAACCATTTGTGTATATTGCAATCTCGTTATGGACAGAGACTGTCTTCCTTCGCCAGTCTTCTCTAATTGGATACAGTACTTCGTATGGTGTGTCGAAGTCTAAGGTGCCAAGTATATCGTCCGATTCGTCAGGGATTCCGGGAAAAGATTCCTTGAGAATGGAGCTGTGTCCTATGTTGTTAGTCCTGAAGAGACCAACGTTAGTGAGCCGAAGCGCACTGTTGCCCGCTTGAAATTTAATTTGTATGTCTAATGGTAAAAGATACAGAAACATCTCGAATGCAGCCGTAGGTGTTATGCGTAGAGCACCTCTGATGGCAATGCAAGCTGTTCTTTGTACCATGGCCAACATATCCCGTGTGTTTTTCGTATTCCTTGCCTTCCACCACACAAGAGCCCCATACGTAAGCATGGGTCTGACTATCATGATGTATAGCCAGTGCACCATTGCGGGCTTCAGGCCCCATTTTTTCCCCGCGGTCCGCTTACAGATGAAAAGAGCATTATAAGCTTTGCGGCCTCTTTCCTGTATGTTAAGTTTCCAATTTAGTTTCCTGTCCAGCATTATCCCAAGATATCTAGCGCGATCCGAAAGAGAAAGCTCCACTCCTGCTAGCTTAGGCAGTTTGAAGGGTGGTATCTTGTATTTTTTTACTGAAAAGTACCAATTCGGGTTTACCAGGTTGACTTGTAGTCCACGCCCTTTAGCCCATTTTTCAAGAAGCTGATTCCATAATTTCACTTAATGTGTCAAGGAACTTGTCCTGAACTAAAATCAACACGTTGTCCGCGTAAGCAGTGACGCTTATGCCTGTGTTGCTTAGTTCTTTAAGTATCTCATCGATGACTAGAACCCAGATTAGGGGTGAGATAACGCCTCCCTGGTGTGTCCCCCTGGTAACGGATTTTCATATTGAACTGTTTCCGATAGTGAAGTTAATGTTTCTAGTGCCGAGCATATTGCAGAGCCAATTGGTAATGCTATGCTCGACATTCATAGTTTCTAGGGCCTGTTTGATGGGCCTTCTTTCTACGTTATTGAACGCACCTTCTATATCTAGGAAGACTGCTAGTGCAAATTCCTTATGGTGAAGGCTAATTTCAATCTTCCCTACTACGTCGTGTAAAGCTGCTTCCACCGACTTCCCTTTCAAATATGCATGCTGAGCTTTGCAACACTGAATCCCGTTGCAACACTTACTTCTGATGTGAATATCAAGAAGTCTTTCAAGTGTCTTGAGGAGGAATGACGATAGACTTATGGGTCTGTAGTCTTTCGCTGAAATGTGGCTTGGTTTACCTGCTTTATGTATGAATATAACCCGCACTTTCCTCCATGCCACTGGTACGTAACATGACCTTAAACAATGTTTAAAAATTTCCCTAAACCTACTTCAGACCTTGGCTGGAGCTTTTTGCAGCATAGCTGGCAAAATTCCATCAGGGTCTGGTGCTTTGAATGGTGCGATTGACATAATAGCCCATCGCAGATTCTTCCATGTAATGAGATTCTCTACGTCGTCTCCTATTGACCTACCATTATACGAGTAGCTATTAGTAGTAGAATCCATTGGCGATCTACTTCCTGGGAAGTGAGCTTCAATTAACGTTTCTTAAACTTCTTCGCTACTTTCTGCCCACGAGCCGTCAGATTTTTTGATGAAGCTTGGGACAAAAGGACACTCGGGAGATGGGACTAGTCATATGCTGCGACGCGAATGCTCAGAATAGAGTCTGGGGCAGCAGCAAATGTAACATACGAGGAAACCATCTCCTAGACTTTATAATATCGCCTGGCATGGTAATTAACAATGTTGGCTCCCAGCCAACTTTTGTTCCGGCAAGGAGGCAGGAGGTAATTGATTTGACTTTATCTAATAGGTATTTCAAGTCAATTACTAACTGGAGGGTACTGCCGGAGGTGTCCTTGTCAGACCATAGATACATCGCTTTCCAAATCGAATGCGAGGCCATAACTTTGCAGGAGAGGAGGAATCCGAGGAAAACCAACTGGGTGCGGTTTAGGGAAGAGCTAGACAGATCTGTCAAAACTCCAACTGAACTCAGATCGAAACGAAAGGTTGAGGATGCTGTTCAAAACCTGACCAGTGTCCTTACCAGCTGTTTTGAACTGACGTGCCCATTGACAAAAACCACTTGCAGAACTCCGGTTCCCTGGTGGAGCCCAGAACTGCAGCGACTTAGGAAAGAATCCAGAAAACTTCTAAATAGGTCACTTAAGACAAATTTAGAAGGTGACTGGGATCTTTTTAGATCGAAGCAAAAAGACTATAAGAAGTTAATTCGGTTGTCGAAAAGTGCTTCTTATAGAGATATTTGTGAAAAGATCGAGACACTCGGTGAAACCAGCAGGTTGGTTAAGGTCCTCCAAACTGGCAAGCCGACCAAACTGGAGTCACTGAGAAGGTTTGGTTAGGCAGGGTTATGAGGTTATCATAAAACACTAGGCACCAAAGTGGGCCCATCGCGAACCTTCACGACAGAAGACCTAAACCCATTTTCCCAAGCAATTAATCTCCCTACAGAATCTGAAAAGATCCTTGTTATGGTTTAGGGACCTCACCTCCTCGACGTTATCGAAAAGGTATCTACCAAGGTGCTTGAGTCATGTCCTGGCAATTCCTTGACATTCACAGAGTATATGAGTTATATCCTCTGAGACATGCAGGTCGTCGCAGTACCTACAAACATCCGTATCGGATAACCCTAGTCTCATGGCATGCCTCCTTAGGAGACAGTGGCCAGAGAGTATTCCTGTCACTATTCTTAGCCTCGATCTATCTAACTAGATTATCTCCCCAGATTTTCCGCGATCTAACACAGGCCACAAGGCCTTAGACACCCTGTGACCATCTAAGTTTGACCATCTTAGATTAGCCGTGTCAATGATTTTATCCCGAATAATTCCCTTAGACACGCACCCTGGTGGCTTAATACTACCAATTATATCGCTACGTGGGAGCCCCGCTCCTCTTTTAGCCAGCGCGTCGGCTTGCTCGTTGCCTTCGATATCGCAGTGTCCAGGTACCCAACATAATCTGACTCGGTTCTGCGTACATAATGCCCTAAGCATTGTGCGGCAATTCCTGATTATCTCAGATTTGGTGACGTAAGACTCTAGCGCCTTTAGCACAGCCTGAGTGTCAATGTAGATGGCGATATTCTTATCGGATATTGATCCCATCTCAAGTAATTCCGCAGCTTTAAGTACAGCTAGAACCTCTACTTGGAACACACTACATGTGTTCGGCAGTCTCAGGGCCACCTGTAGGTTCGTATCTCTCGAGTAAATACCTGACCCCGTGCCCTCATTGGTCTTAGAACCATTTGTGTATATTGCAATCTCGTTATGGACAGAGACTGTCTTCCTTCGCCAGTCTTCTCTAATTGGATACAGTACTTCGTATGGTGTGTCGAAGTCTAAGGTGCCAAGTATATCGTCCGATTCGTCAGGGATTCCGGGAAAAGATTCCTTGAGAATGGAGCTGTGTCCTATGTTGTTAGTCCTGAAGAGACCAACGTTAGTGAGCCGAAGCGCACTGTTGCCCGCTTGAAATTTAATTTGTATGTCTAATGGTAAAAGATACAGAAACATCTCGAATGCAGCCGTAGGTGTTATGCGTAGAGCACCTCTGATGGCAATGCAAGCTGTTCTTTGTACCATGGCCAACATATCCCGTGTGTTTTTCGTATTCCTTGCCTTCCACCACACAAGAGCCCCATACGTAAGCATGGGTCTGACTATCATGATGTATAGCCAGTGCACCATTGCGGGCTTCAGGCCCCATTTTTTCCCCGCGGTCCGCTTACAGATGAAAAGAGCATTATAAGCTTTGCGGCCTCTTTCCTGTATGTTAAGTTTCCAATTTAGTTTCCTGTCCAGCATTATCCCAAGATATCTAGCGCGATCCGAAAGAGAAAGCTCCACTCCTGCTAGCTTAGGCAGTTTGAAGGGTGGTATCTTGTATTTTTTTACTGAAAAGTACCAATTCGGGTTTACCAGGTTGACTTGTAGTCCACGCCCTTTAGCCCATTTTTCAAGAAGCTGATTCCATAATTTCACTTAATGTGTCAAGGAACTTGTCCTGAACTAAAATCAACACGTTGTCCGCGTAAGCAGTGACGCTTATGCCTGTGTTGCTTAGTTCTTTAAGTATCTCATCGATGACTAGAACCCAGATTAGGGGTGAGATAACGCCTCCCTGGTGTGTCCCCCTGGTAACGGATTTTCATATTGAACTGTTTCCGATAGTGAAGTTAATGTTTCTAGTGCCGAGCATATTGCAGAGCCAATTGGTAATGCTATGCTCGACATTCATAGTTTCTAGGGCCTGTTTGATGGGCCTTCTTTCTACGTTATTGAACGCACCTTCTATATCTAGGAAGACTGCTAGTGCAAATTCCTTATGGTGAAGGCTAATTTCAATCTTCCCTACTACGTCGTGTAAAGCTGCTTCCACCGACTTCCCTTTCAAATATGCATGCTGAGCTTTGCAACACTGAATCCCGTTGCAACACTTACTTCTGATGTGAATATCAAGAAGTCTTTCAAGTGTCTTGAGGAGGAATGACGATAGACTTATGGGTCTGTAGTCTTTCGCTGAAATGTGGCTTGGTTTACCTGCTTTATGTATGAATATAACCCGCACTTTCCTCCATGCCACTGGTACGTAACATGACCTTAAACAATGTTTAAAAATTTCCCTAAACCTACTTCAGACCTTGGCTGGAGCTTTTTGCAGCATAGCTGGCAAAATTCCATCAGGGTCTGGTGCTTTGAATGGTGCGATTGACATAATAGCCCATCGCAGATTCTTCCATGTAATGAGATTCTCTACGTCGTCTCCTATTGACCTACCATTATACGAGTAGCTATTAGTAGTAGAATCCATTGGCGATCTACTTCCTGGGAAGTGAGCTTCAATTAACGTTTCTTAAACTTCTTCGCTACTTTCTGCCCACGAGCCGTCAGATTTTTTGATGAAGCTTGGGACAAAAGGACACTCGGGAGATGGGACTAGTCATATGCTGCGACGCGAATGCTCAGAATAGAGTCTGGGGCAGCAGCAAATGTAACATACGAGGAAACCATCTCCTAGACTTTATAATATCGCCTGGCATGGTAATTAACAATGTTGGCTCCCAGCCAACTTTTGTTCCGGCAAGGAGGCAGGAGGTAATTGATTTGACTTTATCTAATAGGTATTTCAAGTCAATTACTAACTGGAGGGTACTGCCGGAGGTGTCCTTGTCAGACCATAGATACATCGCTTTCCAAATCGAATGCGAGGCCATAACTTTGCAGGAGAGGAGGAATCCGAGGAAAACCAACTGGGTGCGGTTTAGGGAAGAGCTAGACAGATCTGTCAAAACTCCAACTGAACTCAGATCGAAACGAAAGGTTGAGGATGCTGTTCAAAACCTGACCAGTGTCCTTACCAGCTGTTTTGAACTGACGTGCCCATTGACAAAAACCACTTGCAGAACTCCGGTTCCCTGGTGGAGCCCAGAACTGCAGCGACTTAGGAAAGAATCCAGAAAACTTCTAAATAGGTCACTTAAGACAAATTTAGAAGGTGACTGGGATCTTTTTAGATCGAAGCAAAAAGACTATAAGAAGTTAATTCGGTTGTCGAAAAGTGCTTCTTATAGAGATATTTGTGAAAAGATCGAGACACTCGGTGAAACCAGCAGGTTGGTTAAGGTCCTCCAAACTGGCAAGCCGACCAAACTGGAGTCACTGAGAAGGTTTGGTTAGGCAGGGTTATGAGGTTATCATAAAACACTAGGCACCAAAGTGGGCCCATCGCGAACCTTCACGACAGAAGACCTAAACCCATTTTCCCAAGCAATTAATCTCCCTACAGAATCTGAAAAGATCCTTGTTATGGTTTAGGGACCTCACCTCCTCGACGTTATCGAAAAGGTATCTACCAAGGTGCTTGAGTCATGTCCTGGCAATTCCTTGACATTCACAGAGTATATGAGTTATATCCTCTGAGACATGCAGGTCGTCGCAGTACCTACAAACATCCGTATCGGATAACCCTAGTCTCATGGCATGCCTCCTTAGGAGACAGTGGCCAGAGAGTATTCCTGTCACTATTCTTAGCCTCGATCTATCTAACTAGATTATCTCCCCAGATTTTCCGCGATCTAACACAGGCCACAAGGCCTTAGACACCCTGTGACCATCTAAGTTTGACCATCTTAGATTAGCCGTGTCAATGATTTTATCCCGAATAATTCCCTTAGACACGCACCCTGGTGGCTTAATACTACCAATTATATCGCTACGTGGGAGCCCCGCTCCTCTTTTAGCCAGCGCGTCGGCTTGCTCGTTGCCTTCGATATCGCAGTGTCCAGGTACCCAACATAATCTGACTCGGTTCTGCGTACATAATGCCCTAAGCATTGTGCGGCAATTCCTGATTATCTCAGATTTGGTGACGTAAGACTCTAGCGCCTTTAGCACAGCCTGAGTGTCAATGTAGATGGCGATATTCTTATCGGATATTGATCCCATCTCAAGTAATTCCGCAGCTTTAAGTACAGCTAGAACCTCTACTTGGAACACACTACATGTGTTCGGCAGTCTCAGGGCCACCTGTAGGTTCGTATCTCTCGAGTAAATACCTGACCCCGTGCCCTCATTGGTCTTAGAACCATTTGTGTATATTGCAATCTCGTTATGGACAGAGACTGTCTTCCTTCGCCAGTCTTCTCTAATTGGATACAGTACTTCGTATGGTGTGTCGAAGTCTAAGGTGCCAAGTATATCGTCCGATTCGTCAGGGATTCCGGGAAAAGATTCCTTGAGAATGGAGCTGTGTCCTATGTTATTAGTCCTGAAGAGACCAACGTTAGTGAGCCGAAGCGCACTGTTGCCCGCTTGAAATTTAATTTGTATGTCTAATGGTAAAAGATACAGAAACATCTCGAATGCAGCCGTAGGTGTTATGCGTAGAGCACCTCTGATGGCAATGCAAGCTGTTCTTTGTACCATGGCCAACATATCCCGTGTGTTTTTCGTATTCCTTGCCTTCCACCACACAAGAGCCCCATACGTAAGCATGGGTCTGACTATCATGATGTATAGCCAGTGCACCATTGCGGGCTTCAGGCCCCATTTTTTCCCCGCGGTCCGCTTACAGATGAAAAGAGCATTATAAGCTTTGCGGACTCTTTCCTGTATGTTAAGTTTCCAATTTAGTTTCCTGTCCAGCATTATCCCAAGATATCTAGCGCGATCCGAAAGAGAAAGCTCCACCCCTGCTAGCTTAGGCAGTTTGAAGGGTGGTATCTTGTATTTTTTTACTGACAAGTACCAATTCGGGTTTACCAGGTTGACTTGTAGTCCACGCCCTTTAGCCCATTTTTCAAGAAGCTGATTCCATAATTTCACTTAATGTGTCAAGGAACTTGCCCTGAACTAAAATCACCACGTTGTCCGCGTAAGCAGTGACGCTTATGCCTGTGTTGCTTAGTTCTTTAAGTATCTCATCGATGACTAGAACCCAGATTAGGGGTGAGATAACGCCTCCCTGGTGAGTCCCCCTGGTAACGGATTTTCATATTGAACTGTTTCCGATAGTGAAGTTAATGTTTCTAGTGCCGAGCATATTGCAGAGCCAATTGGTAATGCTATGCTCGACATTCATAGTTTCTAGGGCCTGTTTGATGGGCCTTCTTTCTACGTTATTGAACGCACCTTCTATATCTAGGAAGACTGCTAGTGCAAATTCCTTATGGTGAAGGCTAATTTCAATCTTCCCTACTACGTCGTGTAAAGCTGCTTCCACCGACTTCCCTTTCAAATATGCATGCTGAGCTTTGCAACACTGAATCCCGTTGCAACACTTACTTCTGATGTGAATATCAAGAAGTCTTTCAAGTGTCTTGAGGAGGAATGACGATAGACTTATGGGTCTGTAGTCTTTCGCTGAAATGTGGCTTGGTTTACCTGCTTTATGTATGAATATAACCCGCACTTTCCTCCATGCCACTGGTACGTAACATGACCTTAAACAATGTTTAAAAATTTCCCTAAACCTACTTCAGACCTTGGCTGGAGCTTTTTGCAGCATAGCTGGCAAAATTCCATCAGGGTCTGGTGCTTTGAATGGTGTGATTGACATAATAGCCCATCGCAGATTCTTCCATGTAATGAGATTCTCTACGTCGTCTCCTATTGACCTACCATTATACGAGTAGCTATTACTAGTAGAATCCATTGGCGATCTACTTCCTGGGAAGTGAGCTTCAATTAACGTTTCTTAAACTTCTTCGCTACTTTCTGCATACGAGCTGTCAGATTTTTTGATGAAGCTTGGGACAAAAGGACACTCGGGAGATGGGACTAGTCATATGTTGCGACGCGAATGCTCAGAATAGAGTCTGGGGCAGCAGCAAATGTAACATACGAGGAAACCATCTCCTAGACTTTATAATATCGCCTGGCATGGTAATTAACAATGTTGGCTCCCAGCCAACTTTTGTTCCGGCAAGGAACCAAGGAGGTAATTGATTTGACTTTATCTAATAGGTATTTCAAGTCAATTACTAACTGGAGGGTACTGCCGGAGGTGTCCTTGTCAGACCATAGATACATCGCTTTCCAAATCGAATGCGAGGCCATAACTTTGCAGGAGAGGAGGAATCCGAGGAAAACCAACTGGGTGCGGTTTAGGGAAGAGCTAGACAGATCTGTCAAAACTCCAACTGAACTCAGAACGAAACGAAAGGTTGAGGATGCTGTTCAAAACCTGACCAGTGTCCTTACCAGCTGTTTTGAACTGACGTGCCCATTGACAAAAACCCCTTGCAGAACTCCGGTTCCCTGGTGGAGCCCAGAACTGCAGCGACTTGGGAAAGAAATCAGAAAACTTCTAAATAGGTCACTCAAGACAAATTTGGAAGGTGACTGGGATCTTTTTAGATCGAAGCAAAAAGACTATAAGAAGTTAATTCGGTTGTCGAAAAGTGCTTCTTATAGAGATTTTTGTGAAAAGGTCGAGGCACTCGGTGAAACCAGCAGGTTGGTTAAGGTGCTCCAAACTGGCAAGCCGACCAAACCGGTGTCACTGAGAAAGTCTGATGGCAAGTTTACTGAGACGAAAGCGGAAACTTTTAGTCTTCTGCTGGAGACCAACTTTCCTGGCAATCAGATAATCACTAGATCGGAGCTTGGTCCGCTTACCCAGGCTGAGCTTGATCTAAGTCAGAAAACTCGGCGCAGCTGGTATATTGCATCAACCGTAGTAACAGATGAGGCCATCAAATATGCTGTGGCATCTTTTGATGGTTTCAAATCGCCTGGCACCGATGGAATATATCCAGCTATGCTGCAACAGGGTATAGATCAGCTATTGCCAACTCTGAAAAGAATTTTCACCGCTGGCTTGGCGCTGGCATATATTCCTACACCTTGGCGGACAGTCAGAGTAGCTTTCATACCGAAAATTGGTAAGGAAGACTATTCGCTTCCCAAGAGTTTCAGACCTATAAATTTGACATCCTTCTTACTGAAAACTATGGAGAGACTGGTAGAATTTCACGTGCGCAAAGTTGCTTTGAAACTGCATGCACTATCGGAGATGCAGCATGCCTATCAGCGTGGGAAATCCTGTGAGACCGCACTTCAAAATCTAGTGGCCAGAAATGAATGCGCGCTTGATAGGAGAGAATACGCGATGGGTATCTTCATCGACATTGAGGGTGCTTTTGACAATGCGGCTTTTGACTGCATGTGCGATTCTGCCAGACAACACGGTGTAGATGAAACATTAGTGTTGCGGATTAAAGCAATGCTAATGAATAGAACTTTGGTAGTGGATGCGTTTTATGGCCAATATGTTATGACAGGGGTAAACAGGGGTTGTCCGCAAGGTGGCGTTCTGTCTCCACTGTTATGGTGCATGGTGTTCGACTCTCTGTTGAACACTCTAAATAGTTCTAACGTCTACGCTCAGGCATATGCGGATGATGTCGCCGTACTTTCTGTCGGGCCATGCCTGGCGACGGTCTGTGCTAACGCGTAGGCGGCGCTGGACATGATCGATGAATGGTGTACTAGGAGTGGGCTTTCGGTGAATCCTCTTAAAACTGAGGTTGTTCTTTTTACGAGAAGGAGGATTTTGACCAGTACTAAAAGGCGTCACCATTCGCATTTCCAATGAAGCCAAATATCTGGGAGTGATTTTAGATAAGAAACTTGATTGGTCTAAACACGTCGAGTCGAAAACATCCAAGGCGCTCTCAGTCTTCTGGCGGTGTAAGGGTGCTTTTGGCAAGACTTGGGGCTTATCACCGAATAAGGTCCTCTGGATGTACACGGGTATGATACGACCATTCCTCGCATATGCGTCGGTTGTTTGGTGGAAGGGGCTCTCGCGTAAATATGTGGTTGCTTTTTGCACGAAACTCCAAAGAACGGCTTGTCTCGGCTGCTCGGGAGCTTTCCCGAGTACGCCTGGCTCTGCTCTAGACGCTTTGCTGAACTTACCTCCCCTTGATACTTATATCATGGGTTGCACTATCAAAGCCATCCATCGTCTTAGGCGGGTCGGTTTTTGGTATACTCCACACTGGAACTTTGATGAACTTGCGCGACACTTATCTTACGACTCCTGTCTTATGGATATGCCGTCTGACGCAATGACACCAGAACTCCAGCTGATGCGCAAATTCAGAGTCGACTTTCCTTGTGTCCAGGACTGGCTTCGGTCAGAGTCTGAGCCGGGAATGGAATGTAGTCGTATTTTCACGGATGGTTCCAAAACCAGTCAAGGGTCTGGCGCTGGGGTCTTCGTGGAAGTCGACAACATTAGACTTCACTTCTCGTTAGACAATTATGCGTCTGTTTTCCAAGCGGAAACTTATGCAATCCTAATGGCCATGAACTATGTCGTGAAGAACAGGTGGAAGGGACGTAGCATTTGTGTCTGTAGTGACAGTCAGGCTACGCTTAAGGCCTTGCTTAACCCTTTAACCACTTCCAAAATAGTTCGTGAAACCAAAAACTCTTTGAACTCGGTCGCAAGGCTGAATTCTCTGTCTCTTATCTGGGTCCCAGGTCACACTGGGATCTTGGGGAACGAGATCTCCGATGAGATTGCTAGACAAGGCTCAGGGGAGGCTTTCTCAGGTCCTGAACCCGCGTTGCGTCTTCCAGCGTCCTCGGTTAGGGCTTCCATTGACGATTGGGTCTCTCTGACGATTGGTAGTCTCACGTTGACTAAACGCATGCTCCCGGACGTCTGTAAGAAATCAGCGGAACTCTTGCTGTCTCTCAGCAGAAAATACTGTAGACAACTTATCGGCGTCTTGACAGGCCATTTCGCTTTTTCCAAGCACCTTAACGTGTTAGGCTTAAGTGACACTACAATCTGCGACGCTTGTGGAGAGAGCGACGACACCGCGGAACATTATCTCTGTGAGTGTCCGGCCTTTGCTCGTATCAGGTGGCAGATCCTCGGTGCGGATGTGGTGAGTGCTGGTACTGTAAGCTCCTCATCACTGACATGCTTGCTTCGCTTTCTTAGAAAGACAAGGAGATTCCAGTAAAATGGGTAAATCAGGGTTTGCTCTCTGGTAGTACAATCGACCAGTTGCGTCTGAGTGCTCCAGTTGAGCATTTCCTATCCCGACAAAAAAAAAAAATCATAAGTTTATACCAGACCTTTCTACAAAATTACACCCTCTTTACCAACTTTTGAGGAAAGATACGAGATATTTATGGTCTGTGGAATGTCAGCATGCTTTTGATGTAATTAAGGAGGAAATCATGAGTGACAACGTGTTGGTTCCGTTTGACCCGAACCTGCCTCTTATTTTGGCTACGGATGCTTCCCCATTTGGTTTATCTGCAATTTTGTCGCACGCAACCAATAAAGGCGAAAGATCAATTGCGTTCGCCTCAAGGAGTCTAACAAAGGCAGAAGCCAACTATAGCCAGTTAGTTAAGGAGGCAACAGCAATATTTTGGGGGCTACACAATTTTTTTTAACCATTGTTACGGCAGGAAGTTTACACTTATTACAGGTAATAAGCCGCTTATATCCATTTTCAGCCCGAATAAAGGTTTACCATTACTAACAGCGCAGAGGCTACTTCATTATGCTCAATTTTTAAGCGGCTTTGACTACACAATACAATATAAAAATACAAGGGAGCACACCAATGTTGATTTATTTTCAAGGAATCCTTTAGCTAGGATTGGAAATGAAAGCTACGAAGTACATTAACTGTGGGACAAAGTCTTACCCATCACAAATGAAGAGGTGGTCCGAGAAACTAAGCGAGACAAGCACCTGACTTCGCTATGGCTTCTTCTACAAACAGGAGCTAGCTTGAAGGGTACACAATACAAAAATATGGAAAATGAGCTCATGTTAAACGAAAAAGGCATATATCGTGGTATAAGATTGATAATCCCATGCTCCCTACGACCGCGGGTACTAACGGAACTACATTCGGCGCACGTAAGAATAACTAAAATGAAATCTTTGGCGAGGAGCTATTGCTATTGGCCCGGAATCGACAGGGACATTGAAGAACTTGTGAAAAGGTGGAGGGACTGCGCAAGGGTGTTGAAGGAACCAGCAAAGATTGCAACTCATCCATGGGAGGTACCTACGCAGCCGTGGCAGCGATTACACATTGATTTTGCTGGGGGATTCATGGAAAAATATTTCCTCGTAGTTGCCGACGCGAAAACGAAATGGCTAAAGGTTGTTCCCATGAATCGAACAACTAGTTTCAACACTATTCGGGCAATGAACGAGTTATTTGCTAGATTTGGCATTCCTCTAACGATTGTTTCGGACAATGGAACC
This sequence comes from Brachypalpus laphriformis, assembly GCA_945910035.1. Classification (NCBI taxonomy): domain Eukaryota; kingdom Metazoa; phylum Arthropoda; class Insecta; order Diptera; family Syrphidae; genus Brachypalpus; species Brachypalpus laphriformis. Next base: position 114,203,162 of record OX246756.1, on the reverse strand, counting down.
AATTTTACATCTAGAGAGTTTTAAAAATTTCTAGAAAGTAACAGGGTTCGACATAACCTTACATCTCCTGCGCATCCATCTACAAACGGACAAGCAAAGCGTTTCGTCCAGACACTCAAAAATGGGCTACGCTCAGGCGTAAATGATTCGGGGGATATGCATACCAAACTACATAGGCTGCTAATGCAGTATAGAAAAACGCAAAGCTCAACGACTGGGAAAAGCCCAGCAGAGAATTGCAAAAGAAGTTTTGATCTGGGGGATCGTGTTCAGGTTCGATATTACCAGAACAAAGAATGCAAATGGAAATTTGGGAAGGTCTTAAAAAGGTATGGTTATTTACATTATATCGTTGATGTCGATGGTGCTCCATACCGGAGGAGTATAAATCAAATAAGACATACCAATGCTGAAGGTAATACTTCTGACTTAATATCAACATTTCTTCCTACAGATAGCGAGCAACTGATGAAGAACAAGGGCACAAATGGAGAAGATATAAATCCATCTTCAGGGAACAAGTGAGGATGAAATAATTGGTATCGGGACCATGAAGGATTTCCCCAATTCGGCAGTTGGGTTAGAAGCAGATTCATCAGGAGCAGCAGCTGATTCCAGCATGATGGCAATGCGAGCCGAACCTTCCAGCATCACAAAATCTTTGGACAAAGATCGCGACGTAAGAAGATCCAACAGGATCCGCCGCCCAGTCGTTCCATATCAACACAAGCCCAAATTAGTGAGGAAGACTGATATATATTTACTGAAATTAGTGATGAGTTGTTACTAAAAACCTGAACTAGCTGTTCAGTATATACTAGCCCTTATGACATCTGACTAAACCCATTTTGGCCGCTTCCGCCTCAATGCTTGCAAACGCACCGGTGATAGCCCGCTGAGTTCTTCCAATAATGTCTACATCGTCGGCGTATGCAAGCAGTTGTACAGACTTGTAATAGTTTGTGCCTCCGACGTTGGCTTGTGAGTTCCGCACAATCCATTCAAGTACAATGTTAAAGAAGTCACATGACAGCGCGTCACCTTGTCGAAAACCTTTTTTGACATCAAAGGTCTCGGTGAGCTCATTACCGACCTTGATGGAGCAGCGAGCGTTCTCCATCTTCAGCCTACACTGACGGACAAGTTTGGCAGGGATGTCAAAACTAGACATGGCTCTATAAAGCTCTTCTCTATAGATGCTGTCATAGGCGGCCTTGAAATCGATAAAGAGGTGGTGGGTATCGATTTGGAATTCTTGGGTTTTCTCCAGGATCTGCCGAAGTGTGAAGATTTGATCGATGGTGGACTTTCTGTTTATAAAGGGTTTCAGGCGTTCACACAATATGGCAGAAAAGATCTTGTGTGTGATGTTGAGGAGACTGATGCCTCTATAATTGGAGCAGTTGAGGGGGTCACCTTTCTTGTGGATCGGGCAAACGATCGTGAGGTTCCATTCATCAGGCATACACTCGTCTGACCAAATCTTAGAGATGAGTTGTAGTAAGGGACTTTGTCTACCTTGGCTCTGCTATAAATTCTACAAACAAAATCAGTGCAGAAATCAATCGAAGAATAACACCCCTATTATGGTTAGCGAATCGAACGTTCGACTCAAGTCGAACTGTCAGCGAATTGCTTCTGTCGTGGCATTGCTGCAATCAAACATTTTCATTCGAATAAAGAATAAGTACTGACAAAGGAAAAAACAATTAAATGTCATCTGTGAAGTGTATAAAGCGACAGAAGTAATTCGCCGGGAGGTTCGACTTGAGTCGAACGTTCGATTCGCTAACCATAATAGGTGTGTAACTCTTGCCAATCGCTGTTTTTTTGGGCTTATAAGGCAATTCAACAGTAAAGCCCTATCTCGAACAGCTAAGGAGACTCTATATAAGACCTTGATCATCCCAGTCCTGCTTTACGGCGCTGAAACATGGAATTTATTAAAAGAGGATGAAGATATCCTTGGTCGCTCCGAGAGAAAAATTCTTCGTAAGATTTTCGGTCCCGTTTGCGTTGACGGGTTTTGGAGGAGAAGATTCAATCACGAACGATACGAGCTGTACAGTGACATCAACCTAGTCAAAAAACTGCGTATTAGACGTCTGAGATGGCTAGGACATGTAGAGCGAATGGACACCAACGCTCCGGCCCGCAGAGTGTTCGAATCTAAACCTGAGGGACGACGCAGTAGAGGGAATCATCGCCGTAGGTGGCGCGCACAAGTTCAAGGGGACCTCGACCAACTTGGAGCGCGCAACTGGAGGCAATTAGCTAAAGACCGAGCTAAATGGAGAGGCTTGTTGGTTGAGGCCCAGGTTCACCCCGAACTGTAGCGCCACCTAAGTAAGTAAGTAAGATGAGTTGGTGTATGCGCTCTACCAATTCATCCCCAGCTGGTTTGAAAAGTTCGGCCGGTAAGCCGTCAGGTCCAGCAGCCTTGTTCGATTTTAGCTTGGATATTGCTATCCTCACTTCGTTTTGGTCAGGTGGACGGAAATTTTGACTATCATCGTCTATGTTGAATGGTTCATTCTGCCTGATAGCGGGATGTTGGTCTTCGTCGCCGTTATACAGTCTGCAGAAGTAGTTTTTCATATTCTCAGCACCGACTGCGATTCTACTACGAGGTTTCCATTTTCATCTCTACAGGTTTCTGTACGGGTATTGCTCCTCTGACATGTTCTTTTTACCTTTTGGTAAAACTTCCCTACATTGTTCCTGGAGTATAAACTCTCGATATTCTCAAACGCGGACTTCTCATGCTCTTTCTTCTTCTTTTGGAGAAGCCGATATTCTTCCCGTCTCTTTTGCTCGTAGAGCTCACGAGCAGCTCTCGTTTTCCTTTGCAGCGCCGCTCTGTATGCCTCTTGTTCTGCTGCATGCACTCGCCGGCATTCTTCGCCAAACCAGGGGTTTCGCGGTGGTGAGCGAGCGAGACCCAGCACATCAGTCGCGGCGTTTCTGATGGAATGTTGGCAGCGTTGCCACTGGTCTTCGGCACTTGAGCCGTATCGCACAATACGATTTTAACGTCGTATTTAAGACATTGCTCGTATGTTTTGTCGAGGAGCTCGTAGAAACACTCTTTGGTGGCAGGGTCCTTTTCTTCTGTGGGGGCATGAACACATATTAGGCTTATGTTAGCGAATTTAGCCTTGATCCGGATAGTCATAATACGCTCGCTTACGTATCGGAAGCTTAAGACTTCTTGCGTAAGACTGCCGCGTATGACAAATCCGCATCCGAATAAGCGTTGCCTGTTGCCTCTGTAGCAATCACCGTAGTAGACGTCACAGTTGTTCGGCTGCACGTGGTCTGTAAAGGGACAGAACATTCCACGTACAGATCCGAAGGTCGTTGTCCTTATTTCGTTTGCTGGGGTCGCCATTAGTTGAGTCATCCTTATCCGAGGGTTTTAGTTGTTTCAGAACCATAGATTTTTACGTGGTAGGGAAGTAACTCCGACGGCACAACCCCCAACCTGGAGGGCCAGTTCTTTAATTATTCCCCTAGGAAGAGGGGCCGGGTACACCGGCGTCAGTAGTCCACTACGGGAGTATGAACGCTGCCGTTGCCCCATTAAGGGCTCCTCCGCCACCATCTCTATTACAATGCCCTGACCAACATTGGAAGTTCCTCAGCGACCTGTGATCCGGATACGTCAAAGCAGCTCGCGCAAGGTATTCACTAAGTTCAACCTCAATGGAACTATAGACGCCACCGTTGACTCCGTCTAGGGAATTCGTGCGCTGTCGCCTGAATCAGGAAGAAGTGCACTAGTGGGAAAGCACTCTTCCCCCCTCTCTCATCTGCTGCCACCAAGAATCCGCCAAACGGGGTGGGTTACCCATTTCATGGATTAAGGTACTAGGCACCCGGCTGTCACCGCGTGGAGGTTGAGAGTAGAAGTTGGTAGGCCTCAGCTGAGTGAAAACGCTTGTGTTTTCATATGAAAACCAGCGGCCACTGCGGTCTTCTTAATGTCTTCGGTTGCCATCGGGATCTGGTAATAAGCTTTGTCTAAGTCCAATATTGAGGAAAAACTTTTGTTGTTCATAATGTGCGGAATTGGGTAACGATCCGGTTGTATCTGAGCATTTAAGCGACGGTAATTGCCGCAACGTCTCCACTCGCCGAGTTTTTTTCTCAACTAGATGGATAGGGCTTGCCCATGGATTACTGGACGCTCGGCAGATGCCATTTTTCACCAATACCTTGAAGTCTGCTTTGGGCTGCTCTTATTTGTTTCCTGCGAGTCGTCGCGATCGTTCAGAAACTGGTTGGCCTGTGGTGACGATGCGATGTTGTACGGTGCTAGTTCGGGACTCAGCTCCAGATATGTTTTTGTTAGCCTTGTCCAAACGAACCTGTTTCACGATGTCGCTGTATAGTTGCAGACCACTGACTGTTGAGAGTCTAAATACAACAGGTGTGTGAAAATGTGGAGGAACGGTTAGGTATACAGTTGTATCGGTGACACGTCTGGATTTCAAGACGATGATTAACCGTGCTCCAGGAAGTCTGCGCCAATTATTTCTGTTTTAACATTGGCAACAGGAAATGGCCATGTAATGACGCGTCGAAGTCCCAAGTTGGGGCTAAGTACTTTCTCGCCGTAGGTGTGTATTGGTGAATTGTTTGCTACGTAGAGAGATGTTCTTCTCATCTTTGGATACTGGCAGCTTTAAATCACCCTTTGATCGGGAGGGGGACATTGATTTAGAGTGAGCGCCGGGGCCCGATTTGGATTTGAATTTCGAGTGACTGCTTCGAGTGGCCTTGAAGTCATTCCTGCTACACCCTGATTCATAGCAGCTGCATTTGGAACCGCTTCTATTCCATCTGGAACCACTTCGACCAGATCTAGATCCGCTTTTACAACGCGTGGAGCCACTTGGACTGCGCCTGCGACTGCTGGGCCCAATACTGCTTCATCCCGCTACGACTTCGTTGCGGGCCGATGCGCGACCCACTTCGTTTACGACTGCATCTTTCGTTACCGGACGTAGATCTCAAGCAGCCTCCTGATCGCCTAAATCCTCTCTTGCTTCGCCTGTGGCCAATTTTGCTGCACCTAGGTCCGCTCCCACTCTTCTTACGCCCTGATCCACTCCTATTGCGGCTGGAACAACCCATGCTGCGCTACTCCTACCACAACTTGGACTCCCTGAGCAACTCTTGGATTCCCTGCGACTCCTCCGTGGAGACATAGTCCTACAGCCAGTGATCGAAATGCGTTTATATGCCTTCACGACCAGCAACTTGCGCCCAATCAGCAGCGCATATGGTTGGCTCTCATCCCGCAAGATCAAAACATCGCATCATGAGGTAAGCTTGTCGACCGCCACTTCAGCGTAGACTCGCCCAATGGACTGGCAAGTCCTTCCTCCGAACCTCCTCATGTGCATCCAGCCTTCGACGTACTCAATGTGTCCTTCGTCAGCGACTGAACGACGCAAAGTGACGCAATCACTCCCCAAATCGAAGAATGCTTGGACTGGATGCCCGTTCACCGTGGGGTCCTTGACGTTCAACGGCAACTGGGTTGGTGTCTCAGGGTTCCCCACTATAACAGTATTCCATGAAATTCCCGTAGCTTGAGTACGTTGCGGTGGATAATCCCGTTTATAGTGCCCTACCTGTTGACACTTGAAACACCTTACTCCGCCTTCTGCACCTTCTGATCTGGCTAATAGTACTTTTTCCCTCTGTCGAGACTTCTCTGCTTCGCGTAGACTCTTGGGCCTTAGTCCGACGATCCATCGGACTCTTTGTAATAGGTCGTCGACCAACGCCGGCCTCGCCGCCTGGAACGCTTCCTGAAACTCGGCATCTACAATCCCCTGAATTTTATCAGGGAAGTCTCCAGCACACATTCCCTCGATGGAATCATTTTCATCTCGAAGATGTATTATTCGATATGCTACCCATACCTCTGCCTCCGCTCTCTCAGCCGATCGTGGACGTCCGCATCGTCATCGTTTATTGGGAAGTTCCGGCACAGTTATGCAAAAACCTCGCCCAGCGTCTCAACCGTTGTACCCCGACTCCATAATTTGGCTGCACCCACCAATTTTGTCGTCGCCGCCATCAGTAGCAAGAACATATATGCGCTGGATGTCCGCTACCTTTCTTCTCCACGATAGACGATAGCCCTGCGATCGCCTTAGGGTCAAACTTGGGCAGCATCTCAGCGACGTCTCACACTGAGTAGAAATTCCACCGGCAGCACCTATCCCTGACCGACGAGAGAGTGTTTGCCGGCGCTTCAACCCTTGGAGGTGGGGCGGTGGGCAAAAATTCTCTTCTCTAGTCGCCTCCGTGGGCGCTAGCCGAAAATGGTTAATCCTAGTTCGCTAGGTTAGTGTCAGCTAAGACTAACACGCGTGCATCAATCGTGCGCAGTGGTCATCGAGAATGAGGTAACAACAGATACCTAACTCCCTGGTGGTGTGAGTTTTAGAACCGTGTCGAAGGATGGAAGACTGGGGGTTAAACTAGTCTTAACGACCTGCTGTGAGCGCCCTGGCAGGGCTCTCAGTAAGTTGTGCCTTGTCTTAGCATACCGGTAAACTAAGGTCGAGCAGTTGTTCCGTGCTTACTCGTGGGAACCAAAATGAATGGAAACTTAAACAAATATAAAACCAAAACAAAAATACAAAAAAACACAAATAAATATTATTATACCTGTGGAAGTTCCTCTGAACAGACAGGGATGGAACTGGGGGTCGATGACGTAGTGTCATCCCGACAGACTTCCACGTCTGGGGAAAGAAGGAGCTTGAAGACGTTTTATTGGCTAGTGACAGTGAAGATGCGGACAGCACACTCACTGACGCTAGCGCAGTGGGAAGTGAGCAGGCTAGTACTCTCACTCCCGTAATTAAGGGCGATAGTGGGTTGGCGGGAACTCCCATTTTATTAGAGCAGGGCACATGTGAGTTGGCTGGTACTCTCACTTAATGCGTTAAGGGAATAGTGACCAAAGGAACTGGTAGCGCAGCTGGCGAAAACTCTGGATGGGAAGGGCAGGGCCTAGAAAACAGTTTGGCCCTAAATAGGGAATCGCTGGCATTCCTTGAAAAGACCATAGGGAAGGTGCGACATAGCATGGGGAAGGTCTTATAAAAGCTCATGACCAAGGGTTTTGAGGAAAAAGAGGAGCCCAAAGATGATGGAAGTGATGCAAATAAACCTGCATCACAGTAAGGCTGCGACGGCATGCTTGATCAACTACATTATCAAGCATGACGTCTCGGCCATACTGGTACAAGAGCCATGGATCAGCGACAACAACCAGATCCAAAGGCTTAACAACAGAACGAATGTAAAATCAGGGCTTGTATACTATTAAAAAACAACATAAGGAAATTTGTTTTGAATAATTTCAGTGACGGCGATCTAGTAGCAGTCTCCAGTGAAAGTGAGGAAAGAAAACCGCTGTGCCTGGTCTCAGCATATCTCCCGTACGAGCTGGCGGAGATTCCATCTGTGAAGATGAAGCAGTTGGTAAGGAATGACAATTGGCTCTTCACCGTTGGGTGCGATGTAAATGCACATCAATCGCAATGGGGAAGCAGCGATACTAATACAAGAAGTGAGCGTCTTTTCGATTTCATTCTTTCGACAAAGCTCACCATATGCAATAAGGGATCTACGCCAACTTCTGTAGTAAGGAACAGACAGGAGGTGATTGATATAATACTAGCTTCTTGTTCTGATCATTACATTGAAAATCTGCGTAGGGCTATTATGCCATTCGCACCATTCAAAGCACCAGGCCCTGATGGGGCCAGCTATGCTGCAAAAAGCTCCAGCCAAGGTTAGAAACAGGTTTAGGGAAGTTTTTAAACACTGTTTAAGGTCATGTTACGTACCAGTGGCATGGAGGGAAGTGCGGGTTATATTCCACTTCAGCCACACTTCAGCAAAAGACTACAGACCCATAAGTCTCTCGTCATTCCTTCTCAAGACACTTGAAAGACTTCTTGATATTCACATAAGAAGTAAGTATTGCAACGGCAATCTATACAAAGCTCAACATGCATATTTGAAGGGGAAATCGGTGGAAACAGCTTTGCACGACGTAGTAGGGAAAATAGAAGCTAGCCTTCACCATAAAAAAATTGCACTAACAGCCTTCCATAGGAAAAACACACGGGATATTTAGGCCATGGCACTCGAGATCTTTTTGTAACTTTTACCACTAGACCTGCAAATTAAATTTCAAGCGGGCAACAGTGCGCTTCGGCTCACTTACGTTGGTCTCTTCAAGACTAGTAACATAAGACATAGCTCCATTCTCAAGGAATCATTCCCGAAATCCCCGACGAATCGGACGATATCCTTGGCACCTTAGACTTCGACACACCATACGAAGTATTGTATCCTTTTAGAGAGGACTGGCGAAGGAAGTCATTCTCCGTCCATAACGAGATTGCAATATACACAGATGGTTCTAAGACCGTACTCGTACTCGAGAGATACGAACCTAGAGGTGGCCCTGAGACACATGCACATGCAGTGTGTTTCAAGCACAGGTTCTAGCTGTACTTAAAGCTGCGGAATTACTTGAGATGGGATCAATATCCGATAAGAATATCGCCATCTATATTGACAGTCAGGCTGCGCTAAAGGCGCTAGAGTCTTACGTCACCAAATCTGAGATAATCAGGAATTGCCGCACAATGCTTAGGGCATTATGTACGCAGAACCGAGTCAGATTATGTTGGGTACCTGGACACTGCGATATCGAAGGCAACGAGCAAGCCGACGCGCTGGCTAAAAGAGGAGCGGGGCTCCCACGTAGCGATATAATTGGTAGTATTAAACCACCAGGGTGCGTGGCTAAGGGAATTATCCGGGATAGAATCATTAACAAGGCTAATCTAAGATGGTCAAACTTAGATGGTCACAGGATGTCTAAGGCCTTGTGGCCTGTGTTAGATCGCAGAAAATCGGGGGAGATAATTAAGTTAGATAGATCGAGGCTAAGAACAGCGATAGGAACACTCTCTGACCACTGTCTCCTAAGGAAACATGCCATGAGACTAGGGTTATCCGATACGGATGTTTGTAGATACTGCGATGATTTACATGTCTCAGAGGATATAACTCATATCAAGGAATTGCCAGGACAAGGCTAAAGCACCTTGGTAGATACTTCTTCGATAACCTAAAAGAGGCGAGGTCCTTGAACCATAACAAGGATCTCTTCAAATTCTGTAGGGAGATTATTTGCTTGGGAGAATGGAGAATTTATGTCTTCTGCCATGAAGGTTTCCTAGGGATCGCGATGAGCCCAATTTGGTGAACAGTGTTTTATGATAACCCCATAAACCCATAGCCCTACCTAACCAAACCTTGGAGGTGGGGCAGGCGTACTCATTTTGACGTCATCAGCCGCTTTGATCGTTGCGAGCTCTGCAAGTTTCCCCCTCAGCAGCTTGAGTTCATGCCGGAGCTCCTGGAGCTCAAATTACTCGCGGATTCCCTTCCTAAGGCTGTAGTGTCCAGCAACCGTTTCAGCAGCTCCTTGATTTTTTTTTATATCGCCGAAGAAGTAATTGCCAAGTTCACGCTTATCAAAGTTCCACAAAGGTCGACGGCAAAATAATTATTTTTTTCATTGAGTATTTTCGGGTCCAACGAAGCAATTACGGCGCTGAAACGGTTGTTATCGGCGATTATCCCGTGTGTGTGGAAAACTGCTTCCACTTGGACAACCCAAAGAGTCGGATTGACTTTAGAGAATCCAGGAATCCTCACATTTCCCTCACTCTTCTTGCCCAAAAATTAACGAAATAGCTCACTCATCAGTTAACGTCTAAACAAGCTCATACTATATATTGACTGCCAGTAGTCAACTTCGCGTTGGTTCCAACATTAGCGCTCTCTTGGTTCGGAGCGAACAAAATGGACACTCAAACTTGTTTGAAATTTCGTTGGATGCAGTTGGCTGTACAAAGACAATGTTTTCACTAACATATTATATAACAAATTGATCCGTAATAAATATACGAATATTGTACAACCTATTAGGCTGTCAAATGCTTTTATAATGATTTTTTATTTAAATTGGTGTCTCTACCATTCTATGGAGAAACTCAAAATGGTTGGCAATTTGTTTCCACATTTTTCCGCACCGAACCAAGAGGGCTAGTTATGTTGGCGTTATTTTTTAGGCAGAGATTGTATGGAACTGACATTTCACTAGCAGTCCATATATATGTAGTATGTCAATGGGCGCAGCAAAGTTAAAAATGCGTACGTGACTCAGCAGAGAAATGTAACTTGTATGTAATTCGCGCAAAGGAATGCCCATCTGCCCTTTGTCCGTCACTCGATGAAGAATTTTGCATGTATACTCGTATGTCTATATATACATGAACGTGACGTAGTTGGAATTCTTATTTATCCTATATCACGTCGGGGTCACCACTATAGATTCTCGATCAAGACACGAACACAAATAAATGGTTATTATTTCTTTATTGCACCATAAAGCTGAAACTATTAAAAAAAAATACAAATATTTGGCGCAAGGGCTCTTTAAAGTGCCAAGGCCTAGCTTCTTGCAACCACTTTTGTTGTGTGCGATATATTTCTCACACGAATGGAAGGGACGTACAGTTTAATGCCGAATCCGAACGGCGATTTGAGAAGCTTTTTCGTGACAACAATACTCTCGTATGTTTGTCAGACGCTCGCGAGAGGTGGGACCGTGAAAAAACTTTTTGGTGTTTTCTGGGATTCGAACTTGGAACCTCATGCGTAGTGATCCGACACACTAACCACTTACGCCACGGCGCCCACGCTGAAACTATTAACATACATAAAAATATTTGAGGACCCAGGTCATGTTCTACTCTTAGAGTTGAAATTCGAAAATAATCCAGAGGGACGACGCAGTAGAGGACTCCATCTCTCTTGGTGGGAACAACGCCATCTAGCCCTTGGTTTCGACTTGATTATTTTGCCAGCGACATCCATAGTATCGCCACACCGCCATAGAAACTTGCGCCATCTGTGTTTGTTCAAGTGTACTGGCTGTTAAAAACTGTTAACATTCAAATAGTTTCAATATTCGTTGTCATAGCTGTCACAGTTGCTTTCTACAGTTACAATATTACGAATTTGAATTTCATTCCAACACAATCTGCATTGTGAATCACAGCCCACCAAATACATAGCACTTCATTTTATCTTTATTCTTCTTTTATTTAGTTAAAGTTAAAGTTTTTATTTATTCCATAATTAAATGGAAAACTTCTTTTTTCACAATCAAAAACACAACCTATTTTAAATTTCCATTGGTTCGGTAACCGTCAAACAAAGTACCATTTTCCATCTTTCCCGACGTGAAACAAAGGAGCTTGAGATGGTGGAACATACTTGAAGTTGGGCACTAGCAGTCCATGTACTTATGCGTCAAAATGTTGTATTCTATCATTCTTGGAACTACTCTCTAGTGGCTTGGATTTGATAATTCACAGCTGTTTTCGCATCTCTGTTTTCCAAACTTTCACTCGACTTACTAAGTCTGCTTTACACGGTGACTCTTGAGTCATGACTCTTTTCAAATCACACAAGTGCGAAAGAGAAAAAAGATGAGATAGAAAAACAGCAACCTGGAGAGCCCTGGGTAGAATTTCGCTGCTCCTTTTTAAAGTTTCTCCTTTTCATTGTTCGTTACTTCATTTACTACTTTACTTCATTTTACTTCATTTCTCTACGTTGAGTATAAAGCGTAGATGTAGAAGGTACGGAATAAATTCAATTAAATGTCTTCAGAATTTATTTATGCATGTTTAACAACTCAAGAACTATTTCTCTATCCATACAGCTATCGGTACCCATACATTTCAGAGCCAAAAGTTAAAAATATTTGATTAGAGACGTCTCAACACTTCACGACGGAAGAGAAGTAAAAGAGAGCTGTCAAATTAGAGAAAAAGGCAGTCAGTTTCGCCGTTTTTTCGCGAATAAGCGAATCCTTTTTGCGAACTGTCAACTTTTATTCACATTCCATGCATGTAGGACGCAATCCACATTCCCGCGACCAAAGCATTCGCGAGAGTTTAACCTCACAATTCCTTTGTTTTGTTTTTGGTGGATAAGATTGTGCTTGAATTTATCGAAAGAATGTAAGATATTACATTCCGAATAAAAGGTACACTATGCATTTATGCATTTTCCAGGTAATTAGTTAAAAAATGAATGACAACTGAAATTTGCGGATTCCGGCGACCAGAGAACAATGCAGCTGTGAATGAAATGTCGAAATGGGCGATTATTCGCTCGTTCGCATTCGCAGGTCGCTGAGCTGTAAATGGGCCTTACGAGTGTAGAGTTGAGCGATACGACCAGGAAATGAGAAATAACCTCTCCGATAAAAAGCCCATTGACCGAACGCCGCGTTATGGTTTAGCTTTTATTTATGGCGTCAAAACTTATCAAGCGATGCTAATCAGCGAAGAAAACAAATTATGTTCAGTAAGTTACCGCCTAAATCTCATCGTAAAACTATAATCTTGAAAATTGGAACTCGCCCAATGTTTTTTCAACGTGAACCTTTCCTATGTAGAACTGGGAGTTCCTGAGTTCGTACCAAGAAATTCCGCTGCAATTGCTTCTCTAAGTGTACATTATCTCTGGTTAAGACGTAAATTTGTCAAATTTATAAACAGAAGCAATTTTAAAAATTTTCTGTGCCGCCTTTAGTTTATCTTCTTATTGTGGGTTAGTTCTGATTTGGATTGCATATATTCAGAAATTCTTTCGCGCATAATTTTTAAGTAAAGTAAATGCAAGATGGTAAATGCACTGTTTTAATGCGACACGTTGATAGTGCCGACTTGCGAAAGAAGGTTTGTTATAGTTATGTTAACATATAAGTAAAATCTGCAGCATAATTTTCAAAGGCCCGAGATAAGATAGCGTTGCTTATTATAAGTCATCGCTTGCTTGATGGTCTTTTATCTAATTTCTATTCGCAGTCTACTATGCCCCCGCCCAGACCCAGAGGATTTGGTAACACTTCGGGCATTTCTGGTGGCAGACCAAGTCCGAGTACTCCAATGTCAGAACGTCAGCAAATGGCACTTTTAATGCAAATGACATCATCTGCGTCGCCATCCTGTAGCCCTGGTACGTATTAATATATGCATTAATAACTACAGTTCCTTATTGTTTATTTTAATGTAGATGTTAATCAGTCGCTTAATAGCATCAGCCACTTGGCTTCAAGATCGCGTGATCGCGTCAATGAACGTGGGGAAACAAGTTTGCATGTAGCTGCCATCAAGGGAGACCAGGAAAGCGTAAAAAAAATCTTAGAATCGGGAGTAAGCCCGAATGTTCCAGATTTCGCTGGTAAGTACCAACTCCAAACTGCGGTCTTCTTGTTCACAGATCCATACCACATAAATGTGTCGGTATTAGTTCTAACATATCAACACTAGCAGTTGAAATAGTTATGCAAATAAAACTAACAGTAATTTCGGTCCCCACCAACATTTTTCATGTTGCGATCTTACTTACTTGGATGGCGCTACAGTCCGGGGTGGACCTGGGCCTCAAACAACTAACCTCTCCAGCCAGCACGGTTGCGAGCCAGCTGCCTCCAGTTGCGCACGCCAAGTTGGTTGAGGTCCCCCTCCACTTGTTTGCGCCACCTACCGCGAGGTCGCCCTCTACTGCGCCGTCCATCCGGGGTGGATTCGAAGACTTTCTTAGCGGGAAGGTTGGGCTCCATCCGCTCTAAATGACCCAGCTATCTTAGTCGCTGTATGTGAACTCTTCTGGCTAAGTCGATGTCCTTGTACAGGCCGTATAGTTCGGCATTGTACCTTCTCCTCCACTCACCATCTATGCAGACGGGACCAAAGATCGCTCGAAGAACTTTTCTCTCGAAATAACCAAGGGCATCCTCATCCGGTTTTGTCAAAGCCCATGCCTCTGTGCCATACAGCAGGACTGGGATGATTAGTGTCTTATAAAGAGTTACCTTAGTAGTTCGAGATAGGGCTTTGCTACTCAATTGCCGTTTTAGCCCATAGAAACAACGATTGGCAAGAGTAATTCTCCGTGTGATCTCTCCACTCGTGTCATTTGCGGAGCTGACCATAGAGCCTAGGTAGACAAAATCCTTTACTACCTCAAAATTATATCTGTCTATTCTGTCCAAGACGCCGATGTTGGGTGTCCTTTTTTGTAGATAGCATATATTTTGTTTTGCTTTCATTGACCGCTAGACCCATCTTTGCTGCCTCGTTCTCAATACTCGTAAATGCCCCATTGACGGCCCGCTGAGTTCTTCCGATTATGTCAATGTCATCGGCATAAGCGAGTAGTTGTACAGACTTGAAGAAGATTGTACCTCCGGGGTTGGCTTGTGAGTTTCGTACAATTCTCTCAAGTTCTATGTTAAAGAGATCGCATGATAGCGCGTCGCCTTGTCTAAGATCTTTCCTGACATCGAACGGTTCGGTGATGTTCTTACCGACTTTGATGGAGCAGCGAGAGTTCTTCATCGTCATTCTGCACAAACGGGCGAGCTTGGCTGGGATGCCAAAACTAGACATGGCTCTGTATAACTCGTCTCTATACACGCTATCATAGGCAACTTTGAAATCCATGAAAAGGTGGTGCGTATCGATTTTATATTAATGGGTTTTTTCCAAGATCTGCCGTAGTGTAAATATTTGGTCAATGGTGGACTTTCCAGGCCTTAAACCGCACTGATAAGGACCTATCAGGTTGTTGACGATCGGTTTTAGACGTTCACATAGTACGGCAGACAGGATCTTATATGCGACATTTAGGAGACTTATACCTCTGTAGTTGGCGCAGTTCAGAGGGTCTCCTTTCTTCAGGATCTCGCAAACGATGCTGAAGTTCTATTCATCGGGCATACTTTCGTCCGACCAGATTTTACAGATGAGCTGGTGCATGCTCCTTACCAACTCATCTCCTACTGCCTTGAAAAGTTCAGCGGCAAGGCCGTCGGCTATAGCAGCTTTTTTGGATTTGAGTTTAGATATCGCTATCCTCACTTCATTCTGATCGGGTTGACGGGAACTTTGACTGACATCGTCACTGTTGAATAGCTCATTCTTCCTGACAGCGGAATATTGATCATCATCGCCGTTTAACAGTCTGCAGAAGTGTTCCTTCCATATCCTCAGCACCGACTGCGATTCTACTACTATGTTGCCATTTTCGTCCCTGCAGGCTTCTGTTCTGGCTTTGAAACCCTGGCATGTTCTTTTTACCCTTTGGTAAAATTTTCGAACATTATTCCTGCAATAAAGTCTCAATCTTATCTCTCTTCTCATGCTCTTTTTTCTTCTTTCTGAGAAGTCGATGTTCCTCTTTTCTCCTGCGCACGTAGAGCTCGTAAGTAGCTCTAGTCCTTCTATGCAGCGCCGCTTTGTACGCCTCTTGTTTTGCTGCATGTGCTTGCCGGCATTCCTCATCAAACCAGGGGTTTCGTTGTGGTGGGCGAGAGGAACCCAGTACATCAGAGGCGGCATCTCTGATGGCTTGTTGGTAACGCTGCCACTGGTCTTCCGCATTTGCTGCTGGCGGCATAGGACTAAGATTGAGATTAGAAGAAACACGATCGGCAAAGGTTCTGGCGGTCTCTTGTAGCTTTTCGACGTCAAATTTCCTCACAGCATTTCGTTGATTTCGCTCCGTTGTGGATATCCGCATCCGTACCTTGGCTACAACTAGGTAGTGATCCGAGTCCACGTTGGCTCCTCGGAAAGTCCGGACACCCAGAATACTGGAAGAGTGCCTTGCGTCGATCGCAATGTGATCGATTTGGTTGACAGTTTTTCGATCAAAGGAGAGCCATGTTCCTTTGTGAATATCGAGACGTGGGAACCGCGTACTAGCTACAACAAAGTTTCGCCCCGCCGCAAAGTCGATTAGCCTGAGTCCGTTGCCGGATGTGTTGTCGTGCAGGCTGTGCTTTCCGACCACGCTACTAAAGACTAAAGTTAAAGTCGCCTAGGATAATTTTAACGTCGTGGCTAGGGCATTGCTCATACGTCTTGTCCAAGAGCTGGTAGAAGTCATCCTTTGTCGCGTCGTCCTTCTCCTCGTGAGGGGCGTGAACGCATATTAGGCTAATGTTGGCAAATTTAGCCTTGATACGGATAGTCATGAGGCGCTCGTTCACATGCCGGAAACTCAAGACTTCTTGCCTAAGTCTGCCTCCAATGACAAATCCGCACCCGAATAGACGCTGTCCTTTTTATCTATAGCAATCGCCGTAGTAGATGTCGCAGTTTTTCATACTCCTTTTGCCCGGCCCATCCCATCGCACTTCTGGGATGGCGGTAATGTCTGCCTTGAGACACTCTAGGGCCTCCGCAAGTTGTTCGGCTGCACGTGGTTTGTAGAGGGACCTAACATTCCATGTGCAGACACGAAGATCGTTGTCCCTTTTACGTTTGCATGGGTCGTCAACAGTAAGATCATCCGTATCCGAGGCTGTTGGTTGCTTCGTTACCAAAGGTTTTTTACGTGGTAGGGAAGTTAACCCGACGGCACAACCCCCAACCTGGAGGCCCAGAACCTTTTTTTTGTACCCCTAGGACAAGAGGCCGGATACACCGATGTCAGTAACCCACTTCGGGGATATGAGCGCTGCCGTTGGCCCATTAAGGGTTCATCCGCCACCATCTCCTTTTCAATACCCTGACGTAGTATTGAAAATCCTTACAGACCTCAGCTTCAAATATGTTGAAGTAGCTCCGGTAAGGTACTCGTATCTGCTGGTCTGTAGACGTCACCGTTGATTCCATCGAGATAATTCATCCACCGCACGTCCTCCTTCTGAGGACCTCTTGCTAGACTTCTGAGACGCATATTTCAGCCGATCAGGTTAAGAGATGCCTCGTCCGGTTAGACATATGCGCGCTGAACTTCACCCAGATGTGCTTACGCAGGTCTGAGTGTTCAGCTGCACATATCGTCAGACTCAGCATACGCTCATCGTTAGTTCACTATCAGATAGCTATCCAGCGGGTACCGCGTGGAGGTGATGATGCGATTTTGCCCACCGTGTTGCGATCTAGCTACCATTAATTCCTGGAAGCCCTCCTGGAGATCGGCTTCCTGCAATGTTCGTGGTAAAATAGTGGAACGTTTTATATCAAACTCAGGTCTTGCTACTTGCCTTTAAAAAGAGCCGTGCACCACAGATGCTCTTTTGCACTTAGACAAATTTATTTCATCGACCCTAAAAAAAACCATATATCAATCTTAACGATTGACTTTGAAAAGGCTTTCGATCGAATTGGTTTACATGTTTTTCTGAACAAACTTATGGAGTGGAAGACTGGCCTTAAAATCATTAAATTCGTAACATCTTTTCTGACCAACAGAAGTTACCGTGTCAAGATTACTTCTCTGTACATAAAAAAATGAATTCCACAAGGATTACATGTTTCAGTAGTAAACTGTCTAATCACGTTTAATGAAATAAGTAAAATAATCGACAGCCATAATAAAATAGGTCATTTATTATATGCAGATGATCTTATCCTTTTCTAAAAATGTAAGGATCTAGTTATGGTAGAGAACATTTTTTTCGAGCGAATTGGAATTGGAATTCGATCAAACCTTTCAGATATTTACCGCGCAAATGTCTCCCTCATCTCATCATCCTGTAGCGTCTCCCGTCGTATGCATGTAAACATCCTTGGTTCAGGACCTAACATTTTTATACAAAAATGTGAGTTACTCCACATGTGTAAAAAATATAGCTGTGATAAAAAAATTGTACAACTGGACAATACATACATCACTAATGTTGAATTCGACAAGTAAGATTCTCAGTGTAATATTTGATTGCAAGTTTAACTTTAATAGTCATTGCATGTACTTGTATCTAAGGACAAACCTTACTTCTACAGTAAATATTGTTAGATACCTATCGTCAAATAAAATCTCTAGTATTGTAATTAGATCTATCATTTTTCCAAAAATTGACTGGTTTAGCAATCTACGGGAAATGCCCCAAATCATCGATTCAACTTATACCCTCACCATATCACGCAGCCATCAGACCTGCATGAGTGCCTTTTGCACAACACCCATCTTTAGCTTAATTATTGATTCTGGTTTGCCGCATATAAACGAAAGGATTAACCGTCTTACCTATCTTGTACAAAAAATGAACTGCTCACAAATGTCCACCGTCTATCAAGACGTGAAAAAAATATACATACATACATACATTTTCAATGGCCCGTTAATCCTTCATAAGGGTCGCGGGGGTAGGATGCTCAGGTGGACCCTCCATCATTCTCGATCCTCTGCCATTGACTCCAACTCATCAAGAGGAATCCCTAGACGACTCCAGGAGAGATGTCGGACTTGATCCAACCATCTATTTCTAGGCATACCGGGGAGTCGCCTACATAATGGCACGTCTTGGAAGCCGGTCTAAGGGCATAGATCGTTCCGTTCGGAGAAATAGCTGCTCAACAATGAGCGCCTCGCGTACTCTCGTGTTACGCACTCGATCCCTACGAGTTATTCCAGCAACACCCCGAAGGAACTTCATTTAGGCAGCTTGTATTCGCGATCTTATTCTTTCGGTCACTACCCAAATTTCGTTAGAGTTGGAATATACACCAACTTAAAAACCGAAAATTTAGCTTGAACACTAAGTTCAGCCATCTTATAACAGATTGACCAAGTTCTCTCAAAATTGATCCACCCTGACCAATTCTACATGCTAACTCAGCATTGCTCTTCCCATCACTCGTAAAAAATACCCCGAGATACCTAAACTTATCCACCTGGGACTCCACTAACATGCAGAGTGCACTGAATGGGTGATTTGGAAACGACCATTACTTCCGATTTGTTCACGCTGATCTTCATTCCAGCATCATCACAAACGGCTACAAACCTTTCAGGTGCGTGCTGAAGTTCGGCTTGAGAGGACTCATGGATGACCAAATCATCCGCGAAGAGCAAATGACTAATCCTTAAGTCTCCCACTTTAAAACATTATCCGCCATGTCTGCGCTGCAACATCCAGACCATATATGCAATGAAGAGGAGAGGTGACAAAACGCACACAAAACGCACGGAGGCCAACGCCCACAGTGAAAGGTTTTGATTTAACACTCACCCCAATTCTTCAAGTCGAATGGCCAGTCGTATTTTCTTTCGTATTTAAAGTCGTATCAAAATTAAAATCATATTCCTCGAAAAAAAACAACGCGTATCATCGCAGCTATGCAAATGTCAAAGTATCAAAGAGAATGAAACGTAAATGTAAACATAACATATATGTATATATGGCGGTGTATCTTAAAGCAAAGTAAAGTTTGTGGTGAACAAAATAAATCAGAAATATTAACTTGATAACCTCTTTCTCGATTAAGAAGAGGACGAAGTGGTGCCGGTTGAGAATTTGGTAGCAATTCGGAGACATTCGTTGTGTACCTACGCCAACGACCATAACATGCTGAGTATCAGTTCTCGTCCGACCACCGAAATCAAGCAGCGTCGGGCGCGGTTAGTACTTAGATGGGGTACCTCTTGGGAACACCGTGTCTTGTTGGCATAGCAGGAACCAGCCTTTGGCTACGATTCGTGACTTTCATACAATGAAAGCACACAAAAGTACAAATTTAGATATTTCTAGTGAAAATACATGTACTTACATATGTTTATTTTCCATTTTCCTTCACTTTAAAGCCGAGTCGTAGCCAACTTTGCGGACGAGTAAAATACGAAACAAATACGACCATCAAACGTCCAATTGATAGCGGAAAAATACGAGACTCGTATGCGTTCCGATGCATACGACTCCTGTAAAAAATTACGTACGAGTGTGTTCGTAAAGTACGACTTTGTAATAACTAAATGCGAACATGGTCGTGTTCGACTGTTGTATACGAGTTCAAGAATTGGGGTGACTGTTTATCCGAACACAGCTTCTACAGTTTCTATATAAAGACTGAATCACCCTTAACAGTAAACCATCAATCCCATACTCTTGCAGAACACTTCAGAGTTTGCCTCGAGAAACCCTGGCTGAATTCCTTAATGCAGTACTGCCGCAGCACTGCAAAGTCAAGCGTTCCTAAACGTCAATAGGTTGCGGTGATGCAGTGTATACCGTTCCAAAACGCATCGTGAATGTATCTACTGCGTAAACACAAGCAAATGAACAAAAGCGCATCATGAACTGATGTGATGCAAATGTTATTTGACATTTTATTGTTTTTTATTTCGCCAAAATGGAAGCGTCCTCTTCAGATTCGTAAGAAATTATTGTTTTAAATTACTTGTTACATACTAAATTTTGTAAAATTTACTAAAAACTACCAAAAAATTTATTTTTTTTTGATAATACTTTTTGTTTTAATTCATATCGTTCCAAAACGTCAAAGATTACAATGCATTGTCAAAGCATCGCATAACGAAAGCATCATAACATCGCATCACAACGGCAGTGATGCATTCACGATGCGCATTATTTTGACGTTTAGGAATTCAGACCCTATCATATGATTTTTCCAAATCCACAAAACAAATGTAGACAGGCTTAGCATACTCCCAGGGCTCACAAGAACCATTTTGAGAGTGAATAACCGGTCGGTTGTGCTTTTACTGGGGCGAAAACCGCACTGCTCCTCCCCCAAACTATCCTCAAACACAGCTCTGGAACGCGTTTCTAGCACCTTAGCGAAGACTTTTCCATCTTCCTATTTCGGCGAGGTTATGATCCGAGAACAAGGGATCATAACCCTCCCACTTCACCGCATTTCTACTGATCCGCCTGTGGGATTCGCCTTAGCGAAAACTCTTTCTATCTCCAGCTTGTATGTATTGTTTGTGCACCAATCAATGTTAAAGTCTCCTGTTATTAGTATATTGCTTGTTGACTCTGTGATATTGTCGAGGTTTTCTTCGAAGAACTCACAGAAACTTCTTTCGGAGTGGCTAGGGGATCTATATATCGCAGCAATTACTATTTCTAAATCTTTATATTTAACATTGCATGCTTACTTACTTACTTAGGTGGCGCTACAGTTCGGGGTGAACCTGGGCCTCAACCAACAAGCCTCTCCATTTAGCTCGGTCTTTAGCTAATTGCCTCCAGTTGCGCACTCCAAGTTGGTCGAGGTCCCCTTGAACTTGTGCGCGCCACCTACGGCGATAATTCCCTCTACTGCGTCGTCCCTCGGGGTTAGATTCGAAGACTCTGCGGGCCGGAGCGTTGGTGTCCATTCGCTCTACATGTCCTAGCCATCTCAGACGTCCAATACGCAGTTTTTTGACTAGGTCGATGTCGCTGTACAGCTCGTATAGTTCGTGATTGAATCTTCTCCTCCAAAACCCGTCAACGCAAACGGGACCGAAAATCTTACGAAGAATTTTTTCTCTCGAAGCGACCAAGGATATCTTCATCCTCTTTTAATAAAGTCCATGTTTCAGCGCCGTAAAGCAGGACTGGGATGATCAAGGTCTTATATAGAGTCTCCTTAGTTGTTCGAGAGAGGGCTTTACTGTTGAATTGCCTTATAAGCCCAAAAAAACAGCGATTGGCAAGAGTTATTCTTCGATTGATTTCTGCGCTGATTTTGTTTGCTGAATTTATAGCAGAGCCAAGGTAGACAAAGTCCCTTACTACCTCGAAGTTATAGCTGCCCACGGTGACGTTTTGTCCAATTCGTCGATGTTGGTTTTCCCTTCTAGTTGACAGCATATACTTGGTTTTGCCCTCGTTTATCGCCAAACCCATTTTGGCCGCTTCCGCCTCAATGCTTGCAAAAGCACCGGTGACAGCCCGCTGAGATCTTCCGATAATGTCTATATCGTCGGCGTATGCAAGCAGTTGTACAGACTTGTAATAGATTGTGCCTCCGGTGTTGGCTTGTGAGTTCCGCACAATCCGTTCAAGTACAATATTGAAGAAGTCACATGACAGCGCGTCACCTTGTCTAAAGCCTTTTTTGACATCAAAGGTCTCGGTGAGGTCATTACCGACCTTGATGGAGCAGCGAGCGTTCTCCATCGTCAGCCTGCACAGGCGGACAAGTTTGGCAGGGATGTCAAAACTAGACATGGCTCTATAAAGCTCTTCTCTATAGATGCTGTCATAGGCGGCCTTGAAATCGATAAAGAGGTGGTGAGTATCGATTTGGAATTCTTGGGTTTTCTCCAGGATCTGCCGAAGTGTGAAGATTTGATCGATGGTGGACTTTCCTGGCCTGAAACCGCACTGATAGGGTCCAATCAGGCTGTTCATAAAAGGTTTCAGGCGTTCACATTGCATGCTAATAACCACATTTTTCAATCAATCGCTTTTCTCGTTATTTTTTCGATATTCCACCTATTTCGAATATATATTCAGCCTTATTTTGAGATTCGTTCTCATTCGAAAGTGAGAAAAAGTCGAACGAACTGTATTTTGACATTCGAAGGAATAGAGAGTTCATTAACAAATGAAAATTCATTTTACGAAACGAAAGTTCATTCATCATGTGTACGTAGTAGGTAGGTAGGTAGCAAACCATGCTGATACATAATTAGCACGAAAAGTGCCGTTTTAATACCACAACTTAAGTGACCTAAACGGATGTGAAACGGGCGTAGCTTGTAGGGAAAGGAAGAAAGAGTAAAGATAACTCAAATCCACCCCGTTGCATTGAGGAAACTGATAATTTCCCCAACGCTTATCACCGCTAATTCTATCAGGTTGCCAAAAAAGGGTTTACCTAATGTGAGCTGTCTGACCTTGCATAGAACCGGACACTTAAAAAAGGAAGTGTAAAATAGTTTCTTTCTCGTTAGCAGTATTGCAGCTGCGACAGTGAACATTAAAAGGAATACTTATTCTGGCCGCATGAACCCCAATAGGTCAATGGCCAGTACTATACTCTGCTCAACATAAATTGGCAGTACACGTCTTATGGGGAAGCTTTTCCAAAATCAGTAGCGTGCCATATTTTTGCACTATACTAAATTGAAAGTATAAAAAGAGTTTACCCGCCAATGAACTACCAATTGCATCTGACATAGATTAACATGTCCTACTCAGCGCACATCTGAGTGTGCACTGATTAGCTGTGGCCTGCGGCTGCTGCTATTCAACCCCCAGTAAATTGATGTGCATTCATTTCATTTTTAGTGCATTTTATTGGTTCAATTTATTATAGGTATCTTACGTGCTAACAAAAATGCTTAAAACTAGCTTAATTAACTTAACTATCTTATTCTAACTTACTGGCCCCATGCGGGCGCTCTAAGCTAAACTTAACTCTTAACCTATTGTCTTTCGACGTAATCTAACTAAATTTATTTATTGTAACTTAACTATCTAACAAAATAAGAACTAAGAAAAATGTTTATTGTATAAAAAACTTAGTAAATGGACATTTTTTTTAAAAACTAGTAGGTAAAACTTATAAACTACATTAAAAATAAACCTAAGCTAACTTAACTACGAAGTGTAATTAAATACACTCTTTTTTTTTTTTAAGCCAAGTGCTGTGCTTTTTTTGTTCTGTGTTTTTTTTTTTTTTTTAACCAAGTGCTGTGCTATTTTTTTATTTTTATTTTTATTTAATTTTTTATTTTTATTTATTTTTTTTTTTTTTATTTTTTTTTATATTAGGTAAACTTAAGACTACCTTAAAAACTATGTAAGCCGGCCATGGCTATTATATAATAATAAAACACGACCCGCTCTGTCCCGTTACAGGCTAACCAGGATTAGGGGGAAACGACGACGGCGTTCCCTCTTCTTCGTTAAGCCACCAAAATTGGTCGTGCTGCCTACTAACATCTTCAATGTCGCGGACTGAAACCGCTCTACTGAACCGGAGACGCTCTACACTACCCTGTGCGACGTCTCGCTCGTAGTTGAGTCACCTATCCACAGCTGTTCTGGCGACGTGGAAGATTAGCGGCACCGCT
The DNA here is from genome assembly GCA_945910035.1 of Brachypalpus laphriformis. Lineage (NCBI taxonomy): Eukaryota > Metazoa > Arthropoda > Insecta > Diptera > Syrphidae > Brachypalpus > Brachypalpus laphriformis. Next base: position 114,179,198 of record OX246756.1, on the reverse strand, counting down.
AACTTATCCTGGATCAGACCTCTCTGATCAATGTATAGGAATGCTTCTGGTGGGATAAAGCCGTTAAGGCGCACACTCTCGTGACAGAGATTGTTGGGGTAATAAGCCCCAAAGATCAAGTTATTCATCGAAGTCATTGCTCTTGCAATGTGCCACTCTGATCAGATTCGCCCTGTTGTACAGGACCTCATTAGGATAGAATTTTATGTACTCAGACTCTGGTGTTCAAACGAAGGCAAGCCCTAAAGCAAGCCCTCTCAAACACCCGCATATTTTCCAATAAGCTTGGCCTTACGTTGAACCACACGGGACATCCATATGCGAGCATAGGCCGAATAAGGGCCATGTAGCAGATTACCTTCACCCCTGCATCGAGTTGGCTGCTATAAAACAGTCTCTTTGTGAGGGCGAAAGCAACTTTGGCTCTGGCCAGAGCAGCATCTATATGTTTGTTAAAATACAGATATTGATCTAGCCAGACCCCAAGGTATCTGACTACACTTCGACTCGCAAGTGGCTGTCCGTGCTGTCGCACGATAGAGAACTTTCGCCAATTCTTTCTGGTGTCCCTAGAGGCCTCAGACAACGGCGTTCTGAACAGGATGGTCTTCGACTTCTGAAAGTTAATCTTCAACTTCCAGTCGTCGCAGTATCTCTTGATCTTATCGAAGTCACGCTGCAAGAGTATTGCAATTACCTCAATCTTAGGCCCTGATCTGTACGCGACCAAATCGTCTGCGTACGCTATGGCATGGTGAAGTGAACTTATGAGATCGCTCGTGTAAATATTGAAAAGGATCGGCGAATTAACCGCGCCCTATTGCAGACCATTTTTTACTTCAAAAATTCCAGCAGACGTCACATTGCCATTCTTCACAATGAACTTCTTACTGGTGAGCATGTCATAAAGTATGTACAGCAGTGGTTTACTTATGCCTAGCCTGCTCAACTTGTAAAAGAGTCCCTCTAACCATACGGTATCGAAGGCCTTCTCCAAGTCAACCAGGCAGGCACCCGTGCATTGCTTCTTGCTTTTGTTCCATTGGATATCCGATACCAGTTTAGACGCGGTATGTATGGTATCATGTCCCGCCTTGAAACCGAATTGATTATCCGGAATTAAGTGCATGTCCTCAACCCACTTTGTCAGGGCTCTATGGATCACTTTTCGAATACCTTGCTGATGTTCGGAAGTAGACTTATCGACCGGAGATTCCCCGGATTGGAACTATCTGTATCCCTTTTGGGAATGGGCTGCACCACCGCTGTTTTCCAATGCGCTGGATAATGGGCATTATTCATTGCATTATTAAACAGGATGGTGTAAATGTTCACCGCTTCTGGTATACCATCGATTCCCACGGATTTCTTTTTCCTCAGTGATTCGAAGATCACTTGGAGCTCTGCCTTCGAAATGAACGGGGGATGTACCCTTTCATCGGCGACGGCATTGTTTGCCATATATCTTTCATTGAACACGGTGAAACCAGTGTTCTCAGATCGCCAGTGCTCCATGTCATTTCGAAGGTAGAAGTTGTGCACAAGGACTCGATTCTCCAGGTCGTGGTTCGGGCAAACACTATCATTCACCTTATACACGTCCTGGAGGGTCGCTCCTATAGCCTCTACCTTCTCCTGCGGATCTTCGATCACAAAGAAATTGTTATCCTCAGCTGCGTTATCTGGATCTATACCTGCTGTCACTAGTATTTGTACATTGTTCGTAGTTCGGGGGATTTTAAGACGCGGAAGATCGTTTTGATTATTCCTCCGAAAGATCTTGTTTATTTTCGGGAACATACTCGGGTTGTTGGAATTTACAGCCCGAATTTTCCTGTCCCAGTGCAAATTTACAGAAAGTCTGTAATTTTCTTTAATTAATTGCGAGAGGTTTTTAATCAACGACTTCAGCGTCCTAATCTCCTCCGAGTTATGTATGTCAGTAAACTGTCTGTACAAGGTTTTTAATCTCAACAGTAATCTACTTTTATGTTCGTGCAATGCGTCAATTGTTGCATTGCGTTGTATGTCCACGTTTTCAGTGTGTTGATAAAGAGATATCGTACTGTTCATCGTTCGTTTTATTGTCTCGTCCATTTGTTTTAGATATCTATCAATCTCCTCGTTTGACAGATTTCTATTGGACGGTAGGTCGAGCAAGTTCGAGGAGAGTGCTCTCGTCAACTGTCTGGAGAAGCGAGTCCAACGCGTTCTACTGTAATTGTAGGCGTGCAATTGGACAAACTCCTCCAATTCCGCAATTTCGTTGGGAATCGTTATTTCGGCACTGAAGAAAGTGACACATTTGCCAGTCAATTATTATACACGGAAGTCCCGCAGTATTACACATGGAATAAATCGACCAAAGTTTTCGCAAGACGCAAGCAAGGGAAGCTAGTTCCAGGTCATCAAAATGTATTTCAAACCGATGCATTAGGAAGACTTTATATAATTCATCCAAGACATGACGAGTGTTTTTATTTACGTCTTCTTCCAACGTTCGTGGACCAACATCCTTTGCAAATTTCAAAACAGTAGATGGATTAGAGTGCCCAACTTATCGTGAGGCATGCCGTCGCTTACATTTACTCGAGGACGATGCTCACTGGGATTCTACGCTTGCTGAATCGTCAAAAATTGCACCGCCTCATCAGATTCGTACACTATTTGCGATAATCATAGCAACGTGTAGCCCATCGAACCCATCTGAACTGTGGACAAATTATGCAGATTTTATGACGGAAGATATTTGGAATCGAATGCGTAGAACAACATCGAATCCGCATTTGTTAACAACACCAGAAATGCATAATGAAGCTGTTATAATGATCGAAGATATTTGCCATAGAATTGCAAAGAAAGTGTTATCCCAATTAACCATGCCATCGCCAAATCGGCAATTACAAGATTTGTATAATCGAGATTTACTGCGTGAACATGATTTTGATCGCAATGATTTAACTTAATTTGTTCTAACAAGCGTTCCAAAGTTAATCGCACAACAAAAAGATGTTAACGACATTTTGATACGAGCAATGTCAGACAAAGGTGGTGGAACGTATTTCTTAGATGCGCCTGGTGGCACTGGAAAAACTTTCCTTATTTCAACAAATTTGGCCACCATTCGTTCGCAAAATAAAATAGCATTGGCTCTCGCATCATCTGGAATCGCGAAGACGTTGTTGGACGGCGGCAGAATAGCACATTCTGCGTTCAAGTTGCCTTTGGACGTGAACTTCAACGAAAATCCAACATGTAATATTACCAAAACGTCAGGAATGGCCAAAGTGTTGGAACAGTATGAAATTGTCGTGTGGGATGAATTTCCTATGGCCCACAAGAGATCATTGGAGGCATTCAATCGTACAATGAAGGATATGAGAGAAAATTAACGGCTCTTTGGTGGCGCCTTAAGATTATTAGCTGGTGAATTCCGGCAAACTTTGCCAGTAATTCCTCGTAATTCCATCCACCGCTGTTGATGAGCTTAATGCATGTTTAAAGTCTTCCACTCTGTGGAGATATGTGAGAACACTCACATTAACCACAAATGTGTGTGTTCAATTACACAATGATCCATCAGCCAATAAATCTTCAAAGCAGTAGTTGAAAATTGGAAATGGAAAACTGCCGATAGACAATGAAACTGGCTTAATAACGTTACCAACCAATTTTTGCAATGTAGTTCAATCAAAAGAAGAATTAATTCAAAAAGTTTTTTCCAAACATTGTACAAAAATACAAGACACGTGTTTGGCTGCGCGAAAGAGCTATATTGGCGGCAAAAAACAAAGACGTTACAGAAATTAATGAGGCCATTTTAAAAGAGATACCAGGAGAAGTGTTCACATTCAAGTCAGTCGATACCATTATGAATGAAGATGAGGTGGTCAATTATCCCACAGAATTTTTAAATTCATTGGATTTACCAGGCCTGCCACTGCACATATTGCAATTGAAAGTTGGAGCACCAATCATCATGCTTCGTAATATCAACCAACCAAAATTGTGCAATGGCACAAGACTTGCGGTTAAGAAGCTAATGACCAACGTTATTGAAGCCACTATTTTAAATGGGAAATTCAAAGGTGAACACGTTTTAATTCCACGTATACCGATGATACCAACAGACATGCCATTCGAATTCAAACGTTTGCAGTTTCCAGTGCGACTGGCTTTTGCAATGACCACCAATAAAGCGCAGGGACAATCTTTGCAAGCGTTTGGTTTGAATTTGGAAAATAATTGTTTCTCACATGGACAATTGTATGTAGCCTGTTCACGTGTAGGGAAACCTGCTGATTTGTTTGTGTTCGCACATGAAGGAAAAACCAAAAATATTGTTTATCACAGAGCCTTACAATAAATTAATTTGAAAGAAAAAAAGAAATGTTTTATAATTTAGCAAACAAATAGAGGAAACGTCTAGCGAAGCGGACGGGGTAACGCTAGTCTACGTATAAAAAGAATTGGAGATACCTGTGATCCGAGAATGAGGGTTCGCTTGATACTTTCCAATTCCTGATGCGCTGGACGATACTATCGGAGGCAAGTGTGATGTCCAATACTTCTTCCCTGTCTCTGGTGATGAAAGTAGGTTCATTGCCTATGTTACACAGAATAAGATTTGTACTTAGAATGAAATAAAAAAGTAGCTTGCCTCTTTTGCTGATATCAGAACTGCCCCATACAGTATGGTGAGCGTTAGCATCACATCTTATAATGAGACCAGTTTTCTGTCTCCCCGCATCTGCGATCAGTCTTTCCAGGTTATTCCCAAAAAGAGAGTCGATGTAAAAAAAGTAAGACCCGCTGGATGTTTCTAGTCTTGTTGCGGTTGTATCTCGATCGCTGTAATTAGGGAGTAAAGTAACATTTAGGTTACTTTTCGCCAGTATACATGTTCTGGGTTTACCTTGGTCGCGCACGTACAGGGTGTAGTAATTAGGAGTCTTGAGTCCACGTATCAAGTTCCTTGACCAAGACTATATCTTCCCTGTCATTTGAGAAATGGAGAAGTAGGCCGGCAGAAGCCGTAATGGAGTGGCGGAGAAACCTCCACCACAGTGGTATTCAAGGCTTTCAAGTCTGAGGACGATTCCGACAATTCGCCCTCACTCAAAAGCAGTGGATGTAGTTTATCAAAATTGTCATCCGTCTCCATGTCAGACAATTTGTCTTCACCGACAAAAGACGGATTGTTAGGGGAGACACTTGAGAGTTATCAGCATCACTATCGAGAGAAGGAAATGTGATAGATGACTCGGGTTCTTTGATTACAGGTACTAGAGTACTATTACCTTAAGGCTCCATGCGGCTATTGGTAGTAGTTATAAGAAAACGAATAAAATAAAATAAATATTTTGTTTTTTTTTATAATTTGCGCGCACTCAAAGGGTTATGAATACCTTTAACATGTTTGAGAAGCTTTTTCGAGGCAACAATACTCCGATGTTTGTCAGACGTTCGTGAGAGGTGGGACCGTGAAAAAAAACTTGTTGATGTTTTCTGGGATTCGAACTTGGAACCTCACGCGCAGTGATCCGACACACTAACCACTTACGCCACCGTAGTAGTTGTACCATGGAAAGCCACATTCTTCCCACTAACCAGTTCTTCTGGAGTTTTACCGGTAGACACCTTAAGCGTCGTACTACCGTCCGGTTGTAAATGAGAACCGGTCTTAATTGTTGTTTTTTGTTTTGTTAGTTTATTTTTGTTTTTATTCATTTTGTGTTCCCACGAGTAGCGGAGAAAGGGATGTCAGCAATACACAGATATGTAAGGCTAGCTAATTCGAAAGTCGCCAGGTATCCGATTACTCCGTTTGTGACTGAGCTATTTTTGGTATGGGCTGCCAGCCAGGCTGACCCTCGTCACGGGTCGTATAACACCTTGATTCAGCCCACCGGAGAGGAGGGATGAGAAAGGAAGGTTTAGGTTCGACTGCATCTTGGTTTCGAATCTCATTTAGGGATTAAATCCCAAGAGTCTTTGACCTCGACTAGGCCCTTACACCACGACGAGGTGTGCAGTCACGTAAGGGAACTTCGGTCGCAAGACAAATTCTCACCTCGGACATATCCTCCAAAGGCGCCTAGGTGTCATCTATACAACAGCGAACCATTTACCATATCTCACCTAGTATTAAACTGTAACTCAAAAGACTATATGGGTAGTATCCAAATTTTCACACGATAAAGACTTCATATGCGAATTATTAGAACTCATCAAAATTGACAAATTAATCTAAGAAAGAAACTATGTTATCTTATTTTATCCCTAATCCCTGGCAGCTAGTGCTAATACAAATTATATTACATATTTTGTAATTCAATTACAATGTAATAAATGATAATAATATAATTATTTGTCGATACTCACAATTTAAAACTAAATTTGTACTTTTACCAACTGTTTTTAGTCAATTGAAACGACTTTGCAATAACGCATCCTCATTTAAAACAATATACTCGTAACCCTTAATAATTTGTAAAATCTCAGTTACATATATGGTTTATCGAACTCACGACAAAATGGCTATCCGCAATTCCATATTTCCAAGCGGAAAACGTTTGGATTTTTATTGGGGAACTTCCTAATTGTCCTCTACAATTATTATATTTATACACTAGAAAATTTCAATTTCGCTTCACAGAACTCTCATAGAGAACATATCATAATATGAAGTTAATTATATTTATTAGGTTGGTCCCCCCTTCACGAGGCTTGTAGTCATGGCCACTATAACATTGCGCTTGCACTTATTAAGGCTGGAGCAAATGTAAATGCCAAGGGCTTGGATGATGATACACCACTGCATGATGCTGCTGTTATTGGAAACTTAAAACTAGTTAAGCTACTAATTGAAAAGGGTGCAGATATCTTCGCAAAAAATAAGAAAGGTAAAATTCCAGCGGATTTGGCTGCCTCTAGTATATCTTCATATATGTGCTCTATAAGAGGTAGGTAAGCAGAAAGAAAAGTTAAATACAATTAAAATCAATTCTGTTATTTTAGATGTTAATCAAATAAACAGCAAAGCTTCGCAATCTGGAAAGAGAACGGTATTGTCAGATCAAGGGAGAAACACTGAAGAACTCAATGATTCCACTGCGGCTAATTGCGAAAGTAGCGAGGAAATAAATGTGTATACATTAAAAAAAAACTCCAAAGAGTCTCTTTCTATTGAAGATGATAAGAATGAAACACGAAACAAAATCGATAAAGCATTAACATCAGTTCATTTAGACGATGTTTATACTGAAGACGATTCTATGCCTAATTTGAAATTAGGGAATGTGAATTCTAATGTCCAAATGAAGCGTCCCCATTCTGATGCAGAAATAGACGAAACAATTGATGTAGACGAATTAAAAAGGAAAAAACGCAAGGAGTCGGAGAGTTCTAAAGATAATCCAAAATGCACGTTAAATACGAAGTTGCCAACAAGACACGATAAAATATTAAAACAAAATGTTGCTTCGTCAAAACCGAATGTAGTGGCAATGAAATTGAATGCCGAAAGAAAAAGCCCTTGCGTTAGTCCAAAGCTTATATTACCGAAAACACATGACAGTGATCTAGAAACAGATGATGCGAAAGTAATAGACAGTACTTGCAGTTCTGGCAGCGGGCCAAAAGTTCCACCCTTAAAAATTGTTATACCGCAGCAAAATTGCGCCAACGACTTAGAATGTGGATCACGAAATGGTAAGACCAACTCAGCTCGAAGCCATCCTGCATTACCATACGTAGTCTCTTCGTCAAACAGTAACGACTCCTTATCAGCAGAAAAGGACGCAAACACCTCTCGCTGTAATAGCCCGATAGAAGTGTCACATAAGAATAATACTGCGAACAGTGGTGTTATTTTACAAGAAGAAAAGAATTCCAAACTCACAAGCGAGGAAAAAGGTCAACAGAGAATTCTTCGGAGTTCACACCGCTCGGGTGGTCATAATATTGACAGAAGTTCTAATAACTCATCGCCACAGCTGCAAAGTAATTCTCCTTCCCCTGCTACTATCAGTGATATAAACGATAAAAGTTTAAGCATTGTCAATAACGTATGCACTGTTAGCCCACAGTCGCAACCTCATGCATCAGAAACAGAACCAAATGGAAATGTGCCCAGCCCTTCTGCATCCTCAACATCTTCTGTAAAAGAAATGCAGTCAAATTCAGTTGAATTACATCCGCGTAAAAGAAAAATACGTGCAAAACAAGAAGACAATTTCGTAAAAACTACTCCAATAGCAGTCGTGTCTGATACAAGTAATACTGTGAATGATATTCATCCACATGATCACCCTTTTACAAATTGTTATCTTATGTATTTAAATATACGGAGGCAAATAGAAAAGAAGCACAGGAGTTTATATCCTATTCAACCGCGTCCTCCTCAAGGATTTAGCGACTACTTAATGAACAGACGCTCGTACCTATTAGCAAACAAGAATACGCCCGAGTTTTACCTTAACATACCGCCGAATTTGTCTCCACCAATGATTGATTTATTTACTTCACAAGAGGCGGAGCGTTTTAAATTAAAAATAAGACACATAGTGGAGAAAGAAAAACTAGGTTTAACTGTTGAGCAAGAAATACTGAGAGTTCATGGAAAAGCTGCGCGAAGCTTAGCATGCCAATCAGTACCATTTTCAGTTTGTACATTATTAAAGGACGACGAAGTATATAACTTGATTACACCAGAGCAAGAAGAGAAGGATAGAAATGCACGATCCCGTTATAATGGTCGATTGTTTCTCAGTTGGCTTCAAGATGTTGATGACAAATGGGAAAAAATAAAGGTATGTTGAAACAAACTAATATCAAATATGTTCCAATACCATAGCTAAAATTTGTTTGCGATATATATGCGTGAGAGATTGTAATCACCCAATTTCATTCTCGTGATTCTTCACAATTTTTAAAATGTTTACACTCACGGATATAGGATTTATATTAGATTTTTGTTGAAGTAAATTCTGCATGCTGAAAATATTTAAAATGAAATAAAAAAAAGCATGACATTGAAGTTTACCAATTGACTAACTAATTTTACATTTCAAAAGCGTTCACTTACAAATTCTCTCTCTATACCCCCGTGCTATTTTACAATAGTTCAAAAGTTGTGCCACGTTAATCTCGTTCAGTAGGTTCATGGCTTGATCATCTGCAATAAAATCACGGCCAAAATAATGTCTTCTCGTTCCACGCAGCGTTGGTCATCTTCCTACAAAGTGAATAACGTCTTTTCTTTCCCCTATATTTCAGATGCTACGCAAACTTGAGAGATATTTTATCATCGAAATCTGTTCTACTCGAAAGTAATTTGCCTCAAGCAGGTTATTGCTTAGTACACTATATGTTGCTCTATGCACCGCAGTTGTTGCTTCACGTAAAGCTATAGGACATTCACAAAATCAAGAAGAAGAATTTAGGCCAAAAAAAAAATCCATTTATTCAGGTCGATGCAGCTGTATGTACTGTTTGTGGTTAGGGCTGTAACTGTATACCACCAATCCATATAGAACCAACATAATATGATTTTTTTCCACGGAGGACGATTACGTTTCGATTCTTACCCACACTACTCTATCATACAGAACAACTGAGAAAGGAGATTTTTATAAAACGTCTGAGTTCTTTGGCATCTTCATGTCCTGCCTGAAACAGTTCTGTTGAGTTTGGTCAAAAAGCCGTTATATTGCCACAAGGTCACTTTGGTTTATTTAAACAGCATAGCAGCCATTAGGGCTCTGAATGAAAGCAGAGATGGGAAAGTGCAGTTGACTGTGTTGATTTGACTTGGCATTTTTCTTAAAGAGCTTTCTCAGTGTATTGAGTGCATTGACATACTACAGGGTGGGCCAAATAAGACCTACCATTTGCAACACTCTGCCGCACAGTTTCCACGCTTTCGTTTTTCGATGAGCACCTCTTGCAGGACGGTCGCCCACTGATCCCCGGTCCTCAAACGGTCGACCAAACTCCTAATCATGAAGGCTGTGGGAGCTGATTTTGAATTGAAATATTGGCGATATTTTCGCTGCGTCATAACAATTGATCGTTGACAGGAATAGAAAAAATCAATAATTTTAACGCGTTGTTGTGTACTGTATGTATCCATTATAAATTTCCAAGAACTCAATTATAACCTGCAAACAAAAAAAACAATTTATATTGGAAAATAAAAAAGTTATTCGTGTTTAACATTGGTAGGTCTTATTTGGCCCACCCTGTATATATGGACTGCTAGTAGCCTACTTCGCGTTGGTTCCAACATTTGCGCTAGCTCTCTTGGTTCGGAGCGGAAAAAAATGGAAACTCACACTTGTTTGAAATTTCGTTGGATGCAGTTGACTGTACAAACATAGTGGTTTCATTGACATATTACATAAAAATTGATCCGTAATAAATATACGAATATTGTGCAACTTATGTGGCAGTCAAATGCATATACATATAACGATTTTTTATTTAAATTTTGTTGGTTCCATCTATCAGTAATTATTTGAACTAGCACATTTTGCAGGTGACATCTGTTGCAAGCAATAGCCGCGTTTTGTTTTCCCCGTGAACTGATATAGTTCATCTCAAAATAAAAAAACGCTCCTGGTTCACCTAAAAATTTCATTTTCACAAGTTGCTAGCACAGCTACACACTGACGTAACAATTTAAATTGCAACCGTTTTACTTAGCAAATCCACTTAAACCCAAGAGGTGTCTGTACCATTCTATGGAGAAATTCGAGATGGTTGACAATTTGTTACCACATTTTTCCGCTCCGAACCAAGAGGGCTAGTTATGTTGGCATCATTTTTTGGGCAGAGATAATATGGAACTGTCATTTCACTAGCAGTCCATATATAGTATGTCAATGATTGTCACCCATAACTCGGCCATTTCTAAGAGTGCATTAACAAATAACAAACAATCTAGACAAGAACAGCAAGGCATTCCGTGGCAGACCGTTTAACTGTGTAGGTGAATAAATCAAGCTAAAGGCTTTCTTCAGAGATCGAAAGCTTTTTAGCGAAGGAAACCTGCGTCACCTACGAAGAGCTGAGAAGGCGAAATAAAAAAATAAAAATAAAAAAACTGATGTGCTGAATTCCGAAAGAGCATGAAAGGTGTAATTTTTTCTCCTCCTTATACAAGACCAGGCTCTAAATTCTGGTGGCTTTGCGTAGAAAGCTTTATAAACTCAGGCTCTACAGCTCGCTGGTTTTCGTTGGAATAAGTTGCATATTATGCAAGGCCTAGGCCCTTCATGGGCTGTTGCGCCACAATACATAGTACATACAATGGTCCAACCCTATTGTTACGGAGAGTGTAAAAGTGTAACATTGAATTAAACATATGTGGCAGCTGGTTGTTGTGGTTTGGTTCTCTCAATTAATCAAATTTCTTTAAATGGAAAGAGTTGACCGATATATAGGCTTGGAACATGCGGTGATAAATAAAAATCGTTGAAGGGAAAGGCCAGTTAAAAAATGGGAAGATGAGAAAACTTCTATCTTGGACTATATTCAAGAGAGTGCAGTAATGTCTCGCTAATCCGAATCACCCATTACTTTCCATTATGTATTCTACACTCCCAATTAGTAGCAACATCTGTATTCTGTTATCCGGATTTCAGTAAAGCTGCATACAAGTGTAGGCAGTTTTTCTTTATGCTCAATATTGATTTTGACTGTCATTGTCAAACAGAAAGTATCCGAAATAAGGTCCAGAAACAAATTATCGGACAATATTTTTGAAGAGCTTTCTCATGACATTGGCACGCTCAGATGCGTAATGCGGTGCATCAAACTATTTCGCGTGTTTGCTGCGACTCGAATTATGAACCTCCACCCCAGAATTTCGAATTCCGTCTGTAAAACACCATGGCTTAACGATTGATATGTGTATGTTTGCAGATATACGTAGGTTTCAATCGATTTAAAAATTTAACTCCATGTTTTCATTCATTCACGATAAGCCATGGAGAACTCCACCAATTTGAATAAATCTTTGTTAAAGTGCAGGGAATCTCTATTCCGTTGGCAGTGGAACTTAATTTTGTGAATCCAGATATGTTCGTAATTCGTACCTTTTATCCCTTGTACACAAAATAATATTCTTATGTATAATTCCGTGGCGTGTAGGTCCATACTCGCATCGTTTGACCGATTCTGAACCAACCAAGAAAGTCTTCGAATCCACCCCGGTTCGACGGCGCAGTATAGGACCACCTCACGGTAGGTGGCGCCAACAAGTGGAGGGGTCCTCAACCAACTTTGCGCACGCAACTGGAGGCAGCTGGCTGGAGAGGGTGGTTAAGGCCCAGGTCCACCCCGAACTGTAGCGCCACCTAAGTAAGTAAGTAAGTATTCAATTCACAACTGTCAATTTCATTCACAATGATCAAAACCCCTATCAATTGAGTTACACAATACCAAAATTTCGATTGATTGATAAATGGTATCAATTGTCAATTGGTTGCTAATTGACAATCGCCACAGGGGTGAAGGAGATTTCAATTCGTGGAGCCCATCCAGGGATCAGATTTATATAACAAACGTGGCAAAATAGTTGAACGCTTTATTCTAAACTCTGGACTTGCAATCTTACATAATGGGTGGCCCACACATTTCTCTACGCACAGAACATTCTCCCATATCGATCTAACACTCATGTCACCTTGTCTCATCCCAAACTCCACCTGGTCTGTTTCCGACTATCTTCATGGTAGCGACCATTTCTCTATCATCACCACTGCATCACTTGGTTCCAACATTACCCCTAGAAAGCATAAACAAAAATGCATGCTGGATAAAGCTACCTGGGTCTCTTTCGGTCCAAAATATCCAACGAAATTTCTAGGAAACAACGTTCTCCCAATGTAAATAAAGAAGCCGCTATCATACTATAAACTATACGATGCATGTTTTGGTGAAAAGTGTATAGCCACTTCTCAAGAAAACGGCCATACTCACTTTTATGATCACCTTTACTATCAACTTCGAAATTTAAAATCAAGTTACATTCAATGACATTCGATGTCAGCTGTCGACGACACGGATGAACAAAAATGACTCCACAAGTTCACCGAAAAAAAATAAGAAATAAAAACAAACTCAAATGGATAACGAAACAAGAGGTAAAAATAATAAATTATTTTCAAACTTCTTGCAACAAAAAGGTTTTGAATTACAGGTCTTTTTGCAGTTATTAGAAGAAAAAAGGAATTTAACTTGTTTGACGTTTTGAAGAACTTCATGGCTACGTTCGCAAAGTTCTTGTATTTTTTAATGCTTCAATTTTTTTTTAAATGGTCAAACTTTTCTGGAACTATACAAATGTTATTTGTACATTTATAATACAAATGACTAACAAGATGATTTTGTGAAAGTGGGGATGTAGGGATTTATTTTTTTACTGGAAAACAATTTTTTTTAAGATGCAAGACAAACGTTTTCCCACATTAGTCGTCCTAACACGCGTGTAGTTGTTCTCATATCTATACATGTAGTAAAATTATACATTTTATCTGTTTATTTGAACGTGCATCACGTTAAGACTACTAAACCAATCCCTATGGATTTTTCAGGAAAACATCGGGAGATACGCGAAAAAAATTGAAAAAGAGTTGAATTATACATCACTAAAAGATATCTAATCAGCTATATTTTTGTCTTCCCTCATTTAACGCAAATTTAGAATGAAGATTTCATGAAACATTCATGACTGCGCCAAAAATTATCTTTGCAAATGGATTTTTGGTGGACTTTTGCTGAAAGGAACCCTTCTCTTATCTACCTGTCTCACTGGACATGACTTCCATGAACGTGTGATCGGGCACTAATTCATGTATTATCGGATTGAAAAACAAAAAACTAGGTAAATTTAATAAATTTCCTCTTGACTCATTTAAGATATAAACTATCGTCCGGCGTTGTCCTGAAGCTGAGCAATGTTCAAAACAATTATTGAAATCATCGCCCACAATTTTCCAAAACCAGTGCCAGCAGTCATGCAGCAGTGGGTTTTTTTTTTTTTTTTTTTTTTAGCTTGCGCCAGGGATGTGTAATCTTCATAGATACTAATAGCCCGAGTGCTACTAGCATGCACGATTCGCAAACCTTAGTAATCGATTCCAGGAATACGCCTACGTACTAAACACACACCCTACACACTTCAACCACTCTCCCCGCGGGACTGCCGTTAGGTATTACTTCGCGGGGCTGGTTAGCAATTTATGCTGTACTTTCTGCTTCTCTACGTATTCTTTCTTGAATTCGAAGCTGCATTTGCACGTGCGTAATAAACGCGCAAATTTCCATCCATTTTTCCTCAGATTGTACCATATGATCTATGAGGAATGGAGGACTGGGAAGTTCGTTTCTCCAGTTTTCAAATCGCCTACAGTAGAAGACTGCATGCTCCGTATCTTCCTCCTGGTCTGGACATTCTGGACACAACGGAGAGCTATCGTGTCCAAACCGGTAAAGATATTTGCGATAAGCTCCATGGCCAGACAGGAACTGCGTGAGGTGGTAGGTGCAGTTCCCATGTGCTCGGTTTATCCAAATGTCGATGGTGGGGATTAATTTATAGGCCCATCTGCCTTTAACCGCATTATCCCATCGATTTTGCCACACAGCTGTTGAAGCTGCTTTTTCTTCTTCTATAACCCTTCTTCTTTCGCTAGCCTCTTGATGGCTCGAGCCTCTCCGATTGTAGATTCTCTGCATCTCGTTCGCGAGGATGTCGATAGGAACCATTCCTGCTATGACAAAGGCTGCTTCGTCAGAGGTAGTTCTAAAACCACTGATGGTCCTTATAGCGCAGAGTCTGTAGGCTGATGTAAGTTTCCTCCTTGTTTCTTTGGTCGCGAGAGCGCCCGCCCAAACCGAAGCCGCATAAAGAAGGACTGAACTGACAACTCTGGATAGTAGGATCCTCCTAGCGTATCCAGGTCCTCCAGTGTTGGGCATTATCCTTGAGAGTGCTGCCTGAAGTCGTGCCGCTTTTTTGCTCGAATAATCAACATGCTGTTTAAACCGCAGTCTATTGTCGAGCATTACTCCTAGGTATTTGATTGCTTCTTTGGATCTGATGATTTGGGTTCCAACCTGTACATTCATATATTCCACAGATTTCCGACTGTTTATTAGAACAGCTTCAGTTTTGTGGTCAGCTAATTCTAAACCGGCGGATCCTAGCCAGCTTTCGATTTGACTGATTGCCACATTTGTAGCTGATTCTACTTCACTGATTTGTTTTGCTACTGTAACAACAACGATGTCGTCAGCAAATCCAATTATATTCACTTTAGGTGGCAGTGGTAGTCGTAAAACTCCGTCGTACATTATGTTCCATAGTAAGGGGCCCAGCACCGATCCTTGCGGGACCCCAGCTGTAACATCGTAGTACTTCACTCCTTCGTCGGTATCATACCTCAGTTTCCTGTTGGTAAAGTAGCTCGCCATTATCTGCAGCAAGTAAGATGGTGTATCCATCCTAGCAAGAGATCTTCTTATAGTGGGCCAGTCTGCCGAATTAAACGCGTTTTTGACATCTAGCGTCACTACTGCGCAGTATTCCTTGGTGCCGTATCGCCATCTTTCACCTTCAATTGCTTCCGCTGCTATATTAACTACAGCTTTAATGGCGTCAATTGTTGAGCGAGACTTTCGGAATCCGAATTGCTGGTTGGACAAAGCCCCTTTCTCCTCCGCTATTGTGAGCAATCTGTTGTAAATGATTCGCTCCAGGATCTTTCCCATTGTGTCCAGTAGGCATATCGAGCGATACGACGATGGGTCTCCTGGCGGTTTGTTTCCTTTTGGCAATAAAACGAGGTGTTGCAGTTTCCATTGCTTAGGGAAAATTCCTTCTTCTAGGCACTTTTGCATTGTTGCAATAAAGATGTCTGGCCTTTTTTGAACAGCGGCTTTCACTACTTTGTTAGGGATGCCGTCAGGTCCGGGCGTCTTGTTGTCACCTATCTTTCTGGATGCGATTGTCAATTCCTCTATTGTAATCACTGGAATTACCTCTGTAAAGTTTTCTCTGGTGATTGCGCACATAGTAGATGCTCTCCTTGGAAAAAGATGTTCTACTATTGACTTCAGCATTAACGGGCATGTTATCTACGGGGAGTTGCCGCCCTTAAGCTTTCTCATCACCATCCTATACGCCGTGCCCCAAGGGTCTACGTTAGCTTCATCGCAGAGCTGTCTGAAACATCTTGCTTTGCTCTCCTTGATAACTCTGCTTAACTGTTTTCGCGCCAGCTTAAAGGACGATAGGTACTGCTGAAAGTTGGGTGTGTTTCGCGATCTTTGTACTTTGCGCCTTGCCCGTAGACACTCTGCTCTAAGTACCCTGATCTCATCGTTCCACCAGTAGCAAGGCAGGCGTCTTCTACTTGAGGCCCTCCTGGGCATTGATGCATCGCACGCCATGTTGATGGACTGGGTGAGGTGGCGAGCTGAATTTTCTGCCGATCCTCGGACTAGCGTGAAGGTGTCAACCACTTCCGCGAATGTATCTTTGTCAAAGAGCTTATCCTGCCATTTCGGACCAGTCGATCGCAGGCGGTGAGTGCTTCTGGCGTTACCGATGTCAATTATAACAGCTTGGTGGTCACTGTGGGTATAATCTTCACTGACTCTCCATTTAATTCCCCGCAGGATGGAGTTACTCGCTAACGTGATATCAATTATTGAGCCCATGCCTGCTCTGCGGAAGGTGTTAGCCCTACCTACGTTTGCGATGCCTACGTTGAGAGCTGCAAATGTTTCCAGGAGGGCATGACCCCTTGCGTTGGTAAATCTACTGCCCCATTCCGTCGCCCATGCATTGAAATCTCCGCCAATAATCACTGGAGTTCTTTCTCGAGCATCAGCCACGAGGTTATCTAGCATCTCCTGGTATTCAATTATAGTCCAGCTGGGCCGAGCATAGCAACTATAGAAGTGTATACCGTTGATTTTGGCCCGAACGAAACCCTCTGACTCTTCATTTGCATCCTGGAACGCATGTCTCCCACATGCCCATATTGCGGCCCGCTTCGATCGATCACTGAGCCAGATGCTGCTGTTGTCAGGAATTTTATATGGCTCGCTGATCAAGATTACATCTGCTTTTTCGTCCTTGATGGTTTGTGCCAGGATATCCTGAGCTGTCTCACAATGATTGAGGTTAATTTGGATAACCTTCATGGTTTCTTGCTGCAGATCGCTTTCTTGAGGACAGGGCATTTATTGCCGCCGGCTATGTGCTTTGCATTTTCCGGGTTGACTTTCCTGCAGAACATGCAGGATGGTTCCTCGCTGCAATCTCTCGCGATATGTCCCTCTTTACCGCATCTCCTACAGAGTTTGGAGCGGTCTTCTTCGCTCTTACAATGCTTGGCCAAATGTCCGAATTCGAGGCACTTGAAACATTTCTGTAGCAGCGTCCGCTCACGAATGCGGCAGACTACCCAGCCAATTTTGATGCGTCCTGCTTCCAATATTTTGCTCGCACTTTCTGCAGGGAGATTAATTATTGCCGTTTGAGTCTCACCGTACGCCTTCCGCAAAGAAATGATGTCAGTAGTCATGACCCTGCCCAAATCGTATTGGTCTCTAATCACCGCGCATACGTCCTCCTTAGTAGTGACCTCGTCGATGTCTCTGATCTCGATCGTGGTACGATGAGTGAGCGTTCTGACTTCAGCCTGTTCTCCTAGAGCTTCGCCAATGACGTTTTTGTAATCCGTCGTTTTGTCTCCTGCTTCCTTCAGTTGTATCAAAAGATCCCCTTTTTTCGTTCTCCTGATTCTGGATACCGCCTTGCCCACAGCTTCCAACTTAGGGTCTGCTTTTACGCTGCGGAGTATCTGGGCGTAGGAAGCCTCCCCTTTCGCTTCGATGACGATGGCATCAGGTTTTGGTTTTCTGCCCTGCTTCTTTTTTGTGGCCTTCTTGTTTTTAACAGCTGACCAACCATTGTCTTCTTCTCGCATCGTATTTTTCTTATTACCAGAGGTACTGGCTTGTTTAGCCTTTGCCAAAGCCGTTTCTGTGACTTTTTTTGGCTCTTTCTTCTTATTTTCCTCATCTGAGGGGCGCTTCTGCTTGCGTTCACGTTTCGGCTTCGGCGTGCTGTTCTCCGATGGCAGTCTCTTCTTTTTTGCGTCCTGGACAGGTTTGAGCCAGGGGGAGGTCTGAGAAGAGTTATTTCTTCTTATCACTTCCTTGGCCTTTTCATCCCGCAGCTGGATTGCCGAGAGTTCATACAACGCCCGAATGGCGTCTCTCATTGGTTGATGTATTGAGCGCCGCTTTCCGTCTTCGAGCATGTCGACTAGTTCCCTAATCTGCATGCCCAGCTTGTGGAAGTCAGGTCGATCAGGGGCTTTTTCAACCGTCGCCTCCGATGCCACCGGAAGTGCTCCATCTGATTGTCCCACAGGTGACCTCAGCATCACTGAGCTCCTCTGGAACGGGTCTCCTCTATACTCACCGTTGGTTTGACTGTTGCTTGTTTTGTTGTTGTTTGGGGTTTTTGTGGTTTTGGGGTTTTTTGTGGTTTTTGTTTGTTTTGTGGGTGTGTGTGTGTATGTGTGTGTGTGTGTATGTATGTGTGTGTGTTTTTTTTTTTTTTTTTAGGTTGCGCCAAGGATGTATAATCTTCATAGATACTAATAGCCCGAGTGCTACTAGCATGCACGATTTGCAAACCTGAGTAATCGATTCCAGGAATACGCCTACGTACTAAACACACACCCTACACACTTCAACCACTCTCCCCGCGGTACTGCCGTTAGGTATTTCTTCGCGGGGCTGGTTAGCATTTATGCTCTAGTCTCCGAGGCCGCCTCTTGGGCTCTTCTTAGGGCTTCTGCTCTTCGCAGCGCATTCTGCACACACACTATGAATGAGCAGATCTCCATCCACTCGCCCTCTGATCGTGTCATGTGACTAACAATATTTTCTGGACTTGGCAGGTTTGCTCTGTCTTCTCCAAAGCGTCTGCAGTAGAACACTGCATGCTCCGCGTCCTCCTCTTCGTTTGGGCATATTGGACACAGGGGCGAACTATCGTGTCCAAATCTATGGAGGTATTTCCGGTAGCCACCGTGTCCGGACAGGAACTGTGTGAGGTGGTAGTTACAGTTCCCCCTCGCTCTCTCTGTCCATGATTTTATAGTGGGAATGAGCTTGTGGGTCCACCTGCCTTTGGTAGAGTTGTCCCACCTGGTTTGCCACAGCGTTGCTGATGCTGCCCTTTCCTCCTCCTTAATCCTTTTTGCCTCTTGCCGGTTCGAGGGACGTCTAAGGTATACTCTCTGCATCTCTTCAGCGAGGATGTCGATTGGGACCATCCCAGCTAAAACGCAGGCTGCATCGTCGGAGATATTTCGGAAGCCGCTGATCACTCTGATTGCGCAGAGCCTGTGAGCTGATGATAGCTTCTTCCTGCACTCATTTGTCGCCAGTGCACCTGCCCATATCGGGGCAGCGTATAGAAGTACCGATCTGACCGCTCTGGACAGTAGGATCCTGCGGGCGTATCCAGGCCCGCCGATGTTCGGGAGCATTCGGGAGAGTGCTGCCTGCATCAGCGATGCTTTCTTACTGGAATACTCGACGTGGACTTTGAAGCGCAGCCTGTTGTCGAGCATGACTCCAAGGTACCTCAAGGATTCTTTGGACCTGATTATCTGGTTTCCGACCCGGAAGCTGGCGTATTCCACCTTTTTGCGGCTGGTTATTAGGACAGCTTCGGTCTTGTGGGCAGCTAGTTCCAGACCGGTAAACTCCAGCCATTCCTTTATTCTTATAACTGCCTCATCCGTGGCAGACTCCACCTCGTGTACGTGCTTGGCTACTGTAACCACTGCGATATCGTCAGCGAAGCCAATTACTTTGACTCCCTCGGGTAGTGCTAGTCGCAGAACTCCGTCGTACATAATGTTCCATAGGAGAGGTCCCAGAACCGACCCTTGCGGGACTCCCGCGGAAACACTGTAGTGCTTAACGCCATCGTCAGTACGGTATCTTAGCTTCCTATTGCTGAAGTAGTCCGTGACTATCCTCAGCAGGTAGTATGGTGTATCCATCCTGGCCAGGGATCTCCTAATGGATGGCCAGCTTGCCGAGTTGAACGCATTTTTGACGTCGAGCGTTACTACTGCGCAGTATTTCTTCGTCCCCCATTTCCACCTTTTCCCTTGTATTGCTTCAGTTGCTATATCTACTACCGCCTTTATGGCATCGACGGTAGAGCGTGATTTTCTGAAGCCGTACTGATAGTCTGACAGGGCTCCGTTTTCCTCCGCCACCGCAAGCAGTCTGTCATAGATGATACGCTCTAGGATCTTCCCCAGCGTATCGAGCAGGCATATTGGGCGATACGATGATGGTTGTCCGGGCGGCTTATTGCCCTTTGGAAGCAGCACTAAGTGTTGTAATTTCCATGGTGTAGGGAATACCCCTTCCTCTATGCACCTTTGCATCGTTGTTAGAAAGATGTCCGGTCTCGTCTTAACAGCCGCCTTGATTGCCCTATTCGGGATGCCATCCGGTCCAGGTGCTTTGCTGTCTCCGATTTTTCTGCATGCCCCAAAGAGTTCTTCTGACGTGATTGCCGGGATATGCTCCATGCTGATCTCCCTCGTGATGGAGACCATAGTAGTTGGTCTATGGGGGAATAGGTGCTCTACTATAGTCTTTAGCATTGCCGGGCATGTAAGTTGTGGAGACCTGCTGCTTTTAAGCTTCTTCATCACCACTCTATACGCCATGCCCCAGGGGTCTAATTCGGCCTCGTCACAGAGCCGCCTAAAGCTCCTTGACTTACTCTCCTTAATGGCCCTTTCCAGTTCTCGCCTCGCCAATTTAAATGTGGTTAGCCGCTCTTGGAAATCTTGTCTGCCTCTGGATCTCTGTGTGTGTGTGTGTGTGTGTGTGTGAGTATATGGCGTGCTCTAACGTGATCATATGTTTTGCGCTTTAATGTGAGGTCGTCAATTATACCTGTTTGACGGGTTTTGTGTTCTGTACGGGCTTGTGTGTACTCTGATCAGGATTATAAGTGAATGAACTTCAACTAAAATGAGGCTAGTAACAAAACATCATAAACAATTAAATAAAATCACAAAATGTATTTCACCCAGTCAGGTAATTCAAAGGCTTTTATTGAAAGTCGGAAATATCAGCGAACATATCCTACTATCAGTGAATATAACTGATGGTTACCAACTTTAACGAAACGAATAGTTGTCAACAACCCGGATTAGGAACATCTTAGATACATGTTTCGTAAACATTTATGTTCACTTTTACTTACTTACTTAGGTGGCGCTACAGTTCGGGGTGAACCTGAGCGTCAACGAACAAGCCTCTCCATTTAGCTCGGTCTTTAGCTAATTGCCTCCAGTTGCGCAGTCCAAGTTGGTCGAGGTCCCCTAGAACGGCGATGATTCCCTCTACTGCGTCGTCCCTCGGGGTTAGATTCGAAGACTCTGCGGGTCGGAGAGAGAGATGTCCTAGCCATCTCAGACGTCCAATACGCAGTTTTTTGACTAGGTCGATGTCGCTGTACAGCTCGGTTATTTCGTGATTGAATCTTCTCCTCCAAAACCCGTCAACGCAAACTGGACCAAAAATCTTACGAAGAATTTTTCTCAAAGCGACCAAGCATATCTTCATCCTCTTTTAATAAAGTCCATGTTTCAGCGCCGTAAAGCAGGACTGGGATGATGGGTCTTGTACAGAGTATCCTTAGTTGTTCGAGATAGGGCTTTACTGTTGAATTGCCTTGTAAGTCCAAAAAACAGCGATTGGCAAGAGTTATTCTTCGATTGATTTCTGCGCGGATGTTGTTCTCAGAGTTTATAGCAGAGCCAAGGTAGACAAAGTCCCTTACTACCTCGAAGTTATAGCTGCCCACGGTGACGTTCTGTCCAATTCGTCGATGTTGGCTGTCCCTTCTTGTTGACAGCATATACTTGGTTTTGCCTTCGTTTATCGCTAAACCCATTTTGGCCGCTTCCGCCTCAATGCTTGCAAACACACCGGTGACACCCCGCTGAGTTCTTCCGATAATGTCTATATCGTCTTTACTTACTTAGGTGGCGCTACAGTTCGGGGTGAACCTGGGCCTCAACCAACAAGCCTCTCCATTTAGCTCGGTCTTTAGCTAATTGCCTCCAGTTGCGCACTCCAAGTTGGTCGAGGTCCCCTTGAACTTGTGCGCGCCACCTACGGCGATGATTCCCTCTACTGCGTCGTCCCTCGGGGTTAGATTCGAAGACTCTGCGGGCCGGAGCGTTGGTGTCCATTCGCTCTACATGTCCTAGCCATCTCAGACGTCCAATACGCAGTTTTTTGACTAGGTCGATGTCGCTGTACAGCTCGTATAGTTCGTGATTGAATCTTCTCCTCCAAAACCCGTCAACGCAAACGGGACCGAAAATCTTACGAAGAATTTTTCTCTCGAAGCGACCAAGGATATCTTCATCCTCTTTTAATAAAGTCCATGTTTCAGCGCCGTAAAGCAGGACTGGGATGATCAAGGTCTTATATAGAGTCTCCTTAGTTGTTCGAGAGAGGGCTTTACTGTTGAATTGCCTTATAAGCCCAAAAAAACAGCGATTGGCAAGAGTTATTCTTCGATTGATTTCTGCGCTGATTTTGTTTGCTGAATTTATAGCAGAGCCAAGGTAGACAAAGTCCCTTACTACCTCGAAGTTATAGCTGCCCACGGTGACGTTTTGTCCAATTCGTCGATGTTGGTTTTCCCTTCTAGTTGACAGCATATACTTGGTTTTGCCCTCGTTTATCGCCAAACCCATTTTGACCGCTTCCGCCTCAATGCTTGCAAAAGCACCGGTGACAGCCCGCTGAGATCTTCCGATAATGTCTATATCGTCGGCGTATGCAAGCAGTTGTACAGACTTGTAATAGATTGTGCCTCCGGTGTTGGCTTGTGAGTTCCGCACAATCCGTTCAAGTACAATGTTAAAGAAGTCACATGACAGCGCATCGCCTTGTCTAAAACCTTTTTTGACATCAAAGGTCTCGGTGAGGTCATTACCGACCTTGATGTAGCAGCGAGCGTTCTCCATCGTCAGCCTACACAGACGGACAAGTTTGGCAGGGATATCAAAACTAGACATGGTTCTATAAAGCTCTTCTCTATAGATGCTGTTCGGCCGTTAAGCCATCAGATTGAGAGATATCGGGATACGGCGGTCTCTTGCGATTGTAGCTTTTCGACGTTAAATTTTCTCACAGTGATTCTTCTTTGTTGCTCAGTTTGGGATATCCGCATTCGTACCTTGGCTACAACAAGGTAATGATCCGAGTCTATGTTGGCCGCTCGGAAGGTCCGGACATCCAGAATACTGGAGGCATGCCCTGCGTCGATCGCAATATGATCAACTTGGTTGATCGTTACATGTTCATTGGACCGCCATTCCTGCTTATGAACATCGAGATGAGGAAACCATGTGCTTGCTATGGTGACATTTCGCTCCACAGCGAAATCACCCAAACCTGGTGGTCAGGGATGAGATTATTTTCTTCTATAACCGGTTGGAGGCGCCTTAATAATATCCTCTCGAAAATGTTCGATATGATTGGAAGAAGCGAAATCGGTCTATACGATTTTACTTCATGTGGCGGTTTTAAAACCTTTATGACTTCCGCAACTTTCCAATGGGTCGGCACGTGTCTTAATCTGAGTGCAGCATTTACAATATGGAGAAGCTTAATCAACGCTTTTCTATGTAAAACTTTGAGAATATCTCCGGTAATCAAATCATAACCAGGAGATTTCTTAGGTTTTAGATTCTAGATCTCATGTGTGAGTTCCCTTAGCGTTGCACTTGTGAGCGTCAAATCGTCAGATGGTAAATCCAGCCTATTGCGGTTGTCGTAAACCACTTGGCCATCCTAAGGTTTAAAGGTTTCTTCCAGGTGGGCCACAAAAACGTCCGCTTCTTAAAATCCGACACTTCACCTATGTCAAAAATGTAGCTGTATGCTAATGTAAGTTTTTTCTAGGTATTCACTCGTAGCAAATTTGTAGGGATACGGTCTTCTCCCGGTGCTTTATTTAACTTGCAGCGGTGTAATACTCTGCAGATTTCCTGAAGTGTAATCGCCCGCTCAAATGAGTATACCGCTATGTAAGGCATCGCATAATTCATTTGAAACTCGCTACTTGGTGGACTTAATAATTGCTCAAAATGGTCAGCTAATACCGACGCACAGACTGGTATTTGAGCCGAAAAGCTGGGCAAACATATTTTAATTACTTTTGGTGTTTCTAGTTGTTCTTTTTTCAATATAATGCTACTACTAACAAGTAGATATGAATAGACCATTTATTCGAGTATAATCATATTTATGTATTAACTTCATTTTAAAAAGAATACACACATTAATAAGAGATTTGGGAACTAATCTTTGGATCTACACTTCGCGGCTACGCTTAGTAACGTCAGAGTTGCGTCTTTTTGTGTTTTTACGTTGTAATGATGAGGCAATTTAGAGTTGATTTTACCAACATTCGTGGGCTTAGAACAAATTTCTTTGACCTGTATGCCCACGCTCACTCCTATAAACCAGCTGTTTTGGCACTTAGTGAAACACAGGTGGTTGAAGAATCATCCGATTTGAAGCTGCCTGGATATAGCTTAGTGCCATTATTCTTTCCCGATCGCGGCCTCGCCATTTACGTCCGTAGTGATATAGCTTACCAAGTTCCACCACAGTATGGCCACTGCTCCAATCCGGAATTTAATTTCATATGGCTAAAATTCACCGTCCGTAAGCAAATAATTCACTACTGTTTTATTTACCGAAGCCCTAGTGCGGATAGCAACTCAAATTTTAACGAGTTTGATGCGCTGTCCGATTTCAATATACACAATTCGGATTGGCTTCGACATTCTGGCCAGACAACACCCGAAGGAAGGTATGTTGAACTTTTCGTTGAGATAAACAATTTGACTCAGCTTGTAAATGAGCCTACACGTATTACGGACATTGAAAGTCATTCTGCCAACACTCTGGACTTGTTTCTTACTTCACACCCTGATAAATACATCATTGATGTTTTAGCGCCTCTAGGCTGGTCTGACCACAACATCTTATCAGCTAAATTCTCGTACTCTTGACCACACAGTTAAAGGAAAAACTCCCAAAAGAAAAGTATGGCGTTACGAGAAAGCCAATTGGGACGGCCTTAATAGTTTCTTTAGGAGTTTTAACTGGTCGCTATGCTTCCTCGATAGCGGTGTGGATGCCGCCGCTGATATGATTACTGACACCATCCTCATAGGTATGGATGTCTTTATTCCTGATAGAATAAAAAGCATCAAACCTAAGGCGAACTCGTGGTTTGACCAGAGCTGCAAATAGGCTATCAGGCTGAAAGAAGTAAGTTTTCGGTCTTATAAAGCCAACAATTCTGAGGAAAACCGAAAGAAATTTAAACAAGCCAGAAATGACTGCAATGCTCTCATTCGACGTGTAAAATTCTTATATGACCAAAAATTGAGGCAAAAAATTCTACAATGTCCCAAAGGTAGTAAAAATTGTTGGTCATTCGTCAAAAATATTAAAAATTCTGCCTCGCCTGCCATCCCAACGCTCATTTACAATGACATTCCTGCTGTCAGCTCCTTAGATAAAGCCAATCTGCTTGCTGCCCCTGCCAGATAGCGCCTTATCTCCGCCTGTACTTAAGAGCGTCGAATTTTCCATGGGACAAGTCCACTTTTGCTCTCATACAGTTGCAGGAGTACTTAAAGGTCTTAACATACACAAATCCGCTGGTCCAGATGGCATCTCCCCCATAGTTCTGAAGAAGTGTTCTTCTACCCTGGAAAAACCTCTGCGTAAGCTTTTCTGTCCATCCTGCTCTTCTGGGCTCTTTCCGAGAAGATGGAAAACAGCACTTGTCCAGCCCGTCCCTAAAAAAGGCTAATCTTCCTCCCCGTCCAATTACCGACCCATTGCCCTAACGTCCCTTCTTTCCAAGGTCATGGAAACGCTGATAAATCGTCAGCTTATGAAATATCTTGATTCACGGAAACTCCTCAATGACCGGCAATATGGTTTTCGTAGCAACAGGTCCACTGGTGATCTGATGGCATATCTCACCGAGAAGTGGAACCAATCTCTCCATCACTTCGGCGAAACAAAGATGGTTGCGCTCGATATTTCTAAGGCATTTGACAGAGTTTGGCATCAGGCTCTTTTGTCGAAAATGCGTGCATATGGCGTCGATGAGTCTCTTCTTCAATGGATTAGAAATTACCTTTCGGGCCGTTCAATACAAGTTGTCTTGGACGGCTTCACCACATAAATGCTGGTGTTCCCCAGGGCTCCGTTTTGTCTCCGACTCTCTTTCTCATTTTTATAAATGACCTCTTGTCTGCTACTTCTAATCCAATCCATTCCTTCGCTGATGACAGTACCCTCAGTTTTTCATATTCGTTCCCTATCTCACGTCCCTGCTCTTCGGCCGTAGAAGAGGAACGGCAACGTATGTTAAACTAATTAAATTCCGACTTGAACAGCATAACCAAATGGGGTTCAATCAATAGAGTGGAATTTAATGCATCCAAAACACAATGCTGTCTTCTGTCTCTCAACCAAGACCCTCAACCATTATTCATGAATGGTACTTGTATAGCTGTATCCGAAAGACTTGCCATTCTCGGTATGTGCATCAATAACCGTCTTCGATGGAGCGATCACATATTCGAGGTCGCCAAAAATGTTGCAAAATGCCTAGGATTCCTTAAGCGGTGCAAAAAATATTTTACCCCGTTTGATCCTGGCCTCCATTTATAAGGTATTCATTCGCGCAAAGCTGCAATATAACGCCCATATCTGGTCTGGTGCACCCAAGACCGTTCTGCATATTCTAGATGGGGTACAGAACCGCGCGTTAAAACTAATTGGTGATAGAGACATTGTGAACTCCATAGTCTCACTTGAACACCGTAGAAATGTCTCATGTCTTTCCCTATTTTATCGCTTTTTCTATAAAAAATATTCCAGCGAAATAGCCAGTTGAATTCCCCCCTTCAAAAATTCACCCGCAATACGCGTCACGCTTCGAATGCACATCAGTTCACCCTCAAGCCCAACTTCGGACGTTTGTGGAATGATCTACCTGCCTCTGTATTTCCTAATCATTTCAACCTTCAAACATTCAAAGCTAACGCAAACCGGCATCTCCTCCGTTCCTCTCCCCCCTTTTCCTATCCGCCCGTGCCCTGAGCATCAGTATAAAGATATTAATAATCCCGTCGGCGCGCGAATTAAATAAAACACGAATAATCGAATTAATAACTTCCAAGTAAATCTTTATTGTTCAAATGTTACACTCTGACTCAATCTAATCATGCCAGTTGGAATTGATTGACCATGCATACGATTAAGTGCTGATTAATCAGTTACATGATCAAGCTGATTAATCAGTCACCTGTACATGCACTTTTGCAACTTGAGCCACGATTCGGGGTTATTGCCTGAACATCAATAAGTAGCAACAACTGAAGGTTGTTGCCCGATATGTTTTATGTGAAGAAATGGAGAAATGCTATGTCGACAAGTTTTTGCCCGACATGTATTATATGACAATAAATGCAAAATGTGCTGTATCAATAAGTGACAATAACTTAAGGTTATTACCCGACATGTTTATGGAGGTCACCATACAAATATGTAACTTCTCCTCCCTTATTTTTAAGATTCTCCTGAATCGTTGGAATCTCTTTTATTTGAGCTTTTGGTTCTGGCTGGGTCACATTATTCATTTTTAGTTTTAGTTTACGGTTGGTCTTAGCTATAAATATAATTACAATTATTACTATTATGACCATTACAAACATTGTTATACTACTGACATGATTTACAATTTTGTGATATTGTAGTCTTATATTTTCTATTTGTTGAATTTTCGCAAGTTCTTCAAAGTTTAATTTTTCTATTACTTTTAAATTTTTTCCATCCTCGTAATGAAAATTATGAACAAATTCTAAATTATAATTTCAAATAGTTATATGTAATACAGTAATTGAGCAATTATTAATATTTATTATAAAATTTCCAGTTAAATTGAGTTTTCTGTCATCGCATAGATTTACAAAAGCTTCCTGTTTAAGGTTTTTACATACGATAGTATTTTCGTCTACTTTTATTACTTCTTTTTTGGTATTAGATCGGTAGTTACATGAGTTTTGTATTATGCATGATTGGCTTTTATTTAATTCTTTCATATAGATGTTGTCCTTATTGTATTCATATTCTATGTTATTTATTTCTATAATCTTTACAGTATCACTATCTATTTCTTTTTTCTTATCATTTGGTATGGGCATTATCATTTTAAGCTGGGTTATAATATAGTCTTTAGGCAATTTAAGGGCTAATATTAGTCGATCTTGGTCATATTTCATGAGTCCTAGTCTAGCATATTCAAGTTTATAGAAGTCTATCTGTGCTACATCTATTTCCATTCCTGTCAATATACTTGGGTGAAGTACGCCGTGTTTAGCAGACGCTATATTGTCTAATATGCTATCTATCTTGCTCTCCAATATTTGCAATTTTAGTAGTTGGTCCGTAATCAGTTGTCTCCTAACAATGTCTTTTTGGTTAGATTAAAGACCAAATTTAAAAGACCAAGATTAAAAGACCAAATAAATTTGCAGGTAATCTATTGGCGGAAGCAACTCTGATAATAACACCAATACAAACCGGTAAAGGTTACACTACTCTGAACTTAGGGCCAGTAGAAATAATAAATAATAGCCAGACTATATTACATATTATAGATATTATTATTATTATCCTCTGTTTTCTGATCATAACCTCGCTGATGAAAGGAAGAAGAAGAAGAATGTCTTTTTGGTTAGATGCGATAGTTTGATACGTATAAGATAAAGCGTTCCTGTCTTTTTCTATTGTTCTCTTAAAATCATTTAAAGAGTTCATGAATTGTTCGTTAATGTGTATTTGGTGATTTAGATTTGTTATAGCTGCATGATTGTTAGTATCTATTATTTTCATGTGTTCGAGAATGTCTTGTCTGTCATTATCGTCCATGGTTCCGAACAACCACTTTTGTGCTGTTCCTATAAAATGTATAAGTCCTCTTCTTTGTCTTTTAATGGGTATGATTGCTTGAAATTTTGATTTAATATTAAATAATTCGTTTTGTATTTCAGTAATATTCGTTGATTGTAGAGTCTTTAAGTTTGCTTCCGTCGATGCTATTGTTGAAAATATTTCCTTGGTATCTTCTTCTTCTTCTTCTTCTTCCTTTTATCAGCGAGGTTATGATCCGAAAACAGAGGATAATAATAATAATATCTATAATATGTAATATAGTCTGGCTATTATTTATTATTTCTACTGGCCCTAAGTTCAGAGTAGTGTAACCTTTACCGGTTTGTATTGGTGTTATTATCAGAGTTACTTCCGCCAATAGATTACCTGCAAATTTATTTGGTCTTTTAATATTTGTAGCATGTACATTTTTTAAGTTATGTTTTCTATAATAAGTCTCATTTTTGTGTCTTGAGTGTTTATAGTTCCTTATGTAACCCTCTTTACATTTTTCGTGATAGTTTTCCCTAGTCCTATTTCTTTTGGGTATAATTTTTTTCTTATTTTCACATATCTTCTGTCTTAATTCCTCCTGATTTGTTTTCTCGGCTTGATTTGGACTCATACCTAGCATCGAGTGGTATCTATTATTGTATATTTGAATTGCTTTATATATCTTCCTATTGGTTGAAATGTCTGTATCTTTAATAGTTAGTAAAATTTCAAGTAATGTCGAGTGAAACCTTTCTATATCGGAATTTCCTGTATGAGAATTGGCCTTTGTCATATGCATTTGTATTCCCTCTTTCCTAAAGTGTTCTTTTATATTTTCTGCATTAAATTCATTGTCACATATTATTTTAATTGGTTTTCCGAATTTATTTATTTGCTGGTCTATACATTCTAACTTACTTGTATAATGTTTATTAGTCAAACTATACCCGTATGCTTTTTTAGTCAATTTGTCTATAAACGTCAAATATATTAATTTATTAAAATGATAGATATCCATATGCAATATTTCGTTTCCTTTTTTTTTTTATTTTTATAATTTACTCGCGCTAAAGGGGTTATGACTACCCTTTTTATGCATTATACATAGCGTGAGCGTTAAGGAAGAGGGG
The DNA here is from genome assembly GCA_945910035.1 of Brachypalpus laphriformis. Classification (NCBI taxonomy): domain Eukaryota; kingdom Metazoa; phylum Arthropoda; class Insecta; order Diptera; family Syrphidae; genus Brachypalpus; species Brachypalpus laphriformis. The sequence goes on along the minus strand of OX246756.1, from coordinate 114,148,950 downwards.
TTAGGGGGAAACGAGGCACCGATGCACATTGGTCTTAAATGACTGTAGGTTATAATTGAGAGGAAAAGCAGACTCGGGGAGAGCATTCCACAAACGTGTTGTGCGGCTCATAAAAGAATCTCTAAATTTCACGGTACGTCCGAAGATAGGCTTAAGGGTAAACTGATGAGCATTCGAGGCATGGGGAGTATTGCGGTTAAAACGGAAGGGGAGGAATGCTATTGGCTATCTCAACTGAGCATTTTCTGTGGAAATATCGATAAAACAGGGATAGGCAGGAGACATTACGACGGTGTTCGAGCGAAGCAAAATTGCTTGTAATATTCGTGTCTCCTATGAGTCTTATCGCGCGTTTTTGAATTCTATCTAGCAAGTGCAATATGGTTTTTGGTGCACCAGACCAGATGTGAGCGTTATACTCTAACTTAGGGCGAATGTACGCCTTATAAATTGAAGCCAAATCAGAGGGGGTGAAATATTTCTTACACCGCTTTAGGAAGCCTAAACATTTCGCTGCATTCTTAGCGATTTCGAATACATGGTCGTTCCAACAGAGTTTGTTGTTGACACACTTACCGAGCATGGAAAGTTTTTCGGTTTCTACAATGCAAGTGCCATTCATGGATAATGGCTGATGTGTAGGGTTTCGCTTTAATGACAGAAGACAGCATTGAGTCTTGGAAGAATTAAATTCCACTCTATTGGTTAAGCCCCATTTAAATATGCTGTCAAGGTCGGAATTTAATGTGTTTAACATACGTTGTCGTTCTTCGTCCACGGCCGAAGAGCAGGGTCGTGAGTTTGGGAACGAATATGAAAAACTGAGGGTGCTGTCATCAGCGAAGGAATGGATTGGATTAGAAGTTGCAGACAGAAGATCATTTATGAAAATGAGAAAGAGAGTCGGAGACAAAACAGAGCCTTGGGGGACACCAGCATTTATTTGGTGAGATTCGGACTTGAAGCCGTCCAAAACAACTTGAATTGAACGGTCCGAAAGGTAGTTTCTAATCCATAGAAGAAGAGTATCATCGATCCCAAATGCACGCATTTTCGACAAAAGAGCTTGATGCCAAACTCTGTCAAATGCTTTTGAAATATCAAGAGCAATAATCTTACTTTCACCGGAGTGATGCAGAGATTGGTTCCACTTATCGGTGAGATATGACATCAAATCACCAGTGGACCTGTTGCCACGAAAGCCATACTGACGGTCATTGAGGAGCTTTCGTGATTCAAGATATTTCATTAGCTGACGGTTTATCAGCGTTTCCATGACCTTGGAAAGAAGGGACGTTAGTGCAATGGGACGGTAGTTGGAGAGAGAAGAAGAATCGCCTTTTTTAGGTACGGGCTGGACAAATGCTGTTTTCCACTTACTCGGAAAGAGACCTGAAGAGTAGGATCGGTGGAAAAGCTTACGCAGTGGTTTTGCCAGCGAAGAAGAACACCTCTTCAGAACAATAGGGGGTATACCATCTGGACCAGCGGATTTGTGTATGTTAAGACCTTTGAGTACTCCTGCAACTGTACGAGTGCGAAAGTGGACTTGTCCCATGGAAAATTCGACGCTCTTAAGTACAGGTGGAGACAAAGCACTATCTGGCACTGTGGAGTTTGCTGCAAGGTGAGCAGCGAACAAATTAGCTTTGTCTAAGGAGCTGACAGTTGGTGCGTCGTTATGAATGAGCGTCGGTATAGATGACGAGGCCGAATTCTTAATGTTTTTAACGAACGACCAAAAGTTTTTACTACCCTTGGGACAATGTAGTATTTTTTGCCTCAACTTTTGGTCGTGGGAGAATTTAACTCGGTTAATGAGGGCATTGCAGTCATTTCTGGCTTGTTTAAACTTTTTTCGGTTTTCCTCAGTTGGGTTGGCCTTGTAAGACCGAAAACTTAATTCCTTTAACCTAATAGCTTCTTTACAGCTCGAGTCATACCACGCGTTTTCCTTGGGTCTAATAGCATTTATCCTGTGAGGGATGTAAGTTCTCATACCTAGGAGAATTGTATTAGTAATCATATCAGCCGCGGCGTCCACATCGCTATCGAGGAAGCATAGCGACCAGTTAAAATTCCTAAAAAACTTATTTAATTCATTCCAATTGGCTTTCTCGTATAGCCAAACTGTTCTTTTTGGAGTTTGTTCTTTAGCTTTGTGGTTGGAGTACGAGAAATTGGCCGATATGACACAGTGGTCTGACGAACCTAGAGGCGATAATACATTTACCGTGTATTTATTAGGATCGGAACTAAGGAACAAGTCCAGAGTGTTGGCGGTATGGCCAGTTATGTCCGGAACACGAGTTGGCTCATTCACAAGCTGGGTTAGGTTATTTACCTCAGAAAAAATCTCAACACACCTTCCTTCGGGTGTTGTCTGTCCAGAGTGGCGAAGCCAAATAGAATTGTGGACATTGAAATCGCCCGCAATGACGATTTCAGAATGTGGGTACAGGGATACAATTCTTAGGATGGAGTCTGACAGCGCATCAAACTCATTATAAGTTGAATTGCTGTCAATATTTGGACTTCTATAAATGAAACAGTAGTGGATTAACTGCCTACGGACATGGAGTTTCAGCCACAAGAAATTAAATTCCGAATTGGAACATTGGCCGTATTGTGGGAGAATTTGGTAGGCTACATCACTACGTATATATACAACGAGACCGTGATGGTGGAAGAATAATGGCTCAATGCTATATCCAGGCAGATCGAATTCCGAAGGATTGGAATTTTGACCCACCTGTGTTTCACAAAGAGCCAAAACAGCTGGTCTATATTTGGCGGCGTGGACGTACACAGAAAAAAAATTCGATCTGAGCCCAAGAATGTTGCTCAGATCTACTCTAAAATTCCTTACCATTATAAAAAAAAACAGACATAAAAAACACAGCTCCGACGTTAACTAAGCCGAGTTGTGAAGTGCAGATCCAACGTTAGTTTCCCAAAAACAGATTATCGCAGGTGTTATGCCCATACGACAATTTGGTTTGGTCCACCAACAAAGACCTGTACACACAACCCGCTATCCACCAGACGATGCTTTACCCGGTTGTGGGTGCACGCATGAAAAAAAAAAAAAAAATCCTACGGCACTCTATTTATTTAATTTTTTTTTTTATGCACTGAATTATTTTTGAAACGGTGCGGTGAATGAGGGGTTTCTGTAAGATTAAATTTAGGTCTGATTGGTTTCCTATCATATTTAACGGCTTGACAAGTCTCACAATTTCCTATTACTTTAGAAATTTCTTGCATTAGTTTTGGGAAGAATATTTTTTCTTTTAGTGTGTGATATGTCTACTATTCCTGAGTGGTTACTTTCTTTGGTGTGGTAAAGAGATATTTGCCTATGAGCATTTTCTTCTTTCTCTAAATCCCTTGCCCTTCGAGTAAGTTTATAAAATTTAACTTCTTTATCTTGTGCATACATTTCTATTAATAGTTTTTGCACTTTATTATAATCATTATTCTCTACTTCGGAGAAAATTCCTATAATCCCGGTTTTTATTGTTTTTCTAAATAAATCCCTCCAGTAATCGACCTCTCTAGTCATATCGACATATATAATTCTCTTACCATGCAGAATTTCTATTTCGTTTCTAACTGAGTTAGTAAGTATCAGCTGAGTTTTATATGTGTTTACAATTCCCTCTTTTATTTGTATATGGTCTAACATTTGTTCTTCAGCTGAATGTACAGTCTCTAACTCTGATGTTTCATTGACTTCACCTGGGATTCTACTTAAGAAGTCTGCAACTATGTTCTCCTTACCTGTTATGTACTCGATATCGAATTCGAATTCTTGCAGTTTAAGAAGCCCTCTTTGTACTCGTTGACTAAACTCTTTTCCATTGTATTTTTTTGTCAGATATTTTACAGGCATATGGTCAGTAACTAGTTTAAATTTTTGTCCCCAAAGATACGGTCTAAAGTACGAGGTAGACCATACCACCGCCAGGAACTCTTTATCGGTTACTGAATAGTCCTTCTCATGGTCGTTTAACGTTCGAGAAGCATAGCATACCGGCTGCCCTTCTTGTGTAAGTACTGCCCCTAAAGCAAAATTACTTGCATCGGTATATAAACAAAATTGTTTACTGAAATCGGGAAATTTAAGTAAAGGATGTTTAACAAGAGTTTCCTTCAAAGTTTCGAATGCTTGAATGTATTCTGGGTCGTTTCTATTGAGTTTCATGTCTTTTTTCAAATACTTCACCATGGGGTACGCTATTTTGGAGTAGTCCCTGATAAATTTTCTATAATATCCTGTGCTCCCTTAGAATCCTCTTAATTGTTTTACTGTTGAGGGTAATGGGTACTTCTGAATTATTTTTACCTTATTAGGGTTTGGTTTCATTCCTTCAGAAGTTAGAATGTGGCCTAAGTATTCGCTGTTTTTCTTTAAAAACGAGCATTTGTTGAGTTGAATTTTAAGGTTGTGATCGGCCAATTTTTGGAATATCTTATCTAAAGATATTATATGTTCTTCCAATATCTTTTTTTTTTTCCAATGAAGTGGAGAAGATAAGTATGTCGTAAAGATAAACTGTACAGATCTTATCTATATATTCTCTTAATATATCATTCATTAGGCGTTGGAACGTTGCCGGGGCATTTTTAAGCCCGAAAGGCATTCTAACATATTCATATAGACCGTTTGGTGTAACAAATGCCGTCTTATGAATATCGTCAGGATGTACCTTTATTTGATGATATCCCTTGGCTAAATCAAGGGTAGAGAAATATTGTGACCTACCCAGTTTATCCAGTATTGCCTCTATATTCGGTAGCGGATACTTATCATCTACCGTAATTTCATTTAGTGCTCGATAATCAACACATAATCTAAATTTGGTTCTTCCCTCACTATCGGGTTTCTTAGCTACGACTACGATTGGAGAGGCATAACGGCTATTCGATTTGCGAATAATACCTTGTTTCACCATATCGTTAATTTGCGTTCTAACCTCCTCCTCATGTTTTGGAGGGAGTCTGTAAAGTTTAGCGTTTATTTGTTGGTCAGTAGTTAGTTTTATTTCGTGAACTACACTATCAGAGTTTGTAAGCTGATCTCCTTCTTGATATAAAAGACACTTATGCTTATTCAGTAGTCCTCGAATTTCTTTCTCCTCATAAGGTTTTTAATGTTCTAATTGGATGTGACTATTTCCGTTTAATTCATAACATTCGAAAGTTAAATCAGCATCAAATATAATTGGAACTATAGTTTTATTTAATAGTAGTATTTCCCGTTTTTGTATATTTATAGTTTCTATCATATTCTCTATTACATCCATGCCTAACAAAAGACTGTATGGTTTATCTCCTAAAGACTTACCGTATGCTTTGATAAATACGTTAGATTGGTATCCGAATTCTTGCGGTAATGGGACTTGGTAAATTCTCATTTTTCGGCAGTTTGTTTATTAACTGTTTTAAGACTTACAGTTACTTCATCTACAATTTTAAATCTACTACAATCGATCTTACTAGTGTTTACGATGGTCATGGTTGAACCTGTATCTATTAGGCATATATGTTTCTTATTTGCTACGGAAAATGTTATTTGGGTCTTGTGCCCGGAGAGGCTGGATTCAGAAAAACCGGTGCTTCTATTTTGAATGGATTTCCTGTTCAGTAATAATATTTCTTTCAGTATGATTTTGGTACTCTTGTGAGTTTGAGTGGGCTATATTATCGATGTCCATCGGTTCGAGGTTGTGTCTATAATGTGTTTGCCTAGAGTTATTATAGCTGTTGTATCGCGGTTGTTGATTGTTTTGTACAATGTTAGTATTTCGTCGCTGTTGGCTTGTCTGTCCAGAGTTTCCGTAATTATTAGACTGTCTTTCTGAGTAGGGTTGTCCAGTATTATTGAAATTAATATTTCGTCGCTGTTGACTTGTCTGTTCAGAGTTTCCGTAATCATTATATTGTCTTTCTTCATAGACTTGTCCTGAATTGTTGAAGTTCGTATTTTGTCTCCGTTGGTTATTGTAATTATAAATACGTTGGTTGCTAGGTCTATCTGTCCTTTCTTTCTGTTTGTAATTCTGATACTCTTTATTACTACTTCGATATGATAATAAGTTTCCTTGATCAAATCCTACATACGAATAGAGTATAGTTTTTATTTTATGTAGGTCATATTCGTTTCTAATTTCTCTAGCTAAATTACCTGTTGCTAGTTCCCTTATCTTATTTATTATTACATTATATAAAAGTGTCTTAAGACTATCCTTATTGCTATCATACATAACTAAGGTATGTATCTCAGTTATAATATACTCAATTTTATTATTTAAGTCGAGAATTGAACTCACCCTTAGATTATTAATTTTTCGGGTTATTTCCCCCTGGTCGATGATTGGTCGAAAGTTCACCCCTAGCAGCTTCTTCGCCTCAGTCCACGTTGTTATGGAATTCGTCAGCAGTAGCTCCTTCGCTCTTCCGATAACTTTACATTGGGATATAGCGGTCCATGTAGCGGGTCTTTTGGCCTCCGGTGTTAAATCCAAGTGGTTGTCCACCACATTGATGAATTGAGTCAGCTCTTCTCTATTTCCGGCGAATTCTCTTATATATGAGATCTCTTTCATTATAACTAGGGCTCGGCTGTCTGGTTGTTGAGCGTTAGCTTCTAGTCTTGAAAGGATTTCTGCCATTGTAGACAACATGGTGTTTATTTCAGCCTTTTCAGGTTTGCCTTCTTCAGTTGGTAAATTCCTTCTGGAGTCGTGAAGAGCGTGTCGCGAAATTTTTGGGAATTTGTAATAGCACTCAAACAAATAAAAACTTCTTGATCTTCCGTATGTTACGACTGATTTTTAGTCTGCAACAATCACTGAATTTGATTAATGTGTTTTTATTTTTCGACTGATTTTTAGTCCAAAACAATAACTTGTACTATACTTTTATTTAGTTATAATATTATTTGTTGCGACTGATTTTTAGTCTGCAACAATCACTTGTAGGTATTTAACTTTCTTTTCTTTCTTTAGAGAAACGAAAATCCGCACGACTGCGCCAATTAAATAAAACACGAATAATCAAATTAATAACTTCCAAGTAAATCTTTATTGTTCAAATGTTACACTCTGACTCAATCTAATCATGCCAGTTGGAATTGATTGACCATGCATACGATTAAGTGCTGATTAATCAGTTACATGATCAAGCTGATTAATCAGTCACCTGTACATGCACTTTTGCAACTTGAGCCACGATTCGGGGTTATTGCCTGAACATCAATAAGTAGCAACAACTGAAGGTTGTTGCCCGATATGTTTTATGTGAAGAAATGGAGAAATGCTATGTCGACAAGTTTTTGCCCGACATGTATTATATGACAATAAATGCAAAATGTGCTGTATCAATAAGTGACAATAACTTAAGGTTATTGCCCGACATGTTTATGGAGGTCACCATACAAATATGTAACTCGCGCGTATCATATAAAAAAAAGAAAAGATTTTCAATGAAAAATACGAAAGCGATGTCTGCAAGACTTATTCGTCATCACTCTCCTCAGACCCAGTTGATTTTAAAAATTCCAAAGCTTCCTTTGAAATAGGCTGTCTATTTCTTTTAACATTATGCCCAATGTTGTTCAAAAATCGATCTGAGGTCAGATGAAGCTTGTTTAATACGCGAAAGTGCTTATTCCTCGCTTCTGCAGCTTCTTCCGATAATTGACCAATCGGTAATAGAGCATGCGATATAATGCTTGGAGTGTAGATCAATATTTTATGGACTGTTGGCGACCTGAGTTGCCAAGCATACAATTGCACGTAATGTTTTGTAGTGTCCATGGTGTACGTACCAAATTTTTCGATGATTGTATCGAAACCCGAAGATATCACTTCTAATATTATTTTAAAGCGGCAAATTAACTCGAGGTCGATCCCTGTAATAGTAGCATTAATGTCACTAAAAAATCTCCGGAACGTATTGCCGTCATTGGTATTACTATAACCATTGGTATTACCAACCATAATAAAGCTGCTATATTTCCGTCTTTATCTTATTTTTATGAAAACATGTGAAAACTTCTGCATTATTTTATCAAAATGGATACTCTAAAGTATTATGTTCATATAACTTTGATGTAGTACAAATGAGTACATAGTTATTAAAAACATTCGTCAATATTTAAAATTATGCAAAAATGCACTCAATTCTACTAGGGTTTGTAGAGCGGCAAAACAAAAATAAATAACCATACAAAATTAGTAAAAATTGCTGCAACATAAAGTTACATACCTTGCTTACACATATCCATGATAAATATTTTCACTAAAATAATTCCTAACATAAAAAAATGCAACGCAAGTGTGTTAACGTATGGTAATGCCGAAAACAAAAACTGAACGTATCAAGCGAGTGCTATGAAGTGACTGCTGTCCCGTCTAAATCGTAAACCCGTCTTGGGTGGAAATGCTGCCGCATAACGTCGTATTTAAGTAACTGTTTTGGCAAAAAGGGTGGCAATGATGCAGTGGGTAGTGTGTTTGCTCGTTAACCGATGTGTGCAGGTTCAAGCCCCAGCAGGGAACAGCAATCATAAGCCACCCGAGTATAAAGAGGAAAACAAATTACATCGAAATTTTTCCAACCACTGCACCAAAGAAAGGTTCCTGCCTGGTAGTACAATGGACCGGAGAGTCTGAGTGCTCTGGGATTTGGGTTTCCTTTTTTATTTAAAAAAAAAAAAAAAAAAAACTGTTTTGGGACTGAACGCCAGCTCTATACATTAATGTTCGCAATTCTGATTTTTGGCCAGCTTTTCGGCACAAATACCAGTATGTGCGGCGTTAAATGAAGATGTTTCGCATGACAGAAGGAGTTACAAGGCTTGATCGAATGAGAAGGGAACCATCTTACGAAAAATAGAGCTCAACCGGCTGAGCTGGTATTGCCACGTTCAAAGAAGAGATCATTTCAACAGTTAAAAAGGCAATATCAATGAACGTTTCAAAGACATAGCGAAAGAAAGGCAGGCCTACAAACGCCTGGATCACACAAATGCAACGAACACCGTTGTCCTCAAGACCGGAAATTGTTGCTGGCTTATGGGCATAGACCAGAAATTTAACGTAATCCCAAAGAAAAAAGTCTAAGGGCGCCAAATCGCACGATCTTGGCGGCCAAATGACGTCGGCTCTTCGCGACTCGCCGGTGTTTCGTTCGATATGTGGCACGTCGCACCATCCTATTGAAACCACATGTCGCCCAATACCCCACAGATCAATTTCCAGCCAAACAAACCCGTTGATCATGGCCCGGTACCGCTCTCCGTTAACAGTCAGTACCCACCCACGCTCATCTTTGAAAAAATAAGGTCCGATTATGCCGTTGGCCCATAATCCACACCAAACAGTGAGTTTTTTGGTATGCAATGATATTGGCATAATCTCTCTATAATTTTTATTGCTCCAAAATCGACAATTTTGTTTGTAGTCATTCAGCCAAACGTGCGCCTCTTTACTTACTTAGGTGGCGCTACAGTTCGGGGTGAACCTGGGCCTCAACCAACAAGCCTCTTCATTTAGCTCGGTCTTTAGCTAATTGCCTCCAGTTGCGCACTCCAAGTTGGTCAAGGTCCCCTTGAACTTGTGCGCGCCACCTACGGCGATGATTCCCTCTACTGCGTCGTCCCTCGGGGTTAGATTCGAAGACTCTGCGGGCCGGAGCCTTGGTGTCCATTCGCTCTACATGTCCTAGCCATCTCAGACGTCCAATACGCAGTTTTTTGACTAGGTCGATGTCGCTGTACAGCTCGTATAGTTCGTGATTGAATCTTCTCCTCCAAAACCCGTCAACACAAACAGGACTGAAAATCTTACGAAGAATTTTTCTCTCGAAGCGACCAAGGATATCTTCATCCTCTTTTAATAAAGTACATGTTTCAGCGCCGTAAAGCAGGACTGGGATGATCAAGGTCTTATATAGAGTCTCCTTAGTTGTTCGAGATAGGGCTTTACTGTTGAATTGCCTTATAAGCCCAAGAAACAGCGATTGGCAAGAGTTATTCTTCGATTGATTTCTACGCTGATTTTGTTAGAAGAATTTATAGCAGAGCCAAGGTAGACAAAGTCCCTTACTACCTCGAAGTTATAGCTGCCCACGGTGACGTTTTGTCCAATTCGTCGGTGTTGGTTTTCCCTTCTAGTTGACAGCATATACTTGGTTTTGCCCTCGTTTATCGCCAAACCCATTTTGGCCGCTTCCGCCTCAATGCTTGCAAAAGCACCGGTGACAGCCCGCTGAGATCTTCCGATAATGTCTATATCGTCGGCGTATGCAAGCAGTTGTACAGGCTTGTAATAGATTGTGCCTTCGGTGTTGGCTTGTGAGTTCCGCACAATCCGTTCAAGTACAATATTGAAGAAGTCACATGACAGCGCGTCACCTTGTCTAAAGCCTTTTTTGACATCAAAGGTCTCGGTGAGGTTATTACCGACCTTGATGGAGCAGCGAGCGTTCTCCATCGTCAGCCTGCACAGACGGACAAGTTTGGCAGGGATGTCAAAACTAGACATGGCTCTATAAAGCTCTTCTCTATAGATGCTGTCATAGGCGGCCTTGAAATCGATAAAGAGGTGGTGAGTATCGATTTGGAATTCTTGGGTTTTCTCCAGGATCTGCCGAAGTGTGCAGATTTGATCGATGGTGGACTTCCCTGGCCTGAAACCGCACTGATAGGGTCCAATCAGGCTGTTGATAAAAGGTTTCAGGCGTTCACACAATATCGCAGAAAAGATCTTGTATGCGATGTTGAGAAGACTGATGCCTCTATAATTGGCGCAGTTGAAGGGGTCTCCTTTCTTGTGGATCGGGCAAACGATGCTGAGATTCCATTCATCAGGCATACACTCGTCTGACCAAATATTAGAAATGAGTTGGTGTATGCACTCTACCAATTCATCCCCAGCTGCCTTGAAAAGTTCGGCCGGTAAGCCGTCAGGTCCAGCAGCCTTGTTCGATTTTAGCTTGGATATTGCTATCCTCACTTCGTTTTGGTCAGGTGGACGGACATTTTGACTATCATCGTCTATGTTGAATGGTTCATTCTGCCTGACAGCGGGATGTTGGTCTTCGTCGCCGTTATACAGTCTGCAGAAGTAGTTTTTCCATATTCTCAGCACCGACTGTGATTCTACTACGAGGTTTCCATTTTCATCTCTACAGGTTTCTGTACGGGTATTACTTCTCTGACACGTTCTTTTTACCTTTAGGTAAAACTTCCATACATTGTTCCTGGAGTATAGACTCTCGATATTCTCAAACGCGCGCTTCTCATGCTCTTTCTTCTTCTTTTGGAGAAGCCGATGTTCTTCCCGTCTCTTTTGCTCGTAGAGCTCACGAGCAGCTCTCGTCTTCCTTTGCAGCGCCGCTTTGTATGCCTCTTGTTTTGCTGCATGCACTCGCCGGCATTCTTCGTCAAACCAGGGGTTTCGCGGTGGTGGGCGAGCGAGACCCAACACATCAGTCGCGGCGTTTCTGACAGCATGTTGGCAGCGTTGCCACTGGTCTTCGGTACTTGATGCTGGCGGCAAAGGGGTGATTGAGAGATTTCGGGATACGCGTTCAGCGAAGAGTCTGGCGGTCTCTTGCGATTGTAGCTTTTCGACGTTAAATTTTCTCACAGTAATTCTTCTTTGTTGCTCAGATTGTGCAGACGTGCGCCTCGTTGCTGGTTAAACCCGAATTTTGATAATAAATTTTTACGAATCTGATGCGTTAGCTCTCCGTGGTAAATTGGTGACTATAACAGAACACAATGACAGCAAAATATTTTTAAATATGGCCGCAGTCGCGTGTCAAAGTTCTATCATAGCTACTGAATGACCATTTATAAGATAAAGTGTAGCTACATTAAGACAAATAACATCATTTTTACTGCCAAAGTACCAACAGAATCTATTCAAGTGGATACAAAATAATTCCAATTCCAAATAATGATGGAAGAAGGATGTAAATAACTTCACTTTCACATTTGTAGATAACAAGTCATTGACAGAATTAAAACAAACTAAAAATTGTATCATTAAGAATAAATTTATTTTGGTTTCGAACCCCATTGACATTGGACTTGTGACGAAAGACAATTCTACTTAAATGGAAATTATTTTATAACCTTTAGCAATATTGTACTATATATATATATATATAAAAATAAGAAAACTTTCGAAAAAATTGTATTGAGACAAAAAATATGATCAAAGAAACCAAAGAATTGAAATATCCATTTCAATGCCTACCATTGGCTGTAATTACAATTGTAATTATTAATTATGTATTAAATCTTGAAACTAGGGAAGGAGGAGTTACGTCAGCACCAAGCATTGTCCCGTCAGTAAGAAACACTGCAGGTAAAAGTTCAACGTCCGAGCATTGACATTAAACGTGTAAAAGCGATGTATGCAATTCGGTGAGTATGGCTTACGTAAGCTTCTGCAGCAGAAGCACTGCAGGTACAAGTACAACGTCCGAGCATTGCGACAACATTCAACATATTAAAGCAAACCATGCAGTTTCATAAGAATAGCTGACTGAGGCAATGTTCGGTGGACGCAACACTTCTCAGAAGAGTCGCATCTGACAGAACCGAAGTTCTTGTTTTATTATTCATTGTAATTGATTTCGAAATCAATACATGTAAGTCGCGCGCCGAGCGCGAGTTATACATACCTTTCCCATGTGGTTGCGCTGAAGGAGCGAATTAATAAACAAAACATGGAGTCATATTCCTGCTCTGCTATAAACTAAAAAAATAACATCAGCGCAGAAATCAATCGCTGTTTTTTGGGGGCTTATAAGGCAATTCAACAGTAAAGCCCTATCTCGAACAACTAAGGAGACCTGTATAAGACCCTGATCATCCCAGTCCTGCTTTACGGCGCTGAAACATGGACTTTATTAAAAGAGGATGAAGATATCCTTGGTCGCTTCGAGAGAAAAATTCTTCGTAAGATCTTCGGTCCCGTTTGCGTTGACGGGTTTTGGAGGAGAAGATTCAATCACGAACTATACGAGCTGTACAGCGACATCGACCTAGTCAAAAAACTGTGTATTGGACGTCTGAGATGGCTAGGACATGTAGAGCGAAGGGACGCCAACGCTGCGGCCCGCAGAGTCTTCGAATCTAACCTGGCGGGATAACGCAGTAGAGGACCTCCTCGCCGTAGGTGGCGCGCACAAGTTCAAGGGGACCTCGACCAACTTGGAGTGGGCAACTGGAGGTAATTAGCTAAAGACCGAGCTAAATGGAGAGGCTTATTGGTTGAGGCCCAGGTTCATCCCGAACTGTAGTGCTACCTAAGTAGGTAAGTCAAAGAAAAGTGCTGATGGACGGTTTGTTATCTTCTCCCTCACCGAAGGTAAGAATTTAGTTTAGTTCATATTTCACATTTCCACTCAATAAAAATCGCAACTTATGTATATTTAATCACTTAAGCTCTTTTATTTCGTATATCAATTATTCGGCACGCATATAAGCGTGCGTTCAAAAACGTATGAAATGTTTTTTTTATTTAAAACTTTAAATAATTAAATAATGTACATGCATTCATTTTTCTTATTACAGGAGGCAATGGTTTTACGACACCACAACGAAGCAGAAAGTTTACATGCTATACAACGAATGGATTGGGAGGAACTTTTAAAAGAACACGATATATGCGATAATAAATCACAACCTTTCATTAAAGAGGATCATGTTCCAATTGTTCACGTCAGCGATGATTTCGATTTACTTCCTGCTTAGATTGAGTTTGTAGTAAAAGGAATCAATAAAAAGATTTTGTATACCCTATCCCACCGGGGTATATTCCTTTTATTGCGGTTCGTAGTGTGAAGAACTAATGGTTTAAGATGCCTAAGAGGGTATAAACAGATGATCAGTACCAACAGCCAAGAAATTCGAAACCACTCCAAAACGCCACGAACTAATGCAAAATCTTACAATCTATTACTACTGGAAATAAATATATATTAACTTTGTATGTATGTTTGTATTTTTTATTTTTTTATAATTTGCGCGCACTCAATGGTTATGAATACTATTAAAATGTTAACACACAGTGCGGAAAATGATAGAGAGAGAGAAAAAAAAAATTGGTGTAGTGGTTCTTGAAACTCTGATATTATGTTTCAGAGGAACTCCGGGTGTGGTGTCCATACAACTGGGAGATTTGTCTGTTTCTGATTCAGAGTATTTTTTTTCCGACTTCTTAATGTCATAGGTAAATCAATCACCTAGCAGAACTATAGAAATACAAAAAATAAACTAAATTTAAATAACACTAAAGTGCATCCTAAGTCAATACATTTGCCAACTATCCCGCATAGACGAGAGATGGAGCAGAAACAGCGAATAAAACAACAAGAGGACTCATCAGTAGCTGAAAATTAGCGGCCAACGGGGTTCCCATCGTTTGAAAGCAGTAAGCATAGTTAAGAAATAGAATTAAAAAGTGAATTTGTAAAACAAAAAAATGCATTTATTTAAGAAACTAGCATACATATGGAAAAGTGTAAAAGAAGATTTCCTCAGTCGTATCTTGACTTCCTAAATCCAATAGACTCCAATTCCGATTCCGATTCGGGTAGTAAATTAGTCAATATCACTCCTCCGGTTCCTCCTGTCAGCATGGCAAAAGAACAGTTAGACGCTCTCGTTGCAAGAGCAATAACTAGTGTAGTGAAATAATAAGAGAAGCGTCTTTTCTAGGTATAAGAATGTTCGTTTATTTACTGATAATAAATTGTAAGAGTTAAGATAGGAAAAAAAGGATAAAACGCGTCTGCTCTCTATGGAGGTTGAAATACGAATCCAAATTCAAAATGTGACCTGACTGTAGTCACCAAAATCGGCCTTCCTGATCTTGTGTCGACCTCGGAATTTAGTCATCTTCGTCTTCTGGCAGTGACAGGCATTTCTTCATTCTATGGGCTGCGTATACAGAATGAAATTTTTCGTTGAGTGCGCCCAGCACTGGCTATATCTTCCAAAAGATATCTATCATTTCCAATGGCCAACGTCACTAAATATGGCCCCTTCCACCTCGACTGTAGGTTCCGTAATGAACCGGTTGACTGATGATCATTTTCGACAAGTACCATACCACCTGCCTTGTAAATCGTCGCACGTCATCTTCTTTTACCGAACTGTAGCTTCTGCTTCTGTTGTGACTTCGCGATATTACCCTCAGCGATGTCCCTCAACGTCTGCAATGGTAGGTGTTCTAGGCTTGATGAGCCGAGAAATAATTTGTTGATGGTTGGAGAAGATGTCTCCAACAAGAAGTAAACCTTCGGAAAACTAAGCGCACCTCCTATTTAGCAAATAAAACAACCAACGTTTGTAGATGTACGAGGATGTCTTTATTGTCTTGTGGGGATGATGCGAATGCACCAAAATGCTCTACGCACCAACCTCGTAATCTCTGTTCCTCCTATGTACCAAAATCAGCTGGACTTTCCTTTGTTGATATATGGTCATCGGCCCTGAGTTACATTTTACATGTAGACTTTACATGGCACTACTACTATGACATTAGAAAGCTCAATGTGTGTTAACAATGCCCCATAATGCAGTGGTTGTTGTTGGAGCGAGATAGCTCTATGTTGCTCCGTTCTTTCGCTCCATCTTTTGGTGGTTCTGCAACTTGCTTAAAGGTGGTAAGAGTGACCAGAGCTATTCATTTTGGGGAATTGGCGCATGTGCAAGCGAATCGGCATGTTTCTACAAGATCTGACAGTTCGGTTGAACCGTCTATCGGGGAACGATCAGCATCGCCAAAACACTAGCACGACCCTTAGACGAATTACCTAAAAGAATGTCTACACCAAGTGTTCCACCCTTGCTACCAGTGCGCGCATCTTTTAATCTTGTGTTTGTTGGGAACCAACATGCTCCCCGCCTCCGAGTCTAGTATTGATGCTGTATCTCGCTTTGATTCTGGTGTCTCGTGGTTTTTCCATGTGTTGTTGTCGTGTGCTAAATTCAGCCATCGCGTTCCTCGGTGCGTTTGAGGTTAAGTGCATGTGCCAAATAATAAACAAAACATTTAATTAGTAATTTGTTTTTTAATAAAACTAATGGTAAAAGTGTATATAGTTATTTGCCTATCTGCAAATTTAATTCATCCTATGGGGTAAGTTGACCTTGGGTGTTGGGGTTGTGTTGCGTCTCTGTGATGGGAGTATTTGTTTATATTTTGTATTTGTGTATTTTATTTTTATTTAATTCATGGGAGTTTGTAGAGTTCAAGTTGGGGTTGGCATTTATATAAAGTTCAGTTTGGAGGGGTTTTCATAGATTTCGAGAGTTTTTGAACTGTTTTATTTAAGTTTGTATTTTTTTCTTTTTTTTAATTCGATTCGATTTTAATGGTCACCACGCGCGTAAGACCATCGAACCCGGGGTGTAGCTCGATAACTCGCGCGGGCAGCCATGAGGAAGGTGGGAGGATGTCTTCTTTGACCAAGACAATGTCCCCCATTTTTATGTTAGGTTGAGTTTGCAACCATTTTGGTCGATGTTGAAGGAGGTGGAGATATGTTGAACTCCATTGTTTCCAAAAATCCTGCGTTAATCGCTGTATATACCTCCATCTGTCCAGGTTGTTAATGTTCATTTCCTTCATATTTCTTTCCGGAAGCGTTCGCAGCGGTGCCCCGATCAAGAAGTGGCCCGGCGTTAGTACATTCAGATCATCTGGATCTGATGTCATCGGACACAGCGGGCGGGATTTGAGGCATTCTTCGATCTGTGATAAAAGTGTAGCATACTCCTCAAACGTGAGCTTAGATGCCCCAATTGTTCTTTTTAGATTATGTTTTATCGATTTAACGCCTGCCTCCCAGAGCCCTCCGAAGTGCGGTGATGATGGAGGGTTGAAGTGCCACGTTGTACCTTGTGATGCCAAGTTGTCTGCTACTTCAGCTGACCATTCGGAGGATATAAACCTTCCCTCTTTCCTGAGCTCGTTGTTAGCTCCCTTAAACTTTGTGCCGCAGTCGCTAAACACATTACTGCAGCTTCCTCGTCTTGCCACAAATCTCTTAAACGCTGCGATGAATGCTGCAGCGCTTAGGTCGCTCGCTAGTTCGATATGTATGGCCTTTGTGGCCAGACAAACGAATACGGCTATGTAGCCTTTTGTTGATCTGTTGCACCTACTCTTCCATAATTTTATTTCGATTGGCCCGGCATAGTCGACGCCTGTATTTGTGAAAGGTCGACTGACCCTTACGCGTTCTGATGGGAGGTTACCCATTAGCTGCTGTTGCATTTGGGCGCTGTAGCGATGGCATCGAACACATCCGTGAATTGTAGATTTAACAATTTTTTTTAAAATTTGGAATCCAGCAGGTAGTACGGATTTCAGCCATCATCATCTGCTGGCCGCCGTGTAAAGTGCGTTGATGAACGTCATTTACTACCAACCTTGAAAAGTGGTGCCCTTGGTGCAGGATAACTGGATGTCGCTGACGGAATGGTAGTACTGAGTTGAGTAATCTGCCTCCCACTTGGAGTAAGTCATCTTCGTCTAAAAATGGGTTCAGGTTTCGAATCAAACTTCCCTTCGATATTGGCCTTTTTTGCTGAATTTATTTTTTGAAAAAGGCTCATCACTGCCTTTTCGAAATTGGTGCTGTAAAACGATGTCACCTTTTCTTGCACCATTTGTGCTCCCTTACTTTCTACATTTGTTTCTAGGACAATGTCTGTTGAAAAATCGTGCACCGAAAAATTTTGAAGGGAAGACGGTCCGTGCCACCACAAGTCATTGCCAATGAGTTCTTCGGGGTTCAATCCTCGCGATCCAATGTCAGCTGGGTTGTCCTTGCTACCTACATGTCTCCACATCGCTTTGTTGGTTAACCTTTGGATTTCGGTGATCCTGTTGGCTACAAATGTATTCCGCGTAGCTGGACTTCCTTTAATCCATGCCAAGGTGATCATGGAATCCGACCAGGCAAAAGTTTCCGCCTCTTCCAGCTGCATGGCGGTTGTGATCCTGTGCAGAAGTTTTGCCAGTAGCACAGCTGCGCAAAGCTCCAACCGTGGCAAAGATACACATTTCACTGGAGCGACTCTTGTTTTCGATGCTAACAAGTGAATATGTTGCTGGCCATTTTTAGAAACCGGTGCGTATATAACTGCTACATACGCCCTTTCAGAGGCGTCGCTAAACCCATGGAGTTGCACCTGAGATGGGTTTTCGTAGCCTATCCAACGTAGAATTTCCAACTGTTCAAGACGTTGTAGACTGTTTCGCAATTCAACCCAGTGTCCTTCTATCTCAGGACTTATTGTCGAGTCCCACGACATTTCATGAATCCACAGTTGCTGCAGCATAATCATCTTGGCCTTGATTATACATGGCGCGATCCACCCCATAGGATCAAAGAGACGTGCGATGTCGGCCAAAACCGATCGGTTGGTGTGTTTTTCTACCTTGGGTACATCGATTTTAAATTTAAAAATATCTTTGGCTGAATGTCATTGGATACCCAACGGGTGTGTTTTTCTACCTTGGGTACATCGATTTTAAATTTAAAAATATCTTTGGCTGGATGCCATTGGATACCCAACGTCTTAATGGCATCCGGTGAATCAAATTGCAAAGGAAGATTCACTTCCCTTTCAGTTTTAGGTATCTGAACCAAAATATTTGTTGAATTGCTGGCCCATTTACGAAGAGGAAATCCAGCTGCAGTTAACACAGCTAAAACATCTCTTTGTAACCTGATGGCCGCTTCTTCGTTATCAGCTCCGTAGAGGAAGTCATCCACATAGAATCCTTCAATAATCGCCTTAGTTACGTGAGGGTGGGTTCGCTCGTTGTCCATGGCCACTTGATGCAACGTTCGTACTGCTAGAAAAGGTGCCGAAGCAGAACCAAACGTGACAGTGTTGAGCGCAAAGGTTTTTATCGGTTCTTGGCTTCCAGTTCTCCACAAGATAAGTTGGTAGATCGTGTGTTCTGGCGCCATCTATATTTGCCTGTACATCTTACTGATGTCCGCAGCAAATGCGATCTTAAACTTAAACGACCTTTGTAGACGAGGGCCTACCAGCAAATGATCGTTCAGCGATTTTCCGTTCGATGTCACACATGAGGCGTATAAGACTACCCGTAGCTTTGTGGTGGTACTTGATTCCTTGAACACTGCATGGTGAGGTAGGAAGTAGTGTTCTCCTTCTATCAACTCAAGGTCTGTTTTGACTTCCCGCATGTGTCCCAATGCAATCACCCCTATCGGGAATAATATTTCCCCCGGGATATTTCTCTTTTTCGGAAACTAGGTATCGTGAATAATTTTCGAAAGGAGAAAAAAAATTCCGTCGGAAAAGTAGGCATCGTGAATAACTTCGAAAAGGAACAATAAATTCCGTCGGAAAAATAGGTATCGTGAATGACTTCGAAAGGGAACAATGAATTCCGTCGGAAAAATAGGTATCGTGAATGAATTTCCGATGGAAATGTCACCGTAATTTTCCCCCGATTATTCCGTTGCTATTTTGCTGGGGAACTTTGTCTTTGAAGCAACAATGTAAGCGTTTTTGTCAAATATTTATAATGAAAACGCAACAAATACAAAACAGCTACAAATAATCGTAGGCTTAATGGAAAAATATCCTGATATAGCAACAGGATTTACAAAGAGAAAAAAGGAAGACGTGCACAGTTTTTGAAAAACATTGGAAAAGGAAGTAAACATTGTCGGGCCACCTGTGAAGTCTATATTTGAGAGGAAAAAGGTCAGTTTTATCTTCGTATACGTAATAATTCATTTTTATAATTACAAAATACATTTCTTAGGTTCTTGGAGTGACAAAAAAAAATATGTTAGAAAGAAGATGTCTGAAAATTTGAAACTAAAGAATGGAACTGGAGGCGGGCCTTACAAAGAATATAAATTTTCCCCCTTGGAAGAAGCAATCATCAGTATTTGTGCAATGAGTGAGTCAGTTGAAGGTTCCACAAATGCAAAGCGATTCGAATTGCCTTCTTGCAACAAAAACTTAAAATTGCAAAATTTCGATTCAAATAAAGAAAATGCAGCCGCAGGATCATCGCAGACTAAAAAGCAATTGCAATGCGATCCAAAATGCGCAGATTTTGACGAGGAACAATTAACTGAATGGCTTTTGAATGATGATGATGATTGCGTGCAGCCTATGGATTTAAATGACTCGGCTAATAGTGGAAATAAAGCAAAAAAACAAGGTCAGCGGAAAAATAACACCACCGAAAAGCTTTTGCAAAAGGAGCTTCAGCTACAACGCGAACTGTGCGACAAAATTGGCGAAGCTCTTTTAATAACTAAAAATCATCAGGCGGAAATGGAGGCGAACGTCAAAAAAATCTATCGTTCCATTGATCGTCTACATGACCAGCAAAAACGGGTTCTGCAGGAAACAAGGCGCCATAACAATGAAATGGAGGAGTTTAAAAAGCATGAATTAGAAGAATCTCAACGCCACAACGCTGAGATGGAAAAGCTCCGAAGACACGAGATAGTGACAAAGATCGAGCATAAACAGCAACTCCTGGAAATAGAAAGAGAAAAACTCAAAAGACTTCAATGAATTTAATTACATTTTTTTATACTTTTGAATAATATTATTTTTTTTTATAAAAGTTAATAAACTATTTTTAGAATCCATTGGATATTTGTGCTCTTATACGCTGCGCTTCGGCCATGTACTCGGAGTTACTTATTGTAGCTATTTCAGGTCTGATTATGTTTTCATGTTCGTCTGTACAAATCGGAGCTGTTGGAATGTTGATGGTGGCATCGGTCTTGTAGAAAATGCAAATGTTGTGCAGTGCGCAACAAACATTAGTAATTTGTGTCGCTTTGTTTGGCAAGTAGTGTAACTCCCTCGCTCCTAGCAAACACCTCCATCGATTTTTGAGAACACCGTTGGTTCTTTCAATAACATTGCGGCCGCGAGCATGGGCCTCATTGAATTTGCTTTCAGGAGAAGCCTCTTCGGCCGTTCGATAGGGAGTTAAGAGCCATGGCTCTAGTGGATATCCAGTATCTCCTATTTACAAATACAAGTTCGATACAATTTATAGTGAAAGTTGAGTGAAATCGGTATAAAAATCCTACCCAACAACCAAAAATTCCTTTCACCATTTAGATAGTTCTGCTCCATCCATAATCTCAATTCACTCACCTTCCACACTAGAGAATCGTGACACGCTCCAGGATGAGAAGCATCAACAAAACGAATTCTCATTTGATCATCGCAAACCTGAAATTTTTTAATTTTAATCAAGTTTAAGTACACAAAAATCAAGAGCATACTTACAAGTAAGACATTTAAACTATAGAATCCTTTCCGATTGTAGTATAAATGCTTATTTTCTGCTGGTGAGATGATTTTCACATGGATACCATCAATGCATCCAACCACCCCTGGCAAATTATGATTTTCATAGAAATGCATGTTTATACTTCTTTTCTCTTCTGCCGTTAATGCCATATTTATCCAAATTGGACAAAGTTTAGTTTCAAATATGTTTAAAACACTTGAAAGCACTTCGGAAAAAGATGATTGAGCCAATCCAATTTCGTGATCTTTTCCCACACCTGCCTGGTACCCACCTTCTGCAAAAAAGCGTAAGCATGCGCTTAGCTTCACCATTGGGGACACGCCAAATGATTTTTGGTTTGTGGCAAAGAATCTGCAAGCAACTCCAACAAGTATTTAAACATTGGCTTGTTCACTCGGTAATACTTATGGAATCTAAGAAAATTGGTTAACAATACAGGGCGAAAAGTTAAGAAAAGTATTTAATTTCTACTTACAGCGCTTGTGGTAAATCTAAAGGATTAGAAGCATCCCTTAAGTTTCGCCTGATTGATCTTTGCCGAGTCCTCTCCATTTCTTCATACTCTTCCGCCGCTAATATAAAACCCGCACTTCTTAACATATTTATAGCGATTACTTTTGTATTTTATTTTTTCTTTGTATCAAAATTTACAACCTATTCACTAATTCTCAATTGTCTTTGAAAATTTTGTTTATGTGATGATTGCCTACTGTCAAAACATTGGAACACATTTTCGAAAGTATTTTTTGGAATTTTCATGGTGGTAAAACTGATTAGGATGGCAAACGACTAACAAAGGCCTCGTAGGGGCAGCATCTCCCGATAGGTGCTGGTCCACTAAGTAACGAGTAGGAGCCACTGCAGCCGAAAACCTAGCAGCTCTGTTAGTAAGCCCTACTCCCACCTCCTCGTGGTGTCATCTGGGAATTTCTTCGGAAATTGCTAACGGGAGAGGACGAATGGCGAGCTTCCTGCGCCAAAAAACAGGATAAGTGTCGGTTGGTCTGTGGCCCAGCGAGCCGCAACCGTAAAACAAACTATTGCTCCGAAACGGAAACAATCGCCTCGGATAAGGATGGATAATTTGTTGACGACCTTTGGCTATCGGACACGGACAACGATCGGATTTTGGAACGTTAAGACCCTCCTGGACTCACTCAAGGAAGGGCCTTATAACGCCAGATTCCTCCAATTGGAGCGCGAATTCGCACGGTATAAAATCGACATCTTAGGGCTGAGCGAGATAAGATGGTACGATGCTGGGGAATACATCTCCCCAACAAAAAGCACTGTGATGCTCTACTCTGGTAAACCAGCAGGAAGTGCACGGAGTTCTGGCGTAGGACTCATGCTAACTCCAGCAGCACGTAGTAGCCTCATATCCTGGAAACCCCACAGTGACCGGATATTGACGGCTAGGTACCAGAGTAGAGTTAGAAAAATTACCATCATACAGTGTTATGCTCCGACTCTAGACGCGACTGAGGATGAAAAGGATGATTTTTATAGCGACTTAGGCGCCGCCTACAACCAAACGCCTAATGGGGACATCGTAATGGTAATGGGAGATCTCAATGCCAAGGTGGGTAGCGACAACACCATGCCTTAGCACGTGATGGGAGTTCACGGCGTGGGAGACCGTAATGACAATGGTGAGCGGTTTGTGGATTTCTGCAATACCAACCGTCTAGTCATCGGAGGTACGCTGTTTAAGCATAACACCTGCCATAAGATCAGTTGGGTCTCTACTGATAGGCAACGAACATCCAACCAGATCGACCACATTGCGATCAGTCGCCGCTTTAGAAATTGTCTCCTGGACGTCCGAAACAGACGTGGAGCTGACTTCGGAGAAAGAGATCACCATCTTATGGTAGCTCATTTACGCCTTCGTACTGCATCCGTCAACAGCAACCGCTCAAACCTACCTAACATCACATCGACAGGCTCAAGGTTCCCCAAGTGCGCCAACAGTTCAGGGACCATCTTGCCTTAGAAGCAGAAGCAATCAGCAGCATACTGGAAGAGAACATGGATGACCACTGGAGTGCTGTGAAAAATGCTTTTGCGACTGGGGCACGCACGTATGTCGGTAAAAAGCAGAAACACCACCTCACGTGGCTCTCTACAGACACCTGGAGACAGATCGATGAGCGTACAGCAATCAAGGCTCGGATTGCAGCGGCCTCAGCAGTAGAGAGAACCGAGCTTGAAACCCAATACCGTGCGAAGAAGTGTGAGACGTGACAAACGTCAATATGTCAAATCACTGGCCTCAAGGGCTGAAGAAGCAGCGAGTAGGTGCGACAGTAGGACTGTTTATAGCATCACTAAGGAGCTCATCGGTGGTCGAAACTCCAAACAACATCCAGTGAAGAGTCTAGACGGTAACCTTCTGATTTTGGATGAGGATCAGCTCATTAGATGGAGAGAACAATTTGCTACAGTGCTAAATCACTTAGACGATGGAGGTATGATCTCGAATTCGAATGAGCAGTTCGAAGCAACAAATTCCCGAATTCGCACCGCACCTCCCAGTAAAACCGAGATAATAAAGCAATCAAGTCCCTCAAGAAGAATAAGGTGGTGGGCATTGATGGCATCCCTGCCGAGCTTTTTCAAGCGGCGCCAAATACATCGGCAGATTTGCTGCATCCCCTAATACGGTGAGATTGGGATAGCGAACAATTTCCACAGGAGTGGAAAAGGGGAATGATCATTAAACTTCCAAAGAAGGGAAACTTGATGGATTGCGGTAACTGGAGAAGTACATATATGCGTTCTTCCAGTCGTGGCCAAAATAATAGCTAAAATAATTCTAGAACGAGTTAAAGAACATTTAGATTCAACTCTCGATGTCGAACAGGCAGGCTTTCGGGCTGGATCCTCCTGCATCGACCACATAAACACCTTACGGATCATAATCGAACAATGCGTTGAGTATAGGTCTCCGCTACATTTACTGTTTATCGACTTCGAGAAGGCTTTCGACAGCTTGAATCGAGATGCTATCTGGTTGCCCTTGCGCAGGAGAGGCATTCCAGAAAAGCTTATAGCTATTATCAAGGCTACATATGAGGGCGGCAAGTGTCACGTCGTGCACAATGGTAAGGTGTCGGAGGATTTTGAAGTCTAAAGTGGAGTACGTCAAGGGTGCATACTGTCCCCACTATTGTTCTTGGTGGTTATCAGCGATGTACTCCGTGCAGCATTGACGGAAGCTAATTCTGGAATTCGTTGGACGATGACATCTTACCTTAAACACCTAGATTACGCTGACGATGCTTGTCTACTTTCACATCGGATAATGGATCTTCACTTGATGGCCCAAAATCTAGAAGCTGAGGCAAACAAAGTGGGGCTAAAAATAAACACAGCCAAAACAAAAGCCCTGAGTACTTCCAATACCCGCGCTCAACTTAACATTGCCGGAAAGCAAGTCGAGAAAGTTGATAACTTTCTATATCTAGGAAGTATCGTCTCGGCTAACCGCGGTGGCACCGAACTGGATGTGTGTAGCAGAATCGGGAAAGCTAAAGCTGCGTTCGGAATGCTGTCCAAAATCTGGAGAAGCAATGTTATTAGCTTAAGAACCAAGCTACGACTGTTCCGCTCCAACGTAGAATCAGTGCTGCTTTATGGGTGCAGTACCTGGAAGGTGAACACCATTAACACACGCAAGCTGCAAGTCTTCGTAAACAAATGCTTAAGAATCATCTTAAGGATTTTTTGGCCGAACCGCATCTCCAACGAACAACTTTATCTGAGAACGGGCCAAGAACCTATAAGCATTACTATACGAAGAAGAAAGTGGCAATGGATTGGACACACCCTACGGCGCGAAGACAACTCCATTGCGAAATACGCTATGCAGTGGAATCCGCTCACCCAGGCAGGCAGAATAGCGGGACGCCCTAGGCAAACGTGGCGCAGAACAGTTGAGGAGGAATCGAGCTCTTTAGGAATGAGTTGGAGGCAGCTCAAACGCGTTGCAGAACTCCGAACACGATGGCGCGCAGGCGTGGTTGACGCCCTATGCCCCTCGAGGGGTTACAGGATATAAGTAAGTAAGTAAAACTGATTCCCCGGGAAAAAGAATTCCGATGGAAATTCACGATAGGTGGATTTAGTTCCCGGGAACAAAATATGTTCGGGGGAAACATTTTTCCCTCGGAATTCCCGATAGGGGTGAATATATTCATCGATACATTTTATGTACTCTTCCTTCAACTTCCTGTTTCCATTCAGTCTCCTTTCAATTTGGAAAAATCGTGCCATTGCTGCTCTTTTAGAGTTTCCCAGATTTGGTCGCTCATTTTTCTTAAACGGAAGCCGTACTTCATATCTCCCATCACTTCTGCGCTGCATTGTGTTTTGGAAGTGTAGTTGGCACCTCTCCTCTTGCGTCAATTTTCGCTCTTCCAGATTCTCCTCGATCTCCCAAAATTGTCTAAGTTGATCCTCAAGTGTGATATGGTGAGCTTGCAATCTTGCTGAATTGGCGGGCGGATTACTGTTAATGGGTCCTGTTAAGATCCATCCCAACTCCGTATTTTGTGCTACTGGAGAACCATTTTGACTCTTGATAACTCCTTCAAGGATGATAGACGCATAAAGGTCGGCGCCTATGAGTAGATCAATCTTCCCAGGATAATTGTACGAGGGATCTGCCAGCGAAAGTTTCGACAGATGACTCCAAGAGGAGGTCTGAAGTTTCTGGGTTGGTAAAATCGAGCTCAATTTTGTTAAGACAAAAGCCCTGGCATTGAGACAGAATGAGGGATTGGTGAAAGAGAATATTGTGAATTCGACCTGAGGATTTGCAGTACCTGTAGATGTTTCTCCTAAACCTGTCACAGTTGCCTCTGCCCGCTGTTTCTTCAAGTTGAGAACCTGTACAACGTTCTCTCTTATAAAGGTTGCCTCGGACCCTGCGTCTATTAAAGCTCGCAAGACATGGTGGTCCCCATTGGCAGAAAAGACCTTTACTAAAGCTGTAGCTAGTAGAACTTGCGATCGCATTTGGTTGAAATGCGATTGAACGTTTTGATTATGGGTATTGGAAAGCACTGCTTGTCCACTATTCCAATTTGAGTGTGTTGGTGGATTCGTATTTTGAATCAAGTGATTGTTAAAATGGGTGTTATATTGACCTTGAGAAGGAGCCATTTGATGAATGGGCTGGTTATTGGTGTTGCTATAGTGGTACCCATTTTGTGCCTCCATATGCAGCATTGTGTGGTGTTTATTACCACATTTTTGGCATCTGTTGATACTGTTGCAAGTTGATGCATGGTGGTCGTATCCGAGGCAGTTGGAACAGGTTGAGCTTCTCTTCACTACCTCTTGACGATCCTTGACGTTCATTTTAAAAAATTTCTTGCAATGCCTAATTCCGTGCGAGGCCTTGCACACTCGGCAGAGAAATTTCTTCGCTTCAGGTAAGATGATAAGCCGTAGGCGCGGGCTTTCGAAATGAACCTGTCCCCCCTGATATCTCACACCCCCATTTGACTCCATGATATTCTCTAGAGAGCTAAATCTGGCTTCAATGAAGCTAGCAAATGACTTCCACTCTGGAAGAGTTTTAGAAGTCCCTAATTTCTCTTCCCAGGCCCTTTGCGTCTGAAGAGGTAGTTTATAATAAATAACATAAATCAAAATCAAATCCCAAGCTTCAACAGGTATCCCTTGATTTGAGAGGGCATGGATACATTCTTTGGTCGTATCGTGTAGTGACCTGAGAGACTCCGCGGACCCGTGAGTAACCTTTGGTTGCTCCATTAGAATTCTTAGCTTAGTGTTCACTAATTTGCGTTTATTATTATACCGCTCTTTTAATATTTCCCACGCGGACGCATACGTTTTTTTCTCGAATTGGAGGTTAGCAATTAGTTCTGCAGCTTTGTCACAAACATGAGTTTTGAGATATTCGAGCTTTTGAATCTCCGATAGATCAACATTTTGATCGATCATGTTTTCAAATAAACTGTAAAATTCCCACCATTCTTCTTGTTTGCCAGAGAATGGCTTTATTTGCACGGGTGGAAGACGGATATCACACACCGATGTGCGACAAGTAGTGTTTAATCGGGAAATGTTTAAATTGTCATTGCTTTTCTCAGTAAATTTATTTATTTCGTCGGTTAACATGCCTATGAAGGTGAAATAAACCCGTTTGATTTTAGAAAACGTTTCGGTTTCTAAATAACTGTCTCTAAGAGGATCAGATACACTACCGACGATTAAATCGTGATCCTTCTTGGCTCGTTTAAAGCCTTCTTCAATGTCGTTTAAACAAGCGTTTATATACCCCCTTGACTTACGCGCTTCGATTTGATTTTTGAACTCTTCAAAGTCCGTTTCGAGTTCTTTTAGAAAAAGATCTTGTCTTTCGATTTTTTTCTCGATTTTCTACATATTCCTTACCGGTATTGCACTATCACACACTTCGATATGGGCTTTATTGTATAATTTTAATTTAATACGTGTTGTAAGGGAGTGATAGTTTTAAAATTTTATTTGCAATATAATTTTACAAAAAAGGCGGAAAAAGGAAATTAAATTCCTACATTATTTCTTCCTAGTTGAGAATGCTGCAAGTTTTCTGTTGCGGGCGGTTGTAGGATACAGTTGAATTCCTTTGAACCGTTGTCCTTGCCGCTCTGCACCGTTGGCGGGTATTAACTGCACCGTTGACTCCGTTGGAGTGGTCTTACTGCACCGCTGACACCGTTGGATACAGCTCTTCACGGGTTAAACCGTTTCCTTCGAAATTTAATTGGTTTCGGATGAAATACCACTATACAAATCCGTTGAACCGTTGGGTACTGTGGCCGATTGACTGTTCGTCGTTGATTGGATATGATTTTTATTGGATTGTTGATCCAACTACACTCCTCCCACAGTACACTTTATCTTAAATTTTAATTTATTTTTGACAAAATTCACACTATTCACTGTCTATTTAATGACTTGAAGGACCATGTTCTAGGCTTGATGAGCCGAGAAATAATTTGTCGATGGTTGGAGAAGATGTCTCCAACAAGAAGTAAACCTTTGGAAAACTAAGCGCACCTCCTATTTAGCAAATAAAACAACCAACGTTTGTAGATGTACGAGGATGTCTTTATTGTCTTGTGGAGATGATGCGAATGCACCAAAATGCTCTACGCACCAACCTCGTAATCTCTGTTCCTCCTATGTACCAAAATCAGCTGGACTTTCCTTTGTTGATATATGGTCATTGACCCTGAGTTACATTTTACTGTGACTTTACATGGCACTACTACTATGACATTAGAAAGCTCAATGTGTGTTAACAATGCCCCATAATGCAGTGGTTGTTGTTGGAGCGATATAGCTCTATGTTGCTCCGTTCTTTCGCTCCATCTTTTGGTGGCTCGGCAACTTGCTTAAAGGTGGTAAGAGTGACCAGAGCTATTCATTTTGGGGAATTGGCGCATGTGCAAGCGAATCGGCATGTTTCTCCAGGATCTGACAGTTCGGTTGAACCGTCTATCGGGGAACGATCAGCATCGCCAAAACACTAGCACGACCCTTAGACGAATTACCCAAAAGAATGCATCCACCAACTGTTCCACCCTTGCTACCAGTGCGCGCATCTTTTAATCTTGTGTTTGTTGGGAACCAACAGTAGGTCATCCTCAATTTCAATTTGTTCTTCATGTTAAATGCGTGTTCTTCACAGCTCTCATGATAACGTACTTCGTGAAGGCGTCCACACAAATCAAAAGATTACCACTTGCACTCCTCAGAAACGGTCCCATGTGGTCGATATGCACCGTGTCAAACGGCAAAGGAACTTTCGGAATGGTATGCAGTTCGTCTTCCTGTCTGCCATGCTTTCCCTTATTGTAAGCGCACTTGATACACGATGAAATGTATTTCTTGACGAAATCTCTCATATGGGCGAACCAAAAGTTTTTCTCCATTATCTCAACAGTCTTGTTGACGTCAAAATGTCCAACCTCGTCGTGGGATGACCTAGTTAAGCGGCATTTTAAACTGTTAGGTACATACCACTTTAGTTTGCCATCAACTTTTCGGAAAAGCCTACCATCCTTCACCACGTAATCCTGATAAACCTGCTTCTCATCCGGTGTATTTGGTGTCTTCTCGAGAATTCGACAGATAGTCTGCACCCTTTCGTCCTCTCGTGTAAGAGTAATCATCCTGAGTCATGTGGACCGAGTGCACTGCAAATCGATCGACGCATTCCGTCATGTCATCAGGCGGCTGTGCAATAGGATTTCTGCTGAGGCAGTCAATATGACTCATTGAAGCCCCAGGACGGTGAATCCATTGTATGTCGTACTTCAGCAAAATTAACAGCATTCTGGAAACCCTCGGTACAGGTTTGGTTTGTGCACAAAGTGTTACTACCGCTTGACAGTCCGTCAACACGGAAAACGGCTTCCCCAGCAAGTAAATTCTAAACCTCCTCAGGCTTTCCACCACCGCTAACATCTCAAGCTCATAGCTGTGAAACTTGGATTCTGTATCAGAAGTTTTTCGGGTAAAAAGCCCACAGCTCGGAGTTAGCCATCCCCGTCGCGCTGCAGAAGGATTCGTCCTAGACCTGACGCACTCGCATCACAGTGCACCTCATGTTCGAAGTTTGGATTGAAAATTGGTAGTATTGGTTCACTGCACAGTTGTCTCTTCAGTTCTTTAAATGATCGCTGGCACTCCTCACTCCAAACAAAGATTACGTGCTTCTTTGTAAGATCATGTAGAGGTCTGGCTATCACTGCATACGTGGGAACGAATTTCCGGAAAAACGACGGGCCTTATTTTGTACTGCTTTCAGATTCGGATTGCCATTCGGGATTGTAATCCGATTCTAAAATGAACTGGTATTTTGTATGGTTCTCGGAATGGGTGTAAGTGCTTTGAAACTTAAAATCAAACATTTCCGAAAGTTAGATTGTCGAATCATCTATCAAACGCGCGCACTCAAAGGGTTATGAGTACTTTTAACATGTTTACACACAGTGCGGGCGTTGGAAAAGATAGAGAGAGAGAAAGATTTTGGTGTAGTAGTTCTTGAAGCTCAGTTGTTTATGCTTCAGAAATTCTCCGGGGGTGGCGTCCAGATAACTGGGGAGATTTTTTTTTATATTTTTTGTCTGCTTCTGATTCACAGAACTTTTTTGCCGATAACCGATGTCAAGGGCAAATCACTATCAACAGAGCGAACACTTTTTCCAGCCATATGACCAAGCTACTGCCAGTGTTATGCCTTCGCAGTAGTGTTCACGCAAGCTTTCGCAAATGATCGGACTGACCTTATATATTACTTGGAAATTGAGTTTGTATACATTTGCTTTAGAAACGCAATACAAAATAAGGCCCCTGACAATCTCAGATTTTGTCTGACATGGGTTGGCGTTTCGGGTTTCGGAAAAGACATGATGCACTCCACCTTCCTCATGCCCGGCTTCGCCAACTTCAATGTGAGACCAGTTTCCTCCAACACTCCAAGAAATCGGCATAGCTTCTGGACACCTTCCTCGTAAGTACTGCCGACAATCATCACGTCGTCAAAGAATGGTTCAACGCCGTCTATATCGAGCTTATTGATGACACGATCTACACAACGTTGGAATACGGCGGGCCAGGCCAAATGACATTCGGCAAAACTCCAACTGTCGGTTATGCGTCTGGAATGCAGTCAGGTGTCTGGCTTCTTTTGCAACGCCTATTTGGAAGTAGCCGGATCTAGTACGGTGAAATATTTCGCACCACCCATTTGGTTCAGCTGTTCATCCACAACGCGCATCGGGTATTCCTCCTTGACCGTGATTTAATTAAGACGGCGGAAATCGACGCAAATACGGAGTGTTCCGTCCTTCTTCGGAACCAAAACGATCGGTGATGAGAAATTGGATGTTGATTGTATGAAGTCTTGTGACTCGTCAGAAACAATACGCACCTCCACAACACCAGCAACATCAGCAATCTTTACGTCACTTATTACGCGTCCCACAGTCTCAGTTCTGCCCTGACCAAATCCGACAAGTTCTTGAGAATGCACATTGTAACGGATTCCCCTTCTATCTGCATTTATTTTCCGAAGAGTTACGCAACGCAACTGCTTCTCGAAGTTACTCTTTGGTGTATCAGCATTCAGTGGTTTCGAATCCTTCGTAGTCGTCCATTTTGTCTTCGACTGTATCTTGCTGCTACGCGCCTTTTCATGCTCTCTGATCCATTTAATTCGCTCCAGAAGTTCAATAGAATCTTTAAACTTCTGAGCTGAGAGCAAGTTCGACATCTCAGTAGCGTCCAGCCCAGTGATGACATATTGTATTATGGGCGCTTCCGAAAAGTTTCCACGATTAGCCAGCATCCGCACCTCAAAGAAATAGTCTTCCACTGCCTCCTTTGGATTTCTACGTCTTGCAGTAAGTTTTGCGTGCAATTGAGCCTCATTGGTGACTGTTGGAAATGTTCTCTGAATTTTCTTTTTGAAATCGACCCAATCGGATATATCAAATTGTTCCGACTCCAGCCGGAACTTAGCAGATCCTTGGAATTTCACCAGAGCAGCACAAAATATCAGTTGATCAGACCCCTTGAAGATACTTCGGAGACGCTCTGCATTATTATCCCACTGTTCGGAGGACAGTGCTGTTTTATCCTCTGGGTTGAATTCGGGAATAGTAGTAACGACATCCTTTAGCAGCATCTTTGGTTGAATTTCCCCTTCCAATCCCTTCTGCAGCAACACTCGTTCACGTTCCAACAGCATCCGCTCTCGGTGAAGTAGTTCCAATTTACGCTTTGGATCTATTTGTCCATCAGTACCACTAGAAGTGGTGGTGATCCGCTCACGCCAGCAGCCCCGGTAAGTTCTGTCACTGTTTCGTCCAAGTCCTCCGACGAACTCATGTTAACTTTTTCCTTCTCGGTGGCCATCCTTAGGCGTTCATATAGCTCTTTCTTAATACCTTCCGTAGATAGACCCTTTTCCTGAACCAAATCCTTTAACTCCGACGCAGTTACTTTTTTATACGCAGGTATACTCATCAGCCCCAAACGCAACCAACATTCACCAAACTACGCAACGAACTCCTATTTTTCACTCCTTATCTGCTATCAGCACTGTACAATAATCTGCCTGCAGTCCCTTCGTCTTGTGCTCAAGTTACCAATAACCAAAACAAAACTCAGCACGCACAGATTTCACCCCTATTGCTGTACACAGCCCGATCGCTTGTTATGCGTAGTGGAAAAATTATGTGAAATAAAATAGTCTAGTTAAGAAAAATAAAGTTGATCTTTATTGTCGGAGAATTGAGTATAAACTGAATAATAAACTTCTATGGTCGACATTATGCACATTAAACATTCCTCTACCCACATTAGTTTTGCGTTTTGCAGCGTAATCACCAACAGATATCCGTTGGTAATATAAACAAATCGATCATATTACGATCGCCCTTTGCTTTGCCACACGCATCCGATCAAAAGATTAACAAATTGTTTGTGTGCAATTTAATGTCTTTGTTGCCAGAGAAACGATGATGGATAAAAAATGCATGCATATGTATAACACCTCCCTTCTTAAAAATAAACAATAATCTTTAAAGAGATTTTTGTTTTGCAATTAAATTCTTTAATAATTTAGTTCCATTGAAGAACCATTTAGACTTCTCATATTTAGATTTCTTTCGTTAACACTTAATATACTATTTCCAATGCTTCTTGATCTGCTATGCGCTTGGTCTCGTCTGACTTTCTTTACGTTACGAGCACATTTCAATCGATTTCTAAAACAATACAATACAATAATAGATATTAATACTAAAATAAACATTGCTGAAGAGATACTAACTTCAGGAGTTTTAACAAAATCTGAAAAATTTTTATAAGCATCCATTTCCGCTATTTTTAGATCAACTGATAAATCTTTTAAGATATTCATATCTTTTAAATTCAATTTTCCAATTATTTCTGGTTTATATTTGGGATCAAATTTTACATTTTCAAAAGAATCTTCAATATAAAAGTGATACTTGTCACCATTTCTTTCTGTTATAGTTTTATTATCTGTTATTAAATGAGTATCAGACGATGCGAATATACAATTAGGATTTAGTAAACGATTTCCTACATCACGCAAAGTTTCATATTTTATATTATTATTGCAATCTTCCATAAATTTAACAGGTTTGCTTAATGCATATACATATATAGTTGTTTTCGCTAATTTTGTGAAATACTTCGACTTCATATGGCAATTTATTAATTTTACAGGATTTGGTTAATTTTTTAATATAAATGTCTTTTACACAATTATCAACTTTAAAAGTACAATGCGCTATGAAGTTATTACAAATAAAATAGTTTGCAATCTTTGTACAATCTTCTTTAATGAATGATGTAGTAAAAGTATTGGTCTCTTCATAACACATAAGCATATTGTTATATTTTAATATAGGTATGTATGTATATTAATTCATATGTGGTAAGTCTTACATTATTTATAATTGGTATTTCTAAAATTATTCTTATTTGTTTTCCCGCCATATATGCCTTTAATTGGGTTTCTTTTATAATATAATTATAATTTTCGATTACCGGTTCATATAAGAAGTTTTCTTTGTCTTTATGTTGGCTTAAAATTTCGATTAATTTACTTGATTTAATAATGATTGGATGTACTATGCCTGGTTTCAACAACAATAGGGCTTGTAAAACAATATCCGTTTCAATATCTAGTTCCATAGTTTTATCTAAAATATTAAATTTGAGTTCCTCAAAATATCTCAATTGTATAACTCTGTTATTGTTATTAATTTCATTTATTATTTCATTAATCTTTTCCTCTTGTTTGTGGTAACTACTATGCAATACAAGATTTTCGTCGTTAAGAGTTTTCATTAATTGTATATTAGAAATTTGAACATCTTTTGTATGGTCGTTCTGTCTCTTTAGTTTCAAAATACTAGTACCGAATAAAACTTTTAATCCTGAACCTACAATATTAATCAGACCTCGTTTTTTTTCTATTATCTACCTTAAAACCTGAAATGTTTAGAAACGTTTTCTTCCAATGTGCTACATTCTTGCTTATAGTCTATACACACATTACTGATTTCCTTTATATTCTAATCTATTCTAATGATTACATTTACTATTTCCTGCAAATCGATCCTGCTTTCATATGTGTGTATACTATGTTTTTAAATATACTCCGCTTGACTCAAATTTGCTGAACGAAACTGCATAAACAATATCGATGGTTAAACTGTGAAAAATGTTGAATTCATTACTCTTGGTCACGAGAAGTAAAATGTTTAATTTTACTCTTATTATATTTTAAATACTTATGGTTTCTTTTTATAACTACAGAATCTCCTACTATTTTCAAAATCTTGAAAGGTCCAGAGTATTTTCCTCCGAACTTATCTCTTTTATCGTTTTCTACCAATATTAGATCTTTAACCTGAAAATCTTTTATTTTAGAACCTAATTTCCTATCTTATCGCTCTTTTGACTTTAGTTTCGACTTCATTAGATTTCTTTTCACTTCTGATTCTATTCTACATCATTTTAGTTGTAAGTCCTGGATGTAATCAGTCGTAGTCTTAAATTTCAGATTTCCGAATTCACTGGGCAAGTTGACCTTTCTACCCAATAAAACTTTATGGGGCGTAAAACCCGTACTGCTATGTTTTGCAGTATTGTGACTGAAAGCTGCGTACCTGAAAAGTTTCGAATAATCCGGTTTGGTTTTATCCTTGATCATGGTCCTTAAATATTCTCCCAGCTTTGCATGTGCCCTTTCGGCTGAGCCATTACTCTGAGGATATGCACTACTTGTTCTAAGATGCTTTATTTTAAACATTTTGCAAAGTTCTGCCATTACTTCGTTAATAAATTCACCACCATTATCTGTTATGGAATCCCGAAATATAAGATCCATTGATCCGTAAAAGCTCTCGCAATTGTTTCACTTCTTTTATCCTCTATAGGTTAGATTTTATATATTTATTTAAATCGTCATGAATGGTTAAACTGTTAATAGTTCTATTAATTTCTTTGTATGGACCTGTTAAATCCATTGCCACTTTTTGCAAAGCGCAATCTGCCGTAAATGTTATTTTCATGGGATTTCTTCCAGGATATCTATTTATCTTTTGTTTTTGACATTGCACGCATTTTGATATATATTCTATGACATCTTTGTTCAAACTTTCCAATAAAATCTTTCCTTTATTCTCTATATTGTAACCTTTTGTCCTCCATGACCACCTATTAATCCTTCATGATTTTCTTTAATAATTTTCTGCTGTTCCTCGACATCATTGACAACTTCCACATCCATTTCCATGTCGGTGTGTGTGTCGTCCTCTCTATTTTTGTTTGCTACTTCTTCATCTAATTCTTCTCTAATCGTATCACTTATATTAGGTATTTTCCTACATTCTTCTTCATAAATTCTTCTTAATGCTGTTTCATCACTTTCTTCATCTGATAAATCACTACCAAAAATTTCTGATATTAGTTCTTTTCTTTTTGCATCGTTTCGTGTTTGTACTGGGTAAATCACATTTCTACTTAATTCATCTGCCACGACGTTGTCTACAACTTTCTTGTATTTTATCTCATAATTATATTCTTCAAGTCTTAATCGCCAACGAACTAAACGAGATCCAGGATCTTTGACATTGAACAGCCAGGTCAAAGGTCTGTGATCAGTTTTTATGATAAACCTTTTCCCATATAGATCCGGTCTAAAGTGTTGAACTGCCCAAACAATAGCTAGGCATTCTTTTTCCGTTGTACTGTAGTTAGATTCCGCTAAATTTAATGTTCTTCTAATGAAATGTATAGGTATAGGCATATCTTTACCGTTTCGTTCTTGAGATAGAACAGCGCCTATTCCACAATTACTGGTATCTGTGGTTACAATAAAAGTCCTATTATAATCAGGGTATTGTAACATAGCAAAACTTTTTAACTCAGTTTTAAGTTTCTCAAACGCATTCTGCTGTAAATCTGTATAATTTCATACTGTATCTTTCTTCAATAATTTATACAACGGTGAGGCTATAATACTAAAATCTTTAATAAACTTCCTATAATAACCAACCATTCCCATGAATGATTATATTCCCTTTTGATTTGATTTGAGCTTGAAGTTTACTAATCGCTTCTACTTTATTTTGATTTGGTCTTACCCCATTACTTGTCATTGTATGCCCTAAATAATCTACTTCTCTTTTGACAAACTCTGATTTGTCCATTTGAATTTTTAGATTAGCATTTCTTAATCTTTTAAGAACATTTATTAACTTTTTGTTATGTTCTTCTAATGATTCGCCAAAGATCATAATGTCGTCTAAATAAACAAAACAATCCTTTCCTTGTAGTTCGTTCAAGACAGTATTCATCATGCGCTGAAAACAACCCGGTGCATTTTTAAGACCAAATGGCATTCGAGTGAATTCGAAGTGACCATATGGTGTTGAGAATGCCGTTTTCTCAATGCTATCTTCGGTAAGAGGAATTTGATGAAATCCTGACTTCAAATCCAAAGTTGTAAAAAACTTGGCTTGACCTAATTTATCCAATATCTCCTGGATATTGGGGATCGGATAATTATCGTTGATCGTGATTTCGTTCAATTTTCGAAAATCAATGACCATTCTCCATTTAGTCTTACCACTAGCATCGTTTTTTTTTTTTTGGAACGATAAATAATAAATAATAAATAATGGACTGGACCAAGGCGATTTGCTATGGCGTATTATACCTTCTTCAAGATGTTCCTGAATTTGTTTACTGACCTCGTCCTCGTGGACGTTCGGATATCGATACGTCTTTGCGTTAATTGGAGAACTATCGATCGTTCTAATTCTATGCTTTATTACGGATGCTTCTGTCAGTGATTCGCCTTCTAAACTGAAAATATCTTCAAAATCTTTAATTATATCTTTAATTTATCTCGCATTCATTCTTCAAATGATCCTTCCTTATATTTTTCCATATTTCTTTAAAACGTTCCGAACCTACATATTTCGCTACTTCTAGAGTTAATGGACGCTGTGAACGCGCTCGAAATATTGTTTGTTTCAATCCGTTAATTCACTGGGTTTAAACTCGTAACTAAGTCCATAGTAATATTTCCATTACTTAATACATTATCCCGATAATGAATGCAAAAAGAAAATCATTTCCAACTATACCATCATAGAATCCAATGACATCTTCCTTGATAACATAAAACTTCATTTTCAACTTGAAATAATTTTTGTATTCTGTTTCTATTTCAACACTTCCTATACTACTTCTATTGAATCTTCCTATTCCCTTGAAATACATTAGGAATACAAATATTTGGCGCAACAACTCTTTAAAGTGCCAGGGCCTAGCTTCTCGCAACAACCGCGTTATATTTTTCACACGAATGGAAGGGACCTACAGTTTAACGCCGAATCCGAACGGCGATTTGAGAAGCTTTTTCGTGACAACAATACTCTCGGATGTTTGTCAGACGCTCGCGAGAGGTGGGACCGTGAAAAAACTTTTTGGTGTTTTCTGGGATTCGAACTTGGAACCTCATGCGTAGTGATCCGACACACTAACCACTTACGCCACGGTGCCCACAATATATACATTACATCTTCGAAATTAACATCTTCTCTATAGATACACTTCTCTTTTATTAAACTAATACTTGCTCCTGTGCCAATCAAAAACCTATATTCTTCACCATCATATTTCATGTTTATGTGAGGGCTTTGTGCAAAATTTGAAACAGGCCCTCTCACCAATTTCACGCATAGGTACTTCAGCAATTTTATAAGCTTTTCGTTGATTGAAATTCTTCTTTTCATAATTACTTCTACTTTCTTCCTTATTTTCCATACTTCTATTATAGTCATTGTTGTTTCTACCTTCAAATATTTGTGCATTTTTATTACAGAAACAATTTCGTGCAATATGTCCTGTCCGTCCACAATGAAAACACTTCACGACTGCGTGGTTAATACGTATCGAATTTCGACCTGTATAATCCCTATTTGTAATTTTATAATTACCTACCCTATTTTCCTCTTCCATGGCGAGCTGAGAAGCTTCTGCCATTGATTTTGGTCTTTGGGTATTGACGAAATTACCCAATTCTTTCTTACTTACTTACTTACTTAGGTGGCGCTACAGTTCGGGGTGAACCTG
Source organism: Brachypalpus laphriformis (assembly GCA_945910035.1). Lineage (NCBI taxonomy): Eukaryota > Metazoa > Arthropoda > Insecta > Diptera > Syrphidae > Brachypalpus > Brachypalpus laphriformis. The sequence continues at coordinate 114,110,359 of OX246756.1, read as the reverse complement.
GGCCTCAACCAACAAGCCTCTCCATTTAGCTCGGTCTTTAGCTAATTGCCTCCAGTTGCGCACTCCAAGTTGGTCGAGGTCCCCTTGAACTTGTGCGCGCCACCTACGGCGATAGTTCCCTCTACTGCGTCGTCCCTCGGGGTTAGATTCGAAGACTCTGCGGGCCGGAGCGTTGGTGTCCATTCGCTCTACATGTCCTAGCCATCTCAGACGTCCAATACGCAGTTTTTTGACTAGGTCGATGTCGCTGTACAGCCCGTATAGTTCGTGATTGAATCTTCTCCTCCAAAACCCGCCAACGCAAACGGGACCGAAAATCTTACGAAGAATTTTTCTCTCGAAGCGAAGAAGGATATCTTCATCCACTTTTAATAAAGTCCATGTTTCAGCGCCGTAAAGTAGGACTGGGATGATCAAGGTCTTATATAGAGTCTCTTTAGTTGTTCGAGATAGGGCTTTACTGTTGAATTGCCTTATAAGCCCAAAAAAACAGCGATTGGCAAGAGTTATTCTTCGATTGATTTCTGCACTGATTTTGTTAGTAGAATTTATAGCAGAGCCAAGGTAGACAAAGTCCCTTACTACCTCGAAGTTATAGCTGCCCACTGTGACGTTTTGTCCAATTCGTCGGTGTTGGTTTTCCCTTCTAGTTGACAGCATATACTTGGTTTTGCCCTCGTTTATCGCTAAACCCATTTTGGCCGCTTCCGCCTCAATGCTTGCAAAAGCACCGGTGACAGCCCGCTGAGATCTTCCGATAATGTCTATATCGTCGGCGTATGCAAGCAGTTGTACAGACTTGTAATAGATTGTGCCCCCGGTGTTGGCTTGTGAGTTCAGCACAATCCGTTCAAGTACAATATTGAAGAAGTCACATGACAGCGCGTCACCCTGTCTAAAGCCTTTTTTGACATCAAAGGTCTCGGTGAGGTTATTACCGACCTTGATGGAGCAGCGAGCGTTCTCCATCGTCAGCCTGCACAGACGGACAAGTTTGGCAGGGATGTCAAAACTAGACATGGCTCTATAAAGCTCTTCTCTATAGATGCTGTCATAGGCGGCCTTGAAATCGATAAAGAGGTGGTGAGTATCGATTTGGAATTCTTGGGTTTTCTCCAGGATCTGCCGAAGTGTGAAGATTTGATCGATGGTGGACTTTCCTGGCCTGAAACCGCACTGATAGGGTCCAATCAGGCTGTTGATAAAAGGTTTCAGGCGTTCACACAATATCGCAGAAAAGATCTTGTATGCGATGTTTAGGAGACTGATGCCTCTATAATTGACGCAGTTGAGGGGGTCTCCTTTCTTGTGGATCGGGCAAACGATGCTGAGATTCCATTCATCAGGCATACACTCGTCTGACCAAATATTAGAAATGAGTTGGTGTATGCACTCTACCAATTCATCCCCAGCTGCCTTGAAAAGTTCGGCCGGTAAGCCGTCAGGTCCAGCAGCCTTGTTCGATTTTAGCTTGGATATTGCTATCCTCACTTCGTTTTGGTCAGGTGGACGGAAATTTTGACTATCATCGTCTATGTTGAATGGTTCATTCTGCCTGACAGCGGGATGTTGGTCTTCGTCGCCATTATACAGTCTGCAGAAGCAGTTTTTCCATATTCTCAGCACCGACTGTGATTCTACTACGAGGTTTCCATTTTCATCTCTACAGGTTTCTGTACGGGTATTACTTCTCTGACACGTTCCTTTTACCTTTTGGTAAAACTTCCATACATTGTTCCTGGAGTATAGACTCTCGATATTCTCACACGCGCGCTTCTCATGCTCTTTCTTCTTCTTTTGGAGAAGCCGATGTTCTTCCCGTCTCTTTTGCTCGTAGAGCTCACGAGCAGCTCTCGTCTTCCTTTGCAGCGCCGCTTTGTATGCCTCTTGTTTTGCTGCATGCACTCGCCGGCATTCTTCGTCAAACCAGGGGTTTCGCGGTGGTGGGCGAGCGAGACCCAACACATCAGTCGCGGCGTTTCTGATGGCATGTTGGCAGCGTTGCCACTGGTCTTCGGCCCTTGATTCTGGCGGTATAGGGGTGATTGAGAGATTTCGGGATACGCGTTCAGCGAAGAGTCTGGCGGTCTCTTGCGATTGTAGCTTTTCGACGTTAAATTTTCTCACAGTAATTCTTCTTTGTTGCTCAGATTGGGATATCCGCATTCGTACCTTGGCTACAACAAGGTAATGATCCGAGTCTATGTTGGCCGCTCGGAAGGTCCGGACATCCAGAATACTGGAGGCATGCCTTGCGTCGATCGCAATATGATCAATTTGGTTGATCGTGACATGATCATTGGACCGCCAGTCTGCTTATGAATATCGAGATGAGGAAACCATGTGCTTGCTATGGTGACATTTCGCTCCACAGCGAAATCAATTAGCCTTAGTCCGTTATCAGACGTGTAGGCTATGCTTACCGACTGCTCTACCGAAGACGTCCTCTTTTCCTATTTTGGCGTTAAAATCGCCCAATACGATCTTAACGTCGTATTTAGGACATTGCTCGTATGTTTTGTCGAGGAGCTCGTAAAAACACTCTTTGGTGGCAGGGTCCTTTTCTTCTGTGGGGGCATGAACACATATTAGGCTTATGTTAGCGAATTTAGCCTTGATCCGGATAGTCATAATATGCTCGCTCACGTGTCGGAAGCTTAAGACTTCTTGCCTAAGTCTGCCGCGTATGACAAATCCGCATCCGAATAAGCGTTGCCTGTTGCCTCTGTAGCAATCACCGTAGTAGATGTCACAGTTTTTCATCCTCTTTTTGCCCGGCCCATCCCATCGCACTTCCTGGATGGCGGTAATATCTGCTTTATAGCAGTCTAGGGCCTCTGCTAGTTGTTCGGCTGCGCGTGGTCTGTAAAGGGACAGAACATTCCACGTACAGATCCGAAGGTCGTTGTCCTTATTTCGTTTGCTGGGGTCGTCATTAGCTGGGTCATCCTTATCCGAGGCTTTTGGTTGTTTCGGAACCATGCGCTTTTTACGTGGTAGGGAAGTTACCCCGACGGCACAACCCCCAACCTGGAGGGCCAGTTCCTTAATTATTCCCCTAGGACGAGGGGCCGGGTACACCGGTGCCAGTAGTCCACTACTGGAGTATGAGCGCTGCCGTTGGCCCATTAAGGGCTCCTCCGCCACCATCTCTATTCCAATGTCCTGACCAACATTGGAAATTCCTTACCGACCTGTGATCCGAATACGTCGATGCAGCTCGCGCAAGGTATTCACTAAGTTCAACCTAACTGGAACTATAGACGCCACCGTTGACTCCGTCTAGGGAATTCGTCCGCTGCCGCCTGGAACAGGAAGAAGTGCTCTAGTGAGAAAAGCACTCTTCCCCCCCTCTCTCATCTGCTGCCACCAAGAATCCGCCAAACGGGGTTGGTTACCCATTTCTTGGATTAAGGTAGTAGTAGGCACCCGGCTGTCACCGCGTGGAGGTTGAGAGTAGGAGTTGGTAGGCCTCAGCTGAGTGAAAACGCTTGTGTTTTCATATGATCGCATGCACTACCGTTTGACTAGCCCCCAATTCTTTCTGCAACTCGAAAATATAAGCATTTAGCATATCTTTATGAACAGCTGCTACCTGTCCATCGTACGTTGTATCTTGATAATTTTCATTATACAAGGATTGAATACGCCTACGCGAAATAAATTTTAAGACTCCGTAAAACTTTTTTGAAAAGAACTTTATTCCTTTATCTATTATAATTATTACGTTTAATGGGTTAAAATTTATAATATCTAACCTTACTACGGTCGACGTTCAGAACGGAGCTGCACCGTAGTGCTTAGTTCTTGAGTCTAAAATCAACTAAAACTTATCTTATTCGAATGCCAGAAGAAAACCAGAATTTTCATATTCGACATTTCACGTAATGTGGATTATTGGGCCATAATCCATATTTCTTGTTTTATTTCATTTTCTTTATTGGGGGTATTGCCATACTAGGTAATGCACTCTGTTCCCAAGCCATATTGCTCAAGTGTGTCTGACCCACAATCAATAATTCTTATTCAATCGGTTGACCGAGTGTACTTGATACCATTCCACAATGAGTGAACCGAATGCATTGGGGTGGTTTGTTTACGTTTTACTTTAATTCTTCTTCTTCCGCCGTCGTAACTTTTTATGGGTCGATCAAAAAGTCATGACGGCTGCAATAATTGGCTTTGGACAAAAATGCATACAAAGTATGGTTTATTACTTAATTATATTTTATGAGGGGTATGGTCTTAGGACCAATACTTAACTCCTCCTTCCACAGATAAAATTTTCTCCTGGAAATTATTATGTTTTGGAGTATCCGATGCGGCCGCCTCTTGTGCTTCCGTTAGGTTATTAATTTTGATTTTAATTTTTTCCGTTCTTCTGACATTCTTATACACCATACTTCCAACAATAATTACAATTCTATGATGACACACATAGTTGTACCCGAAATTGCATAGGTTTTCATTTTATGATATTCAATCAATTGTATAGTACGTCTATTTTCTATTTCTTGCCATTTTCCAATTTTTGTAAATATGGTATTAGCTGTGACATTTTCTTTAATGATTTCTTCGTAATACAATTGAAACGTATAATTCGTTTCTTCATTTTTAATTACGGCATCGTTAAGCTTGATATTACAATTTTGGATGTTAATGATATAGTTTCCTGTGAGAATCAAGTCTCTAGCGTCACAATTATTTTGTACGGTGGCATTTTCAGGATTTTTAACAATATAGGTTCTTTCATTTACATTCATAGTTTCAAAATTCTTATTAATTTTCATCAAACAATTTTGCTTAATAATACAATCTTTTCTTCTTCTTAAATCATTGACATTATTTTTTTCACTGTCATATATATATTCATTTCCCTTGTATACAGTTACAACAAATGGTTCTAAATCTACTTCTTGTTTCTCATGATTTGTTATTGGTACGATTAATTTAATCGGAAGTGTAATGATTTCATCTGGTATTTTTAATGCTATAATAATAGAGTCATCCGTATATTTCATGACTCCTGATTTAATATTTTTTAACTTACTTAGATTCATATCTGTCATAATTAATTCGTCTTTTATAAGTAAACTAGGATGAGTAATTCCCATTTCGGTTGCAGCTATGGTATCTATTAAATTATCGACTAGTTTTTCTAACATTTGTAGTCTAGTGAGTACTTCTGTTCGTTGTAGTCGTTTAAGTATTTGTTGTATGTACTCTATCTAGATTTTTTAATCTAAAGTTAGGCTCATTCTTATGTCTTAAATGTTTGAAGTTTTTAATATAACCTACTTGTCTGGTTTCTGTATAATCTTCCCTAGTTAAGTTCCTTTTGTTTATTACGTTTGTTTTCTTATTTTTAAGTCTTTTAACTACGGCTTCTATATTTGTATGTTGGACTTGTTCCGGTGACATGCCTATCATAGTATGGTATCTTTTGTTATAAATTTGAAAAGCTTTAAACATCTTTGTGTTTACTGACTCTTCTCTTCCTGGTTTATTGTAAGTAAAATCTCGGCTATTGTACTGTGTAGTCGTTCTATGTCAGCATTGCCTGTATGTGCGTTTGGTTTCGTATAATGTACGTCAATATTTTGTTCTCTAAGGTAATCCCTAATATACGCTGTATTAAATTCGATGTCTGTGATTATTTTTTCGGTGATCCTACTCTAGTCAAATGTTCGGTGATAGCGTCTGTTTTGTGAATGTGATTTCTACTTTCGAGTCTGTATACATACCCTTTCTTTGTCAATTTATCAATCATCGTTAAAAATATATGTTTGTGGAAGTGGTAGATATCTATGTGAATTATTTCGTTAGGCTGGTTAGGTGTTTCTGTTACTTTGAATTTCTCTTATATTGGTTTCCTCTCGTACTTTGCTTTCTGGCAGATATCGCAATTGTTAATTATTTGCGTAATTACTCGAGTAAGTTTAGGGTAATAAATTTGTTGTTTCAGTGTGTTATAGGATTCTATAATCCCTGAGTTTTGACTCTCTCTAATGTGGTAAAGGGATATCTGTCTCCTAGCTTCATCCTCTGTTCTCAAATCTCTTACTCTCTGTGTTACTTTCACAAATGTAACCTTCCTATTTCCTGCATACAAATTTATGGTAATTTGCTGGACTTTATTATAATCGGGCTCTCTTACTTCAGCATAAATACCAATTGTTCCATGGGCCATTTCTTTGAGTTGGCCCGTTATTGTTCCTACAGAGTCGGAGGCCCTAACATACAAAATTCTTTTACCATTAAGTGTTTCGATCCTAGGTTCCTTATCGTAACTTAGGATAATTTGTTGTTTATATATATTAACTATGCCCTCCTCTATGGGAATGTGATCAAACTGTTCCTCCATTCCTGAACGGACTGTTTCATTGTCTGACATTTGGTTGACTTCCACGCTTCGCTCTTCAATCCTGCTTAGAAAGTCGGCAACTTTGTTCTCCTGACCCTTTAGATACTCAATATCGTACTCAAATTCCTGTAGTTTAAGTAGCCATCTTTGGTTTCGCTGAGAGAATTCGGCACCATTATATTTTTTGTTCAGATACTTTATAGGGAGGTGATCGGTAGTGATTTTGAACTTGTTCCCCCACAGATATGGTCTTAGTTTAGACACACTCCAGACAATGGCTAGAAATTCTTTATCTATTACTGAATAATTCCGTTCATGTTCGTTAAGCGTCCTCGAAATGTAACAAACCGGCTGTTTGTCTTGTGTGAGGACAGCTCCGATGTCGAAGTTACTTGCATCTGTGTACAGGTGAATTGGCTTTTCATATTCCGGAAACTTCAGGATTGGGTGTGTAATTAAATTAAGTTTAAGTGTCTCGAACGCATTTACGTATTCGGGGTCGTTGATGTTTATTTTGGTATCTTTTTTGAGGTACCTGGTCATTGGGTATGCTATTTTCGCATAGTCCTGTATAAATTTCCTGTAGTACCCAGAAGCTCCTAAAAAACTTCTCAGTTGTTTTTCTGTTTGCGGGAGTGGAAGATTTTTGATCGCCGCTACTTTCGGGTTCGGCATTATGCCGTCTTCCGTCAGGATGTGGCCTAAAAACTCGGTTTCTTTCTTGAGAAATGAGCATTTACCAAATTGCATTTTTAGGTTATGTTTTTTTAGGGTTTTAAAAATGTCTCTAAGATTTGTTAAATGTTCTTTGAGAGAAGTAGAGAATATCAAGATGTCGTCTAAGTAAACAACGCAAGTTTTGTTTATATATTCTCGTAGTATATGGTTCATTAAGCGTTGGAAGGTAGCTGGTGCGTTTTTCAGCCCAAAAGGGCATACGAACATATTCGTATAATCCTTGTGGCGTTATAAATGCAGTTTTGGCTATATCATCTGGGTGCATTAATATTTGATGATATCCTTTTGCTAAATCAAGTGTTGAAAAATAAATTGCTTTTCCCAACTTATCAAAGTAGTTATCTATATTGGGTAGAGGAAAACGGTCGTCTTCAGTGATTTCATTTAACGCTCTATAGTCGACGTAAATGCGATACTGCACTTGACCGTCCTTATCTGTTTTTTTGCAACCACTACGATCGGGGAAGCGTATCTACTCATACTCTTCCTAATTATACCCTGTCGCTCCATATCATCAATTTGTTTAGCGACTTCATCTTCGTGTTTTTTTGGTAAACTGTACAATTTTGAATACAAGGGTTTATTTTCTGTCAGACGAATTTCGTGTTTTATCGTCGAAGTGTGGGTTAGCCGATCGCCATCCCGATATTGAATATCTCTGTATTCATCTAGTAAGGAGGTTAATGCTGTTTGTTCTTCGCGATTCAGGCTGCCGAAGTCAGGATTACCTTCCTCTAGATAATTGCAGGATAACTCTTGTCCACGTTCTATTTTCAAAACGGTCTTCTTTCAGGATTATTTTCAATTGTTCGATGTGAATGGTTCTTACTATGTTCTTAAGAACATCCATGCCTAAAAGAATGGTATAGTTCTTATTTTGTAAGCTCTGAGCATAAGCTTTTATGAACGTATTATTACTATAGCCGAATTCCATTGGCACGGGAAATTGAATTATATTTGTACTCTGCGTTACTGTGCTATTAATAGTTTTAATTTCAATTTGCCGGGTATCTAAAATTGGGTACGGTGTCATGTCCAGTTTAATTGTATTCAGTCATAGCACTACCGGTGTCTATTAAAATATAATGTCGTTGGTTTTGAATGTTGGTGGCTATGGTCATTAGTTGTCCGAGGCTCCATTCAGAAGAAACCGGTGGTTCAACTGAATTGATTTCTTGTCTGATAGGTCTTTGGTCAGTCTGGACATTGTTAGTATCCATGGGTTGTGGCCTTGGAAACTGCCTTTGCCTAGTATGTCCTGATGATCTTGGTTCGTTCTGATAGTAATTATTATTCCGAACGTTCTCTGCAGGTCTGCTACTTTGATCACCATTGTTTCTAAAATTCTCAGAGTTTCTATAGTTTCCCCCAGTTCTTTGTTCATTGTGAACTCTACTGTCTACTTTGGTATTGGCTAGCTGAATACTTATTTTCTACTGTCTTTAAGTTTCCATGGTCGTAACCAATATAAGAGAACAAAATTCTTTTTATAACTTGCAAATCGTATTTGTCTCTTAATTCTCTAGCTAAGTTTCCTACAGAGATTTCTCTTAACTTTTTTATAATAATATTGTGGAGCAACCGTTTCTCTGGCTCTGTATTATCGGAAAAGATGACATATGTATTGATCTTACTTAATAGATATTCTAGTTTATTAACTAAATCATAGAAAGAACTCGCTCTCATATTTAATATTTCCCTCGTTAAGTCGGTGCTGTTGATGATGGGCCGGTAGTGTTGTCTGAAGTGCTCCTTCGCCTGGTCCCATCTGGATACGCCGTTGACTAGGAGTATATCCATTGCTCGTCCCTTGACTTTCGTCTGTTGGATTATCGTCCATGTTGCCTGGGTGTCCCCTCCTGAATTTGTGAGGTAATTTTATACCATGATTAAGAAGCGTGTCAGAGTTTTACTGTCTCCTTCGAATTCGGGTAAGTATTGAATTTCTCTCAATACATGGCCGCCGAAGCTAGCCGGTGGAATTCTGGCCACTATAGCCATTAGGCTGTTCAAAATGTCTCGGTTGGACACATCTGGCATATCTACATAGTTTTGTGCCATTTTGTGTTTTGTTTATTTATTATTGTTTTCTTGATGCTCTATGAGCACACCAGTCAAACACAATTCACTGATTCACCGCTGTTCTAATTAACGTTTCACGGGATTTCCCGAGCACTAGAACTAACACAATTCACTTTGGCTACGTTTCAGTCTGCCCGGATCTTTACGGAACTTCACGGTTTCGAACGGCTTGAGTTTTTCGGGATTTTCGTACTGAACTTTCACGTTTTGGATCAGGATAGTTGTACCTGATCCTACCGACTGCGCCAAATAAGTTTTAAGACTCCGTAAAACTTTTTTGAAAATAACATTATTCCTTTATCTGTTATAATTGTTACGTTTAATGGGTTAAAATTTATAATATCTAACCTTACTACGGTCGACATTCAGAACGGAGCTGCACCGTAGTGGTTAGTTCTTGAGTCTAAAATCAACTAAAACTTATCTTATTCGAATGCCAGAAGAAAACCAGAATTCTCATATTCGACATTTCACGTAATATGGATTATTGGGCCATAATCCATATTTCTTGTTTTATTTCATTTTCTTTATTGGGGGTATTGCCATACTAGGTAATGCACTCCGTTCCCAAGCCATATTGCTCAAGTGTATCTGACCCACAATCAATAATTCTTATTTAATCGGTTGACCGAGTGTACTTGATAACATTCCACAATGAGTGAAGCGAATACATCATTTGTTTCATTTGTTTACGTTTTACTTTAATTTTTCTTCTTCCGCCGTCGTAACTTTTTATGGGTCGATCAAAAAGTCATGACGGCTGCAATAATTGGCTTTGGACAAAAATACATACAAAGTATGGTTTATTACTTAATTATATTTTATGAGGGGTATGGTCTTAAGACCAATACTCAACTCGCGTTAATGTTTCACATCTTTGCGTATATTGAATGACCGTTTCAGGTGGTCCTTGTCTAAGTTTTGTCATTTCGGAATGCAGTTGCATACTGGAATGTGTTTCCCTAAATACTCTATTCAGTTCATACTTAAGACTCTCCCAAGAATTATTTTTTTTATTCATTAATAGGATTTCCGCATTACCAGATATTCTACTTTTAATGATCGGCAACAAACAAAACTTTTGTTACTGTGTTGCTAACTCTATTGCGTTATCGCAATTTTATATGAAATTATGTGCCTTACTAGGGTCACTATCAAAATAATTGATTATTTTAATCAAATTTTCTAAACTCATAATTTGAGTTTCGTGAATTCTTTCTGGACATGAGGGAGGAACCGACCTATTTGGTTCTGGGTTACTATGGAGATTATCCATAAGACTATTTCTGTCTGTCCAGAATTCTAACACAAGAGGCTTATTATTTTTGGTTGGTTTTGGAATTGCTCCTTTCTCACTTGTAATGTTGGTGTTCCTAATTTTCTCAGCTATGTCTACTGTAGTTCCCGCTGTTAACGATTTAATGTTAGTTCCTACATTTAAATTAGCTTTCTTTGTGAGAAGATCTTTCTCTATAATATCAGGATTCTGTATATCGTCTAATAGTAACAAAATAAATCTTTTGCGAGGGTAACAACGTTGGTTATAAAATACCTTATAATTTTCTGGTTCTTTACCAGTTACTTTAACTTTCTTTACCAAAAGTTATCTGTTCGTTTTGCAATTTCCCCTATACAAGGAAAATTTATTTTTAATGTTTCTTCATTAAAATCAACCTCAGTGATTACAGAGTTCTTACTAGCCTCGTTCATCTCGATATTGGATAAAACTATATTCTATTTCAAAACTAATGAGATTTAATTACTACCCAATCACTATTATGCCAAGAACCAAAGTTAGAACTTAAATTGATAAAATTGATAAATTAAATGGATTAAACTATATTTTATTTCAAAACTAATGAAATTATTTATACTAAAATCAAATTTAAAACTTAAACTGATAAACTCACAGGATTCTTGATGCTGGTACGTTCTGTTGTTGCTGCTTTGGTGTTTCTTCCTTCTTTTTCTTGCTTGATGTCTGTATTGTTTTAATTACACATTAATTGTAAACCTTCCACTTTGGTTTTCAATTTGCGTTATACACCTTTTTATTTTTTTCTTCACGACATAAAATAATAAATAAATATTTGGCGCAATAGCTCTTGAAAGTGCCAGGGCCTAGCTTCTCGCAACCACTCATGTTGTGTGCGTTATATTTTTCACACGAATGGAAGAGGCCTACAGTTTAGTGCCGGTTCCGAATGGCGGTTTGAGAAGCTTTTTCGTGATAACAATATTCTCGTATGTTTGTCAGACGCTCGCGAGAGGTGGGACCGTGAAAAAAACTTTTTGGTGTTTTCTGGGAATCGAACTTCTTCACGACACAGCTTGTTATTTTTATTTTTTTTTTTTTTTTTCAGAATATTTTTTTTTTTCACGAACCGAACACCGGATTTGTAAATAGTCCCAGAGTTTAGTTTTCCACTTTCAGTTATATACCTCTTTGTTTTGAACACTATGACTTTACTTTTCTTTCACAACAATTTGCAAATAACCCCAGAGAATTTAGGGATTATTATCGACTTCGTCCACTGCCATGAAATTTTACCCCTGCCACAAAATTTCTGTTATGCATAGTGAAAAAATTATGGGAAATAAAATAGTCTAGTTAAAAAAAATAAAGTTGATCTTTATTGTCGTAGAATTTAGTATAAACTGAAAATTTCTATGGTCGACATTATGCACATTATACTTTCCTCTACCCACATTAGTTTTGCGTTTTGCAGCGTAATCACCAACAGATATCCGTTGGTAATATAAACAAATCGATCATATTACGATCGCCCTTTGCTTTGCCACACGCATCCGGTCAAAAGATTAACAAATTGTTTGCGTGCAGTTTTATGTCTTTGTTGCCAGAGAAGCGATGATGGATAAAAAATGCATGCATATGCATAACACGATGTCGCAGTATACGCGGTTAACACAACAACACGTTGACCAAAACAAAAACAATTAGGATCGGTTCGGGATCCCACTTCAGAGTTGTAGTTCTATCGATGGAATAAACGGTGACGTCTACATACTAGCGGATAACTTACCGGAGATACTTCGACATATTTGGATCTGTAGGGATTTTCAATACTACGTCAGGGTATTAGAAAAGAGATGGTGGCGGATGAACCCTTAATGGGCCAACGGCAGCGCTCATATCCCCGAAGTGGGTTACTGACATCGGTGTATCCGGCCCCTCGTCCTAGGGGTTGCAAAAAAAGGATCTGGTCCTCCAGGTTGGGGTTTGTGCCGTCGGGTTAACATCCCTACCACATAAAAAACTTCGGTTACGAAGCAACCAACAGCCTCGGATACGGATGATCTTACTGGAATGTTAGGTCCCTCTACAAATCACGTGCAGCCGAACAACTTGCGGAGGCCCTAGAGTCTCTCAAAGCAGACATTATCGCCATCCAAGAAGTGCGATGGGATGGGCCGGGCAAAAGGAGTATGAAAAACTGCGACATCTACTACGGCGATTGCTACAGACAAAAAGGACAGCGTCTATTCGGGTGCGGATTTGTCATTGGTGGCAGACTTAGGCAAGAAGTCTTGAGTTTTCGGTATGTGAACGAGCGCCTTATGACTATCCGCATCAAGGCTAAATTGATTACGAGGAGAAATGCTTAATGTTTAATGCTTTTATCGTTAGTATTCAGTAGTCTTTCGAAAAAGTTGTGGTATAGACCATTACCTACATATGTATAGGTATATACATTCTGGTAATATTTATCTATGTCGTCAAAAGTCTGTGAAGGCAAAATTTTTATTTTTTCTTCTGACCAAGGTCCCGCGAAATGTTTCTTTGCGAGGTAGTTCATTATCATCGATATCTTGTTAACAAATCGACAAGCATATAACTCAGTAATTCAAGTCGGAAAAAAACAAAACACTGATGCAATGCGATAAAGAATGTGGCCCAAGCGGACACTGGTCAACCAAAGAGGAACGGATTTAAGAAGATAACATAAATAAACAAAACTAACTTATCGGAGCAGAGGATCAGGACTCGAGACTGCCAGAGCATGGTGATAATAAATTTTCATTCCGATCTTTTTCCATTCATGAGTTGTTGTGAAGATAAGTAAGAAAAAAAATCTCATAGGAATTTTGTGTACATTTATATGTACATACGCGATATAATGTCACAGTTCTAAGTTTAAGAAACAAAAAAAGAACTAAAGACATTACATTTGTAATGAGCATAAAACTAATACCTGTTCAAACTACAAGTAATAGTAATTGACGCAACCGCCACGCCGGCTAGAAATCGACTTAACCGAAGAAAAATAAATCAGATTTTTAGATCATTCTTATACATACATGTGCGAATATATATATATGTGCATACACATAATGCATATAGTCGCTTTAGAATGTACATATTCCTACATACATGATCTTGAAGAAAGGAGACTCTCTAAACTGCACCAGCTACAGAGCCACGAGTCTCCTTAATATGGTGCACACAATCTTATCTGTCGTAATACATATGTGAACAACTGAAACCACTCGCCAAGAGCCTGATAGGTTTTTACCAGTGCGGTTTTAGACCGGTAAAGCCAACCATTGACCAAATATTCATACTGCGCAGATATTGGAAAAAAACTTCGGAGTACCAAATCAATACCCATCATATGGTATGTTCATGTATGTATTTCAAAGCTGTCTATGAAAGCGTGTATAGAGTCGACTTACACTCGTACAGTGCCATGTCTAGTCATGGCATCCCTGCCAAGCTCGTTCGTTTGATGTCGGAAAAGGTCTAAGACAACACGACGTGCTATCATGCGATCTTTCTAACCTAATAATTGAAAGAATTCTACAAAACTCACACGCCAACAGCGGAGGTACAATCTTTTAAGAGTCTGTACAACTCATAGCGCTCGCTGGTGATATTGACATACTCAGAAAAACTTAGCGGACCATTTGGAGCGTTTGCGAATATTGAGACAGAGTCAGCAAAGATGTGTTTATCGGTCAATGAGAACAAAGCAAAATATATGTTGTCTACAAGAAAGGACCCAACATCGGCGTCTTGGACAGAACGTCACAATAGGCAAATATATTTTGAAGTGGTAAGAACTTTGCCTACCTAGGTTTTATAGTGAGTGAATTCCGCAAATGACATCAGTGGGAGCTCAATCGAAGAATAACTCTTGTTTATTGAAGTTCCTATGGGCTAAGAAGGAAATTGAATAGCAAAGCCCTCTCACGAGAAACCAACGATTATACTTGTTGCATAAGGTTTTGGCAACGGAGCTTGAAGGAGAAGGTAGAATAAAGAACGAGCTATGTACAGCGATATGGACCCAGTCAAGAAGATTTAAATTCGTCGGCTAAGATAGTAACGACATCTAGAGCGAATGGACACCAGTGCTCCAGCCCGGAGAATCTTTGAATCTACTCCAGAGGGAGGAAGACCTTACGTAATGTGGCGTGAGCAGGTGGCTAAGGATCGAGATAGCTGGAGAGGAAAGTTGGTTGACGCCAAAGTCCACGTCGTTTTGTAAGCGCCATCTAAAATAAAGTAAGTATACATGCATACATACTTACATGCATCGACAAGAAATCTTCGAGTAAAGAGATATAAAATTGATGATCTTCTTGTCCGTCAAGAAAAATTTGTTTTTATTGTAAGTATTTCGGATCTGAGTGATCAAAACAGAACGTTTATGGATTAACGTGCTGTCTGGCTATCCGTCTGTTCGTTTGTCAGTCTATCAGTCTGTCAAGCCCTTGTAACTTCTGAACCGTTTGACCTAGAGAGATAACATTTTCAGCATGTACACATTTTGTTTATGCCTGCACAAAATGACCATAAAAATGATTTGTGTGCACTATCTTTTGTACATCTTTGGGAAAAGAGATGTAATAATTTTGCCCGCCAACATGTGACCTATCAAGAAAAAGGTGAAATCACAATGACTCGCGAATAAAAAAACAAAAAAATCCTTTTCCTTAAAATGTTTAAACACCTATCATTAGAATTCGTCATACGTATTTGCTAAGTTATAAAGCATTTCTCTTCTTCACGACTTAAAAGAGCTTTTCACTCATCTTATTCCGCCTTTGAAATCTAAATCCACTCATTCATTTCCCTCACTTTTTTTATGGATACCCAAGAATTCATTTCTGTTCATGTCATCTTCAATTTGTGAAGTGAACTAAGGGAGCCCAAATTGATTCTCGTGAAAGCTAAATGATCATTTAAATGAGCTTTTTTTTCTACTCCTTAGTAGGTGAAATTTTGATGAGAGAGGGTTGACGAATGTGATACAAAAAAATACAAATATTTTGCGCAACAGCTCTTTAAAGTGCCAGGGCCTAGCTTCTCGCAACCACTCATGTCGTGTGCGTTATATTTTTTTACACGAATGGAAGGGACCTACAGTTTAATGCCGAATCCGAACGGCGATTTGAGAAGCTTTTTCGTGACAATAATACTCTCGGATGTTTGTCAGACGCTCGCGAGAGGTGGGATCGTGAAAACACTTTTTGGTATTTCCTGGGATTCGAACTTGGAACCTCATGCGTAGTGATCCGTTACACTAACCACTTACGCCACGGCGCCCACGGCGAATGTGATACACAACGTTGATTTAATCACTGACAGTCGCTGGTGTCTCCGACTTTGACATGCGTATGTACATATGTAGAGGTGTGTAGCTTAATAAATACAATTAAGTGGTATGTCTGCAGAAAATAAGGGCAGCGATTAGACAATTTTTAGTATCCACGCAGCAAATTAGGTAGAATTGTTTCAGTTTGACCGGTACGAATACTTTGGTAGTGGAATCTTTAATCCTCCTTCGAAAAGGTCAATGTGTTTACTTCACAGGAAAGAATGCCGTCAATGATGGGTCTGCGGGGACAACTAATTTCATCCTTTGCTTGTAGCTTTGTGCTGCTTCTCTTAAGTATTTCATCTCTATTATTTTAGCGTTTCGGCATTCATTCTACCCTTCTACTCACATTCAGTGGTAATCTGTCAGAAGAATCCTTGCAGCACATTTAGAAGTAGCATTTTGATGGGGGTCTTGATCCTAATAACAGTACATCTAATTTGATTTAAGGGGAACTGAATAAAATAACGAGTGCACCTATAGATTAATCTGCAAGGGGCTTCGGTTTGCAGGAAACTTAAAAAAACCCTTCCAGTCATTTTGAGAGCAACACGTGTTAAACGAACCTATACATGACCAGAAGTAGTGAAGCTACGAGTATCCCTCTCGATGCATACCGTTTCCTGCGGCAATAATGAATTGTGCATATTAACTGACACTTTGCTAAAAGTCAGAAATGTCTATCCGCCAAAAACTTGCATCCTGGTTTGGATAGCGTGTAAGATTAGGACCGACAATGCAAAGTGTGAGATTACATTTAAGAGAAGTTTAAAACTTAAAACTTAAAAATCTAGAATTTTTTTGTTGTCGAATAGGTGTAGGTGTTAAACAAGACTGCACTCTAAGAGCACTTAAGCTGATTTTGTACATAAGGGATCTGCCAAATTTTTTTAACGGAAAGTTCCATCTAGAAAGATAAGTATTTTGATGTATGCCGACGATATATAATAGTTCATCTTCTTCATTCATCAGGAAAGGAAAAAAGTTGTACGTCTTTTTTATCGACTTTAAGGCAGCATTTGATACAGTTGATCGCGAGGCTCTTATGTATAAGCTATATGGCATGGGAATGTCTCAGAAATTTGGCAGAGTAATACAGAACCTTTACAGAGAAACAGTAGCAGCGGTATGGAATGGCGAGGCGTTATCTGAATGGTTCCACACAAAATCAGGGGCGAGGCAGGGATGCACATTAAGCCCGTCCTTATTTGCACTGTTCATCGAAGATATAACTAATTGCCTGCCTGGAGGTATTGAGTTCGCGGGTCTCCTTATCAAGGCACTACTATTTGCTGATGACATAGTTTAGCTTGCATACACGCCCGAGTCGCTTCAACTTATGATAAATCGACTGCATCAGTATTGTAATGTGTAATGTGGAACTTAGTAGTTAATCTCGATAAATCTAAAATACTTATTTTCAAGAGAGGTGGTAGAAGATATATATAATAAATACAAATACCTTGGCGTTATCTTTACCAAGAGTTTGTGCATGGAAATGCATCTAAATGAAAAACTATCTAAAGCTAAGAGCGCAATCAGTGCCAGATGGATGAGATGCTTCGCTAATCGGAACATTGCACACAGTTGTAAATTTAAAGTCTTTGAAGCGGTATCGGAAGCCATCCTGTTTTATTGAGCACAAATTTGGGGATACAAGCATTACGAAACTGTAGAGAAGCCGAGATATTACATCAAACGAATTTTTCACTTACCATTATG
This sequence comes from Brachypalpus laphriformis, assembly GCA_945910035.1. NCBI lineage: Eukaryota > Metazoa > Arthropoda > Insecta > Diptera > Syrphidae > Brachypalpus > Brachypalpus laphriformis. Next base: position 114,092,830 of record OX246756.1, on the reverse strand, counting down.
CACATATAATTACGTGATTATGCTGGAAACCGGCTTGTCCCCACTGTTTGTAAAAACACTAATGCTGCAGGTAGATTATATAATAAAAGTACTAAATATGAGTAATGACCGGCTACCGAAAAAAGCAGCTCTTCAAACTATTCAGGACGGGGCCAGTTGGTACGGCGAGTGGCTGCAATTAGCAAGGGGCTGTGGATTCCAACTTAGTTTAAATATCGCAGAAATAGCAAATTGGAAACCAGCACTTTATCAACTAATCGCACGAACAGATAAGCAATATAGAGATCATTACCTAAATGCGGCTTCGGAATCACAGCGCAGGATGATTTACAGCAAATTATGCCATAACCTACAGCTCAAAAACTACTTTCGAGATGAACTTAGTGTGGACAAAATCTCAATGATGGTCAAGTTATGAGGAGAAATGCTTAATGCTTAATGCTTAATGCGGATGCGAATATCCAGAACGGAGCGAAATCAACGAAATACTGTGAGGAAATTTGACGTCGGGCGGCTACAATCGCAAGAGACCGCCAGAACCTTTGCCGATCGAGTTTCTCTTAATCTTAATCTAAGTCCTATGGCGCCAGCAGCAAATGCGGAAGACCAGTGGCAGAGTTTCCAGCAGCCATCAGAGATGCCGCCCCTGATGTACTGGGTTTCTCTCTCGGCCACCACAACGTAACCCCTGGTTTGATGACGAATGCCGGCAAGCACATGCAGGAAAACAAGAGGCGTACAAAGCGGCGCTGCATTGAAGGACTAGAGCTGCTTACGAGCTCTACGTACCCAGGAGAAAAGAGGAACATCGACTTCTCAGAAAGAAGAAAAAAGAGCATGAGAAGCGCTCGATCGAGGAAATTGAGAGACTTTACAGCAGGAATGATGTTCGAAAATTTTACCAAAAGATAAAAAGAACATGCCAGAGTTTCAAAGCCAGAACAGAAACCTGCAGGGACGAAAATGGCAGCATTGTAGTAGAATCGCAGTCGGTGCTGAGGATGTGGAAGGAACACTTCTGCAGACTGATAAACGGCGATGATGACCAATATTCCGCTGTTAGGCAGAACGAGCCATTCAGCAGTGACGATAACAGTCAGGATTCTCGTCAACCCGATCAGAATGAAGTGAGGATAGCCATATCTAAACTCAAATCCAACAAAGCTGCTGGAGCCGACGGCCTTGCCGCTGAACTTTTCAAGGCAGGAGGAGATGAGTTGGTAAGGAGCATGCACCAGCTCATCTGTAAAATCTGGTCGGACGAAAGTATGCCCGATGAATGGAACCTCAGCATCGTTTGCCCGATCCTGAAGAAAGGAGACCCTCTAAACTGCGCCAATTACAGTCTGTCTGCCGTATTATGTGAACGCCTAAAACCGATCGTCAACAACCTGATAGATCCTCATCAGTGCGGTTTTAGGCCGGGAAAGTTCACCATTGACCAAATATTCACACTACGGCAGATCTTGGAAAAAACCCATGAATAAAAATCGATACCACCTCTTCATCGATTTCAAAGTTGCCTATGGTAGGGTATATAGAGACGACGTATACAGAGCCATGTCTAGTCTTGGCATTCCTGCCAAGCTCATCCGTTTGTGCAGAATAACGATGGAGAACTCTCGCTGCTCCATCAAAGTCGGTAAGAACATCACCGAACCATTCCATTTCAGGAAAGGTCTTAGACGAGAGAATTGTACGAAACTCACAAGCCAACACCGCAGGTACAATCTTTTACAAGTCTGTACAACTACTCGCTTATGCCGATGACATTGACCTAATCGGAAGAACTCGGCGGGCAATCAATGGGGCATTTACGAGTATTGAGATCGAGGCAGCAAAGATGGGTCTAGCGGTCAATGAAAGCAAAGCAAAATATATGCTGTCTACAGAAAAGGACACCCAACATCAGCATCTTGGACAGAACGCCACAATAGACAGATATCATTTAGTAGAGGTAGTAAAGGATTTTGTCTACCTAGGCACAATGGTGAACTCCGCAAATGACATCAGTAGGGAGATCACACGCAGAATTACTCTTGTCAATCGTTGTTTCTATGGGCTAAAACGGCAAGTGAGTAACAAAGCCCTATCTTGAACTACTAAGGTAACTCTTTATAAGACACGATTAATCTCTTCCCAGTCCTGCTGTATGGCGCAGAGGCATGGGCTTTGACAAAACTGGATGAGGATGCCCTTGGTTATTTCGAGAGAAAAGTTCGTCAAGCGATCTTTGGTTCCGTCTGCATAGACGGTGAGTGGTGGAGAAGGTACAATGCCGAACTGTACGGCCTGTACAAGGACATCGACTTAGCCAGAAGAGTTCACATACAGCGACTAAGATGGCTGGGTCATGTAGAGCGGATGGAGCCCAACCTTCCCGCTAAGAAAGTCTTCGAATCCACCCCGGACGGACGGCGCAGTAGAGGACGACCTCGCGGTAGGTGGTGCAAACAAGTGGAGGGGGACCTCAACCAACTTGGCGTGCGCAACTGGAGGCAGCTGGCTCGTAACCGTGCTGGCTGGAGAGGTTTGTTGGTTGAGGCCCAGGTCCACCCCGGACTGTAGCGGCATCTAAGTAAGTAAGTAGGGAACAAGCCTTACGTGAAGCACATACCGCAGAACTAGCCATCATCCGTGGACGAATAGAATCGCCAGGACGTTCCAATTCAGTTACCGACTAAGTTACACAACTGTAACCTACGGAATAAAGTGACGCACGACGCTAACAATACGTTTACACAATACGGAGCCGTATTAAACCTCGACGCGATTATAGCTAGGCTTGACTTCACTTACGTGGATAAGCGAACGCTTCACGTTCTCGAAAACGAGCTTAACGCATTACGACAGGGACAGCCGACCATCTACGAGTTCTTTAACAAAATAAATGCTAAATTGACGTTGTTGATGAGTTAGACAATAATGACTCACGGTGATAAATCCTCTATAACTACACAGTTATGTACGGATCACAGAAAGCGACAATTGCGAGTGTTTATAAGTGGCCTTAACGGACAGCTAAATTCTCAGGATCTGCCAAGCAAATTGGCAAAGGCAGAAGAACTCGAGAGTAACAAGTCTTATTTCTCACAAAACCAGGTAACCAAACATGAATATCACGGAACAAACCCGATGGGTTTCGCACAAAAAAGCAATAATCACGGTAATAAGCACATGAATAATGACTCACGACCAGAGCCAATGGAGCTAGGTAGTTCTTCTCATCGACAGTCGAATAATTTCGACCCGAGGCATAGTAATCACGGTAACAATAAACCGTTTCTTGGCAATAACGAACCACGCTAGCAACGACCAAACTACAGCACATATAACAACCAAACACGACCTGTATTTAAAAGACAAGCGAGTGTGCAACATTCAAATCAACCAGCACCAGCTTAGGCAGTTCGAATAAATAATTTAAATGAGGATATCAATTCTTTTTTAGACAAAGAGCGGGTCTACCCCACATACTAAGTAAAGTATAAACTCGATATTCTTAAACGCGCGCGTCTCATGCTCTTTCTTCTTTTTTGGAGAAACCGATGTTCTTCCCGTCTCTTTTGCTCGTAGAGCTCACGAGCAGATCTCGTCTTCCTTTGCAGCGCCGCTTTGTATGCCTCTTGTTTTGCTGCATGCACTCTCCGGCATTCTTCGTCAAACCAGGGGTTTCACGGTGGTGAGCGAGCGGGACCCAACACATCAGTCGCGGCGTTTCTGATGGCATGTTGGCAGCGTTGCCAGTGGTCTTCGGCATAGGGGTGATTGAGAGATTACAGGATACGCGTTCAGCGAAGAGTCTGGCGGTCTGTTGCGATTGTAGCTTTTCGACGTTAAATTGTCTCAGAGTGATTCTTCTTTGTTGCCCAGATTGGGATATCCGCATTCGTACCTTGGCTACAACAAGGTAATGATCCGAGTCTATGTTGGCCGGACATCCAGAATACTGGAGGAATGCCTTGCGTCGATCGCAATATGATCAATTTGGTTGATCGTTACATGATCATTAGACCGCCATGTCTGCTTATGAATATCGAGATGAGGAAACCATGTGCTTGCTATGGTGACATTTCGCTCCACAGCGAAATCAATTACCCTTATTCCGTTATCACACGTGGTGTCGTGTAGGCTATGCTTACCGACTGCCCTACCAAAGACGTCCTCCTTTCCTACTTTGGCGTCGTATTTAGGACATTGCTCGTATGTTTTGTCGAGGAGCTCGTAGAAACACTCTTTGGTGGCAGGGTCCTTTTCATCCGGGGGGGCATGAACACATATTATTCTTATGTTAGCGAATTTAGCTTTGATCCGGATAGTCATAATACGCTCGCTCACGTGTCGGAAGCTTAAGACTTCTTGCCTAAGTCTGCCACATATAACAAATCCGCATCCGAATAAGCGTTGCCTGTTGCCTCTGTAGCAATCACCGTAGTAGATGTCACAGTTTTTCATCCCCTTTTTGCCCGGCCCATCCCATCGCACTTCCTGGATGGCGGTAATATCTGCTTTATAGTAGTCTAGGGCCTCTGCAAGTAGTTCGGCTGCACGTGGTCTGTAAAGGGACAGAACATTCCACGTACAGATCCGAAGGTCGTTGTCCTTATTTCGGTTGCTGGGGTCGTCATTAGTTGAGTTATCCTTATCCGAGGCTTTTGGTAGTTTCGGAACCATAGATTTTTTACGTGGTAGGGAAGTTACCCCGACAGCACAACCCCCAACCTGGAGGGCCAGTTCCTTAATTATTCCCCTAGGACGAGGGGCCGGGTACACCGGTGCCAGTAGTCCACTATGGGAGTATGAGCGCTGCCGTTGGCCCATTAAGGGCTCCTCCGCCACCATCCCTATTCCAATGTCCTGACCAACATTGGAAATTCCTTACCGAGCTGTGATCCGAATACGTCAAAGCAGCTCGCGCAAGGTATTCACTAAGTTCAACCTAATTGGAACTATAGACGCCACCGATGACTCCGTCTAGGGAATTCGACCGCTACCGCCTGGAACAGGAAGAAGTGCTCTAGTGAGAGACACTCTTCCCCCCCTCTCTCATCTGCTGCCGCCAAGAATCCTCCAAACGGGGTTGGTTACCCATTTCTTGGATTAAGGTAGTAGTAGGCACACTGCTGTCACCGCGTGGAGGTTGAGAGTAGGAGTTGGTAGGCCTCAGCTGAGTGAAAACGCTTGTGTTTTCATATGATCGCATGCACTACCGTTTGATTGGCGGCTTGGTGGATGGTATTTGCTGTAACATAAATGAGTTTTCGGATGATTGTGAAATATGTCTCCAAGGTAAACAGTTCAGGCAACCATTCAAGTTATCCGAATCGACAACTAGGGGGACACTGGAGTTGGTACACTCAAATTTATGCGGGCCGATGGAAGAATCAAATGAAGACACCAGAATAGGTTTGGTCAGGTAAAAAAACAAATCTTAAACATCTTCGTATTTTCGGGTCAACAGCAATGGTGTATGTACCAAAACAAAAGCGTCAGAAATTGGATTGCAAGTCCATTAAGTTTGTGATGATGGGGTATAGTGAGGAAATCAAAGGCTACCGACTCTTTCATCCTGAAAAAAAAAAAATAGTTCTTAGTAGGGATGTTAATTTCCTAGAAGAAGAAATGGACTTCAAGGATTCAGTGGGAGCTACTGTAAAGAATAAAGATTCTGTGAAAAATGACTTTTGTACTGAGAAAGGAAAATGGTTCTGATGAGTGGGTGGAGGCAGCTAACACAAATCAGAGTTGTGATAATGGTGATAGCTATGCGGATAATTCATTCCCCAGGTTTGATGTAGTGACTGGTTCATATGACAGCGTTTTATGTGAAGATGCTGATCATTCGAATGTTGAGGTAAATTTGTCCGATCCGATTGTTGTGTCCGAACCATCAACTTCCAAAAGAAAGACAAAAATGCCCAAAAGGTTTAATGACTACGTATGTTATCAAGCAAATCCAGATAGTGTTTTTGACCCCATCACGTATGAAGAAGCTTTGTCCAGACATGATAAAGATCGTTGGAAGAGAGCTATCGAAGAGGAATATACTACGCTTGTTGATAACGAGACATGGGAATCTGTTGATTTGCCACCTGGCAAAAGAGTTATAAATACCAAGTGGGTTTTTAAAAGCAAGTAAATTCCGATGGAAATATTTGCAAATATAAGGCCCGTTTAGTAGCGAAGGGCTGTAGTCAACGCGAAACGGTTGATTATGGCGAACATTTTTTCACCGTTGTTCGATATGAATCCATAAGATTTCTGTCGGCTTTGCCAGCTAAACGTGTCTTAAAGTTTCATCAGATGGACGCAATTACCGCTTTTCTTCAGGGAAATTTAAAAGAAGAAATCTATATTGCCGAGCCTCAAGATTTTAAGAACGCAAACAAAGTTCTACGTCTTAAAAAATCATTATATGGTCTAAAGCAATCTTCAAAAATATGGAATGAGAAGCTAGACTTTGCCTTGAAACAGCTTGGTATGTCTTCATCAAAAATTGATCCATGCATATATTACATAAACAGAAATGGTATATTTCTGAACGTTGCAGTTTATGTAGATGATCTACTCATTTTTTACAACGATGATACATATATGCAGAAATTGAAAGCGGGAGTAGTGACCAAGTTCAAGATGAAAGATATTGGTGAGGCGTGCTCGTTTCTTGGTCTTCAGTTAACTGGAGATGAACGTTCCGGTAAAATTTGGATTAATCAACAACAGTATATAAATGAAATAGTCCACCGCTTTGGAATGAAAGATTGAAACGACTGTAGTACTCGGTTGGAACTAAACTTGCATTTATCAAAAGAGATGTCACCAAGGAACCAGTCTGAAAGGAATGAGATGTTGAAAATTCCTTATCAAGCATTAGTTGGAAGCTTATTATTTGCTGCTCAAGTGTCAAGGCCAGATATAAGCTTTGCGGTCGTTTCAACAATGATCCTGGTATACAACACTGGAAGGCAGCGAAACGAATCTTGCGGTATTTAAAAGGCACTGGTACAAAAGGTCTGTGCTTTGAACGAAACTGTGGAAAGATGGCGTTAATAACTGGATACTGCGATGCCGACTTTGCAAGCGATGTCGATGAAAGAAAGTCTGTTACTGGATACATCTTCAAAGTTGGAGGTGGTGCTGTATCATGGTCGTCCAAAAAACAATCTACTGTGGCGCTTTCAACGACAGATGCCGAATATATGGCAATGAGTTTGGCGATGCAGGAAGGGGTTTGGCTTCGAGGTTTAGAGGAGGAACTCTTTCAAAATCCTTCAAAGAACTTCGATCTATTCTGCGATAATCAAAGTACAGTGTCTCTAGCATTAACTACAGGTTACCGAGCTAGAACCAAACATATTGATGTGCGTCATCATTTTGTACGAGATTTTACCAAAAAGGGTGAAGTATCCTTACATCACATAGGCACAACAGAGATGGTAGCTGATATCATGACCAAGGTGCTGCCATCGTGCAAGAACAACAAATGTGTTCTGTCCATGGAACTTCAGTGATGCTTCTAGAATTGATCCTAGTGGGAGTGTTGAAGTAAAGAATCGATTTGGCATCACTATCGATCTAATACCTTATGTGATCCTGAATGGTTTCAATAAAAGTTCTATTTACTTCCTTGTTAATTTTCTAACCTTAAATATTGTGTTTCTTTTTGAGGTCTAGAATTTCTCTATTTGTTCTAAAAGGTTTCCATCAAATGTGCGTACTGGGCTGTTCCAACACCCATGCACATGGTTTGTGTTGATGAAAATCGAGTTCTGAAAGCCGGGCTCGTTGAATAGGTGGTGGCGGGTGAAAAGGCTTCATTGGGAAGACGAGGCGAACTGGCTGGCTTAAAGCTGATTAGGCGTTGCTCAATCCGGAGGCGTTCCGCTTTTTCGCCAGCAGCGTTGGCTGTAGCTGCTCCCAACTGTAGACGAAGCTCCTCCACCTGCTTCTGAAGTTCTTCTATGGCTGTCGAGGTCAGTTTGCTGGCTGCCTAGCTGGCAAAGAATAAAGGTGACAAATTGAAGAATGAAGATAGCAGACGAAGAATAAATATGCGTTGGCGGCTAAATAAAGAATAACGATGGCGACTCGCTGGCGGAACAATTTGTCGCTGACTGCGACGGGCAATTTGTCGCTGGCGACGAAGAATAAAGATGGCAAAAATAAAGAATAAAGAAACGTTGGAGGCTAAATAAAGAATAACGACGGCGACTCGCTGGCGGGACAATTTGTCGCTGACTGCGACTTGCAATTTGTCGCTGGCTGCCTGGCCGGCAAAGAATAAAGATTTCACTGGCTGCGACGGCTTTGCAAAGAATAAAGATATCGCTGGCAGCGACGGCTGGCAAAGAATAAAGATGTGGCTGGCAAAGAATAAAAAATAAAGATGTCGATGAAACCCAAAAATGTTTTTTCCAAGATTTAACTCCAAACACAAAACCTTTGATTGCTCAATTGACAACTGGAGGCAAATCTCTGGTGTGAAAAAAAAAAGCTTAGTCCAGACAAGGTAGGTATCTGTCAAACTGCAAAAACACCCCCGTTTTTTTTAGAAGTAAGTCTATTTGTTTATATTACAGCTAAAATTGTTACTAATATTACATTAAAATTACAGAAATACAAGAGCATAAGAGTACTAAGTCTTCCTACCCAATTGTCGGTCGTCAATGTCTACAAAATTCCACCAAATACAACAGTTTCCAGAGTACCTTCGCTACGCACAGGACAAAATAAAATTGACTACTCGGAATATCAACTAATCAGTGTTTAAGTCAGTATGCTACTAATTGTTACTAATATAATCTTTAATTTCAGATATAGAACACAACTGCGACAGCATTTCCAGGCATTTTCCACCCAAATTGCCGTGGTAGGCGCCAAAAAAGTTTCATCCCTTGAAACTTCGCGGACAAGAGAAAATAATTTGCCGGAAGACAAAACAGTGAGTGATTATATTTACTGTATTTCTAGTGCATGTGTTATTGTCACTAATATAGTTTTTAATTACAGGAATACAACACAGCAGCAGAATTTTCCCAAGTTCTCATTCCCATCTCAGCATAGAAAATCTTCTCTGCAGCTAAAAGTGGACTTCAGGATGAGGATGTTTTTATTTTTCCATTTTTAACATGTTCCTTTTTTTCTCAAATTGAAATTCAAAGTTTTTGCTGGAATGTGTTTTCCTTATTTTCTGCCTAATGTTCGCGTATTTTTTGTACATGCCAGAGTTTAAACAAAATATTTTATTATTTGAAAGTAGTTTATAAGTTTTATTTATAACAATTGATAAAGTCGATTTATTAAGTTTGTGTACAATAAAACATTTTTCTTAGTTTTTCAATTCTTAATTAGTTAAGTTATAATAAATAAATTTAATTATGTGGTTTAGAGCGCTCGCATGGGGCCAGTAAGTTGGAATGAGTAAGTTAAGTTAATTAATCTAGTTCTAAGCGTTTTTATTAGTATGTAAAGTGTACTGAATTGGATAAATAAAAACAGCTTAAAAATGAAAATGAATGGATTAGAGTTGTTAAGTGATGATTATTTCCCTTTCCACATTATTTTTGAATTACAGGGCTGCTGTAATGGCAAAGGAAGTACAAATTTCGTTGTACGACATTCTGGAGTACTTTGATGGAATGAAAAGATCCATTCGAGAAGGTGAAGAAATTTATAAAGCCGGCTGGATCTACGCAATTGGAATATCACCGCCTCCGTCCGTGGATGAAGTGACGGGTCTTGTAGTCATGGCATCGGCTATGACTTCAAAGCCCCACGAAATAAAATTAGGTCAATTAACCAAACAACGGCGGTCTTGGGTATGCACTTGCACGTGCAAGGCCGGTGAAGGGGCCAAGTGCAAGCACATAGCTGCATGTCTGATCCGGATATTGAGGTATAAGTATTTTTTCGTATAATTTCAAAATCATCCATAAAGAATTGTTTTTTTGTTTCAGCGAACCGAGGCTAGAGTTGATAAGTTGCACGGAGTTGACGCAAACATGGGGAAAGGCTGGCAAATCTTTCGCCAAGCGATTCAGCTCCGTCAACGCTAGCAATCTGTGCCATGCAAGGAAGAAGGTGAGTCAGAAAAACGACGAAGTTCTAAAATCTGTAGAAGAAGAAATTTTTAGAGAATTCGTAGAAGGTAGGTTATTTAATTTTAAGATAGTATTGCCTATTTTGTGCTCCCAAAAAAAAATCTAGCAAGACCCACCTGCGAATTGGCAAAGCTCTTCTTTGGTCTTCGATCATCTGGAGAGAATCATCAAGCAGAGAAGAAAGAAGAAATTGACGATTTTTTTAACTTCGTCGTAGGCTCGGACGCCTTACGGCAGTTTATTCCGCTCGTGGAATCCTTCATTACTTCTTCTAATGCTAGTTTTTTTTCGAGAGATAGCGAAAACTAGAGAAGAACCTGCCCAAGTTTGTAAAGCTACCGTAAGCCAAACTAGTGCCCAGTGGTTAGTTGAGAGGAGAAAGCGTATTACAGGAAGCATCTCTTACCAACTTTTTATATACTCGTTCAACAAAACTCTAAATTGGCCAAAAAAGTTGTCGTCTATTTATGACAGCAACTTTAAAGGTACAGAGGCGACCCGATACGGTCATTATGCTGAAAAGTTGGCTAAAGAGGTGTACCGTAAACGTTACTTACTGTTTGATGCAGGCTTAGTAATTTCCCTCAATCTACCATTCCTCGCTATAAGTCCAGACGGTTTGGCATACGATGGTGAAGAATGGAGATTGGTAGAAATTAAGTCCCAACTAAGGGGAAACAAGTGTCGGCGACGGAGCTTTTGCACTTTGCGAAATATATTTTAGTAATGTGATACCATTTATTTTAAATGCATGAATTCTTATTATTTTGTTTTGTTTTTTTATGTACATAATTCTAGTTTCTTGTTTACTAAAAGTATTTATGTTTTTCTTAGAATGAATTTTGATGTGATATTTTGAAAAATATTTATGTTTTCTTTGTAGTTATGTTATTCTTTTATTTGTTATTTTGTTTTAAAAAAATATATGTATATAAAAATAAAAAAAATATTTATGTTTTCTTTGTACTTATGTTATTCTTTTATTTGTTATTTTGTTTAAAAAAAAAATATATATAAAAATAAAATGAAGTTTTATAATATATAAAAACAATATTCTTGGATTTTCTTTCTTCTTATTTTCTTGTTTTATTTGCTGTTTTGTTGCTGAATAAAAATATGGAAATAAAAAAAATTATGTTGAAAGAAGTTAATAAAAATAAAATCAGTTTTTACCTAAAAGCAATATTCTCGTATTTTCTTTTTATTTGCTGCTTGTTGCTGAATTTTTTTTTTTTTTTTTACGCTGGGAGGTGAAAATCTTCAAAATACGAAACTGAGCCCGTACTCAGTGACAGTGTGGGATTTTTACCCACTAACCCCTTCTCCCTTCTTCCCGTTTTCCCTGCGGTAACGCCATCTTGGCTTTTCATCGCAGGGCGGGGAGGAGCCAGCCTATTTGCGATCTAGTCACTTGGACTAATAAGCAAATTTTTTCTGGCATCTACAATACGTTAAAAACAATATGTAAATAAAAAAATATGTTAAAAGTTAATATAAATAAAATGAATTTTTACTTAAAAACAATATTGTCGGATTTTCTTTGTTCTTATTTTCTTGTTTTATTTGCTGCTTTATTGCTGAAAAAAAATATGTAAATAAAAAAAATTATGTTAAAAGAAGTTAATAAAAATAAAATCAATTTTTACTTAAAAGCAATATTCTTGGACTTTACTTCAACAATTTTTAACACTCACCCCAAGAACTTATCATCGCTGATTATCGGGGAGCCCAAGTTGGACAAACCACACAGGACCACCATTATATCATCCATATAAGGCAGCATGGAGACGTCAACTTTGTCAGACAACACTTTGAACATTTTTAGTCTCGCTATCCGTCTCTCCACGTGGACTCGAGCTGCAGCAATCTTGGTATTCCTTTCGACATCTTGTTTTGTGAACTTTCCAAAATTGAATTCGGGCCTTATCATCTCGATTCCAGCTTTGGAGAGCTCGTCACCAATAAGGAATCCTTTATCGACCATAACGGCATCTCCTGGTTCAAGTTTGTCAATCAAATCCGTGAGGTTAAAAATAGCTTTGCCTGAGGATTTTCCAGTCGCAACCTTGCTCACAAAATTTATAGCACCAGAAGGCGATACACCGATCAAAACTTTGAGTGTATGCGAGCCTTTGTAGTGCGAATAAGTGCACGTTCTACACGTGAGTCACCTGAAGGTCACAGTTCTCATCTCTGCACAATCAAGAATAGTTCTCACATTTGAGAACTGTTCGAAACACACTGGGAGGCTTCTTATATTTTGGTCCCTTGTTTGCCAGTATATCAAACATTTAGTGACTTTAGCTAAAAGCTGGATAGTATCAGCAAAGTATAGCTTAGCAGTCTTTTCACTAATTTGGAATGACACAGCCAGATCTGCAAGGCTACAATTCGTTTTTAATTTGTGCAACGTGAGGAAAATTCTGTCCTTCATAGACATGCACACATTTTCGTCTCCTCTTATCCTCAGACATGCTTTAAGCAATATATTAGCTGTGTTCATGTCCGGTAGTCCAGTCTTTATCTTCAGCTTTTTTTCCGTATCCCACATCGCAGTATACGTGACAAAAGGATTCAAATTGACTTGAATACCTTTATTTTGAGTTCGTGTATAAACTGGAACACTGTCCAGCAATTCACCTGGTTCTTCATTTGGTGACTCGGACCTTTGCAGAACTTCCTCATCTACCTTATTCGTATTCCTGTTAAGTGAACGGGCCAAAAGCCGGTCTCCTCTGTCGATTTTTATTTTTGCCGAAACAGAACTCTTAGGTAGATTTTGTGTGGGAAATGCAGCCTTAGATATATACGTTCTGGAACTGACACCGGGTCGTCGAGCTTTTAGCAGTATTTCTTCGTTTTTGAAATGACGACTGCAGATCAGAAAATATTTCGGAAGTGGTTTCCCCATTCGAAGGGCTATTGACCACTTCTTCAATAATGTTTTGGAATCCCGAACTTCCTTTGGAATTTGGTGCATGGTGATTCCATTCCCTTTATAGGAATTGCACTGAGGCACTCCACAGTGCGCGAGATTACACTTGTTTAGTCTTGGTGGTGGCGCTGTGACATCCTGTTCCTGAGGTTTACTTTTAGCTGTCCTGTAATTTAAAAATAATGCGGAAAAGCCAATAATCATCACTCGACAACTCTAATTTCTCTAATGTTTCAGATAACATATGTAGCAATGTGTTTTCCCTAAACCAGTCGATGTACCCATTTTAATATGAATGATCTGAACCCGCGAAAAAGAAAGTGTTGATTCCATTTCAGGCTTTTCTTGGAGATTGAATTCCCTCAGAGTTTAGACAAGCTTCATACAATCACATGGAAGTGCAATACACACAAGTGTAAAGAGATTAAGATAGAACCGTACTGGAATACCACACGTCCACGAACATTTTTTTTTCTACAATGTCGAAGAGTGCGCACAGTGAGGCTGTTCTGTGCTATTCTGATGCTTGTCGCGATGTATTCATCGTCAGAGGAACGCTTTAAAACCATTACCTCTAATTTCTTAAATAACAATTACCACTAAACTGCAGCTGTTTCCGTGCAATACAATGCACAATACAATTCCCATTCTCATACAACAACTACAATGAATACTTCACGGACAGACTTGCTTTTTATAGCATGATAAGGGAGTCATAGAACACAGATACCATCTTTCATCATCAGCCACCCGAGTATAAAGGAAAACGAATTACATCGAAGTTTTTCCAACCATTGCACCAAAGAAAGGTTCCTGCCTAGTAGTACAATGGACCGGAGAGTCTGTGCTCTGGGATTTCTCCTTAAAAAAAAAAATTATAAGGGAGTACCCAGCAACTTTGGCATTGGAGAATCGTGCAAACAACAGCATAGTAACCAACCCAAGCCAACACCATACATAGTCATCATAGCAGAGTACCTCAGCGTAAACAACATAACCGATAACACCAATAGAATGACCAGAGAGTACCCAGAAACAGCGACATAGGAGCATCATGCAAACAACAGCATAGCGACCAACCCAAGGCAAATACCATGGACAGTTTATTTCTTTCTCTTGCCTAAATTATGCTACGTCTATTATCTATGTTCTCTCTTATCTTTGATTTCTCCTTCTCTTCATTTCTTCTTTACCTTTTTTACGCAACATTAACACTGGCTTATGTTAGAATTCAGTTTTTGTAAGTTAGTCTTAAGTTCGATACCATTAAATGAAGATCAGTACGAAAAAAAAAAAGTTTTTTTTTTAATTTAAAAGCACAAAATAAACTTAACTCGCTTAACTAGGTATTCTAATGATTGTACGTCCACGAAAAGTGAATACAGTAATCACCCCAATTCTTCAACTCGTATAACGACAGTCGAATGGACCATGGTCGGATTCGACTGTCGTTATACAAGTTGAAGAATTGGGGTGAATGATTCTTACCTTTTTGGAGCACTACCCTGTTCGTGCTCGAGTACAACAGCAGTTGTAGCAAGTTCAGCCTTCTCTATTAGATTAGAATTTGGTGGTGGGGCAGGGACATCCTCATCCTCTGCACTTTTAGCTGCAGGGAACATTTTGCAACTTGTTAATGACTTTGTTGCAAGCGTGTTGTATTCCTGCAATTAAAAATAATATTAGTAACAATTACACATACATATACTAATAAAACACTAAATATACTCACTGATAGTTATTCCGGAGACAGCAGGAGCTGAATCTAGTTCAGTACTGTTGATTGGATGAGTTGATTGGTGGTTTGGAGGCTAAGACTATGTGACGATGAGATGCTTTTTTTTGTTATTTTCCTGTAATTAAAAACTATAGTAGTAACAATAACCATGCACTAGTAATGCAATAAACATAATCACTCACTATCTTGTCTTCCGGCAAATTATTTCCTCTTGTCCCCGAAGTTTCAAGGGATGAAACCTTTTTGACGCCTTTTTTGGGGTGAAAAGAGGTTGAAAATGTTGGAAACTTGGATGTGTTTCTTCTTCGTGTGTTGTTTTCCCGTAATTAAAAACTATATTAGTGACAATAACACATGCACTATAATCACAATATAATCACTCACTATTTTGTCTTCCAGCGAATTATTTCCCCTGGGGCGCAAAGTTTCAAGGGATGAAACTTTTTTGGTGCCTACCACGGCAATTGGAGTGGAAAATGCCTGCAAATGTTTTTGCAGTTGTGTTGTATATCTGAAATTAAAGATTATATTAGTAACAATTAGTAGTATACTTACTTAAACACTGATTAACCGATATTCCGAAGCATAATTTGTTTTTGTCCTTTGCGTAGCAAAGGTGCTCTGGAAACTGTTGTATTTCGCGGAATTATGTCGAGACTGACGATCGACCAACTGGATAGAAAGACTTAGTAGACTCATCCTCTTGTGTTCCTGTAATTTAAATGTAATTTTAGTAACAAAATTAGAGATAATGTAAACAAATGTACTTACGTCTTATGTCGTTTTGTATTGGGCCAAAAGGAGTACTCTTTTAGAGTTCCGCACAGAAAAAGCACTCCAAATCATGTTCCATTGCCTGTTTGGAGTGCTGTTCCGGGAGTGCTTTTCTGTTCCGGATTTCATTTGGGAGAGCTTTCAAAATGCGCTCACACATATGTATAAACTCTTACATCGGCCTTCTTGTCAAAGTCATATGGTACAAGACGCATTCCTTTCTTTATTTTATTTTCTCAGTTGGGGCAAGTTAGTAGAAACAAATTTTACATATATATAATTAACAAATTGATAACATGTTAATAAAAACATGATGGGATTACTAACATTCTTTTCCATTGGGCAAAAAGAAGCCAGTTTTTGCTTTGTTTATCTGTAAAAAATGCAAACAAGAAATCTGACATTCACCAACACACGTAGAAGTAAGCAGAATGCGATTTCACATGTTCCAATGGAACCAAAAAGGAGTGAAATTGGGTGTGAAACCAATGGAACACGACATTAGAAAACGCGGGTAATTTTTCCAATCCGACAGATGTCTCGTCTCATTATAGGTTCTTTTTTTTACGCCAGAGATCTGCCTCCAGTTGTCAATTATATGTTAATTAGTTGAATTATAATGCTCCATAAAAATAAAATGTCAAGAAATTAGTCGTCTAAAAATTGTTGAAAAATGGCTGAAAACCAAAAAAAAAAATTAATTCACTTGAAAAAACCTTGAATTTAATTAAATATTAATTTAATAAAATTTAAAAAATTCTTACTAATTCACGGTTATCGTGAATAAATTTTCCCTCGGAAGTTTTCCCCCGAACAAAAATTAGGTAACTTCAGTAATAGGGATAAAATTCACTAGGAAAAAATTAAATATAGCGATTGTGTTGAAAATTCTCCTGAATTGTCATTCATGGTTCCACTTTTTTGAAGATATTTAATTTACGTGCGGGGGAAAAATTCCGAGAGGAAATTTATTCACGATAACTCTGATTATATAACACCTATAATAAATAGTAAATGCTTTTAGGAAATTGCCATATTTATAACAATATTTGCCTTCAAACTGCAATTCTCAATGCCGTCGTACAAATATGACGTCTTATATGTCAAATAATCTCGAATGAAGTGCTACGGAAGCCATCGTTCAGAATTTATCAAGGTTAGCAAATAAGCGCTGAGAGAAGGCGTTCAGTGAGCTAATTCTTGAATCATTTAAACATAGTGCATTGACTCAAATAACTGAACCTACCCTAGTTTATTTGAGTCTTTGAATAAATTTAGAGAAATAAATATAACCAGCTATACAACTATACACGAAGTTAATCTTCCCGGAAATAAACATGAAATTAGTCAGGTTAATTTCGATATATTTTCTTTAAAGACAAGTTCACGAATTATTTCTTATAGGTTCTTGATGAAGCTTAGCCACGAAACTGTGACTGTGGAGCTAAAAAATGGAACTCAAATACATGGTACGATAACTGGTGTAGATGTTGCTATGAATACTCACCTTAAAACTGTGAAGATGACAATAAAAAATAGAGACCCCATACAATTAGAGTCTCTAAGCATACGCGGGAATAACATCAGATACTTTATACTGCCAGACAGTCTACCTTTAGAAACATTGTTAATTGACGATACGCCAAAGTCCAAAGCAAAAAAGAAAGATTCTGGAAGAAGTAATCGCGGAAGAGGACGGGGTACGCGTGGGGTGCGCGGCGGTTTGCGTGGTCGTGGTGGAAGAGGTAGGGGAAGTGGAAGGCGTTGAGGTAAAGCTAATGTCGGCTTAATATATTTTCTTATAAGCAAAGTATTCTGAATAGTAACACAGAAAGAATAAAAAGCGTGAAGTACATTTAAGTGACTTTCTACTGTAAATGGGTTTCTTAAATAGCATTGTTTTCCTTGAGCAAGGTTATCAATCCTCTTGTTTTCTTTCAGCGTTTAGTAGGTTTCAGCTTGGAGGCCAATAGTACCTATCTGCACCCTTTTTTACGGTTTCAAATTCACCACCGCATCTGTTACCTTTGACGGCGAAAAATATAAATATTTTTTTAGGTTTTCGAGGGGTACGCACTCCTATCATATGGTTTAATACTCCTTATTAGTTTCGTAAATGTTCTGTGAAAATGGATATCAATTTAAAGCGTAGTTCTTGAATTATCGGTACAATATTGGATTAGTATTTATTATTATTAGGAGAGTATACACCACCGTGGACTAAACTTGTTACGCGCTCGTTCTTGATTTCTTTTTGGGTGAGATGTGTTTTAATCCAATCTTTTTATCATGGTTGCACTGTTTGTCCAGTGTCTTTTTCGCAAGGCTGTCCACTGATTCGGTTCCCGCGCTGTCTATGCGGTCTATGTGCGCTGATATACATTCAGGGCTATAG
Organism: Brachypalpus laphriformis; assembly: GCA_945910035.1. Lineage (NCBI taxonomy): Eukaryota > Metazoa > Arthropoda > Insecta > Diptera > Syrphidae > Brachypalpus > Brachypalpus laphriformis. The sequence continues at coordinate 114,074,888 of OX246756.1, read as the reverse complement.
TGAATAAGATTCTCCCGGAATGTTTCCTATTTTCGAAAAGTAGGTATCGGCAATGAATTTCGAATGAGTGTTGTGCCTCCCGTTCACCCACTCTTGTATTGCGCGGTATTTGCGAAATGCGGAATTAGCATTGTAAGTGTATTGCACTTCAAGTGATTGCTCGCGCTGAACCCAAATTGGAGTTTAAATTGCAATGTAAGCATTTTGCTTAATTGCTTGCACTTTAATTGGGTTCAGGTTGTGCAGGTTGTGCAATACACTGGCGCAGCAGTTCTGCATGTTGCGAATAACATGCGTAATATGAGTAAGTGGGTAAATAGAATAAGAATAATTATAAGAAATTGTTAAGTATCGTAAGCAGATTCGAATAAAGAGTGGAGTTGTTTTTCGACTTTGAAATGTTTAAGACGCTGTTTTATTCGTTAAATGGTTTTTCCTCGTTGTTTTCGCGTACCCCCCAACACGAGGGAAAAAATTGGTATCGTGAAAAAAGTTTCCCCCGGAATATTCCCTCATCAATTTGCTGGAGGAATCAAAAACAAAAGCAGCAATTCATGGATAGCGTTACCTTTTGTTTTGCCAATTTTGCTGTATTTTAAGCGAAAAGTGAAAATAGAGACGTCACGGGTTTGATGTGCACCAACCCCAAAGGACGTGCATTTTAAAAGCAAAAAGTTTGATTGCTTTTATTTAAAAGTACTAAAATAAACATGAATTAAGTCTACCTTAACTATTCCTAAAACTGGCCGAAAATATAAAACACTAAAATGGCGCTGGCTATTTCAGGGAATACAGAATTTCCTCTTTGGAAGAAGCCATAATTGAGATACATACGTAGAATGTGTAAATCAGTGAAATGTTTACCGAATAAAATACATATGTCACCATGGATGATCCGATGATCCAGGTTCCACTTAACGTCTTCTGGTAGTGAAATCAAGCGATATTGAACCTTGCAAAGATCCATTCCAAGTGAAAGTGCACATGAGGAGTACCATATATACCAAACATTCTAAAAACATTATCTCGCCCAGGGGTGGAGCTACAGCCATTGGAATAACTTCGCAGCTCCTTGGCTCACCATGTACTTCCAGCGATTGTGATGAAAGGGTTGGACTTGTCTATTTTACTTCTGGTTATGAACCTTTGTCCATTTTCATCTCATTGGTCTTACTTCCCGGCTAGCAATGTAAATCTACGCGATGAATTTTATTATTTTTTGCTTTAAAGCAGATCAATTCAAAATTCTCCTAAATATGAGCTGTGATTACAACCAAAAATCCAAAGACACCATAAGGCCCGACCTCGCGTGCTTATGGTAGTGTGAGATTTTTACTCACTAAAAAAACACCTCTCCTCAAAATTATTACTACAACTAAGTTGACGCTTATCCAGTAATTTTATTTTCGCTTACGAGAATCGTGATTCTAGAAAAAGATGATCGTATGTGAATAAAAATAAATGTAGCACTTTAGACAGGTTAAATTCTAATGAAAGTTCCTGCCTTTTTCACGACCGGCATATGCTATGACGCGAGGTCAAAAGGTTTGTCCTTTGAAGACGACGAATTGAATTGTTCGCGCTAAGTAGTTGAATGACAGTACGGTTACAATGGCCGTGAACACGATCCTTGTGCTTACGCGCAAATTTTGTTACCTCTTTGACGACGCTGGGAATTCCCAGATCCCGATGAATATCTTCGTTACGTACATACCACGGTGCGTTAACGATCGTTCCAAGAACTTTATTTTCAAAAGTTGGTATGATGTTTCTATAGCTTTTCTTCTTTCACACTGGCTCTAAGACTTGCTTATAGATAAGCAGCAGTTTGTTATGTAGGCTCAGCTTCGAATGTTTTCCAAGTAGCCAGTACATTTGTCTGTATTTGTTTCTAAGCTCGTCGCGTTTCTTTTTTACGTGCGATTTCAATTTGAGTTTAACATCTAGACACATTCCTAGATATTTTGCTTCGTTCGCGTACGGTATTTGAGCCGAGTTTAGATATTCAGGCAATCTATCCACTTTTTTGTACGTAAAGTGGACGTGAGTAGATTTGCTTTCGTTCAGCACAATACGCCAAGAGTTCGTCCTAGCGTGGACTTTATTAATAGCATGTTGGAGCTTTCCAGTTGCTGCTGCAATAGTTTCGCCCGTGGTCCATATCGCCGTGTACAGTACATATAGAAGCGGGCCGAGGACACTTCCTTGTGGAACTCCGGCCGCAATCTCCTTGAAGTCAGAGTAATCATTTCCGTGCATAACACGAAAGCGTCTCTCGGTGAGGTACGCTTGCAAGATTAGAAAGATTTGCCGTGGCAGTAGTCGTTGCAATTTATACTCCAAGGCTTCGTGCCAAATCGAAAGCCTGTGAGACGTCAAGAAATACACCACAACAAATCTTTTATTCTTCTAGAGCCTTCTCAATCACGTCAGTTATTTTGTGGACTTGGTCAATTGTAGAATGTTTGATTCCAAATCCAAACTGATGGTCAGGAATGAGACGTCTTTCGTCGATTAGGGGCTGTAGACGTTTGGAAAGAAGTTTTTCAAATATTTTTGAGATAACCGGCAATAGGGAAATAGGCCGATATGATTTCTTCTCATTTAGCAATTTGCCTGGTTTCGGGACCATTATAATCTCGGCGACTTCCATTGTCTCGGAACATAGAGCAATCTGAACGAAGCGTTGATCAAATAGAGCAGTTTGATAAGAGCTTTATTCGGCAATTCCTGACCTGCGCCGTTATCAAGTCGTAACCCGGTGCTTATTTTGTCTTTAAATTTTTAATCACTTCCCTAAGTTCAATCAATGCAAATTTTTTACTTTAAAGTTCTTTGATGTCGTGACTGGGGAGTCGGGCGTTAACGAAGGGCCGTCGAATGGCTTAAACGTTTCTTCTAAGTGTAGAGCAAAAAGTTCTGCCTTTTCTTTTCGTCGCTCTTTGCCCAGTTTCCATCGTTTTTCCGAATTGGTGGCACTTGCATTTGAGGTTTCCGGATGCCTTTTAGCGCTTTCCAAAGCAAATACATAATTGGTCTTGCAGCCTGGCAGTCTATCGAGTCCCTCAAAGAATCCGCAAGGCTCAGTAAAATTTTGTCCAAAGGGCATAGCAACCCGTCTTTTCTTAAAAAGACGGATGGAAGCTGTACGGATTCTTACGCGGCATCTCTGGAACTCCTGATGAGTGCTCACTTCCCAGGCTGCAGTGAGATTATAGTAGAACAAGCTAGTTCCACCTGTACGCCACTGGCAGCTAGGGATAACATCACAAACATTATTACGGGGGATAAAGTCTCCTGGGCTATAAATAGTTTCTCTCCCAATAAGTCACCTGGCCCTGACTGCATCATGCCTATTATGATGCAGAAATTGCAAGACATAGCAATTCCCTGGCTATTGCTTAAACCTAAGCCATGTTCCCCAAACATGGAGACGTGTCAAAGTGGTTTTCATCCCCAAGGCGGGCCGGCGAGGACATGAACCCGCGAAGGATTTTAGACCCATAAGCCTATCCTCCTTTGTTTTGAAAACTTTAGAACGAATCCTAGACTTCCACATCCGCGATAACCTGAGTTCTCCACTGTCGAAATCCCAGCATGCGTATCTCAAAGGGCGGTCCACAGAAACTGCTCTTCATGAGGTCGTGCGAAATAAATAATCAAAGTCGTGTAGTATAAAATAAATTAAATAATGATTGTCAAAGGAAACAGAGCTAGAAGAGATTTTCGTGTTAACGCCATCTACCAGTCGAAAGTGTCTGTCAAATGTACAAATGATGGCTTCCTTGTGGCTCTGCTTCCTACTTCCGGCTTCCTTGTTAGGATACTTCTGTTCGAGCGGCCATTAAAGACACTCGCGCAGCTCAAAGTAATCTTTTTTAATCTACGTTTTGTACTAAAGTTTAAATAAAATAAACTCACTAAAACTTCCGATGTGGGGTTGAAACACAGTCTCCAAGTAAAATTTCGTGTGTTCGACTAACAATTTTAATAAGTTTCAAAGAAAAAAATGTCCAACAAAGACATCACGAAGCGGCAGATGGTGAATGCGCTTAAGGCCGAAGGCGTGCATGTGGCGACCTCAGCACCATTTGCTCAAGTGAGGAACGCTTACGACCAGACATTCCCAAACGGCAAGCCGTCTTCCGAAGAGATACCTGCTGAGACTCAAGTGAGTGAAACCCCCGCCGACTTAACCTCTGCCACACAAGCTTCTGCTATTGCAACCCCCTCCGGAGAAGCTTCTGTACATCCTACTTCCGCTGCTGAAACAACCGAAGAAAACATCGACGAAGCTGCCAGTGACAACTTAAGCAAAACTGCCGCCGCAACTTCTGGCATCTGCAGACCAAGCCAATCATCAGTCCCTACCGAAGAACAAATGGCAGCAGACATGGACACCAAGGAGGAACTGGAACTCTTACGACTTCAGCGACGAAAAAAAATTGCCGACCTTAAGAAGGAACTGACCGTGTCCGAGGGTACAGTCGACACCAAAGTCGATTTTTCCGATGTGGAGAACGCTGTTCCTGTATTCACTGGAGACGACACCTATCAAGTCACTAAGTGGATATGCGACTTTGAGGAGGTGGCGCATTCGCTAAGGTGCGATGAACGAAGCAAATACCTTTTCGCACGACGACTTCTGCAGGGGACCGCCAAGTTGCTACTCCGCACCCTCAGGATTGACAGTTGGGATGGCCTGAAGGCAGCGCTGCTCACCGAATTTAACAGACGGGTGAGCAGACACGAGGTGTATATGGATCTGAGCCAGAGGTCCCGACGCAAAGATGAGCCGCTGCTGCACTACGTGCTTATCATGCAGGAGGTAGCCGCACAAGCTGACATCGATGAACTGGAGCTGATTGAGTTCATTATCGACGGTCTGGGAGATACACCATCCAACGCGTTGATCCTTTATCCAGCAAAAACCATCCAGGACCTAAAGCGACTTCTTCCGCGCTACGAGAAGAGGAGAGTAGCCGCGCCGAGTTCAGTAGCAAAAACTTCAAGCACACCTTCAGCAACAACTTCCGCAAGCAGCAAGACGACAATGATGACTTCCGCTAGCACGGTCAGATGCTTCAATTGTTCAGCTTATGGCCATATAGCCATAAATTGCCCTAAGGAGAAACGAGCCGCTGGATCATGCTTCCGCTGGGGGGACCCAAGGCATGTTTACCGGAACTGCCCGAAAGCGCCTCGACCGAAACGTGTTGGAGCTGTCAAGGGGACTACGTAGTCATAAAGAATGTTGATACGACCCCGGGGACTAGTAAGAAACTCCTCCCTAAATTTAAGGGACCCTACGTCATCCATAAGGTACTCCCTCACGACAGATACGTCATCCGGGACATTGAGAACTGCCAGATCACTCAGCTCCCTTATGACGGGATAGTTGAGTCTAAGAATATACGTATGTGGAAAACAAACGCTGACACTTGAAGGTGCGGTTGTCACAGGCAGCGCTTATCGTAGATCACCTTATTCGAAATTGATAAAGTCTTCCGTAGTGTTCAAGTTTTGTAAAGCGGAAGTGCGGCATCCAAGGCTGGACAGTTGGTTGATCGAGGTCGATCAAGTTGTCAGATTGACCGAGTTGTAGTATAAAATAAATTAAATAATGATTGTCAAAGGAAACAGAGCTAGAAGAGATTTTCGTGTTAACGCCATCTACCAGTCGAAAGTGTCTGTCAAATGTACAAATGATGGCTTCCTTGTGGCTCTGCTTCTTACTTCCGGCTTCCTTGTTAGGATACTTCTGTTCGAGCGGCCATTAAAGATACTCGCGCAGCTCAAAGTAATCTTTTTTAATCTACGTTTTGTACTAAAGTTTAAATAAAATAAACTCACTAAAGTCGCGAGATTTTTTTTTAAGAAAGTTTTATTTATTTATTTTACTCTTATTCTATTATTCTCGGTTATTTAATTTGATTATTATATTCAATAATACGGCCGCTGTCTCAATGCGGGGCTGCACCGTAAGATTGGGTTGATGATTAAAACTCAACTAAAAACTTATCTTATTCGAATGCCAGAAGAAAACCAGAATTCTCATATTCGACATTTCACGTAATATGGATTATTGGGCCATAATCCATATTTTTTGTTTTATTTCATTTTCTTTATTGGGGGTATCGCCATACTATGTAATGCACTCTGTTCCCAAGCCATATTGCTCAAGTGTATCTAACCCACAATCAATAATTCTTATTCAACTGGTTGACCGAGTGTACTTGATACCATTCCACAATGAGTGAACCGAATGCATTGGGGTCATTTGTTTACGTTTTACTTTGATTCTTCTTCTTCCGCCGTCGTAACTTTTTATGGGTCGATCAAAAAGTCATGACGGCTGCAATAATTGGCTTTGGACAAAAATGCATACAAAGTATGGTTTATTACTTAATTATATTTTATGAGAGGTATGGTCTTAGGACCAATACTTAACTCCTCCTTCCACAGACAACATTTTCTCCTGTAAATTATTATGTTTTGGAGTATCTTGTGTTTCCGTTAGGTTATTAATTTTGATTTTAATTTTTTCCGTTCTTCTGACATTCTTATACACCATACTTCCAACAATAATTACAATTCTATGATGACACACATAGTTGTACCCGAAATTGCATAGGTTTTCATTTTATGATATTCAATCAATGGTATAGTACGTCTATTTTCTATTTCTTGCCATTTTCCAATTTTTGTAAATACGGTATTAGCTGTGACATTTTCTTTAATGATTTCTTCGTAATACAATTGAAACGTATAATTCGTTTCTTCATTTTTAATTACGGCATCGTTAAGCTTGATATTACAATTTTGGATGTTAATGATATAGTTTCCTGTGAGAATCAAGTCTCTAGCGTCACAATTATTTTGTACGGTGGCATTTTCAGGATTTTTAACAATATAGGTTCTTTCATTTACATTCATAGTTTCAAAATTCTTATTAATTTTCATCAAACAACTTTGCTTAATAATACAATCTTTTCTTCTTCTTAAATCATTGACATTATTTTTTTCACTGTCATGTATATATTCATTTCCCTTGTATACAGTTACAACCAATGGTTCTAAATCTACTTCTTGTTTCTCATGATTTGTTATTGGTACGATTAATTTAATCGGGAGTGTAATGATTTCATCTGGTATTTTTAATGCTATAATAATAGAGTCATCCGTATATTTCATGAATCCTGATTTAATATTTTTTAACTTACTTAGATTCATATCTGTCATAATTAATTCGTCTTTTTTAAGTAAACTAGGATGAGTAATTCCCATTTCGGTTGCAGCTATGGTATCTATTAAATTATCGACTAGTTTTTCTAACATTTGTAGTCTAGTGAGTACTTCTGTACGTTGTAGTCGTTTAAGTATTTGTTGTATGTACTCTATCTAGATTTTTTAATCTAAAGTTAGGCTCATTCTTATGTCTTAAATGTTTGAAGTTTTTAATATAACCTACTTGTCTGGTTTCTGTATAATCTTCCCTAGTTAAGTTCCTTTTGTTTATAACGTTTGTTTTCTTATTTTTAAGTCTTTTAACTACCGCTTCTATATTTGTATGTTGGACTTGTTCCGGTGACATGCCTATCGTAGTATGGTATCTTTTGTTATAAATTTGAAAAGCCTTAAACATCTTTGTGTTTACTGACTCTTCCTGGTTCATTGTAAGTAAAATCTCGGCTATTGTACTGTGTAGTCGTTCTATGTCACCATTGCCTGTATGTGCGTTTGGTTTCGTATAATGTACGTCAATATTTTGTTCTCTAAGGTAATCCCTAATATACGCTGTATTAAATTCGATGTCTGTGATTATTTTTTCGGTGATCCTACTCTAGTCAAATGTTCGCTGATAGCGTCTGTTTTGTGAATGTGATTTTTACTTTCGAGTCTGTATACATACCCTTTCTTTGTCAATTTATCAATCATCATTAAAAATATATGTTTGTGGAAGTGGTAGATATCTATGTGAATTATTTCGTTAGGCTGGTTAGGTGTTTCTGTTACTTTGAATTTCTCTTGTATTGGTTTCCTCTCGTACTTTGCTTTCTGGCAGATATCGCAATTGTTAATTATTTGCGTAATTACTCGAGTAAGTTTAGGGTAATAAATTTGTTGTTTCAGTGTGTTATAGGATTCTATAATCCCTGAGTGTTGACTCTCTCTAATGTGGTAAAGGGATATCTGTCTCCTAGCTTCATCCTCTGTTCTCAAATCTCTTACTCTCTGTGTTACTTTCACAAATTTAACCTTCCTATTTCCTGCATACAAATTTATGATAATTTGCTGGACTTTATTATAATCGGGCTCTCTTACTTCAGCATAAATACCAATTGTTCCATGGGCCATTTCTTTGAGTTGGCCCGTTATTGTTCCTACAGAGTCGGAGGCCCTAACATACAAAATTCTTTTACCATTAAGTGTTTCGATCCTAGGTTCCTTATCGTAACTTAGGATAATTTGTTGTTTATATATATTAACTATGCCCTCCTCTATGGGAATGTGATCAAACTGTTCCTCCATTCCTGAATGGACTGTTTCATTGTCTGACATTTGGTTGACTTCCACGCTTCGCTCTTCAATCCTGCTTAGAAACTCGGCAACTTTGTTCTCCTGACCCTTTAGATACTCAATATCGTACTCAAATTCCTGTAGTTTAAGTAGCCATCTTTGGTTTCGCTGAGAGAATTCGGCACCATTATATTTTTTGTTCAGATACTTTATAGGGAGGTGATCGGTAGTGATTTCGAACTTGTTCCCCCACAGATATGGTCTTAGTTTAGACACACTCCAGACAATGGCTAGAAATTCTTTATCTATTACTGAATAATTCCGTTCATGTTCGTTAAGCGTCCTCGAAATGTAACAAACCGGCTGTTTGTCTTGTGTGAGGACAGCTCCGATGTCGAAGTTACTTGCATCTGTGTGCAGGTGGAATGGCTTTTCAAATTCCGGAAACTTCAGGATTGGGTGTGTAATTAAATTAAGTTTAAGTGTCTCGAACGCATTTACGTATTCGGGGTCGTTGATGTTTATTTTGGTATCTTTTTCGAGGTACCTGTACCAGAAGCTCCTAAAAAACTTCTCAGTTGTTTTTCTGTTTGCGGGAGTGGAAGATTTTTGATCGCCGCTACTTTATTAGGGTTCGGCATTATGCCGTCTTCCGTCAGGATGTGGCCTAAAAACTCGGTTTCTTTCTTGAGAAATGAGCATTTACCAAATTGCATTTTTAGGTTATGTTTTTTTAGGGTTTTAAAAATGTCTCTAAGATTTGTCAAATGTTCTTTGAGAGAAGTAGAAAATATCAAGATGTCGTCTAAGTAAACAACGCAAGTTTTGTTTATATATTCTCGTAGTATATGGTTCATTAAGCGTTGGAAGGTAGCTGGTGCGTTTTTCAGCCCAAAGGGCATACGAACATATTCGTATAATCCTTGTGGCGTTATAAATGCAGTTTTGGCTATATCATCTGGGTGCATTAATATTTGATGATATCCTTTTGCTAAATCAAGTGTTGAAAAATAAATTGCTTTTCCTAACTTATCAAAGAAGTTATCTATATTGGGTAGAGGAAAACGGTCGTCTTCAGTGATTTCATTTAACGCTCTATAGTCGACGTAAATGCGATACTGCACTTGACCGTCCTTATCTGTTTTTTTGCAACCACTACGATCGGGGAAGCGTATCTACTCATACTCTTCCTAATTATACCCTGTCGCTCCATATCATTAATTTGTTTAGCGACTTCATCTTCGTGTTTTTTGGTAACCTGTACAATTTTGAATACAAGGGTTTATTTTCTGTCAGACGAATTTCGTGTTTTATCGTCGAAGTGTGGGTTAGCCGATCGCCATCCCGATATTGGATATCTCTGTATTCATCTAGTAAGGAGGTTAATGCTGTTTGTTCTTCGCGATTCAGGCTGCCGAAGTCAGGATTACCTTCCTCTAGATAATTGCAGGATAACTCTTGTCCACGTTCTATTTTCAAAACGGTCTTCTTTCAGGATTATTTTCAATTGTTCGATGTGAATGGTTCTTACTATGTTCTTAAGAACATCCATGCCTAAAAGAATGGTATAGTTCTTATTTTGTAAGCTCTGAGCATAAGCTTTTATGAACGTATTATTAGGATTTTTCTCCCCAGATTTTCTGCGATCTAACATAGGCCACAAGGCCTTAGACACCCTGTGACCATCTAAGTTTGACCATCTTAGTTTAGCCGTGTCAATGATTTTATCCCGGATAATTCCCTTAGCCACGCACCCTGGTGGTTTAATACTACCAATTATATCGCTACGTGGGAGCCCCGCTCCTCTTTTAGCCAGCTCGTCGGCTTGCTCGTTGCCTTCGATATCGCAGTGTCCAGGTACCCAACATAATCTGACTCGGTTCTGCGTACATAATGCCCTAAGCATTGTGCGGCAATTCCTGATTAACTCAGATTTGGTGACGTAAAACTCTAGCGCCTTTAGCGCAGCCTGAGTGTCAATGTAGATGGCGATATTCTTATCGGATATTGATCCCATATCAAGTAATTCCACAGCTTTAAGTACAGCTAGAACCTCTGCTTGGAACACACTGCATGTGTCCGGAAGTCTCAGGGCCACCTGTAGGTTCGTATCTCTCGAGTAAATACCTGACCCCGTGCCCCCACTGGTCTTAGAACCATCTGTGTATATTGCAATCTCGTTGTGGACAGAGACTGTCTTCCTTTGCCAGTCCTCTCTAATAGGATACAGTACTTCGTATGGTGTGTCGAAGTCTAAGGTGCCAAGTATATCGTCCGATTCGTCAAGGATTCCAGGAAAAGATTCCTTGAGAATGGAGCTGTGTCCTATGTTATTAGTCCTGAAGAGACCAACGTTAGTAAGCCAAAGCGCACTGTTGCCCGCTTGAAATTTGATTTGTAGGTCTAATGGTAAAACATACAGGAAGATCTCGAGTGCAGCCGTAGGTGTTGTGCGTAGAGCACCTGTGATGGCAATGCAGGCTGATCTTTGTACCATGGCCAACATATCCCGTGTGTTTTTCGTATTCGTTGCCTTCCACCACACAAGAGCCCCGTACGTAAGGATGGGTCTGACTACCATGATGTATAGCCAGTGCATCATTGCGGGCTTCAGGCCCCATTTTTTCCCCGTGGTCCGCTTACAGATGAAGAGAGCATTATACGCTTTGCGGATTCGTTCCTGTATGTTAAGTTTCCAATTTAGTTTCCTATCCAGCGTTATACCAAGATATCTAGAGCGATCCGAAAGGGAAAGCTCCACCCCTGCTAGTTTAGGCAGTTTGAAGGGTGGTATCTTGTATTTTCTACTGAAGAGTACCAATTCAGTTTTATCCAGGTTGACGTGTAGTCCACACCCTCTAGCCCATTTTTCGAGACTATTAAGAGCTGATTCCATCATTTCACTTAAAGTATCAAGGAACTTACCTTGAACTAAAATCACCACGTCATCCGCGTAAGCAGTGACGCTTATACCTGTATTGCTTAGTTCTTTAAGTATCCCATCGATGACTAGAACTCAGAGGAGGGGTGAGATAACGTCTCCCTGGGGAGTCCCCCTGGTAACGGATTTTCTTATTGAACTGTTTCCGATAGTGGAGTTAATGTTTCTAGTGCCGAGCATATTGCAGAGCCAATTGGTAATGCTATGCTCGACATTCATAGATTCCAGGGCCTGTTTGATGGCCCTACCATCTACATTATTGAAAGCACCTTCTATGTCAAGGAAGGCTGCTAGTGCAAATTCCTTATAGTGAAGGCTAGCTTCTATCTTCCCTACTACGTCGTGTAAAGCTGTTTCCACCGATTTCCCCTTCAAATATGCATGTTGAGCTTTGCATAGAATGCCGTTGCAACACTTGCTTCTGATGTGAATATCAAGAAGCCTTTCACGTGTCTTGAGCAGGAATGACGATAGACTTATGGGTCTGTAGTCTTTCGCTGAAGTGTGGCTTGGTTTGCCTGCCTTAGGTATAAATATAACCCGCACTTCCCTCCATGCCACTGGTACGTAGCGTGACCTTAAACAATGTTTAAAAATTTCCCTAAGCCTGTTTCTGACCTTAGCTGGAGCTTTTTGCAGCATAGCTGGCAAAATTCCATCAGGGCCTGGTGCCTTGAATGGTGCGAATGACATAATAGCCCATCGCAGATTCTTCCATGTAATGAGATTTTCTACGTCGTCCCCTATTGACCTACCATTATACGAGTAGCTATGAGTAGTAGAATCCATTGGCGATCTACTTCCTGGGAAGTGACCTTCAATCAACGTTTCTAAAACTCCTTCGCTACTTTCTGCCCACGAGCCGTCAGATTTTTTGATGAAGCTTGGGACAGAAGTGTCTTTAGCTAGCATCTTGCGAAGTCTGAAAGCTTCACTAGTATCCGCAATGGACTGACAAAATTCCTTCCACGACTTTCTTTTTGATTGCCTGATTAAGTACTTAAAATCCCGCTTGCGATCGATATATTCATCCCATGTAGCCCATGTAGTACCGTCCCCTATTTCTTTGGCCCTGTTGTAGAAATGCCTAACCTGTTTTTTCTTGGAGTTGATTTCCTTGCTCCACCAAGGAGGTTGGGACCTCTTGGACTTCTTTCTTAGTTGACAGGCCCTTTCAAATGCCGTGTTCATTACTTTGCCTAAGTTATCTACCGCCTTATCTATATCTTGAGGATCGCCGCTGCGAATAGGCCCATCCTTAAGATGTTTCCTTACTAGCTCTGTGTACATACCCCAGTCTGTACTCTTAGGGTTTCTGTAGCTGTTGTTAGCCCTAGTTTGGAAATTAATATGGAAGCGTATCCATCTGTCTTCGAATCTAACCCCGAGGGACGACGCAGTAGAGGGAATTATCGCCGTAGGTGGCGCGCACAAGTTCAAGGGGACCTCGACCAACTTGGAGTGCGCAACTGGAGGCAATTAGCTAAAGACCGAGCTAAATGGAGAGGCTTGTTGGTTGAGGCCCAGGTTCACCCCGAACTGTAGCGCCACCTAAGTAAGTAAGTATCCATCTGTGATCAGAGAGAGATGCCTCCTCCAAAACCCTCAATTTTTCTACCGTTAGGTGATCAGAACGAGAAGCTAGTGTTATGTCAATCACTTCTTGTCTGTTCCTAACTACAAAAGTTGGCGTAGATCCCTTATTACATATGGTGAGCTTGATCGAAAGAATGAAATCGAAAAGACACTCACCTCTTGTATTGGTATCACTGCTACCCCATTGCGAGTGATGCGCATTTGCATCACAGCCCACGATGAAGAGCCAGTTGTCCTTCCTTACCAACTGCTTCATTTTGGCAGATGGAATCTCCGCCAGCTCGTACGGGAGATAGACAGAGACCAGGCACAGCGGTTTTCTTCCCTCACTTTCACAGGAGACTGCTACTAGATCGCCGTCACTGAAATTATTCAAAAGAAATGCCTTTATATTGTTTTTTAAAAGTATACAAGCCCTGATTTTACCTTCGTTCGCTTTGTAGAACAACGTATAATTCCTATTTTTGAGCCCTTGGATCTGGTTGTTGTCGTTGATCCATGGCTCTTGTACCAGTATGGCCGAGACGTCATGCTTGATAATATAGTTGATCAAGCATGCCGTCGCAGCCTTACTGTGATGCAGGTTTATTTGCATCACTTCCATCATCTTTGAACGTATTATTACTATAGCCGAATTCCATTGGCACGGGAAATTGAATTATATTTGTACTCTGCGTTACTGTGCTATTAATAGTTTTAATTTCAATTTGCCGGGTATCTAAAATTGGGTACGGTGTCATGTCCAGTTTAATTGTATTCAGTCATAGCACTACCGGTGTCTATTAAAATATAATGTCGTTGGTTTTGAATGTTGGTGGCTATGGTCATTAGTTGTCCGAGGCTCCATTCAGAAGAAACCGGTGGTTCAACTGAATTGATTTCTTGTCTGATAGGTCTTTGGTCAGTCTGGACATTGTTAGTATCCATGGGTTGTGGCCTTGGAAACTGCCTTTGCCTAGTATGTCCTGATGATCTTGGTTCGTTCTGATAGTAATTATTATTCCGAACGTTCTCTGCAGGTCTGCTACTTTGATCACCATTGTTTCTAAAATTCCCAGAGTTTCTATAATTTCCCCCAGTTCTTTGTTCATTGTGAACTCTACTGTCTACTTTGGTATTGGCTAGCTGAATACTTATTTTCTACTGTCTTTAAGTTTCCATGGTCGTAACCAATATAAGAGAACAAAATTCTTTTTATAACTTGCAAATCGTATTTGTCTCTTAATTCTCTAGCTAAGTTTCCTACAGAGATTTCTCTTAACTTATTTATAATAATATTGTGGTGCAATAGTTTCTCTGGCTCTGTATTATCGGAAAAGATGACATATGTATTGATCTTACTTAATAGGTATTCTAGTTTATTAACTAAATCATAGATAGAACTCACTCTCATATTTAATATTTCCCTCGTTAAATCGGTGCTGTTGATGATGGGCCGGTAGAGTTGCCTGAAGAGCTCCTTCGCCTGGTCCCATGTGGATACGCCGTTGACTAGGAGTATATCCATTGCTCGTCCCTTGACTTTCGTCTGTTGGATTATCGTCCATCTTGCTTGGGGGTCCCCTCCTGAATTTGTTAGGTGGTTTTCAACCATGATCAAGAAGTGTGTCAGAGTCTTACTGTCTCCTTCGAATTCGAGAAGTATTGAATTTCTCTCAATACATGGCCGCCGAAGCTAGCCGGTGGAATTCTGGCCACTATAGCTATTAGGCTGTTCAAAATGTCTCGGTTGGACACATCTGGCATATCTACATAGTTTTGTGCCATTTTGTGCTTTGTTTATTTATTATTGTTTTCCTTATGCTATGTGACCACACCAGTTAAACACAACTCACTGATTCACCGCTGTTCTAATTAACGTTTCATGGGGTTTCCCGAGCACTAGAACTAACACAATTCACTTTGGCTACGTCTCAGTCTACCCGGATCTTTACGGAACTTCACGGTTTTGAACGGTTTGAATTTTTCGGGATTTTCGTACTGAACTTTCACGTTTTGGATCAAGATAGTTGTACCTGACCCTACCCACTCCGCCAAATACATAATCAAAGTCGCGAGATTTTTTTTTTAAGAAAGTTTTATTTATTTATTTTACTCTTATTCTATTATTCTCGGTTATTTGATTTGATTATTATATTCAATAATACGGCCGCTGTCTCAATGCGGGGCTGCACCGTAAGATTGGGTTGATGATTAAAACTCAACTAAAAACTTATCTTATTCGAATGCCAGAAGAAAACCAGAATTCTCATATTCGACATTTCAAGTAATATGGATTATTGGGCCATAATCCATATTTCTTGTTTTATTTCATTTTCTTTATTGGGAGTATTGCCATACTATGTAATTAACTCTGTTCCCAAGCCATATTGCTCAAGTGTATCTGACCCACAATCAATAATTCTTATTCAATCGGTTGACCGAGTGTACTTGATACCATTCCACAATGAGTGAACCGAATGCATTGGGGTCATTTGTTTACGTTTTACTTTGATTCTTCTTCTTCCGCCGTCGTAACTTTTTATGGGTCGATCAAAAAGTCATGACGGCTGCAATAATTGGCTTTGGACAAAAATGCATACAAAGTATGGTTTATTACTTAATTATATTTTATGACAGGTATGGTCTTAGGACCAATACTTAACTTGCGTACAGTGGAAAAAACTCTTCACTACAAAGAATATACTCGCTACATTTCTTGATATAAACTGGCCTTCAACAACATTTTCACTGAATCTATTCAGGAATCTCTCACCGAGTTAGGTGTAGAAGGCTTTATTAGCCAATGGATAGTTTCTATGCTCAGTACTCGTATAATCCATGTTACACTATGCAACAGTAGTACAAGTAAGACGGTAAACAGATGAACTCCACAAGGCGGAGTCATCTCCCCCCTGCTCTGGTTAATGGCGATTAATAAAATCCTGGTGCGACATGGTAGGGAGGGTTTTAAGGTGGTTGCGTACGCGGATGATATGGTTATACTAGTATCAGGAAAGTTCCTCTCCACGATAAGTCAACTCATGGAGAGGGCTCTGGATAAGGTACACTCATGGGCTACGAGCTGTGGCCTCGGAGTAAATCCGGAGAAGACTGAAATGATGCTGTTTACCACTAAAACCAAGGTACCGCTAGCATTTTCCAAGCGGAGCTTCTTGCGATTCGAGAAGCCTGCCGCCTGCTAAACAATCTTCCAACATCTAATCACAATATCGCTATTTTTTCGGATAGCCAGGCTGCCATCAAGGCCAATGATGCGGTCTGCATCTCTTCAAAACTGGTAGAGCAATGCCGGTTTGAATTGAATCAACAAAGCACTCACTCAAGAATCACTCTCATCTGGGTCCCAGGGCACAGCAACCATGAGTGTAATGAGCGTGCTGATGAGCTGGCCAGGCGAGGTCGGCCCTTAACGGCTCTCTAGCAGAAAGAGTCGACATTCCGCTTGGTGCCGTTGAGGGAGTTATTGCCAAAATCGAAGCTATTATCACAGGTCACTGGCCAGTTGGAGACCATGCGGCCAAGCTTGGTATCCCCCACAACACCTTTTGTAGGAGCTGCAAGGATATTAATGAGAAAGAATCTCTATGTAATTTCCTTTGCAGATGTCCGGCCCTGGCGAGGATCAGACAACAAACTCTTGGCAAACCCTTCTTCGAGGATCTGAGAGACATAGCGGACAAGAGGAATGGAGAACTAATCCTCTTCCACGGGCTGGGTTTAAACTTAACATCCCTTTTTAACTAACCACTACAATAGGTATACACGAGTCCGTGGTAACAAAACGGCGCACCTTAAGCGCTAATTGGGTTCTTTTGGACCGCCACTTTGCCTACCTACCTACCTCTCTTTCACCGGAGAGATTTTCAAGGTAGGTCGTTATATTTTTGCTTTTAAATTCGCGAATTGCGTAGTCGGTTAAGGACCGTTTTATGCTGCGGTGCACGAGTGATTTGCCATTTCTTTCATGCTGTTCCTTTCTCCCTCACCAGTTCAATGATTTCTCTGGGATAATTTTCGTTGCTGTTGATCTTGTAGCTCCTGGAAGGAGTATTTCTCCAGCCGCTCTTTGGATTGTATCCACGAAACGATCAACTTCGTCCTCTAGTTCACAAGGTGTTTTAAGTGATACATTTAAGGCGATATTTGTTTCGCAATCATTTCTAAAGCCCTCCCAGTTTGTTCTATTGCTAGTAAGTCTTGCAGGTCCTTTTCGCTTGATCAGCGCTTCTCCAAGTAATAAAATTACCGACGAGTGATCAGAAGAGAGATCAAAACTGTATTGTATATATATATGCTATATTGTAGCTCAGGTGTTTATTTTTAACCCTTACCGCACACAACTGAAGTTTTTCTAGCTCTATGCTTATATCGACTGAATGTTCGATGTTAGTTTTAATGAATAAGGACGAACCGCCCCGCGCTCTATCAGAAGGATGATAGGTGTGATAACCAGCGTAGCCTCTTATCTTTATTTGCGATTCCCTTGTTAGATGGGTTTCGGAGATCAAACATATGTCTATATTTTCTCTTATTAGAAACATTTCTAATTCGTTAGATTTTTGTAAGAGTCCGTTTGCATTCCATGTCACTATTTTAAGCAAAGAGTCCATATTTACTTAGATTTAGATTTATTGTTAGCCATACAAAAGCTTTCGACGTTATTGAGACGTTCGAGAATCCGTTTGTTAATTTTGCATTGTTCCTCGAACTTAGCGTAGATGCAGTTCAGAATTTCATTCAACGGATCAGAGGGTGGTCCGTCGTTTCGTCTGGTTGCTTTGACTGCAGCCTGAGAATACGTCAGACGTACGGGGTTCGCTGGCTTATCCGAGGTTATTTTTCGTTCAGCCTTTTTAGTGGGCGACTTTGACGTACGTTTAACCGGCTTAGAAGGCTAATTGACTGTTTCAAGAGTCTGCACTGCTGATTCGAGCGTCCTTTCAGTCGGCTTAGGAATCTGTACAACTGGCTTACGAGCCCGCTCAGTCTGCTTAGCAATACGTTCTTTCGACTTAGGAGCTCGATCGATGATTTCGTTCCCCGTACAATCGGCGTTGTAGATTTTTTTCGTCGCATCTGTAATTTCTTAGCGACCTCGCAACCGCGATAATTTGCTGGGTGCCTTCCTTTGCAGTTAACGCAAGTTGCTTTTTCATTTTTGCTCAAATTGCAATTTTCCGAAGAGTGTTTTCCAGCGCATTTAACGCAACGCGGCTCTTTCCGACAGTACGCTTGTGTATGATTAAACTCTTGGCATCGCTTGCATTGAGGGATTGTCTTCGTGTTGACACGAAGCGGCTCAATTTTAACGACCATACTCATGATGGTACGAATATTGTATATCTTTTCCTGGCTTTCCGTTTTATCGAGTGATAGCACAAAAAGCGGAAGGTGGCGCTACAGTTCGGGGTGAACCTGGGCCTCAACCAACAAGCCTCTCCATTTAGCTCGGTCTTTAGGTAATTGCCTCCAGTTGCGCACTCCACTTGAACTTGTGCGCGCCACCTACGGCGATGATTCCCTCTACTGCGTCGTCCCTCGGGGCTAGATTCGAAGACTCTGCGGGCCGGAGCGTTGGTGTCCATTCGCTCTACATGTCCTAGCCATCTCAGAGTCCAATACGCAGTATTTTGACTAGGTCGATGTCGCTGACGCCCTCAGCGTCATTAACCTTTATTTTCCATGCATCGTTTCACAAGTTACTTTGAATTCAGTAGCAATCGTTGTTTTTCAAAATTTCCTGAAAGCATTGCAGTCTGCAACGCCTATAATATTTATTGGTGGAGGTGCGCGTTTGCTTTTCTGCTATTGGCTGCTCCTTGCGATTAGGTTCGGGTTGTGGAACAACCTCTGGCGATGAACCGGCCTTGCGTTTTTTAGATGGTCTTTGTTTAAGTGCGAGTTCTTTTTCGTCCGTACTGTAGTGATTGCTACCTGGAGAAGGCTCGCTATGAATAACCGTCTGTGTTTTTGAAGACTCGTTTTGAAGCAAAGATACTTTATTCTCTGATTCAAGATTCTCAATTTTGCTTTTGAGCTCTCGACACAACAGCTCCATATTCGAACATAATTTCGAAAACCATTTTCAGATTCCACGGGAAATAAATTCCGATGGAAATTCACGATAGGAGAAATAATTTCGAGGGAACAAAAAAATTCCGGGGAAACTTTTTTCCCTCTTCTACTTCCTTTTTATCAGCGAGGGATCACAACCCTCCCACTTCCCCGCATTTCTACTGATCCGCCTGTGGGGTTCGCCTATTTGACCTCAGAAAATATCGGCAGGCCTGCCGACTTTGGATCACTCTGTTACTGAGGCCAATGAAATGCCGATGTCGTCGCATTTGTCTGATCCAGGCGTTTATAGGCCTGCCTTTCCTACATCGCGATGTCTTTGGAACGTGCATTGATATTGCCTTTTTAACAGGGTTCAAATGATCTCTTCTTTGAACGTGGCAATACCAACTGAGCCGGTCACGCTCTATTTTTTGTACGATAGTTTCCTTGATGTGAAAGCTTCCACGGATCTTCGAACTTCTTATTCGATCAAGCTTCGTCACTCCTGCTGTTATGCGAAGCATCTTCATCTCAGCTGCCGTTAATTTACTCTCATACTTTTTGTACATCGTCCAACATTGTGAACCGTATGTGAGCGCTGGACGTACAACTGCGGTGTAGAGCCTTCCTTTCAACTTAGGGGGCATTTTCCTGTCACAAAAGATAGCGGAATTTTCTCGCCACTTCATCCACCATACGCTTACACGATGATTGATGTCGTCATCACAAGTTGCTTTGCTATTGATCATAGATCCCAGATATTTGAACTTTTCGCACTTGGGAAGCACTGTTCAATTCAAATAAATGTCTGGAATAGGCCCGAGTGGATCAGAGAACGGGCAGCACAAGTACTCTGTCTTTTTTGAACTAATGCGATACCCATTTCCCTCCAAAACGTCCACCCACACATCAAGTGCTCGTTGCAGGGATGTAGGATCCTCACTTATGATGGCTCCATCGTCAGCAAAGAATAACTGATGTACCTTGGGGTCCATCACTTTACCTTCAGGCTGGATCAAGGACTGTAATAAAGAGCAAAGGACTTAAAACGCTTCCCTGGTGTACCCCGATTGGGAACTCTTCGGTTACTCCAGCGGGGCATCTTACTTTTGTCTTTGCTCCTTCGTACATGTCCATAATCATCTGTACATAGGTTTCTGGAACCCCTCGATGTCTTAGCGCCACCCATATCAGATCTCGTGGTTGTCTGTCGAATGCCTTTTCAAAGTTAACCAATACAATATGCAAATCCCTTAAGGAATCACGATGTTTTTCCATTATGATCCTTATACTTTGGATTGCATCTGTGGTTGATTTACCCGAGACAAACCCGCACTGATCATCAGATAGCCGTATTATTTTTCGCAGTCGGCCACCTAATACCCGCTCAACGATCTTCATGGTGTGTGACATCAGCTTGATCGAACGGTAGTTATCACAGTTTCGCGTATCACCCTTCCCTTTGTATACAGGGAGAAGGTAACTTTCCCTCCATTCATTCGGCATTGGATCACCTCTCACGAATTTGGAGATGAGAATTCTGAGCCATCTGAACCCGATGTCTCCCATCTTTTTCCAGAACTCAGAGGGTATCTCGTCTGGCCCAACCGCTTTTCGTTTTTTGGAGTATTTGACCGCCTCACTAACTTCTTCGACTTTAATGTCGGGTATTTCTTCACAGTTAGGGGTGGCTCTTGGAAAGTATAGCCGGGGAAACTGTTCATTCAAAAGCTCTTCACAATACTGCCGCCACCTCTGCAGAATTTTGTCGTCATCCACAAGAAGCTGGCCATGAGCATTGCTAATGAACTTTGGCGAACGAATCTCCTGCGCATTCTTCCTTCTTTGGGCGGCTATTTTGAAGATAGTGGCACTCTTGTTCATATTGTGTCTTTGCAGCTTCTGGATAGCCTGGTTTGTATCAGCAACCGGGGAAAATATTTTCTCCAGCTCCCGATACAGGCCCTCCGTACTCTCTGCTTGAAGCTGGGCGCACTTCTTCTTCGCTTTTTTCTTGCAGCATCTGTATTCCATTTCGAGGCGAGCTTTTTCGTCACTATTATTAGAGGGGCACTTTGACCAAGCTTTGAAAGCCGCTTTCTTCTCATTTATCACTTTCTTAGCTTCATCACTCCACCACCATGTTTCTTTGGCGTGTTGATGGTGGGTTTTTGAAGCTCCTAGCAGTGATTTGGCCTTCTTTAAGCAAGTTCGCTGTAGGGAATCCCACATATTTTGTGCTTTGCACTCTTCATCCTCAGCTCCGTTGATGGTGTGAGAGAGGTAATTTTTCATTACGAAAACAAAAGCCTCGCCTTTTTCTTTGTCCAGATTGTACCACTTGATTTTCTCAGAGACCCTTGTTTGTTTGCTTTTCTTTGGTGTTTTCATAAAAAATTTCTGTTAGCAGGAGACGGTGTTGGCGAGCGATTGCCAACTTTGCAATCTTTTATTATTATGTTGCTAGCCCCCGGAATCCGTATAGCTCTGACCCGAACATTTCTGCTCGGTCCAGGATCAGTACCATGCACAGCAGTGGTAGTGCCTGGCGGGCTAGTGCCTTTCCTTTTTGCAAGTATTATCATAATGATACAGTTTTGCAATACAATTTTTGCACCATATTGCGATGGTGTTTGTTGTTTGACACGTGCATGCTCCTGTTTTAGTATTGTTTGATCTTTCTTTTATGACACCGGTGATCTCCAGTCGTGTCAACCCACGGACTCGCATGCACACTTGTGGGAGGGTTTTTATGGTAGTATATGTGTCGCTAGGCTCACTTGGGTGTTATATTGCCTAGATTTGATTTGTCCCCTTAGTCGCCTTTTACGACAAGCGCTAGTTGTTGGGGGGCGCTGCAGTGATATTCTTAGCCCGTCCCTGCACGGAGGGGGGGAACTTTTTTTCCCTCGGAATTGCCAATCTTCGTATTATTTTGGTGCTTATGTTTTTTTTTTTGTAGCTCATTATTGATTGTAGAGCGGATTTTGAATCCGATAAAATAGCAATATTTTTAGTATTCTTATTTCTTTGGGCGAGTTGAGTCTCCAAGAGACAAACTTTATTCAATGCATGTAGGAATTACAGTTCTTATAAATAATACTTACGTTGATAAAATTAAAAGTCTTACTCAGCTACTATAACAATTTGACTATTTACTTAATTCTTATTGGATACTTAAATTACAGTTGGCGTGTGTAGACAAAAACAAAATATTTGGCGCAACAGCTCTTTAAGTGCCAGGGCCTAGCTTTTCGCAACCACTCATGTAGTGCGCGTTATATTTTTCACACGAATGAAAGGGACCTACAGTTAAGTGCCATATCCGAAGGGTGATTTGTTTTGAGAAGCTTTCTCGAGACAACAATACTCTCGGATGTTTGTCACACGTTCGCGAGAAGTGGGTCGGTCAAAAAGCTTGTTGGTGTTTTCTGGGACTCGAACTTGGAACCTTACGCGCAGTGGTCCGGACACACTAAACCCTCACCCTACAGCGCTCACGACGCGTGTATTTTCTGTGCTTGCGCTACACCTTTCGCCCTTTTAAAGTAAAGTCTTAAACGAATTTTATATATTTGATACGGTGTAAGGTTGATCACTCCCCACATAAGAAAAATTCGTTGTTCTTTTTTCTCATTTGTTTTTATCCTGTTTTACGCGCTTACACATATATTTGTTTTTATTTGTATATACATATTAATTTTTAATTTTTATTTGCATACTTCACAAAACATTAAGAACTAACATTTAACTATTATTTTTATGAACTATTATAATAAATTTGTATTTGAAAGTTTTATTTCTACATTTACTACAGTCATATTTGTAATTTTGAATGGACCACTATAAATTAGCTAAGGGGTCATTTTTTAATAAGACATTATCACCAATTTTTATTTCTAATGGCCTTATGTTTTTATCGTATGAATCTTTATTTCATTTTTTAAGCGTTTGTACTAAATTTTGAGCAATTAAGTGAGTAGTTGTAATCTATATTCAATTTTATCTGCCTATGTTATACATATAATGTTTGTTCTTTACTAATCCCTACCTCACCTACTAAGCTATGGGGATTGGATTAAACGGCTATCCCAAGCCAAAATAGTGATGGCTAAAAAGCCGATCTATGTTTTGGAGGCTAAAGAGCCGAGCTGAAAAAGAAAGGCTAATTGAGCCAAGATTTTTGATTACTGAATGTCTTTATTCCAAATTTCTTTACAAAATTTCTTAAAAGCTATTTACAATAAAATTACACATACATACAAGGTAAACGAAATCATAATCATATCAGTCATCAAACTGCATGCAATAAATGCAGCGATCAGCAATAATAATTTAAATGAATGAAAATACAAAAAAAGATAAGATAAGATAATGCTAAGCATAATTTCTATAAGGTGGCCTTGACTTTATCGTTTGTTAGGTGTTGAGTGTATTAAAATGTGTTTTGCGAAATGTGTATTTTGTTACTGGGTGAATGAATGAAGGAATTGGATACTATTGGTGTATAATTTGTGTTATGTTAATTGAAGGTAAAAAAATTGTGCATTAAGTGGAAGTGTGTTTTGTTGTGCATGAAAGGTTAATGGTACTTCATCGTGCTGTTATGATTGGAAGTGTTAATGGCACTACATCTCACTCTTCGGGGAACATTTTTTTTGATTTTTGTGTGTTCAAATCTTTTTTAACCTGTTATTGTGTACCTCCTTTATTTCGTTATTCATTTTTATTATAGTATTTACAACTCTTAATTCTATAACTGCGTAAGGTCCCTTATATGGTGCTAAACCAGAGAAAGCAATTGTCATCATTCTTTGAAATGAATTTGGTGCTATCTTTAGACCATATGGCAGACGTTTGAATCGATATGAACCCTTGTCAGTTGAAAACGATGTAATGTCCCTAGAGTTTTCATCTAATTCGATTTGACGTTAGGTCGAGGCAAGAGAAATATTTAGTTTTACCTAACTTGTCAAGAATATCGTCTATTCTTGGCAACGGATTTTATCTGCAATTAGTTTTTTATTTATACTCCTATAATCCACCACTAATCTCCATCGGTTTTGACTACTGCCTGGTAAAGATTTCTTTGGTACCAATAATATTGGACTGTTATACTCTGACGCTGATGGTTCAATTATATTTTCTCGTATCAATTTATCAACTTGTTTGGTAATCTCACTTTTATGGGTATGCGGTATTCTATAGTTTTTAATGTATGTTGGCTCGTCAGTTTTTAAACGAAGTTATTGTTTATAAAAATTATTGACAATTTTTTTCTTATTTCCTACTTTTAAATAAACTAAATCACCTGTACTTATTTTTAATTTATTTGATGTCTTATCTATAAGAATCTTTCTTTCTAATTTAGCTTTTAAAAATAAATCTTTAGTGATATTTCTCATTTGGTTTAGACAAAATTTTAATTCTATGCCATAATCTTCTAAGCCCAACTTACGGAAAACTCACTGGAGAAGGAGCTACAGAAATGCAAGGAGACGATTAAAAAAATCAAATTCGCGACGGACAGGCAGAAGAATATCAGCATTGATATTAAGAAAGGTCTTGCTGAACTAGAGGAATCCTTGGACGTAATCAGCTTCCTTAATAGCGACCTGAGGCTTCACCGGTCACAACAACCTGAACTTCGGATGCGACAGGTCAACAGAACAGATGCGAACCACCAGGAGCCTCCAAAAAGTAGGACACCGAGCGGAATTCGGTAACCCAAGAAGAGACCACCATCTAGCCCCCTGGAAAAAGAGACGGAAAAGAAGAAGAAGAAGTCACCGAAGGTTGCAACTCCTCCAACTAGGCTTCAAACCGTGCGGAGAAGGGAGGTAGCCTACAAAGAACCTGGCAAAGATTTGGACCCAATATAGGCCAGAAGGACAACCCCTTCTCGAAAGGAAAAGAGCCTAAAAAGCTGATCGAGAGCAAAAGGGCTAATGGTAAAGCGCGGACTCTATCGGTGAAAGAGCACGAGCAGCAGAAAAAGGAGGAAGGGATGGTAATTAGCCAAAAAAAAAATAAGAGACCAGCGAGGCACCGGCGCGAAGCAATCATCATAAAACCAAGAGGAGCAGAAACGTACGCGGAGATCCTCCGAGAAATTCGTACAAGGGCCAACCCAGATGACAAACGGAGATAAGAGCTGTCCGTCAAACGAGGTCCGGAGATGTCTTGCTTGAGCTCGGTGCAAAAACAAAAGATAAGGAAGGTTTTAGCTCATCCCTTAAGTGCTTTAGTTCAGCTGAACGACCGAATTACAGGTGAGCTGCTAAAAATCGCTCGCATAAGAGTCGGGTGGGTTTTCTGCAGAGTTCGCCGAAGACTAGTGGTCACGCGCTGCTACAGATGTTTCGGCTATGGCCAGCAGCAAGCTAATTGTAAGGAGCCCGACAGAAAGAACCAGGGAATATGCTTCAAGTGCGAAGTACAAGGCCATAAAAAAATCCGATTGCAAAGCTGTCGCGAAGTGCCGCTTATGTGTGGAACTGAAGCTCGGGCCAGCACTGCTAGCTCATTTACCAGGGTCGGGAAACGCCCAGGTGTTTAGAGGGACACTTGAAAAGGCGAAGAGAAGCAGCGCACTATGATGAAAATCCTACAAGCAAATCTCCATAGAAGTCGCACGGCTGACAACCTACTCTCACAACTTAGACTCGATCTTAAAGTGGATGTGGTGGCCATAAGTGAGCAGTATAAAAACAAGGACGGGCCTAGCTGGTTTTCGGATACACTCGGCACAGCTGCAATATGGATACCGGACGCAAAGACGACCCGCATAAATACCCACGGCGCAGCTAGTGCCTTTGTTTGGGTGAAATGCGAAGGAATCACGATATTTAGCTGTTATTTCACGCCGAACGAGAGTATCAGTAATTTTGGAGCAAAGCTAGACCGCTTAGAGGACACCGTGAGAGATATTGAGGCCGGGATCTTGGTTGCCGGCGATTTTAACGCCAAGGCCTTAGATTGGGGGATGCCTAGCACAGGCTCACGAGGTAAGTAGATACTCGAGATGGCTGCCAGACTGGGGCTCTACGTGTTGAACGAAGGAAATACACCCACCTTCAGGCGTCCCGGATATACCGAAATAATACCGGATGTTACTTTCGCGTCAGAAGAGCTACTAGCAAAGGTGGAAAACTGGAGAGTCATCGAGGATTACACCGAGAGCGACCACCAGTATATCGTCTTTGACCTACAGAGGACCCGACGAGTCTCTAACGGAAACCAGAGGCGAGCACCGAGGTGGAAAGTCAGCCGGTTAAATGAAGAAGTTCTCACGGCCACGCTAGAGGAAGGGAAGGAAGTCATCCTGCAAATGACAGGGACAGCTGAAATAAAGGCTCAAGCGACGATGCAACTCCTACACCGGGCATGCGATGCGTCGATGCCTCGAGTTAGAAACTAAATGGGAGGGCGAAAACTGGTGGACGGAGGAGATCGCTGAACTTAGGAGGAGATGCCTACACCATAGACGCAAGGTCACCAGGGGAAGGAGAAGACACGCTGAAATCACGGAAGGCGCACTCGCGGAATACAAAACCGCAAGATCCGAGCTCAAGAGGGCCATCAATTCGAGCGAGAAGCAAAAGAGGAAGGACCTTCGCCGGGAGATCAAAAGCGACCCCTGGGAACTCGGCTATAAGGTTGTCATGAAAAAATTAGGAGCGCAGGCGTCACCCCCACGATGACCGCGGAGCTAATGAAGAACATAGTGGACACACTCTTCCCGGCCCACCCTGTTAGGTCAATGGAGATCTCTATTGCCCAACAACAAGACATCCCATTGTTCAGCGAAGAAGATCTGATTCTAGCAGCTAAATCTCTTCAGAACAATAAGGCTTCGGCCCCGACGGCATACCAGCGGAAGTATTGAAAACGGTTGCCCAAACTTGCCCACAGATACTGCTAAGTATGTATAACGGCTGTCTAAAGGAAGGGATCTTCTTCAAGAAGTGGAAGGTACAACGCTTGGTGCTCATAAGCAAGCTTGCTGGACACGGCAGAAAAACTACTCGAGGAGATGCTAAGGCCTCGAATCACAGAAGCAATCCAAAGAGCAGCTGGCCTATCCGATCGACAACACGGATTCAGAAAAAGCCACTCCACGATAGGAGCAATTGAGGAAGTTGTCAAAACCACCCACCTCGCCCGAAGGTGAAATCACTATTCAAGGCGAATTGTCGTGCTGGCAGCTCTGGATGTGAGGAATGCCTTCAATTCGGCCAGATGGGGAGATATGTTAGATGCGCTCAAAAACACCTTCAGGATACCGCAATATCTTTTGCAAATTGTGCAGGACTATCTCAAAGGCAGGGAACTTCTGTACGACACCGTGGAGGGTACTCACAGAAAGGAAATCACTGCTGGAGCAGCACAGGGCTTAATCCTTGGACCCGATCTGTGGAATATCTCATACGATGGAATCCTTCGCATGGAGATGCCCGACGATACCTTCTTAGTCGGGTACGCAGATGACATCGGTGCGGTGATTACCGCAAGGGACATCGAAGGTAATGAGACCAGTACTCGCCTGGATGGAAGCCCATGGCCTTAGTCTCGCCGCGGAAAAAACAGAGATACTTCTTCTGACTAGGAAACGGATCCCGGCCATTGCCGAGTTCCGAGTAAGTCCGGAAGTGATAATCAGCAAACCAGCAGTAAGGTATCTAGGAATCGCCCTGGACTCTAAACTCTCTTTCTGGCAACAGATTAAGTCCGCATCTGAGCGAGCTGCGAAGGTCACGTCATCGCTGAGTAAGCTTATGGCAAATATTGGAGGCGCAACAATGAGTAGGCGACGACTCCTCATGTCCATCACCCACGCCATTCTTCTGTATGGGTAAGAGATCTGGGCAGACGCACTTAGACAGGAGAAGTACAGAAAGCAAATTTCCGCAGTACAAAGGCGAGTTGCAAGCTCCTATCGCACAGTGTCGGAACCAGCCGTCCTCGTAGTTGCGGGTGTGACCCCCATCGACCTTCTAGCGACAGAGAGGAAGTACGCCCACGGCAAGAAGGCGGAAGTAGGGTCAGAATTGGCAGTCGCTGAAGCGAAGGAGCTTACCAAGCAGGCTTGGCAGAGAAGGTGGAGCGCTGAAACGAGGGGGAGGTGGACAGCGAGAGACGTCACGGCTTGGACAGAGCGGGAACACGGCAAAGTGAACTACTTTGTCACTCAATTCCTAACCGGACATGGGTATTTCAACCGATACCTCCACAAAATGGGTAAAGTAGAGAGCGCAGCCTGCCAATATGGAGACTCAGCGGAAGATGACGCTTTCCACACCTTTTTCGCCTGTAGCAGATGGATAGAGCAGAGGAGTAGAGGCGAAAATAGGCGAAAAATGCTATAAGCAAGATGACCTCGAGTACCGACACGTGGAATAGAATATCTTCCTTTATCGAGACGGCACTAAGATCCAAAAAGAGAGAGGAAGACGCCAACATTCCCTCACAAATTACATAAAGTAGATAAAAGCCTTACCGGTAAGAATGTATAAACCCCCCCAGGAGCCGAATATGAAAAAGCCGGTCCCCACTGCGGAAAGAAACGACACCACTCTGATGTAATGCGATAAGCGGTTCCGGAGTGGATGGTGTCAAGTAGAAAGAAGGGGCTAAAGGTGGTTTTTTAGTGAGTAGTGAGTCTCACACTACTAGAAACAGAGCGGGACTGTTTCCCGTGCGCATTAGCGTTTTTCCACTACCCCCTAGGCAAAAAAAAAAAAAATCCAGAGAGCGAATACTGCACCATTGAATTGATGCCGGCCTGATCAGGCATACCATAAAATTATCTCAAACACCCCCTGCGAGTTTTCCTTACGACTGAGTAATTATGAGCCATCTGATCAAACGTGTCACCACCTCCTTTTATATGGTTATAAAATTGTATGACCTCGGTGTTTTTTTTTGTCTCCGAATCAACCTCCTTATTTTTATGAAGGGAAGAGACCAGCAGCACTCCTTTTCCTTTCTTTGGTGTAAAGGAAACCCACGTAATTTTGCCTTTGAAAGGAAATTGAGCAGAGAGTACTTCTTTTTTTCGGTTGTGTAAGAAGGATGGTGGCACTTCAACTTTGTTTTTCTGCAATGTTCCGACTAAAGCTAGATTATGCTGTGATAGCATTGTTTAGACCAACTGAATTGATGTGAACCAGTTGTCCATGGTTAAATTTCTTCCCGTACCCTAAATACTTTCACTGATTTTTCGAACTAACTGTAGCAGACCCCAATCAGTTCCTTGCGAAAAAAAATAGAGGATGAAGCCACCGGTCTAGCAAACAGACGCTGGGTTCATCTGGAAACATGCGCAACGGCCACGGCGCTATGGCCGGCCTACAGCAAGAAGAGATCAACCTCCCTGGTAAAACTTAGTCGTTATAATGCACGGGTCATTTCTGACATAATTACTGGACATTGTGCGGAGCGACTCGGTGTGCTGCATAACGACTATTGCAGAAGTTGCAGGGACGAAGAAGAAATTGAATCTGTTCGTCACCTGTTGTGTGACTGTCCTGCCCTATCTGTCGGAAGAATGAGGACTCTTAGTAGTTACTTCTTCTCGGAGCTGGAGGCCTTGGGTGATGTTGAGCTGACGGACCTCGTGAGATTCATATCACTTTTCGGGTGGTTCTAACAGCGGATTTTCTTTACAGCGTTTCCAGGGTTAAATGATTGGGCACAATGGACCCGTACTGTTGGTCTGCGTGAGCAGTGACTCTTTGTCACAAGGCACCCATCTACCTAACCTAACCTAACAACCACAACTTCAGCAGCAAAAACAACAGCACCATCAACAACAGCAGCAACAACATTAATAGCAGGAGCAGCAACAACTGCAACAGCAGAAGAAACAAAAGGTGTCACCAATCAACACCTTTAAGATGGAGCTTAAGGACACCACCGAACTATGTAAGTCGGTCATAGGTAGTAATTCGTATATCAAACGACTAAGCGTAGATACCCATGCTATCCACGGCAATACAGTGGAGCAGCACAATAAAATAAAAAATTGTTTAAGGGATTCTCTTTCACCCCGAAGGGGGAAAAGCGGTAAACCATGCTGCTGAAGGGGGTGGAACCGCCTACCGAGCCAGAGGAGCTGTTTAAGCTACTGAAAGAGAAAGAGTGCTTGATTTAATTTTTGTAGGGGTCAAGCCGTTCACCACAGCTAACGCCAAAAGGGAGAAGCGGAAATAACCGTTCTTCCTAGTTCAGCTGTGTTATAGCCGCAACACAGGTGGTAATATACAAAGATGTATATAAAGAAACCCTCCAAATGCTATATTCATTACTACAACTACTAAAAAACAGACATTACCAATCTTCAGCGGCGGTGCCTTCCCGAACCATCGGCATCTCTTGGTTAGGACAGGAAGGTACTCCCGTATCCATCTCTTCCAAAATCGGTCCTTAAGCTGTTGACTGATCCTCCACTGCTTCCGAAGACACAGGACCCTGTCACTGATCGGGCCTGGGGTTTGAGTTGAACTGGTAAACCCGCGGATGAAATGATTCGGGGTGGGCGGTTCTTCGTCCTCGGTTGACACGGGTAGGTATGTCAACGGCCGGCTGTTAACAATATTCTCCGCTTCTATTAGTGCGCTTTGAAGAGTCGTTGTGTAACTCATTCTTGGCACCTACGAAATTGGTTCCATTGTCGCTCCGTATGCCCACTGGTACCCCTCTTCGATTGACAGAGTTACGCACGCATAAGATGCACGCGTCAGTTGATAAATCCGCTGCGACTTCCAAATGCACGGCTCGTATGGCCAGGCACGTAAAGAGGGTGATCCACCTTTTCTCCTTTCGACGGCCGATGGTTACGGCGACGGGTCCAAAATAGTCGAGGCCAGTAAAAGTGAACGGTCTGACGTGCGGCGTAAGGCGATCTTTCGGCTGCTGTCCCATCAACGGCGGCATCGGGCTTGCACATCTTATACGTCATCGTTGACACTCGCTTTTCACGGTATTTACAGCATCGCGCAGACCGACTATCCAGAAGCTCAGTCTGATCTCGTTCGACACTGTATCATCACCCTGATGGCCCAAGCGGCTGTGAAATTGATTTATCAGAAGTTTCGTCACTCTGTGGGATTTCGGCAGTACGATGGGACGTCTCGTGGAAAACGGCACTGTCGTTGCAGCGTCAAGCTTGCCCATGATGCGAAGGATTCCATATTCGTCGAGATACGGCGTGAGTTCGTAGATCTTACTGTTTTTTCCAATGCGTAATTTGCGTTGCAGCTTGTCTATATCAATACCGAAGGCTTCTCTTTGTATCTGACGCACTACCAGACGCTCAGCGCTGGCAAGCTCTGATACGCTCAGCTCTCCTGGCTCAATCCACGTACCCCCGCATGCGGCTGTGAAGCGAAGTACCCATGCCATTGTCCTCTGTAGTTTGAAGTACGTCGAAAATGTGGATTCGTCGAAACATGCATTATCGATTAGGGTCCCATTCAGTATGTGCTTGGGGCGCAACTCATCCTGGGATTCGTAGGCGGCAAGATCATCCGGCAGTTAAGGCCATTCCATTTCTGGCAACGAGGGAAACGGGCCCCTTTATCCACTTGTTGTTTAGTTCGAACTTTGGAGGACAACGTGCTCGCGTACCATCATCGGCTGGATTCATCTTGGAGGGAACCCATCTCCATTGATTAATCTGAGTACTGTCTAAGACCTCGGCAATTCGAAAGGCTACGAATTCTTTGTGGCGGCGAGGATTAGATCGAAGCCAGTGCAGCACTGTTTTTGAGTCGCTCCAGAATACGCGCTCGGTAATCGAAAAGTACTGATGTTCTATGACGGCATTGCTGAGCCTTGTGCCCAGAACGGCGGCGGTCAGTTCCAGGCGTGGTATGGAGATACGACTGGCTCTTGTCTTCCCATACACGAACGATACGTGGACTTCTCCGTTGAACTCTACTCGGAAATACGTCACTGCGCTGAATGCCTCCTCGCTGGCATCTACCAAGGTGTGGAGGCTCACTCGATCTGCTTTCGAGAGATAGGCGTGATGACATCTTGGAACAGTTAGATGCATCAAGACCAACACTTCCGTTTTCCACTCAGTCCACTGAGCAAAGGCTCCATCTCGTCCCATCCGATGCCGTGGCGCCAAATCGACCGTAACAAGAGTTTTAGATGAAGTGAGAAGTTTGCGATCATCCCAAATGGGTCGAAAATAGACATCGTTAGGCTAAGGAACTCTCGCTTAGTCGGTCGTCTGTTGTCTTTGATAATGGCTTGACTCACACGTGGGAAGTTGAGACGGAAAACGAAGACGTCCCTCTGGCTATCCCAATACAAGCCGAGGACCTTTTCTGTCGCTGAATACATATTCAGGTCGTTTGCCTGGCTTGGGAATTCCTGTGGATTATGGTTGACAATATTCTGGATCAGTGTATCCGGATTGGAGGCAAAGTTTCGGAGCTCAAAACCACCACTCTTATGAATAGAGACAACAGCCTTTGTTACTTCGATGGCTTCGTCGATGTTCTCAAAGCTGTCGACATAATCATCGACATAGTGATTCCTCGTTATTGATTCCACAGCTCTGGCATTATCGGTTGAGAATCTTGAAGCATTGAGGTTTTTCACGAAGTTGGCGGAGCACGGCGAACAGCTAGCACCAAAGGTCATCGCCTCAATCACATAGACATCGATCGGCATATCTCTATTATGCTTCCACAGAGAGCGCTGAGAGTCCTGGCTTCTTTTCGGATAAGTATTTGGTGGAACATCTCTTTGATGTCCCCAGTAACTGCTATCGGCTGCACACGGAAGTTGGACAAGACGGCGAATAATGGCCTGTAGTCGTCGGGACCCTTCAATAAAAGGGAGTTTAGAGACGTACCACTAACCTCGGCGGCTGCATCGAAAACTAGTCGGAGTTTTGACGGCCTGGGACCTTTCACTTCTGCTTCAGTGCGTGTTAGTTTTCTGGCGTATCCCTTATTGACGTAGCTCGACACGATGTCTTTGTATTTGGCGGCGAAGTCAGGATCCTTCTGCATCTTCAACTCGAGGCTTAATAGTCTTCGTTTGGCTTGCTGATAGCTATCTGGCAATTGGAGAGTAACGATCTCCGCTTGGTACCGTTGTTGTGGAAAGAAGCATCGACACAAGCTTGTCATCTTCAAAGACTAGGTTCTCCTTCGATTTTGTAGCGCCGAAATTCTCTATCTTGAAATAGTCCTCAATAATACTGTCGGCATGTAGGTCTTGTTCTCGAAGCTGGCTGCAACAAAGAAGGATTTTATCCTGGCTATGAGTAATTGGTGTGGCTTTTCCATACACCACCCATCCAAGCTTCGTGAGCGACGCGATCATATCCCCGTTTCCCATCTTAATGCTTTTCCTTGGCACGCCTAGGTGACAGTTGTCAAGTCCTATCAGTATCTCTGGTTTAGCGTTGGAATATTCGGCTATGGCTGGTGAATTCTTCTTCAGATACTGCAAATCGAGCTCGGAGGCAGAAAACGTCTGAATAGGTAGATTAAGCTTCTCAATCGTTTGCACTCCACACATGTTGAACTTATCAGCTTTGTTGCGATCGGCACCAATTTGGACATCGACGATAGACGAGCTTTCGGACAATGTTTCGCATCCGAACCACCTTAAATTCAACATTTTTAAAGTTCCTCTTAATCTTAGTCGTTTGGCTAGGTTGGAGCTTATCATGGTCACCGAAGAACCTTCATCAAACAGGGCATACGTTCGCTCTATTATGTCACCATTGTACACCCTTACTGGCACTACTCGAAAGAGGATCTTGGTATTACCGCTTCGTTTGCAACTTAGCACAGGCTTCTGAACTTCAACTTCCTTGCTTCTAGGCGGGTCTTCCTTCCTTCTGGGCTCTTCCTCGTGCAACAGTTGGTGATGTCTCTTGGGACAGCCGTTGATCGAACAAACTCTCCTTAGTCTGCATGTCAGCATTCCATGTCCGTGTCTTAGGCATCCGAAGCAGAGCTTATTTGTCTTGGCGAATTCCCATTTGGCTTGGGAATCCAGATTCTTAAAGCTGCTGCATTCAGTTATTGGATGGCGTTTTCCTTTACACTGTCCGCACCTATCGTTCACTGCATTACTAGATGTTGAACCATTGTCGGCGTGCAACACTCTTCCTGTCCTGGGCTTTGTTTCTGATCTGGATTGTGACGAAGGAGACAGGGAAGTTGTCGTGGCAAGGCATATTATTCGCGAAAGTCGGTTCAACCATTCATTGAAATGTTTGATGGTGGCATGCGGCTAGATGAGCATACTGCTCTGCGCCCACTCCAATCTCCTGTTCAATGGAAGCTTCCCGATCAACTCATCAAGTAGCAGAGGATCCATAAGCTATTGATGCATACCACTTGCCTCAAGGAATGCAGTAAGGCTTTGCACTTTGGTGGCGAATTCCACAATTTGATCAACCTTCGACTCCGAAATCTGTCCCGTCTCCCAAACCTTCCTCAACTGGCTCTGGACAAGACATTCCGGGCGTCCGAATCGGAACTCCAACGTTGACATAACTAACTCGACATTATTCGGGTGGATGTGCAAGGATTCGACGACATCCTTTGCCTGTCCCCTGAGGCACCTTCGGAGGCGAAACATGTTCTCTACCTTACTGTACTGGAACATATTAGTTGATTCGACGAAGGCCGTACAAAACATAGGCCACTCCTCAGGTTTCCCATGAAATTCGGGTAGGTCATGTAATTTATGATGACTTCCAAAGGGAACTGGCGATGACGTCGGTCGTTGGGCGGGGAAGGACCTTGAATGTGGCTCGAAATGCCGTGGCTCGAATGTTTGAAGAGCGTTGAGTGGTGGGAGGAACGTAGGAATCTTACTGGTTTCGGATCCGCATGCACTCACTGTTGATTGACTGGGTTGCAGCAAAGGTGGGGCTGGTGGTGGCCAGGAGTACGGCGAGTAAGCAACATGTGTCGTAACCTGCGTTGAACTGCCTCTGAAAGGAACGGAAGCTCCGTTGGGTATAAGTACAGGAAACGACATAGGCATGCTGGCTTCGGATACGGCGACGTGAGCTGCGGCTGTTGCAAGCGATGTAACGGTTTGTCCGTCTGTAGTCGATGCCGATGAAGGGACGTTAATGGCAAAGGCTTCCGTCGCAACAACGCTCGCTATCGAATTCTTTGGAGCGGAAATAACTGGATCGACACCTGCTATAGTTGCGCTTGAGCTTATTGCGGCTGAAGTAGACGCAGCAACAGTAGGCGTGGGCTGTGTCGCCTGTTGTTCTCTGAGCAGTACTTCAAGACGCTGGCGTTTCTGTTTCTCCTGTATGGCTGATACTGTGGCTGCTTCCAACTGCGCACGCAGTTCTATCAGCTCTCGTTGCGATGTGTCCATCCTCTCTGTTGTCTCCACTGGCGTTTCGTCTCCGTCCTCTGAAACTGGATCACTCTGGCGGAACTCCGTGTTTCTCTCAGAAGACGCTGAGAATTTGGCATGGCGGCTTAAATTAGTGGATTTTTGTTACGGCTGGCTGAAACTTAAGGCGTCTTAATTGAATTGAATTGAATTTTCGCTGGCTGCGACGGCACGCGTTGCCCTCCGTTGTTTGTAATGGCAGTGTGCCCGACTGGCCAGTAGGATGGCTTCCTTTAGCGTGGGTTGTTGCTGATGGCGGAAAATTTAAGGTTAAGGGCTTCTCCCTTTACGACAATATGTGTCTGGGAGGGATTCCTCTGGCACCGAGATTCCTGACGGCGGCAAAACACTTCTCCTCACAAAACACAAGTAAACGGCGTTGTCTTTGCTGACGGCGACAAGGAAATTCTTCCTGAGCAAAGGCGAAGTTAATGACTTAGTTGCTGGCTTTGCAACACAGCACGTATCCAATAGTTTTTGGCAGCAAAAAATAAAGTTGTTGTCAACCTTCTGCATGCCGTACCACTAACAAACACTCCTGATTATTTGGAATCTGAGAGTTTATTTTCTAAAGTATAATAAATACGTTGCAATTTGAAATATATGTCATACAATTACTTACTTGCTGGCACTTGGTCCAGGACTTCGCTCGGCTTTGGTTGACGATAGAATGAATAGAATAGGGAAATTCCCCGTTTAAAAGGGAAATACTGACAGCTAAGGGGATCTGTTCGTCAAGTCGACCGTGGACCAGCGCCTTGGGCAAGCGTTCCATTAGCAAAGTGCTCAGAACTTTGTGACATGCATTATCATGCATGAACAATTGCAGGTAGACCATAAGGATATTTCAGTATAAATAGACCCGCCTGCGTCATAGCTACATCAGTTCTTGTTCATCCCCTAATGGACGAGCATTCAATACGAAGCTCATGCTTTTGTAAGAAGATTTAACTGTAATGAAAAGTAGTGAACGCAAATCACCATTTAAAACGAATGTCGTTTTTATTTGCAAAAGTAAAACCTTCGGTTAAAAAGTTTTTATTCAATTTTTTAAAACATAAAAACTCTTAATCAAACTGGCGCAGTTGGTGCGGATAAGTTAAAAAGTATAAAAATCGCAAACGAATATTGTGAAAAAAGTGCTTAACAATTATCCGGAAAAAATAATACCTACAATTATCATAAGAAAATAAATCAAGTGACATCTTATCGATACACGCATACTATCTACTTAAACACGACACAGCTGATAGAGTGAACAGTCCACATACACTCCTCGATCACAACAGCAGTATAGAGCGGAAATCTATAAAGAAGGAAGACATCATCCTTCAAAGATGAACAATATCAAAGACGAGAGAAGTTAATTGATAACAACAGAACCGACTACAACAAGATGAACGCAGAAGAAGCAGCAACCATAACCGCAGCAGGAGCAGCCACAGCCGCAAATAATGCAGCAGGAAATAGTAGAAGCAAGAATAATATTAAGATTATAGAATTATGTCCCTTAAAATATTTGCAAAAACATATATATGAAGGCAGAAGTTAGGACTTACCAATTTTTCTAAATTTCTTCCAGCGTTCGAAATCCCGTTTTTATAATCCCGCCTTTGTGTTTGAATTTAGACATTTAAAACGAAATTTTAATTTTTCTTTTTTTTTTTCTTTGCTTTATAGAATTTAATCAAACTGCCTGACAGTTGTTGACATACCCTTAGCCGAGCGACGAAGACGCGTGAGTCGCTGCACAACTCTGGAAAGCGGAGTTTAATTAAATGAATCGCTCGAAATGCGCCACTTACCCGTTGTTTGCCAGCACAACGATTTTTTTTAAATAAAACAACTAGTTTTGATTTGAAAAGCAGAATTTCAAAAAACGAAACCATAAGAAAAGGGATTTTAAATGCGGGACTATAAAAGCGTGATCAAAAAATACCGGGGTTGTAAGAACGGGATTTTAAGTGAGGGATTATAAAACCGGGATATAGAATTCAACCCGAATCAATTTTTCAGGTTGTTTCAATCGCAATAATAAAATAAAATACTGTTTTTACACATTGTAATAGGCTAGAGGAAGGTTTTGGGAGTTGGGATTTGAAAAGGACAGGAAACAAGGATGTGGATGGGACTTTAGGATGGGATGGAACGGAAAAGGAAAGAGTGTCGGCTGCGAGGGACGTGGCATGCTTGCTATACGCACAGCTCAACTCGCCGGAAATGGGGTGGTTCTTGCCCCCCCAGCACGACTAAACCTATTACAAACAATATATATCATACCAAATTTTACTAAATTATTTTTCACCATTGAACAGACGGACGTTCACCACACTGAGGGCGCTGCAGATGATGTGGCTGTGTTGGCATTTGCCCTCCAACCCATGAAGTCCGGCAGCAAGTCCTGCAGCAAGAAACCATGAAGGTTATCCAAGTTAACCTCAATCATTGTGAGACAGCTCAGGATATCCTGGCACAAACCATCAAGGACGAAAAAGCAGATGTAATCTTGATCAGCGAGCCATATAAAAT
Source organism: Brachypalpus laphriformis (assembly GCA_945910035.1). Classification (NCBI taxonomy): domain Eukaryota; kingdom Metazoa; phylum Arthropoda; class Insecta; order Diptera; family Syrphidae; genus Brachypalpus; species Brachypalpus laphriformis. The sequence continues at coordinate 114,036,838 of OX246756.1, read as the reverse complement.
TCCTGACAACAGCAGCATCTGGCTCAGTGAGCGATCGAAGCGGGCCGTAATATGGTCATGTGGGAGACATGCGTTCCAGGATGCAAATGAAGAGTCAGAGGGTTTCGTTCGGGCCAAAATCAACGGTATACACTTCTATAGTTGCTATGCTCGGCCCAGCTGGACTATAATTGAATACCAGGAGATGCTAGATAACCTCGTGGCTGATGCTCGGGAAAGAACTCCAGTGATTATTGGCGGAGATTTCAATGCATGGGCGACGGAATGGGGCAGTAGATTTACCAACGCAAGGGGTCATGCCCTCCTGGAAACATTTGCAGCTCTCAACGTAGGCATCGCAAACGTAGGTAGGGCTAACACCTTCCGCAGAGCAGGCATGGGCTCAATAATTGATATCACGTTAGCGAGTAACTCCATCCTGCGGGGAATTAAATGGAGAGTCAGTGAAGATTATACCCACAGTGACCACCAAGCTGTTATAATTGACATCGGTAACGCCAGAAGCACTCACCGCCCGCGATCGACTGGTCCGAAATGGCAGGATAAGCTCTTCGACAAAGATACATTCGCGGAAGTGGTTGACACCTTCACGCTAGTCCGAGGATCGGCAGAAAATTCAGCTCGCCACCTCACCCAGTCCATCAACATGGCGTGCGATGCATCAATGCCCAGGAGGGCCTCAAGTAGAAGACGCCTGCCTTGCTACTGGTGGAACGATGAGATCAGGGTACTTAGAGCAGAGTGTCTACGGGCAAGGCGCAAAGTACAAAGATCGCGAAACACACCCAACTTTCAGGAGTACCTATCGTCCTTTAAGCTGGCGCGAAAACAGTTAAGCAGAGTTATCAAGGAGAGCAAAGCAAGATGTTTCAGACAGCTCTGCGATGAAGCTAACGTAGACCCTTGGGGCACGGCGTATAGGATGGTGATGAGAAAGCTTAAGGGCGGCAACTCCCCGCAGATAACATGCCCGTTAATGCTGAAGTCAATAGTAGAACATCTTTTTCCAAGGAGAGCATCTACTATGTGCGCAATCACCAGAGAAAACTTTACAGAGGTAATTCCAGTGATTACAATAGAGGAATTGACAATCGCATCCAGAAAGATAGGTGACAACAAGACGCCTGGACCTGACGGCATCCCTAACAAAGCAGTGAAAGCCGCTGTTCAAAAAAGGCCAGACATCTTTATTGCAACAATGCAAAAGTGCCTAGAAGAAGGAATTTTCCCTAAGCAATGGAAACTGCAACACCTCGTTTTATTGCCAAAAGGAAACAAACCCCCAGGAGACCCATCGTCGTATCGCCCGATATGCCTACTGGACACAATGGGAAAGATCCTGGAGCGAATCATTTACAACAGATTGCTCACAATAGCGGAGGAGAAAGGGGCTTTGTCCAACCAGCAATTCGGATTCCGAAAGTCTCGCTCAACAATTGACGCCATTAAAGCTGTAGTTAATATAGCAGCGGAAGCAATTGAAGGTGAAAGATGGCGATACGGCACCAAGGAATACTGCGCAGTAGTGACGCTAGATGTCAAAAACGCATTTAATTCGGCAGACTGGCCCACTATAAGAAGATCTCTTGCTAGGATGGATACACCATCTTACTTGCTGCAGATAATGGCGAGCTACTTTACCAACAGGAAACTGAGGTATGATACCGACGAAGGAGTGAAGTACTACGATGTTACAGCTGGGGTCCCGCAAGGATCGGTGCTGGGCCCATTACTATGGAACATAATGTACGACGGAGTTTTACGACTACCACTGCCACCTAAAGTGAATATAATTGGATTTGCTGATGACATCGCTGTTGTTACAGTAGCAAAACAAATCAGTGAAGTAGAATCAGCTACAAATGTGGCAATCAGTCAAATCAAAAGCTGGCTAGGATCCGCCGGTTTAGAATTAGCTGACCACAAAACTGAAGCTGTTCTAATAACCAGTCGGAAATCTGTGGAATATATGAATGTACAGGTTGGGACCCAAATCATCAGATCCAAAGAAGCAATCAAATACTTAGGAGTAATGCTCGACAATAGACTGCGGTTTAAACAGCATGTTGATTATTCGAGCAAAAAAGCGTCACGCATTCAGGCAGCACTCTCAAGGATAATGCCCAACATTGGAGGACCTGGATACGCTAGGAGGATCCTACTATCCAGAGTTGTCAGCTCAGTCCTTCTTTATGCGGCTCCGGTTTGGGCGGGGGCTCTCGCGACCAAAGAAACAAGGAGGAAACTTACATCAGCCTACAGACTCTGCGCTATAAGGACCATCAGTGGTTTTAGAACTATCTCTGACGAAGCAGCCTTTGTCATAGCAGGAATGGTTCCTATCGACATCCTCGCGAACGAGATGCAGAGAATCTACAATCGGAGACGCTCGAGCCACCAAGAGGCTAGCGAAAGAAGAAGGGTTATAGAAGAAGAAAAAGCAGCTTCAAGAGCTGTGTGGCAAGATCGATGGGATAATGCGGTTAAAGGCAGATGGACCTATAAATTAATCCCCACCATCGACATTTGGATAAACCGAGCACATGGGAACTGCACCTACCACCTCACGCAGTTCCTGTCTGGCCATGGAGGTTATCGCAAATATCTTTACCGGTTTGGACACGATAGCTCTCCGTTGTGTCCAGAATGTCCAGACCAGGAGGAAGATACGGAGCATGCAGTCTTCTACTGTAGGCGATTTGAAAACTGGAGAAACGAACTTCCCAGTCCCCCATTCCTCATAGATCATATGGTACAATCTGAGGAAAAATGGATGGAAATTTGTGCGTTTATTACGCATGTGCAAATGCAGCTTCGAATTCAAGAACGAATACGTCGAGAAGCAGAAAGTACAGCATAAATTGCTAACCAGCCCCGCGAAGTAATACCTAACGGCAGTCCCGCGGGGAGAGTGGTAGAAGTGTGAAGGGTGTGTGTTTAGTACGTAGGCGTATTCCTGAAATCGATTACTCAGGTTTGCGAATCGTGCATGCTAGTAGCACTCGGGCTATTAGTATCTATGAAGATTACACATCCCTGGCGCAACCTAAAAAAAAAAAAAAAAAAAAATTAAGTCCGGCGGCCTTAACTAGGACTTCCCAATCGGACAGGTCCAGCTGCTAGGTCACTCCACCATGCCTGAAAGGGCTTTAGTCACCCTACTGCACCCCCTGAAAATTGCACTCTAAAAACCCATCAAGCTATCTCCGGTTTGATGGTAGAAAAAACACACACACTTCATGGCCAAAATGTTCATAATTTATTCTTCTCTTTACTCTTCATCAGCAAAAATAAATAGAGACAAATTTTAAAAACTGAGGGATAATATAAAAAAAAAAAACAAAAAAACTAAACTCGGTTTCTCCCACCGCGAACTCTTAGGTAAATCTTTTGTTACCTTACTCTACTCTACGTATCGGATTTCCTACCTAGATAGAGCTCTGTATAGGTTAGATATACACTACAATTCTTAGAATTTAATCGCGAGCACAAAGCGAACGGGGCAATCAAAATTTTCACAAAATAAACTCAAGATTCACTATAGATCACCTTAGACAAAAAGAATAATCAACAAAAAAAATATGTATATAAGTATCTATAACGACATTAAATGGTGACACTTAATATATATTTTTTTTTTATAAATTTAACGCGCTCCTCTTAGAACAAGAAGTATCTATAAACGTTTATTTGCACATGTATCTTATATATGATATATGTATGGTGGGCAAAATCGCATCATCACCTCCTCGCGGTGCCCGCTGGATAGCTATCAGATAATGAACTAACAATAAGCGTATGCTGAGTCCGACGATATATGTGCAGCTGAACACTCAGACCTGCGTAAGCACATCAGGGTGAACCTCAGCGCGCATGTGTCTAACCGGACGAGGCATCTCTTGTTGACCTGATTGGCTGAAATATGCGTCTCAGAAGTCTAGCAAGAGCTCCTCAGAAGGAGGACGTGCGGCAGATGAATTCTCTCGATGGAATCAACGGTGACGTCTACAGACCAGCGGATACCTTACCGGAGCTACTTCAACATATTTGGAGCTGAGGTCTATTAGGATTTTCAATACTACGTCAGGGTATTGAAAAAGAGATGGTGGCGGATGAACCCTTAATGAGCCAACGGCAGCGCTCATATCCCCGAAGTGGGTTACTGACATCGGTGTATCCGGCCTCTTGTTCTAGGGGTGCAAAAAAAAGGATCTGGCCCTCCAGGTTGGGGGTTATGCCGTCGGGTTAATTTTCCTACTACGTAAAGAAAATTTGGTTACGAAGGCAACCAACAGCCTCGGATACGGATGATCTTACTGTTGACGACCCATGCAAACGTAAAAAGGACAACGATCTTCGTGTCTGCACATGGAATGTTAGGTCCCTCTACAAATCACGTGCAGCCGAACAACTTGCGGAGGCCCTAGAGTCTCTCAAAGCAGACATTACCGCCATCCAAGAAGTGCGATGGGATGGGCCGGGCAAAAGGAGTATGAAAAACTACGACATCTACTACGGCGATTGCTACAGACAAAAAGGACAGCGTCTATTCGGGTGCGGATTTGTCATTGGAGGCAGCATTGGGCAAGAAGTCTTGAGTTTCCGGCATGTGAACGAGCGCCTTATGACTATTCGTATCAAGGCTAAATTTGCCAACATTAGCCTAATATGCGTTCACGCCGCTCATGAGGAGAAGGACGACGCGACAAAGGACGACTTCTACCAGCTCTTGGACAAGACGTATGAGCAATGCCCTAGCCACGACGTTAAAATTATCCTAGGTGATTTTAACGCAAAGCTAGGAAGAGAGGACGTCTTTAGTAGTGTGGTCGGAAGGCACAGCCTGCACGACATCACATCCGACAACGGACTCAGGCTAATCGACTTTGCAGCGGAGCGAAACTTTGTCGTAGCTAGTACGCGCTTCTCACGTCTCGACATTCACAAAGGAACATGGCTTTCCTTTGATCGAAAAATCGTCAACTAAATCGTCGTAGCCAAGGTACGGATGCGGATATCCACAACGGAGCGAAATCAACGAAATGCTGTGAGGAAATTTGACGTCGAAAAGCTACAATCGCAAGAGACCGCCAGAACCTTTGCCGATCGTGTTTCTTCTAATCTCAATCTAAGTCCTATGCCGCCAGCAGCAAATGCGGAAGACCAGTGGCAGTGTTGCCAACAAGAATTCTCGGAAAGAAGAAAAAAGAGCATGAGAAGCGCTCGATCGAGAAGAATGAGAGACTTTATTGCAGGAATAATGTTCGAAAATTTTACCAAAGAGTAAAAAGAAAATGCCAGAGTTTCAAAGCCAGAACAGAAGCCTGCAGGGACGAAAATGGCAACATGGTAGTAGAATCGCAGTCGGTGCTGAGAATATGGAAGGAACACTTCTGCAGACTGTTAAACGGCGATGATGACCAATATTCCGCTGTCAAGCAGAATGAGCCATTCAACAGTGACGATGGCAGTCAAGATTCCCGTCAACCCGATCAGAATGAAGTGAGGATAGCGATATATAAACTCAAATCGAACAAAGCTGCTGGAGCCGACGGCCTTGCCGCTGAACTTTTCAAGGCCGGAGGAGATGAGTTGGTAAGGAGCATGCACCAGCTTATCTGTAAAATCTGGTCGGACGAAAGTTTGCCCGATGAATGGAACCTCAGCATCGTTTGCCCGATCCTGAAGAAAGGAGACCCTCTGAACTGTGCCAACTACAGAGGTATTAGTCTCCTAAATATCGCATATAAGATCCTGTCTGCCGTACTATGTGAACGCCTAAAACCGATCGTCAACAACCTGATAGGTCCTTATCAGTGCGGTTTCAGGCCTGGAAAGTCCACCATTGACCAAATATTCACATTACGGCAGATCTTGGGAAAAACCGATGAATATAAAATCGATACGCACCACCTTTTCATCGATTTCAAAGTTGCCTATGATAGCGTGTATAGAGACGAGTTATACAGAGTCATGTTTAGTCTTGGCATCCCTGCCAAGCTCGTCCGTCTGTGCAGAATGACGATGGAGAACTCTCGCTGCTCCATCAAAGTCGGTAAGAACATCACCGAACCGTTCGATGTCAGGAAAGGTCTTAGACAAGGTGACGCGCTATCATGCGATCTCTTTAACATAGTACTTGAGAGAATTGTACGAAACTCACAAGCCAACCCCGGAGATACAATCTTCTTCAAGTCTGTACAACTACTCGCTTATGCCGATGACATTGACATAATCGGAAGAACTCAGCGGGCCGTCAATGGGGCATTTACGAGTATTGAGAACGAGGCAGCAAAGATGGGTCTAGCGGTCAATGAAAGCAAAACAAAATATATGCTGTCTACAAAAAAGAACACCCAACATCGGCGTCTTGGACAGAACGCCACAATAGACAGATACAATTTTGAGGTAGTAAAGGATCTTGTCTACCTAGGCACTATGGTCAGCTCCGCAAATGACATCAGTAGGGAGATCACATGTAGAATTACTCTTGCCAATCGTTTGCAAGTGCAAACGCCATATATTAGTGCCGAGCCGGGCATAATATGGCGACACACCAGTGGAAGCATGGACTGAACTCCTCAATGCACATGCAATGTCGTCGAGGTGGATGTCCCAGTCACGTTGGTCATCCTTAAGATAGGAGCATATGGCAGCTAACAGCGTTCTATTGACTCTCTTCGAGGCGTTGGATTGCGGAGAATAGTTAGCCGTTTTTAAGCGACGTATTCCGTACTTCCGTAATACAGCTTGAAAGTCTTTTGCCAGAAATTGTTTTCCATTGTCGGAGTGGATTATTTGTGGCACTCCGAACATTTTGAATACATCACTTAACAGAAACTTAACAACACTACCGGTATTAGCGTTTTTTAACGGCTTGAAAAGGACAAATTTAGACAGGTGATCAAGTACAACGAAAACGTACGCATTGCCAGATTTTGACCTTGGGTACGGGCCCAAGAAATCTACATATAGTTTTTGGAACGGACGGTCGGTACAAAAACTGGTACATATAGGTAGACGAGAAACTTGGTTGGACGATGTACACTGCACACTTAGAAATATACTGCCGGATCTGGACTGTCATATTTGGCCAGTAGAAATCATCTGTAGGGTCTTCGCTATTCCACCATGGGCTGCCTGAGAAGGTATATGCGCTCGCGAAATAAGGTCCTCGGTTAAGGCTGAAGGTACCCATAGTCGCCATGCATGCTCATGCAAAGGCTCATCTCCGGCATGTGGTAGGAAGCGCTTGTACACGAAACCATCTATTATTTTCAGATCCGGCAGCTCTTTTTGGTGGTCTCTAATAGTGGCAATCAGACTTTGGTATTCCTCTGACTGAAACTCTTCGGAGTTTAGGTCCATCAGGGGTGCAACATCTTCCATTTCTAGACTATCGACGTGAACGCGAGAAAGAGTGTCAGTGCGCCTTTCCGGTGTTCTATGTCGAAGGTAAAGGCTTGCAACTTCAAGCTCCACCGTGCCAGTCTCCCACAGAGATCCTTCAGGGTCATCAGCCAACGTAGGCTGGAGTGGTCGGTGATGATCGTGAAGTCCATACCTTCGACATAGGGCCTACATTTTTGTACTGCCATGACAGCAGCCAGACATTCTTTTTCCTTTACACTATAGTTACTCTGACACGAATTTAACTTCTGGGAGAAGTACGATAGTGGCGATTCCTCGTTGTCATCGTTTTTCTGGAAGAGCACAGCACCTATTCCGGACTCCGAGGCATCACACTGGATGTAGAAGCGCCTCGAGAAGTCCGGATGCGTAAGCACGGGGGCGGATGTTAGTGCTTCTTCCAGCTTTTCGAATGCCGCAATTGCTTCATCTGTCATGCTAAACTTATCATGCTTTTTCTTTAGCGTGTCTGTGATGGGGGCAGTCAAGCTCGAGAAATCCTTAATAAATCTCCTAAACCATCCTGCAAGACCAAGCAGCCTGCGAACCTGCCTCGGATCAGTCTTTAGCATCCCATCACCAACTATGAACCCCAGATACTTCGATTCCTTGAAGCAGAATTTGGATTTGTTCAAGTTGATGGTGAGATTCGCTTTACGCAAGCAATCAGCTACTTCTTCAAGCAGGGTCACATGGGTTTGGAAGTCCGGCGCTATGATGAGCAGGTCATCTAAATACACGAAGACCCGGTCCTTTAACCGTGATGGGATAACCTTGTCCATTAAACGGCACATACTTTGGGCTACATTACACAACCCAAAGGCCATGGCCGTAAATTGGTACAAGGGTCTCCCCGGTACATTGAATGCAGTCTTCTCTCTACTCTGTTTCTACAGCGGTATTTGCCAAAATGCGTCTTTAAGATCTACACTACTGATATAGTAGGTATCTTGTAGCCGACTGAGAAGCCCGTCGATATGGGGGAAAGGATAAGCTTCCTTTTTGGTCACGGCGTTTACTTTACGTGAATCCAGGCAAAGTCGATTTTTGCCTGCTTTCCGTATAAGGACCACAGGTGAACACCAAGGACTCTCACTCTCCTCGATAACGCCTAGGCTAATCATTCGGTCTATCTCTTCATATAAGAGGGCTTGTATCGCTGGGGAAACAGGGTAGTGACGCTGCTTCACAGGGGCCGCATCTCCTGCATCGATGACGTGCTCCTCCAACGCCGTCCTGCCAAGCCCATGCTGGGTATAGCAAACGAATCCACGCTTGACTGCCTCCATCCTGGGCTGCTGTTCGAAAGACAGATGATGGGTGACGCTATTTGCAGCATCCGAAGTTGCTAATGCGCTTACTACATTCGGTGCTATCTGGAAAGCTCTCCAGAAGTCTACTCCCAGGTAAAGTTCTTGGTCAAGGTTAGGAACTAAGAAAAATGTAATCATTTTTTGACTGCCGTGGTAAGTCATAGGGACTTGGACTTTGCCAACAATCGATTGGCTTTTACCATCAGCAATTTTTACGTCGGAGCGAATTGGGAGGGTACTTAGTGCCAACGACTTAACAAACTCTAAACAATTTTTACCCAAGATACTAACACTGGCCACGCTATCTAACAGACCAAGAACCTCTGTGTTTGCAATTTTCACCTTGGCGTAAGGTCTTGGGTCGGTGCCAGTATCTATGATGGTAGAAGCTATGCTTTTTCTAGTGTTTTTCCTAATTTTGTATCTTTTCCTCGCGTTCAGAATCCTTTTAGATACGGGATTATAGCCAACGTTAAAGATTCTGTCACGAGCTATACGATAATTCCTAATTCTAACGTGTAAAGGTACTATTTCTAATCTATTTTTCTTATTTTTTAATATCTATCTGTCTATCCCTAACTAATAATTGAATTTTGCCATCATCCTTGAGTGGATGATGGAAGATTCCCTCCTCCGTCTGTGACCCGACCTCCTTTTTCATAATTAATGCGTTGTCTGAGTCGAACGCGACTCCCCCGTGGTATTCGCGTTCGTCTTTCTGTTTTCCGGGTTACACCGATGGCATTTCGGAGTTATTACTCCTTCCTGGCCACATCTAAAGCAGAAAATGTTTCTCATGGAAGATGGGCAATCCATGATGGAGTGGCCCTCGACTCTGCAGTTCCAGCAGATGAGTGATTTTATGTCCGGAGGCTTTCGAGGGACTCTAGGACGTACTCCAGAATACTGGAGAGCAAAAAGTCTTTCCTCCTGCGAGTACATAGAGTCCTCATTGTACTCAATTTCGTTGGCCACATATTTCGCAGGGGGTCTATGAGGTTTGGAATAGTCGCGGTTCGGGAAAGCACTCTCCGCGTCTCTGCATGCGTACCTCAACTGGTCCAAGATGTATATCGCCATGGGATATACCAGCTTTCCTATTTTCTCGGTCAGATTCCACTTCAGAATCCTCACCAGCTCTGCTTCAGGAATCTGCACCTTGAGCTGAGATCTTAATTTCGAGATCGCAGCGAAAAACTCGTCGCTACTCTCCCAGATACCTTGCCTACGATCCATTATATCGCGCATTATCTCAAAGTCGGATTTTGAGTTCCGGAATTGGCGTATTAATGCGTCTCGTAGCATTGGCCAATCCGGACGATAGCTTGTGCGCTGGAATTGCCAATACCATTCGTAGGCGGCACCTGAGAGAAGTAGGTGGAAATCTCTTAAGATCTCAGCCCAGGAGCAGTCATATTGGCTCATATTGGCAGTCATATTGCTCTGGGTTTCCATCAAAACTAATACCCCATTTGTCTATTTTTATAGGTCCGCGAATTCCCGAATGGAAGCCGGTATTTGTAGATTGCGGCTGAGGGCTATGGTACTTTGGATGTTGGTTGCCTGTTGGAACATACAACTTGGCTTCAGGATCCAGCTGAGTACCTACGTGAGGGACGGATTGCTGTTGCGGAGCCTATTTTCGGAAGTTATTGGAGCATTTTGATGTTTTTGGCATGCGTACTTCTAAAGGAGGAGTCGGATGGGTAACCTGATTTATCTCCTTCATAAATTCTTAAAAGTTGTTTCTCATTTCTACTTTAATATTCTCCGAAATATCTTCCCTTACTGAGTTCTGGTAAGACGTAAAGGCATTCGCAACAGCCAGGTTGATGTATGTCTTCATGCTTGGAGGTATCAAATCCTGCTCGGTTTTGCTATTCCTGCTACTTGGTTTGGAAATATTTGGACTTTTATTCTCCATCTGGCCCACGATGGTTCGGACACTATCGTTCTGAGCAGCGATCGAAGCTGCACCAAGCTGACTAACACCCCTATTATGGTCAGCGAATCGAACGTTCGACTCAAGTCGAACCTCCCGGCGAATTACTTCTGTCGCTTTATACACTTCACAGATGACATTTATTTGTTCTTTTCTTTGTCAGCACTTATTCTTTATTCGAATGAAAATGTTTGCTCAGAGCAATACCACGACAGAAGCAATTCGCAGACAGTTCGACTTGAGTCGAACGTTCGATTCGCTAACCATAATAGGGGTGTAAGACTGCTGTACGATGGGGCATGTAAGGACTCAGTAGAACCAGTAGAGCGGCTAACAGACAGAGGAACACCGGAGGTGTTGGGAAGCTCGTACGACATTGCGGCTGGTTCAACAGGCCTTTTCTTTGGAGGAGGAGTATGACCTACGAGAGACATTTCACTTGTATTTATCGCAAACTGTTTAAGAAAGGGAGCGAGTGAGTACCCTATCTTCTAGTATTTGGATATTTTCTATAACCTCTTTCCTAATTTTCTGACTTATCCTATCTTTTTCAGCCCCCGACATACTACAGTCAGAAAGAAAAGGATAGGAAACACAATTGGACTATATATATATATTGAGACTAATATGAATGTAAGGGGGGGTATAATAATATGTGTATTTATGTATATGCAAATAGATTGAATAATGAACTATGTAGAAAGAAAAAAAAAAACAAAGTGTAATAAATAAATAGATTGTAAATATGTAACAAAAAAAACAAAAAGGTAATAAATAAATAAATAATGTACAAAAAAAATGATTAAAGTAAAAAAAAAAACAAAAAAAAAAGCAAAATGTAATAAATAAGTAACTAATATGTTCAGTTGTCATTCAGCTTTTGATACGGTAACATCGTAATCGCTCGTGAATTAACTAATTTATTTTGTTTCTAACGTTAATTTAATTTAATTAATCATGGTAGAATATTGTGGCGCTTGCAGTTCTGGCATTCTGTCTGGCGATTTTGTTAGCTGCGGAGGGTTGTGCTGCAGAAAATTTCACATAAATTGTGTGAATCTGTCCGCAGCAGCCCTCCAGCTGATAAAGTCATCCTAGGGCATATGCGTCAAGTGCAAAGTTTGCAATGGCATACCATTTTTGGGTCTTTTAACCAAACTTAGTTTGTTAACGAATGAACTAAGCTTGGTTAGATCAGAAATTCGGGAGTTAAAGTCTCATTGTAATTTAAATAAAAACAGTGATGTGCAAATTGAAAGTCCGAATCCCGCGCCGGTTGAAACCGTTGAAGAATCAACTGCTACACCCTTACCCGTAGAGTGTATAGACGCGTCGGGTAATTCAAATATCGCCACCGGTGGAACCGAAAGTTGGAGTGAGGTTTCGCGCAAAAAGCCCAAAAAAAGCAAAAAACGCGCTAAAAAAAATAAGCCTATAATCGGAAATGATAAATCTGTTCCTAATTTCGTTGCTTCCCCCATAAAAGATTTGCATGTTGCTGGTTTTCGTGTGGACACTACCGAGGACGCGATTAATAATTACATCTCATGGAAATTGATTATACCGGTTGAGAAAATTAAAAGCTTTAAATTGGTTAAGTCAGCCGCTGACTTAACCAAATTAAACTACATTAATTTTAAAATTAGTCTGCCAGAGGATGTTTACGTGCGCGCCTTAGAACCATCCAATTGGCCGTCGGATATTCGCGTAAAAAATTTTTTTCCAAAAAACGGAGTTGCTTTACCCGCAGCAGTGATCAAAACATAAACATTGATCAGCTGCGACAACCAAGCACCTCTGTTAAATATTCGGTTTACTATCAGAATATTGGTGGTATGAGAAGTAAATTAAAAGAGATTTTCGTTGCACTCTCCAGCCACCAATATGATGTTGTTGTTTTAACCGAAACATGGTTACACCCACACATCTTCTCGACTGAAATCTTTGACCAGTCATATGTGGTTTACCGGAATGATCGATGTAGATCTATTGAGGAGCGTGGTGGGGGAGTTTTAATAGCTGTCTCATCTCACTTTCTCAGCCGGGAAAGTTGAAGTTGAACAGTTGTGTGTGTGTATTGATTTTGCTGATGACGTTCGTTATCAATTGTTTATTTTTGTCTCCTACGTTCCGCCGAATAGTGTGACCAGTGTGTATCAAAAGCACATTGATAACATTAGTAGTGTCGTTTTTCGTCTTGGTGCCTCTCAATTACCTTGCGTATTGGGAGATTTCAATATTGGTGATGTTACTTGGAAGAATGTGGATGGTGATGAAAATTTAATCCCCTTCAATGTTAATCATGAATGGGGGCAATTGGTTATCGATGGTCTTCTATCTCTAAACTTATTTCAAATAAACCACATTCGGAATAGTTTAAATAGAATTTTAGATTTAATATTTTTGAATAACGAAATTAATTTTAATATTTCGGAAGCTTTGGATCTTATTGATTCCAATAAAATCCATCACAAAGCCTTATTTTTAGAAATAACATTTTTAAGCTACTCTAATCAAAGTATAAATAATGATTCCGCGTTAGCATACAAATTTGCTAAGACCAATTTTATTGCACTTTCGGATTATACAAACAGTTTTGATTGGGATGCACTGCTGAACACCCCCAATATAAAAGGTAATTACGATGTATTTATGGGAAAAATCAATTCTGGTTTTGAGTTATTTGTACCTAAAACGCGTCATAATAATCGGTTTAGAATTCCTTGGTCAAATAAAAGATTGGTTAATTTGCGAAATGTAAAAAGAAAAGCTTATTCAGCTTATATTTCGAATAAAACGAACTCTAATCGTGAACTTTTTTTGAGATTCCGAAAAGAATATGAGTTCTTAAATAGATTTTTATATAGACGATACGTCTTGTCCGCCGAGTCTTCGGTAAAGAGTAATGGTAAATCATTTTGGAATTACATTAACTCAAAAAGAAATACCTCAGGCTTGCCGAAGGTTATGGAATTTGAAAATGTAAATTCAACAGATTTGAAAGGAACTTGTGACTTATTTGCCAACTTTTTTGAGTCGGTTTATAATGAGTCTCGAGTCCAGTCAACGATGAGCCATTACTCTAATATTAATGAATTATTGGATATTGGTGTGTTGCAATTCTCGGATGAAGACGTAATAAACGCGCTGCAGAAACTGGAACTAAACAGCAGCCCTGGCCCTGATGGCGTCCCTGCAGTAATATTGAAAAAGTGTATATCCTCCTTCTTTCATCCACTTAAAATTATTTTTAACCAGTCGCTCATGACTGGAGATTTTCTTAGTGAATGGAAATACTCTTTTATTACCCCAATGTTTAAAAGCGGTTTGAGACATAAAGTTGAAAACTATCAACCTATATCAAAGCTTTCTGCAATACCTCAATTGTTTGAAAGTATTGTTAAAGATAAGCTTTTTTTCGCGGTTAAAGAAGTTATTTCCAATAATCAGCATGGCTTTGTCCGTGGTAGATCATGTACTACGAACTTAACTTTATTAACTAATTATATATTTAACAGTTTTGAAAATCGCTTACAAGTTGATGTACTCTACACTGATTTCACCAAAGCTTTTGATAGAGTGCATCACACTTTACGTTTGGCTAAACTTAAATCGTTGGGTTTCCACTCTTCAATGCTGATGTGGTTTTCCAATTATTTAAGTAATAGAGGGCAATTGGTAAAGGTCGATAGTTTTACATCTCGCGCAATAGAAGTAACATCTGGCGTTCCACAAGGTAGTCATCTGGTCCCGCTGCTGTTTATTTTGTTTTAAATGATGTTCACGGTATATTTAATTTTTGTGAGATTTTAACATTCGCGGACGATTTAAAATTATTTGCACGCATAAAAAATACATCTGACTGCATTCGTTTTCAGTCAGATATAAACAGGTTGTCTGAATGGTGTAAACATAATGCTTTAGAGCTTAATATTTCCAAATGTAAGATCTTTACAGCGTACCGCATTACAGCACCGCTTTTTCATGATTATTTTATTAACGATATTAAACTTCTTCGTCTTTATGAAGTTAAGGATCTCGGGGTCATATTTGACACTAAATTGAATTTCTCATTACATTATGATTACGCCATAGCTAAGTCTAACTCTTTGTTAGGCTTTCTTAAACGAAATAGTAAAGACTTTAGAGATGTTTATTGTCTTAAATCTATTTACTGTTCGTTGGTCAGGCCTTATTTAGAATACTCTTCCATCATTTGGGATTCACCTTATGGTGTTCAAGAGCTTAGATTCGAAAGAGTTCAAAAGAATTTCACGAGATATGCTGTCCGTAAATTGAACGTGTTTGACGAACTTCCTAATTATGATGAAAGATGCAAATTAATTGGCTTGCAAACCTTAAGTTTCAGGCGTAAGGCATCTTCCGTCATATTTATCCGCGACATAATTAATTATCACATAAATTCACCAGATTTGGTTTTTCTTATAAATATATATGCTCCCCAGAGATCTCTCCGGGTGAGAAATTTACTTTTCGACAAAAGTCATAGAACCAATTATGGTAGGAATGAGCCTATTACCAGGTGTATATGCACTTTTAATGAGCTATGCAATGAAATTGATTTTAGCTTACCACAATTACAATTTAAAAATTGCGTTTATTCATTGATTTTTGATCAATAATAATATTTATTTTGTTTATTTGAAGTAGTCTATGAGATGCAAAATCGGTAGATGATCCTTAGTCGCGCAACAAACATCTGTTGTGTAAAGCGATACTGAGAGTATACACTCAGAGAACGTAGTGTTCTGTGTGCTCTGTGATGGATATAAAAAAACAAAAAACAAACAATATAAGAAACAATATAAGAAAAACGATGAATGAACAAAAAAAAACAGAAAAAAAGGTTAAATAAATAAATTAAAACGAATAAATGTAAGAAAAACAAGAAAAAAGAAAGTATAATATGTATGGTGAAATTAGCTAAAACTAAAAGTACAAGAACACACAAACATGTAGAAGATATCTAAAACTAATGATGGGGAGTGCATTATGAATGAACTACTCCATGTTAAGTAAAGACCAGACAAATGGGAAAGAAAAGTAGAATTATGATAAGAAAGTAAAAAAAAAATGACAGGATAATAGGTAAGACGAACTTTAACGGAGTTTTAATTGTTTTCGTTGCCAACGTGGCAACGTGGGCGCCGTGGCGTAAGCGGTTAGTGTGTCGGATTACTACGCATGAGGTTCCAAGTTCGAATCCCAGAAAATACCAAAAAGTTTTTCACGATCCCACCTCTCGCGAGCGTCTGACAAACATCCGAGAGTATTGTTGTCACGAAAAAGCTTCTCAAATCGCCGTTCGGATTCGGCATCAAACTGTAGGTCCCTTTCATTTCGTGTGAAAAATATAACGCACATAACATGAGTGGTTGCGAGAAGCTAGGCCCTGGCACTTTAAAGAGCTGTTGCGCCAAATATTTGTATTTTGTTGCGAACATCGAAGATTCTCGTCGCAATTCACCGCGGCATGTTAAAGAACTATCCGGATGAGGACTTACGAGACTTCAATGTTGGCAACAAAAACAATTAAGGACAGCACCAGACATAAAGGGTTTTGATTGTTGTCGTTGTCAGCATTGAAACTGCTCGTCGCAAATCACGATGGCCTGTCTGTGGACTATCCTCGTAATATCTTACGAGCTTTTCAATGCTGGCAACAAGAACAATCATGGACTATTACGACATAAAGTTTCCAATTGCTGTCGCTGTCAATATCGAAGGCACTCGTCGCAATTCACCTCGGCATGTTAATGAACTCTCCGGGTGAAGACTTACGAGGACTTCGATGTCGACAGCAAGAACAATTGTGGACAAACACAACATAGGACAGAAGACAAGGACTAACAGACGGTGGGCGCCATTTTGTAATAGGCTAGAGGAAGGTTTTGAGAGTTAGGATTTGAAAAGGACAGGAAACAAGGATGTGGATGGGACTTTAGGATGGGATGGAACGGAAAAGGAAAGAGTGTCGGCTACGAGGGACGTGGCATGCTTGCTATACGCACAGCTCAACTCGCCGGAAATGGGGTGGTTCTTGCCCCCCCAGCACGACTAAACCTATTTAAAACAATATATATCATGCCAAATTTTACTTAATTATTTTTCACCATTGAACAGACGGACGTTCACCACACTGAGGGCGCTGCAGATGATGTGGCTGTGTTGGCATTTGCCCTCCAACCCATGAAGTCCGGCGGCCTTAACTAGGACTTCCCAATCGGACAGGTCCAGCTGCTAGGTCACTCCACCATGGCTGAAAGGGCTTTAGTCACCCTACTGCACCCCCTGAAAATTGCACTCTAAAAACCCATCAAGCTATCTCCGGTTTGATGGTAGAAAAAACACACACACTTCATGGCCAAAATGTTCACAATTTATTCTTCCCTTTACTCTTCATCAGGAAAAAAAAAATAGAGACAAATTTTAAAAACTGAGGGATAATATAAAAAAAAAGCAAAAAAACTAAACTCGGTTTCTCCCACCGCGAACTCTCAGGTAAATCTTTTGTTACCTTACTCTACTCTATGTATCGGATTTCCTACCTAGATAGAGCTCTGTATAGGTTAGATATACACTACAATTCTTAGAATTTAATCGCGAGCACAAAACGAAGGGGGCAAACAAAATTTTCAAAAATAAACTCAAGATTCACTATAGATCACCTCAGACAAAAAGAATAATCAACAAAAAAAAAAATGTATATAAGTATCTATAACGACATTAAATGATGTAGATGTATGTATGAACAACAATGTAAAACACTTAATATATATTTTTTTTTTTATAAATTTAACGCGCTCCTCTTAGAACAAGAAGTATCTATAGACGTTTATTTGCACATGTATCTTATATATGATATATGTATGTATATGTTAAATATATGCATATATATGAAGGGCACTATGACCTTTTCGATCGAATGATCCCTTTTTCGGGTGAGGCTTCTCAGGCGTAGTAGATTTCCTGTTACTTATGAGCACCCACTTTGAAGTACAGGTGCATTTTTTGTATTCCTTATACATATATGCACTTATGTACGCATATATGTAAGTACGTGTGTACGTTGGTATATTTGTAGGTGTTTAAAAAAAAATGTTAAAAACAAAATATTGGCGGCCACGACTTGGGCTCACAAGAGTCTATGACCGCCTTGTTGACCTTATACGGAGCCTAATCAAGGATGCATTTAAAAAAATAGAATAATCACTAAAAGCACACCACTCACCCCTTAAAACAGATTTGTTTGAATACAATTAGTATTTTTCTTCTCCTCATAAAATCCAAAAAATATTCTCTCCTTTTACTTAATCTTCACTGCCTTCTTTACTGAAGGTCTTTATACTTATACTTCACTGCACTTTAACAGATATAACTTAAATTTATGGAGACATGTAATGCCTTTCACCACTGGAAGAAGAATGCCGTGCTTCTCTATAGGTCTATAGCCGCTACTAGAAAAGGCAAAAATAAAAAAAAAAACTACCAACATCTCTTTCTTACCCCATCTTGGTTTGTGTCTGGGCTTAGCACAGTTTAAACTGGTGTAAATTGCAGTGACAGATGATGCTGTCAAAAAAAAAAAAATATACAAATCAACAGAAATTTCATTTGGGGTGAGTAGGATTTTTATTTTCCTATTTTTCTATTATTTATTTAAAAAGACCAAGGTAGTACTTGCAACACTACCTCCAAGCCCTTCAACCACGTAGTTAAGGCACACTTAGAGATCGCGGTCGTTGACCGCAGCGATCTGGATGGTAGCGTCACAGCTGACAAATGGAGGAAGGTGGAGATAAAGCTCGCCATCAATTGTCTTCAAGTCTTACGTGACCATCCCGGCCCTGATGGTTCTTGCAGAGATGCTGGCTGGTATCAGGGGCACGTAAAAATCATTGCCTGTGCTAACCAAAGATCTAAAGATCTATATAAAATTGCTGCTTCCAGATTGGGGCAGGTTTGGCCAGGTGCACAGTTAGAGGTCGTGGAAAAAGATCAGATTCCTAACCGGCCTAGGACTCGTGCTACCATTCCGGTCGAACCCTCCAATCCGAGGGTGATCCTGGATATCCTCAGGATCAGTAACAGCTCCCTTCCTACCCACAACTGGAAGATTGCCAAAGTGGACGAGCCGAGAGGTGACATTAGAAGCGACATCATTGTTATCAATGAAGAGTCCCTGGCCCCCTTGGCATCTTCAAAAGGAGTGATTAATTACGGCTTCAGCTCTATCACTCTAAAAGTCTATAAATTCGATGAGAAAGAGCCCGAGAGAGTCCCTCCCAAACTGGACGCCTCTTCCGAGCCAGTCGCGAGTTTCTCTCCTTCCGAGCCCATTCCCTCGCTCCCTTCGGAGCCCATTCCCTCGCTTCCCTCCGCTGCTCCACACCTCTTGGAGGTCGTGTCTTCGTAGACGGACACGGAAATGGTTGGCGCTCTTCTCAAATTGGACTTTTCCGGTCCCCCTTCTCCCTCATCATCTATCCGTGGGTCCGACTTCGGTTTGACGGACACGGAGATGGGTAGTGATCCTAATGGCATTTCTCTTGAGGATGACCTCCTGTCATCAGATTCAGAGGACGGCAACAATACCGTGATAATGGTATCTGAACAGAGAAGTAGCTCCAGGCCTGCGGATCCTTAAGAATAACCTGCATCATTCCATCTCGGCTTCGGCCTCCCTTATTCTCCGGCTTGCTAAAAACGGGGAAGACTTAGTCTTGATCCAGGAACCGTGGGTTGTTGGAAACCGGGTTTGTGGCCTCAAGACTCCAAACTACAAACTAATCTACACAAGGATGGAAGGTAAACCGAGATCTTGTATCCTTGCGAAGACCCACCTGAACATCTTTTTACTCTCTAATTTCAGCAATCAAGACATAGTCGCTGCCAACCTGGAATTGCATTCAAAAAATTACTGGCTGGTTTCGGGGTATTTGGGTCACGATCAAGTGGGCCCACTCCCTCCGGACATCTTGGTGAGCTTGATTGCGAAAGCAGAGAGCCTTAAGACTGGTCTCATCATTGGCTGTGATGCGAACGCTCATCACTCAATCTGGGGCAGTTCCGACATAAATGAAAGAGGTGAGCAACTTTTTGATTTTATCATCAGTACTAATCTCCTAACTTGCAACCGAGGGTCTAAACCGACCTTTCTTACTCGTAACCGACAAGAAGTCCTGGGCATTACCCTTGTCTCTGATCATATATATAACCTGGTAAAGGACTGGAGAGTCTCTGAAGAGCACTCTTTCTCAGACCATCACTACCTCCAATTCAGTCTTGACGACCATCTACCTTATCAGAAAGTTTTTAGAAATTATAATAAAACTAATTGGTCTCTATACAGGAAGCGCTTATTGACGCTCCTCCAAGGTGGTAAGAAGAAACCACCTTGGAGGAATGCAAATCTTAGTACTCTTAATAAGGACAGCAGACTCCTCTTCAATATTGCTAAAAGCTCTCGCCAGACGGCCGATTGGGACACCTACAAACTGTCTCTCAGCAAATATAAAATTTCACTGAGGAAAGAGCAACGACGCTCCTGGAGACTTTTCTGCGACAGCGTTGAAGAATCCTCGTAAGCCTCTAGGTTGCGGAAAATCCTCTCAAAAAGCCCTTCAACACCTAGCTACCTCTTACATCCAGATGGTCACTGAACCACCTCTGCTAAGGAATCCATTGACATCCTACTGGATACTCACTTCCCTGGTAGCTCTCCTGTTGCTGTTTCATTATCGGGTATTACCCGTACTTGCTCTCTACCGTGCAGCAACTCCCTGGTTATAGTAACAACAGAAAAGATCCGCTGGACCATGCGCAGCTTCAAGCCCTTCAAGTCCCCAGGACCTGACGGCATTATTCCTGCTGAATTTGAAAAATGTGAGGACATTGTGCTTCCATGGCTCAAAGTCATATTATCGAGCTGTTTTAATCTGGTCTACATTACCAAGACGTGGACCGAGGTTGAAGTTGTCTTCATTCCTAAGGCACGTAAGAGCTCGCATGTGGAACCAAAGGATCTCCGACCTATCAGTCTATCGTCCTTTCTACTGAAAACGCTGGAAAGACTGATTGATATTCACCTCCGTCAGAGCTTTAGGCCGTCTTTGCTCTCTCCGTCCCAACATGCGTACTGCAAAGGCAAATCCGTTGAAACCGCTTGTGCGCATCATTGAAAAATCTCTGAGCATTAAAGAATATACCATGGTGGCTTTCCTTGACATTGAGGGAGCTTTTAACAATGTCAAACCAAAGGCAATCACAGACGCACTTGCAAATCTGAAAGTGGATACTTCGCTCGGAGTGTTGATCAATCAATTGCTAACACGCAGGATTATCAACACACAGCTGGGTGGAGCATCGGCCAGAAGACTTGCCTGTTGCGGAACACCCCAAGGTGGAGTTTTGTTCCCCCTCCTGTGGAATCTTGTAGTGAATGAGCTACTACTGGAGCTACTGAGTGATTGCCTATGCTGATGACATTGCGATTGCTGGGTCTGGCAAGCACCCAGACACTCTCAATCCTCCAGTATGCTCTCTCTCGGCTCACTAGGTGGGCCTCCAATTGTGGATTGGGGATAAACCCTCATAAAACAGAACTTGTTCTCTTCACAAGGAAATATATAGTTCCCCACGTAGACCCTCCTATGGTTAATGGCACCAGTTTCACCTTCACTGTTAATGCAAAATACCTGGGTCTTATTCTGGACAGAAAACTGAACTGGAAGGACAATCTACTAGAACGCGTAAGGAAAGTCAATGTAGCGCTCTATTCCTGTAAAAGGGCTATAGGTAGGAGCTGGGGTATGAAACCTGAAATCACTCGCTGGATTTACGTGTCTGTTGTCAGGCCCATACTACTCTATGGCGTGATCGTTTGGTGACCTGCTCTTGACAGGGCTGTTCACCTCTCTCAGGTAGCTAAAGTGCAACGATCCGCTTGCATGTGCATCAGTGGTGCACAAAGAACTACCCCCTCAGCGGCACTGAACATTATGTTCAACCTGTTACCCCTGGATATCCTCGGCAGACAGACTGCTGCCAGTGCGGCTATTCGTCTTAAAGCCTCCTTTCAGTGGTCTTGTTATCACATTGGCCACTCCTCGATCTTGATCTTCTCAACTTCACACATGAAAATACGGACTACACTGAAACTGAGATTTGACCGACACTTCCGTACGAGTATCCCTGAACGGGATGATTGGGATGGCTCTCCCCCTGATGATGGAAATTCGGTGCACTTCTACACAGATGGCTCTAAGACCGAAGGTGGGGTGGGCTGTGGTGTTTTCTCCGATAAGCTCAACCTGAGCATCTCGTTCCGCCTCCCTGATCATTGTAGCGTTTTTCAGGCGGAAATCATGGCGATTAAGGAAGCCCTGTCTTGGCTGAAATGTAATGTATTATCTGTCAGCGATATTAGCATTTTCACTGACGGTCAAGCGGCTATCAAGTCCCTGGAATCGTGCTCCTTTACTTTAAAGACCGTCTTAGACTGCCGTTTGTCTCTTACAGAGATGACAGAGCAGTTCAACATTCACCTATGCTGGGTGCCAGGTCACAGAGACATTCCAGGAAACTGTAGGGCGGACGAACT
Organism: Brachypalpus laphriformis; assembly: GCA_945910035.1. Classification (NCBI taxonomy): domain Eukaryota; kingdom Metazoa; phylum Arthropoda; class Insecta; order Diptera; family Syrphidae; genus Brachypalpus; species Brachypalpus laphriformis. The sequence goes on along the minus strand of OX246756.1, from coordinate 114,014,550 downwards.
CGCTAGACAGGGTACTACTCTAAGGATTTTGCCAGATAGGCAAGTTCTTGGTATACCCCTCGCTACATGTGAGCATCTACTGAAGCTGAACGCTATTAGCAAGACCAACCTTAGGTGGGATATTGGCTCTACGTGTCACATTTCGAGGCAGATCTGGCCTAATCTGGACCACAAACGTAGTGCCGAGTTGGTTAAACTAAAGCGATTACAGATCAGCTGCGTTATCGGTGTCATCATCGGACACTGTCTAATCGGCCAACATGCCAAAAGACTTGGCCTCTTTCCAATGACTTCTGCAGGAGCTGTAGGGACGAGGAGGAGGAGGAAACCATTCTTCACTTCCTATGCACATGTCCTGATCTATCACGCAAAAGAATGCTCCATCTAGGAGCTCCCTTCCTTGACGACATCAGCGATTTGGCGTCCTTAGACGTCATGAACATCCATCGCTGCATCAAAAGCTCCGGTTGGCTTTATTAGTCCCTGAGTTATCTAGTGGTAGATCCTTGGCATCACAAATGACCTTTACTGGTCTAAGTGTAAGATGTAAGATGCAGCTCCTGGTGTCCCCGGAAGACAGCGAGTAAGTTTAGTTGATTAGTATATGTGTAATTGGTAAAACACTAAACTTACTCACTGATAGTTCTTCCGGGGACAACAGGAGCTGCATCTAGTTCAGCCCTGTTGATTGGATGAAAGTTTGATGGTGGTTTGGTGGCGACGACTACGACGACGATGAGGGATGACAACTTGGAGATGCTTTTTTCTTCGCATGTTATTTTCCTGTAATTAAAAACTATATTAGTTACAATAACAAATGTACTAGCAAGAAAATAAACGCAATCACTGACTATTTTGTCTTCCGGCAAATTATTTGCTCTTGTCCCAGTTTCAAGGGATGAAACTTTTTGGTGGCTACGACGATAATTGGGGTGGAAAATCCTTTGAAATGTTGTCGCAGTTGTGTAGTATATCTATAATTAAAGATAATATTAGTAACAATTAGTTATATACTTACTTAAACACTGTTTATTCGATATTCCGAGCAATAAATTTTATTTTATCCTGTGCGTAGCGAAGGTGCTCTGGAAACTGTTGAATTGGCAGGAACTGTGTCACTTTCGATGATCGATGCCTGGGGGGAAAGACTTGGAACACTTCAACTGTTGTGTTTCTGCAATTAAAAAAAAATATTAGTAGCAATTATAGTGACAATATAAACAAATAGACTTACCTCTAAAAAAGCGTGGGTATTTTTTCCAGTTTGACAGATACCTTGTCTGGACTAAGCTTCTTTTTTTCCACGCCAGAGATTTGCCTCCAGTTGTCAATAAACTTACCCAGACGTCGCATACCCATACAAAAAAATGTTGAACTTTTTTGCGATGGGCAAACAAAAAGCTTTTCTGCTTCGCAAAGAAAAATAACGGAAAATAAATTTCCTGTGCGAAAAGCTTTTTCTTTTGCTTTGCGAAAAGCTTTCACCACCAGCGTAGAGTTTGTGACATACCCACAGCGAAATATATTTTTTGTTTAATTTTTTATTCTCGTATTTTTTGTCCTGGCCTGCGACTTTGGCACGGTGAGGAACAGAGCAAAAACATACCTGTTTATGTATGTATACCTACATATGTGCATTAAACTAGGGTAGGTTAAGATCAGGAATAATTTTAATGCGATCTGCGATGTGTTAAGAATTTGTAGGTACGGTACAAACAAATTAAATACTAGGTACTGTAGGTGTTGTAGGCTATATTTATTTTACTTTACTTTATTCATATGTATGTACGTATTATAAGATTGAGGCTGAGATAAATAATTATGTTTATTTATTTCCCAATTGTTTGCATACATCTGTCTTTTACAAATCCTGGTACTCCTACTCTCATTTACAGTATGTTTGATGTCTGGTTCTTACATTTTACATAAAAGAAGAGATCTGATAGGTAGCCATAGCCACTCTTTTATTATTTTTTTTGTTCATGCACGTAGGAAACAAATTCAACTCTGCTCTTAGCCCACTTTAGTTAAAGGCATTTATGTGATAATGCATTTGCAAAATATTTTTGTCTTTAGACATTTACATAATACGTATTAGAAGTATGATTTTTAGCTATTCACAGTGCCTTAACCAAAGTGGTTTCCAGGGGACACGAACGCGGACGTGGCACAATATTAACCTCCCACCACCTCCCTTACCTCACCACCGCCTTAGTTTTTTTTTCAAATATTCATACATTATGTACATATGTAAATATGTATTTTAGTTTACATATTCATTAAACTTTGCAACTTTTTTGACTTTTGTTTTGGATTCCTTTTCTTGTTTATGCTCTTGTCAATGAACCACTTACAATTTTTCCAAAGCAAAACTACCACAAGGGAATTGACTGTATCAATTTTGTGCGAATAACATTTATTTGTCTTTTCAAACCAATCTGGATAGTGCAAACTTGTTTTTGAGATACATTGATTTACTATATTTTCTTTAAGATTAGATGCAAATGGATATTTCTGAAATAAATACTTGTATATGAAGTTGACATATTTTGAAGTAATTGTCTGATGGCCAGACAAGTATTGGATTTTTATTCGAGTGTTGATATTGTTTCAATTTGTTCAATATTTCCGTGAGATCGAAATTGTTTTTATCCTTTGCCATTTCTTTGACACAGTTCTCACAAACTGCATTCATTTTTTTAAGTGTTTTAGAAAAACAGTAACCTGCAAAATACCTTATGGCTATGTCATTCATTTCTGTCATTTTTATTGAAATCGTGTCTTCATCTGGTAATTCTATCGCTAGAAGTTCGGATTCACAATATTTGGCTAGATCGAATATTTTTTCATTTTTCTCTTGCTCCTGTGTTAGGCCAATCTTTGTTTTATTTTTAGTATCCAACACAGCATTCCAAACTAACTGTAAATATTCAGAATCTTCTTCTTCACAATTGGAGAATTTCGACTTAAACAAAAATGTTAGAGCCATCATTTTGGCCAGTAATGAGCCAAATTCAGACGCGTTTGGATTATTTTTATTAAAATTTCTTGCTCTTATTTTTCAAAAACGTTTTCAAGTGGATCCTGATTGGACTTGTTAACATATTGTAGCATTGACTACAGGATGGTGTGTGTACCAAAAACTAAAATACTGTATCTCAAACTGTAGCAACGACATCTATTGCAAAACCTGCTAGCAGTAAATATTCCAACCTGATGAGCTTACGTTCCACAATTGTTCCACACAATATCCCAATTATTCCAGGATCCTCAATTCATCCCTGGCGACATCTAGTATACTCTAGAAGGACTTGTATTTTATATAAATACCCATACCACAACCACCTTTGACGCAGTTGTTTATAAGTGCATACAGCGATTACAAGAGAGATATTAGACCAGTGTAGCGACAGTTTAATTTGAAATAAATAAAGAATAAAGTGATTGAATATTGTGTTGAAGTAAAGTTGATGTTTGATAATAAATAAACGATTAAAATACACAAAGGACAGTTTTATTTAAACGAACCCCAGCAAGAATATTACAATGGTGTCAGAAGTGGGATAAAACAAATTTTGTGCATTGCTTTTTGTGTAAGTGAAAAATAAAAATGGTTCGGAAACTGCTAGAAGATTTGTCAGTGCCGCAACTAAAGGATGTACTGAGCCAGCGAAATCAGCTTACGACTGGTACGAAGAGAGAATTGATCATTAAGTTGCGGAAAATAATGACGGGCGAGGGTAGAGATCCTGACACGGCTTTGTTCGACGTCGAAGAAGAACAAGTAAGTACGACAAATGATGAAATTACTTTCGGAAAAATTCGAGAAGCTAGATAATTCTCTCGATGAACAAAGGAATTCTCTAGAGCAACAGCTACTCGATCAAAGGAGTGTTCTCGAAAGCAAATTTGATGAACAAAATAGAAGTTTGGAAACAAGATTCGGGACAATCGACGAGAAGATTGGAAATGTAGAGACCAATATTGAAACATTTGAAACAAAATTCGAGAATGTTCAAACAAAAATCGAGACTGTTGAAGGAAGATTCAAGAATTTGGCAAAAGAACTCGAATACGTGAAGAAACAGAAAGTTCGGAAGTATTCAACCGACTGCCCGAGAAGGAAAGAGATGCAGCCTCCCGTCTTCGATGGACAGACATCATGGGCGATATATAAGAGACAGTTCGAAGCTGCGGCAATGACGAACAACTGGGACGATGAAGAGAGGTCCATTGCCCTCACGCTTGCGCTTAGAGGATCAGTTGCAAAGCTACTACTGCAACAAAATAGGACACCTACAACGGCAATGCAGAAATCCACCCAGACGTGGAAACTGTCCACATCGTGCGAACAGGCGACGCAACGAAGAACCATCCAACAGGGACAACATCCATCCTGTTGGCCAGGCTCCTCGAAACCAGGAGTCGGGAAACGCCTAAGAGCCAGCTTCGCGGGGCAAAAGTTGGCTAATGGAATCGACGCCCCCAAGACCACCACCCAGGTCTCCCAAAACCAAACGATGCAACAAGAGTCTAACAGTGGAAGCATTCATCGGCAAAAACAAGTGCGTGGCTACTATCGATACCCGCGCCACGGCTTCTATTATAAGAAGAGATCTCGTCCGGAAGTCTTGGCTGCACAACACCAGGTGCTACTGTCTTAGAACTGCGACAGGGGAAGCGGCGAAAGTATACGGAGAAGTTCGCCTCACGGTCCAACTAGCAGGGTTGGCCTTTTCTCATGCGTTCCTGGTGGCCGACATATGTGATGAATGCATCATCGGAGTGGACTTTATGAAAGAACATGACGCAATCATCGACATCGGGATGCAATTTCTGCGGTACAGGAACGTAGAGATTCCAATGGTGTACGGGAACGAGAATGCAGCACATTTAAGGACAATACTCAGCAAGGACGAAGTCTTACCACCATCTTCCGAGACTATCATTTGGACAAAACTAGAGGGTGATACTGGGAGCCACGGATTCTACCTATTGGGGCCGGATTCAGGAAGGAATTCCCCAAACTACATCGTGGGAAAAGTTTTAGTGGAGCCAAAGAACAGCCTGGTCCCAGTAAGGCTCATGAACTTAAAGAGCCACAGCGTCAAACTAAAACAAGGGGAGGTTATTGGTGAATGTGTTCCGATATGTTCAATTTCATCAATAACCGAAAAGGAATCTGGAAGCCCGTTTCATCAGCCAGGTTGGCGGAAGTAAGGGACATGATCCTCAAGCACTGCGAACTGGATCGGGATCAGCGAGCCATGGCAGAAAATCTAATCGGTGAGTACGCTGATATATTTGCCTCGCAGGATGGAGAGTATGGCCGAACACATCTGGTACAACATCGCATAGACACTGAGGACGCCAGACCAATTCGTCAGCCTGCCAGACGACTACCATTGGCAAAGCAGACGGAGGTTGCAGATATGGTGTCAACGATGGAGAAAGAAGGGCTCATCGAAAGCTCTAAGAGTCCGTGGGCCTCACCTGTTGTACTGGTTAAGAAGAAAGACGGCAGCACTCGATTCTGCGTGGACTATTGCAGACTTAATGATGTCACCAAAAAGGATAGCTACCCTCTGCCACAGATCGATGACACATTAGACACACTCTCAGGAGCTCAATGGTTTTTCACCCTTGATTTAAAGAGCGGTTACTGGCAGGTACAGATCGATCCAAAGGACCGAGAGAAAACTGCGTTTACTGCAGGAAATGGGCTGCGGCAATTTGCAGTAATGCCATTTGGATTGTGCAATGCTCCGGCAACTTTTGAGCAACTTTGGATTGACCTGGAAAACTTGATTTGTGTATCTGGACGATGTGATCGTGATAGGAAAAACGTTCGAGGAACATCGCGACAACCTGAAGAATGTGTTAGAACGGCTTCAAAGCGCTCACCTGAAGCTGAACCCAAAGAAATGTGACCTCTTCAGATCCGAAGTCAAGTACCTGGGCCACGTTATCTCATCAGAAGGAGTGCGAACAGATCCAGACAAGGTGGAAGCTGTGAAAAACTGGCCAGTTCCAAGAGACAAACACCAACTCAGGAGCTTTTTGGGCCTCGCCACGTACTACCGACGATTCGTCAAGGACTTTGCCGGAATCGGGAAGAGCTTGCACCAGCTGACGGAAAAAAGAAGGCAATTCAAGTGGTCAGGTGAGTGCGACAATAGCTTCAAGAACCTTAAGCAACAACTATGCGAAGCACCAACACTAGCATATCCCATTCCCGGAGAAATGTTCATCGTAAATGCAGATGCAATTTCAATTTGTAATACTGGCAATTCTCCAACTTTTGTTTTTCCGAGTACGGATAACTTCAATGGGTGGGAGGCGGTTATTGACATTACTCTAGTATCAAACAATGAAACCATCAGGGTCGATAACTGGAGAGTATCCGATTTACAATCTTTTTCTGATCATAATTGGATACTCTTCAACGTCTGTCTCGAGATCGAGACCCCTAAACCTTATAGAAACCCAAAGCGCATAAACTGGACAAAGTTTAATCGTATAGTTAAGTCAAAACTGGGTAGCACATCAATGTATAAAATCGACTCGACCACGGAACTGGATTCAAAGGTTGAAATCTTTGAGAAAGCAATTAACGTTGCCTTTAAAGTCTCGTGTCCAATCAGTTATTGTAAAAAGAAAGTCCCAACATGGTGGAATGAAGATCTATCAAAGCTTAGGAAGATGACCAGAGCGATCTTCAATATCTGCTACTTTCACAACTTCTGGCAGCCCTACAAGGACTGTCTAAAAATATATAAGGAGTCCATCAGAATGGCCAAAAAACAGGGCTGGAGAGATTACTGCCAGTCTATCGAGTCCCTTAAAGAATCCGCAAGGCTCAGCAAAATTTTGTCCAAAGGGCATAGCAACCCGTCCTTTATTAAAAAGACGGATGGAAGCTGGACAGATTCTTCTGCGGCATCTCTGGAACTCCTGATGAGTACTCACTTCCCAGGCTGCAGTGAGATTAGAGTAGAACCAGCTAGTTCCACCTGTATGCCACTGGCAGCAAACATTATTACGGAGGATAAAGTCTCCTGGGCTATAAATAACTTCTCTCCCTATAAGTCACCTGGCCCTGACTGCATCATGCCTATTATGATGCAGAAATTGCAAGACATAGCAATTCCCTGGCTATTACCGATTTATAGGACTTGCTTAAACCTAAGCCATGTTCCCCAAACCTGGAGACGTGTCAAAGTGGTTTTCATCCCCAAGGCGGGCCGGCGAGGACATGAATCAGCGAAGGATTTTAGACCCATAAGCCTGTCCTCCTTTGTTTTGAAAACTTTAGAACGTATCCTAGACTTCCATATCCGCGATAACCTGAGTTCTCCACTGTCGAAATCCCAGCATGCGTATCTCAAAGGGCGGTCCACAGAAACTGCTCTTCATGAGGTCGTGCGTACAGTGGAAAAAACTCTTCACTACAAAGAATATACTCTCGCCACATTTCTTAATATAGACGGAGCCTTCAACAACATTTTCACTGAATCTATTCAGGAATCTCTCACCGAGTTAGGTGTAGAAGGCTTTATTAGCCAATGGATAGTTTCTATGCTCAGTACTCGTATAATCCAAGCAACACTAGGCAACAGTAGTACAACTAAGACGGTAAAAAGAGGAACCCCACAAGGCGGAGTCATCTCCCCCCTGCTCTGGTTAATGGCAATCAATAAAATCTTGGTGCGACTTGATAGGGAGGGTTTTAAGGTGGTTGCGTACGCGGATGATATGGTTATACTAGTATCAGGAAAGTTCCTCTCCACGATAAGTCAACTCATGGAGAGGGCTCTGGATAAGGTACACTCATGGGCTACGAGCTGTGGCCTCGGAGTAAATCCGGAGAAGACTGAAATGATGCTGTTTACCACCAAAACCAAGGTACCGGCATTCACCCCCCCCCCAACTAGATGGTCAGCCTCTCTCGCTTTGCTCCAGTGCAAAATACCTAGGCACGGTTCTAGACCCGAAACTTAGTTGGAAACTCAATATAGAACAGCGAATTAAGAAGGCAAGCGTAGCCTTCTATGCCTGTAATAAAACATTCGGTAAGAAATGGGGACTCCAGCCAAAGATGACCCTTTGGATGTACACAGCCGTTGTGCGTCCAATTCTTACTTACGGCGCCATCGTTTGGTGGCCAGCTTTGAGCAAAAAGTACAATATCGACAGAATAAAAAAAGTACAGAGATCGGCGTGCGTGGGTATCACAGGAGCAATGAGGTCTTGTTCAACAGATGCTCTCAGTGTGATCCCGCATCTGATCCCTCTCGAACTACACATCATAGACACAGCTATATGCAGCGCAATCCGGCTCAGGGAATATGGATGCTGGACTACAAGGCCATATGGTCACGGCAAGGTCCTGGAGACGATTCCTAGTGAACTGGTTGCGCCCTCTACCGACTACACGATACCCAAACTCAACTTCAGGAAATCGTTCTTAGCAAAATTCCCTTCCAGAGAAGAATGGAAGAACGGACGCGTTACCTGCAACTATGATATAGGGATATACACGGACGGTTCGAAGATGGACCGCGGAGTCGGCTCAGGCATCTTCTCAGACCAGCTGAATATATCAAGGTCCTTCCGTCTCCCAGACTCTGCTAGCGTTTTGCAAGCGGAGCTTCTTGCGATTCGAGAAGCCTGCCGCCTGCTAAACAACCTTTCAACATCTAACCACAACATCGCAATTTTTTCGGATAGCCAGGCTGCCATCAAGGCCATTGATGCAGTCTGCATCTCTTCAAAACTGGTAGAGCAATGCCGGTTTGAATTGAACCAACAAAGCACTTACTCGAGAATCACTCTCATCTGGGTCCCAGGGCACAGCAACTATGAGGGAAATGAGCGTGCTGATGAGCTGGCCAGGCGAGGGTCGGCCCTTAACGGCTCTCTAGCAGAAAGAACCGACATTCCGCTTGGTGCCGTTAAGGGCTATATTCACCTCCACTTCCTCCAGCTAGCCAATCGCAGGTGGAACAACCTCACAAGCTGTGTCATATCTAGGAAGACGTGGCCCAGTTTCAACAAACCCAGGTCAAAAGAGTTACTAGGCAAACCAAGACCAGTTATTGCCAAAATCGTACCTATTATCACAGGCCACTGGCCAGTTGGGGACCATGCGGCCAAGCTTGGAATCCCCCACAACACCTTTTGTAGGAGCTGCAGGGATATTAATGAGAAAGAATCTCTATGTCATTTCCTTTGCAGATGTCCGGCCCTGGCGAGGATCAGACAGCAAACTCTTGGCAAACCCTTCTTCGAGGATCTGAGAGAGATATCGAACAAGAGGATTGGAGAACTAATCCTCTTTCTGAACTCCACGGGCTGGGTTTAAACTTAATATCATTTTCAACTAGCCACTACAACAGGTAGACACGAGTCCGTGGTAACAAAACGGCGCACTTTATAGCGCTAATTGGGCCACTTTACCTACCTACCTAGAGGTAGATGCAAGTAACGTCGGTGACGGAGCGGTTTTTCGAAGGTACACAATGGCCAAGAGAAGGTAGTAGCATACTTCAGCAAAGTGGTATCCAAGCCAGAAACGAACTACTGCGTGACCAGGCGAGAACTTCTGGTGCTGCTTCTGGCGGCAAAACACTTCCATAAATACCTCTACGGCCAAAAGTTCCTTTTGCGCGCAGACCACGCGGCTCTAAAATGGCTGCTCCAGTTCAAGAATCCGCAGGGCCAGATCGCAAGATGGATTGAACGGCTGCAGATATACGATTATGAAATACAGCATCGTAAAGGGAAACTTCATTTTAATGCGGATGCCTTATCCCGGCGACCACGTAAGAGCGACTGCAAGCATTGTGTGCGGCAGAAAGAGAAGAACCTTCTTTCCATCCAAAGGGTAAGAGCTGACCCTATCGCCGGTTGGAGTGCAGAGGAAATCCGCAACGTCCATTTCCAGAAACCGACAATGGTAACCGTTACATCCTAGTCGTCATGGACTACTTCAGTAAATGGCCGGAAGCATTCGCCATCCCTAACCAGGAAGCGAAGACTATCGTGGAACAGATCGTCAACAACTGGGTGACCAGATTTGGCGTGCCCAAGTAACCCCATTCTGACCAGGGACGAAACTTTGAATCGAAGATATTCCAAGAGGTATGTCAACAACTAGGAATCAAAAAGACGAGAACTACCCCGCTTCATCCACAATCCGACGAGATGGTAGAGCGCTTCAACAGAACCTTAAACGAACATCTCCCCAAGGTCGTAGAAGACCACCAGCGCGATTGGGATCGATAAATTCCTCTCTTCTTGATGGCCTACCGAAATGCAGTGCACAGTACTACTGGACATAGTCCATCCGAAGTCTTGTTTGGTCGAGCAGTTCGGCTACCTAGTGAGGTGAAGTTTGGATCCCCTAACGATGAGCCCAAATGTGAAGAGGACTATGTGGCAGACCTCAGGGAAAGGATCCGAGACATACATCAGAGGACCAAGACGAGGATAAGGATAGCGAGTGACCGCATGAAAACCAGGTACGACATAAAGGCAAAAACGTCTAGCTTCCACGGGGGAGACCTAGTAAGGTTGTACAACCCACACCGGCAAAAGGGGAGGTCACCTAAGCTGCAGCAAGGAGGGCCCTTATAAAGTGGTCACACGCATTAATGACGTCGTCTTCCGGATCCAGCGTGGAGTAAGAGGCAAGATGATAATTGTCCATCTGGATCGTCTTCATCGTTACCATGGCAGTAATCAAGATGATCTTGTTCGGGACGAACAAGTTTAAGAGGGGGGCAGTGTAGCATTGACTACAGGATGGTTTGTGTACCAAAAACTAAAACACTGTATCTCAAACTGTAGCAACGACATCTATTGCAAAACCTGCTAGCAGTAAATATTCCAACCTGATGAACTTACGTTCCACAATTGTTCCACACAATATCCCAATTATTCCAGGATCCTCAATTCATCCCTGGCGACATCTCGTATACTCTAGAAGGCCTTGTATTTTATATAAATACCCATACCACAACCACCGCCGACGCAGTTGTTTATAAGTGCATACAGCGATTACAAGAGAGATATTAGACCAGTGTAGCGACAGTTTAATTTGAAATAAATAAAGAATAAAGTGATTGAATATTGTGGTGAAGTAAAGTTGATGTTTGATAATAAATAAACGATTAAAATACACAAAGGACAGCTTTATTTAAACGAACCCCAGCAAGAATATTACAATATATATAATGTAACTCACAGTAATCATTGAATAATTCTTTTTTTATCATTAAAATACTTTCAATTGTCATAATCAGGCCCTTAAAGCAGAAGAGTTTACATTTTGCATTGATTGGCTGAATTCGTTTTAAATATGATTGCATTTCTTTTAAAAATCCAATACTTGCGTCATTTCGAATAAGTGCAGGTCTTCCATTCAATACATCAAATATTTTGTTGATTTTATTAATAAATTCTGCTGTTGGTTGCGCAGACTGTGCAATTTTCTCTGGAAATTTGTTCAAGCGCTGTAATGCATTAATTGCGCAAGCCACGGATCTGCTAAGTACTTGTGCCGCTAGTTTCACATTCATTTGTTGAAATTCTGTGGGATCTATATGAGCATATTTTAGTTTTGGACACATTTTTGTGGTATTATTTCTTTCTGTATTATAGATATACTCTATTATTTTCTAGCTTACAACCCCATCCAGAGTTTGTAAGTCTGATCTTAAAAGATTGTTTCTTACACATTTGATTAAATGTGGCACATCATACATTATACAGTTTTTTTTCTTTATAAAGAACGGAACTGTTGTCCTCATCCAGCTTTAATTTATTGAAAAGGCTTCGATTCGTAGGGCCTTGATCGCAGGAAATGCCTCTTACGTTTAGTCCCAGATTTCTACATATGTCAATACAGTTGTATACTTCAATTTCGAGCTGCTTTGTTGGTATATTGCTTGGACAGGTCACATGATAAGGCACTTGTTTATATTTACCACATATACCACGAATCATGAACACGCAAACTGATTTCGCACACAAATCTAATCTTTGATTTTCTCCATAATCAAAATCGCCTGGGTACTCATCTCATCGAATATTAAAATGACTTCTTTGCCTTCTGGTTCCAATGTTAAAACATTTTTTTGTATTTCCTCAAAAACATTTTCGTTTAGACCAGGAGATAAACTTTTAAGTTTTATCCATCTATGCAATGAAACTGGGTGTGGCAAGTGCAATTGCAGCTGATCGCGAAGAAAATTATATCCAGACGACGAGCGGAAAAATATACATTGGCAAATCCACCTTTCTTCTTGGGTAAATTGCCGTTTGCCTTGTGATAAAATGAGTTTGCAAAATGTTTTCGAATTTTTATTTATATCATGTAAGAAATCTATTTTTTCTTCTGTTATTTGCTTTGCCTGCGGACTTTGATTGCCAGGATATTTGTGAATTTTAGACTTTTTTTTAGCTCTCTCTTTGAGGATTTTGTTAATTTTTTTCAGTCTACTTATTTGTTGAATATAAAAAAATTGCTTTTTTGTGTTCGCTTCGCATTTCTTGCATACAGATTCTATGGAATCTATAGATCTGTTGCAGTCTATAAGTGCTGAAACTTCATTTAGTTCATCAATGGATATTTCGGTACTCGTTTTCACTTTTAATCTTTCGTGATTAGAGTAGTTTATTTTGGCTTTCTTAGGATCAAAAGCAAGTTCATTGTGATTAGATTCCAAAAACATTTCACTCCTTTTCATAAAAAGTGTAGGAACAGCGTCGTGTCTTAATTTTTTTTTCCCAAAAAATTTCAAATCGAAATGTTTACTACAAATGTGTGGCCGTTTATGATTTTCAACATTATCACGTGATTCTTCTGCCTGTGCTAGCCAGTCATTATATTTCTTAGTCCACTCTTTAGGAAATCTAAGCATTTTCCTTTCTGGAAATTGGGCAGTTGTTGCATTGCAGCATACAATAGTGCACTTTATTCGCCACGACATTTCCTCTAAGTCGATTTTTTTTCGCAACTTTTTTGTGTTTGTAAATACCAAGGTACCTAATCAACCTGAAATAAACTTAAATAATATATTTTACCTTTCCTAGATTAACACTTCAAAATTTTTACTGGACACACACAGTAAAATATCACTTTTCATTTCGAAAAAATACAATTTAGATATCTTTTACCACACCACAGATCTACACAGATCGAAACTTCTACTATAGCAAAATGAAAAGGAAAAATACGTACCTACATATGAATATATGTACATAAATATGTACAAAAAAAACAAACTTTATTTATCAAAAAAGAATACACCACTTGCACTTCAGCATAATAACTAACTGAGTTGAGTTCATCCACTCCCTTATATCTATTGGCTACTTTGCATTCTCAGCTAAACAGGTCACCGTGGGACCCCGGAGCTGTTTATTCAGCTTTTTCGGTTGCGCATGTAGCTGTAACTTAAAACATCCGGTGAGTGATATGCACTGCTCCGGGAAATTGGAAGAAAATGAGAAATGAAAGGAATGTAAAAATGATACAGGTGATTGCACCCGTGTATTATATAGAAAAGATAGATTGGCGCGTTGGAGAATGTGTAGGGTACGTAACCTCTCCCCCCTTAAGATCAAAATTCTCCTGAATTTTAAGAGATGGATGCTTATTTTCACTAAGTGTCTTAATTGATATCTTTAAATTTTTATTTTTTCGCGCTAGTTTTGAAATGAAAATTATGATTATGATTAAGATGCAGGTTACGACTGAGCTTGCAAAGTAGCTTACATTTCTATGGAATTTTAGTAAGTTAATATGTTTCAAATTTTCAACATTTCTTATAATAACATCTTCAAAACCGACATTTTTAGTGAAATTAGTAATAAAACCTTCCTTTAAATTTTACATTGGAATTACTAATTTTTGTGCGGCGGCATCTTTCGGCTATGCACGGTGCCTTACAACATCACATCAACTTCCATAAAATTTTTCTTGTTAGGATGAGTGAAGAGGAGCAGGGGCAAAACCACGTGGTAGTACAACAGCATAGCGCTCCGCTGGCAATCAATCACATAACAGTACGCTTACCACCGTTTATACCATCAGACCCAGAACTATGGTTTGCTATGGTCGAAGAGAATTTCGCTTGTGCCAGGGTGACGGCTGACTCCACGGAATTCGGATATGTGACGGGAGTGCTGGAACCGCGTTATGCTCTCGAGGTTCGCGATGTTATCGTCAAGAAGCCTGCGAAGGAAGCATACTTAAAACTGAAGGCGGAGCTGATCAAACGTTTAAGTTCTTCACAAGAGGAGAAAACTCGCCGCTTGTTGGAGCTGGAGGAGATCGGCGATAGAAAACCTTCTCAGTTTTTGGGTCATTTGGAAGGCCTCGCTGGTGCAGCTGTTCCCGAGTCAATGCTTCAAACACTATGGTTAGGACGCCTTCCAGCTAACATACAAGCGATTCTCGCAGCGAGCAAGGATCTCAGTATCGAGAAAATTGCCGAACTAACTGATTCCATCGCAGACATAACGCCACACCGTCCAATAGTCTCCGAAGCTACAACTACTGAAGAGAATCTATCGACACAGACGCGGCAACTGGCAGTAACGTTGCAGCAAGAGATCGCATCAATCCGTAAGCAGGTAGCTGAGTTGAAGAACAACCACATTCAGCGTAGTAAGTCTCGTTCCCGTTGAAGTGCCGAACACCTTGCTCATTCAACCAGGCAAACTACAACGGCACTCGTTAAGAGCGGTAATTAACCAGTGCCCAACGAAAACTCACCGCATATTTGTAACCGACCGGGAGACCAGAACACAATTTCTCGTTGACACAGGAGCTGACTTATGCGTTTACCCTCGTTCCTATTTTCGCGGACATCGAGAGAAATCAGACTACGAACTTTCTGCAGCCAACGGAACAACAATCGCAACATTCGGCATGACTACGTTGACGCTTAACCTGGGACTTCGTCGAGATCTCACTTGGCAATTTGTCGTTGCCAATGAGTCGAAACCCATCATCGGTGTGGATTTCCTCGCACACTACGATCTCCTGGTGGATGTGAAGAATAAGACGCTTATCGACGCTAAAACGCTGCTTGCAACACAGGGGAAAGCAGTCACCATCAGTACGCCAAGCATCAAAATGGTCACTGGTTCGACCCCTTTTCACGAACTGTTGGCGAAGTTTCCGGACATCACTCGACCCCATGGTGGCGCAGTAGAGAGGCTCAAACACCAGGCGCAACACCACATTAAGACTACCCCCGGCCCACCAGTAACTCAGAAGTCGCGAAGGTTGGCTCCGGATAGACTGAAAGCAGCGAAGAAGGATTTTGACGCCATGTTAAAGCTGGGAACCGCCAGACCGGCTCAAAGCTGTTGGTCATCACCGCTTCACATGGTACCGAAGCAAGGCGACGAGTGGGGGCCATGTGGAGATTATCGTGCCCTAAACGCTAGGACCGAGCCAGATAAATATCCCGTGCGACACCTGCAGGACTTCTCACAATCCCTCACAGGTAAGAATATTTTTTCCACTATTAACTTGGTAAAGGCTTTTAACCAAATCCCAGTAACGATTGATGGCATACCTAAAACAGCCATAACCACGCCCTTCGGAATGTTGGAGTTTCCGTTTATGAATTTTGGCCTTCGGAATGTAGCGCAAACATTCCAAAGGTTCATCGATGGTATTCTCAGAGGCTTGAATTTTTGTTATGCGTACATCGACGATATTCTCGTAGCGTCATCGTCTCCTGAGGAACATTTAATCCATCTCGAGATCCTATTTAAGCGTTTGCAAGATTATGGCGTCGTCGTGAATGCATCAAAATGCATGTTCGGAAAATCATAAGTCAAGTTGCTCCTATACCTTGTCAGTGGCACCGGAACGCAGCCGCTACCGGCCAAGGTCGAAATTATACGTGAATTTCTTCGCCCTGATACCATTCAGAAACTCCGACAATTTTTAGGAATGTTAAATTTCTTCAGGAAGTTCATTCCTAATGCTGCATCGATACAGTCTCCGTTACATGATCTTCTCCAAGGCGACGTAAAGGGAAAAGCGCCAGTGCCCTGGACACCTGTAGCGGAAGCCGCTTTTAATTCCTGCAAAGTTAGTTTGGCCCGAGCAGCTTTACTGGCGCATCCGAAAATAAATGCTCAACTAGCCATATTCTGTTACGCCTCGGACTTCACAATAGGAGCATCTCTTCAACAACGTACCAACTCTGCGTGGGAACCTTTAGCTTTCTTTGCGAAAAAACTCAGTCCCACTGAGCGTAAGTAGATAGAAGCTTTATGATAGAAGCAAGAATTTTACCATCTACACCGACCACAAGCCTATCACTTACGCGTTTCGGAAGTGCAGTACTCGCCAGTTTCACCATTTAGATTTCATCGGTCAATTTTGAACGGATATCCGACATGTATTTGGGGAAGATGATATCGTTGCGGACACACTCTCACGCATCGAGGAAGTGGACGATGTCTTGGACCTGAAAGCACAGCAGCTGCGCAAAAGACAGATGCCGAACTTCGTATGATAGTTGAGTCAACAACAACGTCTCTGCAAATGAAGCTTATAAGAAGGCCCGAAGCGGATGTTTCGATTTACTGCGATGTTTCAACAACTGTAGCCCGACCGTTCGTTCCTATGGAATTTCGCCGAAGAACCTTCAACGCCATACATGGATTGGCTCATCAGAGAGTGAAAGCTACGGTCAGACTAGTAACACAGCGTTATATCTGGCCATCGATAAAAAGAGATTGTCGGTTGTGAGCCCGGACTTGCGTCGAATGTCAACGTTCCAAGGTTGTTCGCCGTGTATCCACAACGGCCGGAACATTCACGCCGCCGCCGTCAAGGAGATTTGAGCATGTGCATATTGACATTGTAGTCATGCCGGTATCTGAGGGTTACAAGTACTGTCTTATTTGCGTCGATAGATTTTTCGGTGGCCGGAAGCTATTCCCATCGAAGATCAGGAAGCCCAACAATTGCTCGCGCTTTCTATGCCAATTGGATCTCGCGTTTTGGAACGCTCTTGCCGGTTACCACCGATCAGGAACGGCAGTTCGAGTCGGTTTTGTTCATGCAATTGAATTACCTAGCAGGAACGACTCATTTTAAAACCACCGCTTACCACCCAGCAGCTAATGGGATGGTGGAAAGGTTTCACCGGCAGCTGAAGAGTGCGTTCAAATGTCAAAACAACTCACGGTGGAGTGAAATATTACCGACGGTTATGCTTGGAATTCGTGCAGCCTGGAAGGATGATTTGCAGTCCACAACGGCGGAGATGCTCTATGGTGAGCCACTGCGGCTACCTGGGGAGTTCCTAGTGCCAGCAACGCGAGCAGTTCCCGATCCTTCTACTTTTGTGGAGACTCTTTGACAACATGCACATGACTTAAGTCCTACCAGCGGTACAAGACATGGACACAAAGCTACGTTCGTCTTCAAGGATCTGGCTACAACTCGACATGTGTTCGTCAGACACGATGGACCAAAAGTACCTCTACAGCAGCCATATGAGGGTCCCTTCGAGGTTGTATCAAGGTCAAACAAGACTATGGTAGTCAACATCAGAGGACGAAACGTTACCGTCTCTATGGACCGATTGCAGCCGGCGTATGTCTTAGCGGATCCGGACGAGGAGAATAATCCAAGGGAGACATATCCAGAAGATACCACCACGTCTACGTGGGAGCCAGCAGCGACAGCGGAACCCGACACTCATCAGACGTCGTCATCTCAGCCAGTCCAGAAAACTCGATCAGGAAGACACGTTTGCTTTCCTGACCGCTTATTGGATTAAGCTTACATCGTGCTCCACTGGTTGGTCAAACGGTAGTGCATGCGACCATATGAAAACACAAGCGTTTTCACTCAGCTGAGGCCTACCAACTCCTACTCTCAACCTCCACGCGGTGACAGCCGGGTGCCTAGTACCTTAATCCAAGAAATGGGTAACCAACCCCGTTTGGCGGATTCTTGGTGGCAGCAGATGAGAGAGGGGGGGAAGAGTGCTTTTCTCACTAGAGCACCTCTTCCTGTTCCAGGCGGCAGCGGACGAATTCCCTAGACGGAGTCAACGGTGGCGTCTATAGTTCCAGTTAGGTTTGAACTTAGTGAATACCTTGCGCGAGCTGTTTCGACGTATTCGGATCACAGGTCGGTAAGGAATTTCCAATGTTGGTCAGGACATTGGAATAGAGATGGTGGCGGAGGAGCCCTTAATGGGCCAACGGCAGCGCTCATACTCCCGTAGTGGACTACCGGCACCGGTGTACCCGCCCCCTCGTCCTAGGGGAATAATTAAGGAACTGGCCCTCCAGGTTGGGGGTTGTGCCGTCGGGGTAACTTCCCTACCACGTAAAAACCGCATGGTTCCGAAACAACCAAAAGCCTCGGATAAGGATGACTCAACTAATGACGACCCCAGCAAACGAAATAAGGACAACGACCTTCGGATCTGTACGTGGAATGTTCTGTCCCTTTACAGACCACGTGCAGCCGAACAACTAGCAGAGGCCCTAGACTGCTATAAAGCAGATATTATCGCCATCCAGGAAGTGCGATGGGATGGGCCAGGCAAAAAGAGGATGAAAAACTGTGACATCTACTACGATGATTGCTACAGAGGCAATAGGCAACGCTTATTCGGATGCGGATTTGTCATACGCGGCAGACTTAGGCAAGAAGTCTTAAGCTTCCGACACGTGAGCGAGCGTATTATGACTATCCGGATCAAGGCTAAATTCGCTAACATAAGCCTAATATGTGTTCATGCCCCCACAGAAGAAAAGGACCCTGCCACCAAAGAGTGTTTCTACGAGCTCCTCGACAAAACATACGAGCAATGTCCTAAATACGACGTTAAAATTGTATTGGGTGATTTTAACGCCAAAATAGGAAAGGAGGACGTCTTTGGTAGGGCAGTCGGTAAGCATAGCCTACACGACACCACGTCTGATAACGGACTAAGGCTAATTGATTTCGCTGTGGAGCGAAATGTCACCATAGCAAGCACATGGTTTCCTCATCTCGATATTCATAAGCAGATATGGCGGTCCAATGATCATGTCACGATCAACCAAATTGATCATATTGCGATCGACGCAAGGCATGCCTCCAGTATTCTGGATGTCCGGAACTTCCGAACGGCCAACATAGACTCGGATCATTACCTTGTTGTAGCCAAGGTACGAATGCGGATATCCCAATCTGAGCAACAAAGAAGAATTACTGTGAGAAAATTTAACGTCGAAAAGCTACAATCGCAAGAGACCGCCAGACTCTTCGCTGAACGCGTATCCCGAAATCTCTCAATCACCCCTTTGCCGCCAGCATCAAGTACCGAAGACCAGTGGCAACGCTGCCAACATGCCATCAGAAACACCGCGACTGATGTGTTGGGTCTCGCTCGCCCACCACCGCGAAACCCCTGGTTTGACGAAGAATGCCGGCGAGTGCATGCAGCAAAACAAGAGGCATACAAAGCGGCGCTGCAAAGGAAGACGAGAGCTGCTCGTGAGCTCTACGAGCAAAAGAGACGGGAAGAACATCGGCTTCTCCAAAAGAAGGAGAAAGAGCATGAGAAGCGCGCGTTTGAGAATATCGAGAGTCTATACTCCAGGAACAATGTACGGAAGTTTTACCAAAAGGTAAAAAGAACGTGTCAGAGAAGTAATACCCGTACAGAAACCTGTAGAGATGAAAATGGAAACCTCGTAGTAGAATCACAGTCGGTGCTGAGAATATGGAAAAACTATTTCTGCAGACTGTATAATGGCGACGAAGACCAACATCCCGCTGTCAGGCAGAATGAACCATTCAGCATAGACGATGATAGTCAAAATTTCCGTCCACCTGACCAAAACGAAGTGAGGATAGCAATATCCAAGCTAAAATCGAACAAGGCTGCTGGACCTGACGGCTTACCGGCCGAACTTTTCAAGGCAGCTGGGGATGAATTGGTAGAGTGCATACACCAACTCATTTCTAATATTTGGTCAGACGAGTGTATGCCTGATGAATGGAATCTCAGCATCGTTTGCCCGATCCACAAGGAAGGAGACCCCCTCAACTGCGTCAATTATAGGGGCATCAGTCTCCTAAACATCGCATACAAGATCTTTTCTGCGATATTGTGTGAACGCCTGAAACCTTTTATCAACAGCCTGATTGGACCCTATCAGTGCGGTTTCAGGCCAGGAAAGTCCACCATCGATCAAATCTTCACACTTCGGCAGATCCTGGAGAAAACGCAAGAATTCCAAATCGATACTCACCACCTCTTTATCGATTTCAAGGCCGCCTATGACAGCATCTATAGAGAAGAGCTTTATAGAGCCATGTCTAGTTTTGACATCCCTGCCAAACTTGTCCGTCTGTGCAGGCTGACGATGGAGAACGCTCGCTGCTCCATCAAGGACGGTAATAACCTCACCGAGACCTTTGATGTCAAAAAAGGCTTTAGACAGGGTGACACGCTGTCATGTGACTTCTTCAATATTGTACTTGAACGGATTGTGCGGAACTCACAAGCCAACACCGGAGGCACAATCTATTACAAGTCTGTACAACTGCTTGCATACGCCGACGATATAGACATTATCGGAAGATCTCAGCGGGCTGTCACCGGTGCTTTTGCAAGCATTGAGGCGGAAGCGGCCAAAATGGGTTTAGCGATAAACGAGGGCAAAACCAAGTATATGCTGTCAACTAGAAGGGAAAACCAACACCGACGAATTGGACAAAACGTCACAGTGGGCAGCTATAACTTCGAGGTAGTAAGGGACTTTGTCTACCTTGGCTCTGCTATAAATTCTACTAACAAAATCAGTGCAGAAATCAATCGAAGAATAACTCTTGCCAATCGCTGTTTTTTGGGCTTATAAGGCAATTCAACAGTAAAGCCCTATCTCGAACAACTAAAGAGACTCTATATAAGACCTTGATCATCCCAGTCCTGCTTTACGGCGCTGAAACATGCACTTTATTAAAAGAGGGATATCTTCATCATTCATCTTCAAATGCTTCGGGGTCGGTCTCGTTGCTGGAGTCTAGGAATTCTGTCTGCCTGAAAAATCCCGTCGTTTTCCGTCGTTATTTTCAAAGTTCTCTCAGTCTCGTATCCTTGCTGACGAGGTCGGGACGATGTTATTTTCCATAATCGGCATTCTTGCCGACGAGGTTGATGTGATGTTGTAAAGCACCTTGCATGGCCGAAAGATGCCGCCATAGTACCCCCCTTCCAGTGGATCACTACTTACTTACTTACGTAGCGCTACAGTTCGGGGGTGAACCTGGGCCTCAATCAACAAGCCTCTCGATTTAGCTCGGTCTTTAGCAAATTGCCTCCCTTGAACTTGTGCGTGCCACCTACGGCGATAATTACCTCTACTGCGTCGTCCCTCAGGGTTGGATTCGAAGACTCTGCGGGCCGGAGTGTTGGTGTCCATTCGCTCTACATGTCCTAGCCATCTCAGGCGTCCAATACGCAATTTTTTGACTAGGTCGATGTCGCTGTACAGCTCGTATAGTTCCTGATTGAATCTTCTCCTCCAAAACCCGTCAACGCAAACGGGACCGAAAATCTTACGAAGAATTTTTCCCTCGAAGCGACCAAGGATATCTTCATCCTCTTTTAATAAAGTGCATGTTTCAGCGCCGTAAAGCAGGACTGGGATGATCAAGGTCTTATATAGAATCTCTTTAGTTGTTCGAAATAGGGCTTTACTGTTGAATTGCCTTATAAGCCAAAAAAAAACAGCGATTGGCAAGACTTATTCTTCGATTGATTTCTGCGTTGAACTTGTCTGTAGAATTTATAGCAGAGCCAAGGTAGACAAAGTCCCTTACTACCTCGAAGTTATAGCTGCCCACTGTGACGTTTTGTCCAATTCGTCGGTGTTGGTTTTCCCTTCTTGTTGAAAGCATATACTTGGTTTTGCCCTCGTTTATCGTTAAACCCATTTTGGCCGCTTCCGCCTCAATGCTTGCAAACGCACCGGTGATAGCCCGCTGAGTTCTTCCGATAATGTCTATATCGTCGGCGTATGCAAGCCGTTGTACAGACTTGCAATAGATTGTGCCTCCGGTATTGGCTTGTGAGTTCCGCACAATCCGTTCAAGTATAATATTGAAGAAGTCACATGACAGCGCGTCACCTTGTCTTAAGCCTTTTTTGACATCAAAGGTCTCGCTGAGGTCATTACCGACCTTGATGTAGCAGCGAGCGTTCTCCATCGCCAGCCTGCACAGACGGACAAGTTTGGTAGGGATGTCAAAACTAGACATGGCTCTATAAAGCTCTTCTCTATATATGCTGTCATAGGCGGCCTTGAAATCGCTAAAGAGGTGGTGAGTATCGATTTGGAATTCTTGGGTTTTCTCCAGGATCTGCCGAAGTGTGAAGATTTGATCGATGATGGACTTTCCTGGCCTGAAACCGCACTGATAGGGTCCAATCAGACTGTTGATAAAAGGTTTCAGGCGTTCGCACAATGTCGCAGAAATGATATTGTAAGCGATGGTGAGGAGACTGATGCCTCTATAATTGGCGCAGTTGAGGGGGTCTCCTTTCTTGTGGATTGGGCAAACGATGCTAAGGTTCCATTCATCAGGCATTCGTCTGACCAAATCTTAGAGATGAGTTGGTGTATGCACTCTACCAATTCAACCCCAGCTGCCTTGGAAAGTTCGGCCGGTAAGCCGTCAGGTCCAGCAGCCTTGTTCGATTTTAGCTTGGATATTGCTATCCTCACTTCGTTTTGGTTAGGTGGACGGAAATTTTGACTATCATCGACTGTATTGAATGGTTTATTCTGCCTGACAGCGGGATGTTAGTCTTCCCCGCCGTTATACAGTCTGCAGAAATAGTTTTTCCATATTCTCAGCACCGGCTGTGATTCTACTACGAGGTTTCCATTTTCATCTCTACAGGTTTCTGTACGGGTATTGCTTCTCTGACACGTTCTTTTTACCTTTTGGTAAAACTTCCGTACATTATTCCTGGAGTATAAACTCTCGATATTCTCAAACGCGCGCTTCTCATGCTTTCTTCTTCTTCTGGAGAAGCCGATGTTCTTTCCGTCTTTTTTGCTCGTAGAGCTCACGAGCAGCTCTCGTCTTCCTTTGCAGCGCCGCTTTGTATGACTCTCGTTTTCTTGCCTAAGTCTGCCGCGTATGACAAATCCGCATCCGAATAAGCGTTGCCTGTTGCCTCTGTAGCAATCACCGTAGTAGATGTCACAGTTTTTCATCCTCTTTTTGCCTGGCCCATCCCATCGCACTTCCTGGATGGCGGTAATATCTGCTTTATAGCAGTCTAGGGCCTCTGCTAGTTGTTCGGCTGCACGTGGTCTGTAAAGGGACAGAACATTCCACGTACAGATCCGAAGGTCGTTGTCCTTATTTCGTTTGCTGGGGTCGTCATTAGTTGAGTCATCCTTATCCGAGGCTTTTGGTTGTTTCGGAACCATGCGTTTTTTACGTGGTAGGGAAGTTACCCCGACGGCACAACCCCCAACCTGGAGGGCCAGTTCCTTAATTATTCCCCTAGGACGAGGGGCCGGGTACACCGGTGCCAGTAGTCCACTACGGGAGTATGAGCGCTGCCGTTGGCCCATTAAGGGCTCCTCCGCCACCATCTCTATTCCAATGTCCTGACCAACATTGGAAATTCCTTACCGAACTGTGATCCGAATACGTCGAAACAGCTCGCGCAAGGTATTCACTAAGTTCAACCTAAGTGGAATTCGTCCGCTGCCGCCTGGAACAGGAATGAATAAGTAGTCTAGCGGGAAAGCACTCTTCCCCCCTTCTCTCATCTGCTGCTACCAAGAATCCGCCAAACGGGATTGGTTACCCACTTCTTGGATTAAGGTACTAGGCACCCGGCTGTCACCGCGTGGAGGTTGAGAGTAGGAGTTGGTAGGCCTCAGCTGAGTGAAAACGCTTGTGTTTTCATATGGTCGCATGCACTACCGTTTGACCAGCCAATATGTAGTATCTTCCAATTACAAAGTTTCTAATTGCAGGTTTTAGTCATACCTATTCAGTTTAACAAATATTTTTATACATATTTAAAGTGAACAGAAGATCGTTTGTGTGGGAATTTTTCTAAAAAACGTCCAATCGAAATTCTGTTAAATGTGCTGTAGAATATTGGACGAATTCTAATTTAGAGCAAATGAAGAAATTTCCTGAACTCTATTTGTGCATACCTGCGATTTCTGTTTCAAGCGAACGGATATTCTCAAAAATAAATGGAACAAACTAAATATATATATATTTTTTTTTTTAATTTGCGCGTACTCAAAGGGTTATGAATACCGTTAACATGTATACACACAGTTTTGTTCTTGCTTTTGAAAGTAGATCAACACATTCTTATATACTTGGTGTTTGTTCTTTTTTTTATGAACTTCACTGCTTATATAATACTAAATAGTTTTTTCTCCAGTTTTTTTTTAGATTTAGAAACTATCGATAGTATCGATAGTTAAAAAAAAAACATCGATACTATCGGAAGCTCTAATTATCGATGTTTAACGAACACTAGTTCATATATAAAATTATTACTCTTCTTTTTCGGAATTTATACATTATACATTTCATGCTTTCGTGAAAATCCCTTCATGTGCAGCTTTTATGTAAGTAAATATGTACATACTCTTTCGCTAGGAAACAGCAATTCTTAAGAGGACTGTATTCAGGGGTGGAATCGGCTAATCTGATAGTTGATTGTCGTTTTTGATTATCAACTATTCTTTGCTCTGCGTAAAGCGATCACTAAAAAATGATTGATTATTGGCAGCACTCAGAGTTTTTAACGCCACTTCCTTGCCGACGCTGTCATTCCGACCAGCTGATACAATAAAAATCGAAGTGTTTCTTTCAGTGTGCAAAATGTAATGGGCAATCGAATTTTAGGATTAATATATGTATTATATAGCAAAATAATGAATCTCCAGGAATTTTATATTTTTCAAAAAAATATGATTTTGTTGAATCCTTAGGCACAAACTTGATCATAAGTGGGCAAAGTATTGACTGCATTTTTTTAATGACTGCAGTAGTAATTTCAGCCACCGTACTTTGACCCATTGGTGCAGCCCAGTCAGCCCCAACTTGTCTTTGATAGCCACCACCCCCAAGAAGATTTAAAGTTGCAGCCAATTGAAGGATGAGTGAAACATGCGTTGTCCTTATTCCAGTTGGTAAATCAAGCAGTCCCAAAACATGCACAAACGCTTCTTTTGATAAGCGAAAGTTTTTCAAAAATCTAAAATACACAATAATAAATGTTACCTACCAATCAACAATGAATATTTATAAATATGCATTCTTACATCGGGTTTGGAAGTTCCAAGATATTTGCTTTATTTCTCAGGTTTCTTCTTAATAGTTGGACATTTTTGTAATTATTTTCTTCATTTTCCTCTCTGTTTGAGCCGTAGAAAAGTTCCAATGAAGTAAACATTGCACTTCACGAATTTCAATATTTTACTTAAGGTTTTTTATTCTAATTTTATATTCTTTTTCCACTAAAG
This sequence comes from Brachypalpus laphriformis, assembly GCA_945910035.1. Taxonomy (NCBI): domain Eukaryota; kingdom Metazoa; phylum Arthropoda; class Insecta; order Diptera; family Syrphidae; genus Brachypalpus; species Brachypalpus laphriformis. The sequence goes on along the minus strand of OX246756.1, from coordinate 113,988,981 downwards.
TATTTAATTTATTTAGAGTTGAAGCCGAGGTGCATACCTATGAAAATGACACAAATGTATGAAAGCGACACCTAAATAGCTGTCACATGAAATTGATCACAAAAAAGCGATTGTCAATTTGATAATAAATAACGTAAAGCGATGATTTTGATTGTCAACTATCAACTATCACCTTAGCCGATTCCACCCCAGGTTAAATATTAAAGAAAAAGCCATCACGACTGAGTCATCAGAAAACGAATAAAAAACATAATTGAAGCCCCAAGTACTTCCGCGTACAAAATAAATATTAAAAAAAAATATGTTCAATTCAAATACTTTGGGGATTCCCCTTTTAGTACACATTTTGTTTCTCTCCTGCTTCCTTACTAGGGTTTTGCGCTATTTATTGATGATAATTTGCCGAAAGAGAATTTCTGTCGAAAATGGAGGTGAAGTGCTATAAGATGTTGTACTATTGTTTTTAACCAATATTAGCCCCGTTTTGTTTTCCCCGTGAACTGAACTAGTTCATCTCAAAATAAAAAAACGCTCCTGGTTCACCTAGAAATTTCATTTTCACAAGATGGTAGCAGCAGCTACACACTGACGTTTAATATGGATAAAAAATGGCGGAAAACTAGCAATCGAAGTGAGAAAGTGCTTAATATTTTTATATTTGTTTAATAATTAAGTGTTTTTAGGTACGTATGTCAGAAAGTGAGGATACAACAAATAACTATGTTTTACTTCTGCCATTCAGCAGAGCTGCCAAGCTTTACATACATTTTTTTTGTGAAAAGCCATCTAGTGGTGAGGTATGGGATAGAAATTCTGGTTTACGAAAATTGAACCAGCTCAAGTGCTGGTTCAATTGTTGTTTTTGCATCCTGTGTAAAAATATGAACTTAACCAGTTCACGGGGAAAACAAAACGCGGCTATTGGTAATAATGGCACTTTTTTTATTAGATCTCAACTGCACATAAAACTTATAGATAGCTACAGGTGTAAGTTTGTACGACCCAGTCGTGAATTTTTACTTGCACCACCTACATAATGTATGTGTAATCTAGGGCAAGTATTGGGTTCGTGCAAAAATTGGTAATAATGATACTTTACTTATTAGATTTCAACTGCACATAAAACTTGTAGATACACGTGGAAGTTCGTACAACCCAGCCGAAAAAAAAGTCCATTGTATTAGTCGAAGAATACCCCATAGTTTGAAATCCTTTTAACCCGCGAAGCTTTAGTTCAACTATTTTAGCGTTACCCGGAATACACCACGTGGAAGTGTAGTTGAATAGCATTCCATGTGCACTTTTGCTATGTTGTAAATGTGTGTGTTTTGTGTCTGATTGTGTAATACTTACTATGTGTGTTTATTTTACGGAGAAGAGGTGGGTCCAAGCGATTCATCATTTTCATCCGGAAATGACTCAGCAGCATCTATTTCGTCTTCTATAGTCATCATTCTGGTATATTTCGTCTGTCTGTTGTCTGTTGGATTATCATTATCTTCAAGTAATTGAGTTGGTGCATCTATTTCCAACAGTTTCAATCCCTTGTGCCTTTCACCATTTACAACTCCGGGATACACTTTGTGTATATCCAACAAGAATTGCATTATTTGGGAACCAAGGTGATGTTTGAATTCTTTTTCCAAGTGATGGCAACGGTAAAAGTGTGCCATGTATTGATGCAGGAGCTTAGATGATCTTCTGGGGCCTTATTTTGTACTGCTTTCGGATTCAGATTGCCATTCGAAAATGTAATTCGATTCTAAAATGAATGGGTATTTTGTATGGTTCTCGGATTGGGTGTAAGTGCTTCCAACTCAAAATCACACATTTCGGAAAGTTAGATTGTCAAAATATCTATCAAACGTCACTTAAATTACTTGGAGATTGAGTTTGTATACATTTGCTATAGAAACGCAATACAAAATAAGGCCCCTGCACACTATTGCTCGTTTTAACTGCTTGTTCTGGTTCTGCAAGTCGTTAATAGTGTTTACAGGGTTGTTTTTCTCCACATATTCCCCTTTGCTGTGGGTTGTTTTTCTCCACATATTCCCCTTTGCTGTGGTTTGTTTGCAAGTGCACCGTATCTTTGCTAAACAATTTCTTCACGCCAGAATACTGTTTTGCACTATCGGTGCAGACTCGACTCGTATTTTTGTCGGTATACTTTTCTATGTAAGGCCACAAATCTGCCTTTTTTTGAGTTGACTTTAAAGAATAGCCCTTCTTTGTCTTCTTTGCAGTACAAACCAAGAACAGTAATCGTCATTTGGTCTGTTACTCTGCCCCGATTTTACTTTCGTTTTGTTAAAAATGTTTCGTCTATTTGAACTGTTTTGCCTTCTCCTCCAAGAATTATATCTGAGTGAGATGAAATTACTTCAGCTACTTCTCTGCAATAACTGTAGTAATCATTAATGGTGCCAAAGCTTAGTTCACATTCACCATTTTCTTGACGCCGTTCGCTTAGTTGCTGGTATGTTTAAGTCACGGGCATTTTGCTCACGAAGCACAAAATGATGGCCGAAACAGCATTTATTTTGATTTGGCAGCAGTTGCCATCAAAAAATGTTCCAGCGCATGGATTTTGCATTTTTCGGCATGGTTTGACATTTTGTTTTTTTCGTCCTTTCATAGAACACGTCCAAATCCAGCCCAATTTCTTCTGTGCGTTATTTTCCACATTCATTGGTAGTCCACAACAAAGAGGAGGCGTTGATACCTGTGAAGGAAGAAGTTTTATATCTTATAAAAACCTTACCGCAACCTCTTTAGATAAAATCAATCGTGGTAAAGTTGAAAGAAAAGAAAAATGTTTTAATGTTGGGTGCAGTTGAGGATGTGTAGACATTTTTATATAATAATTTATAACTTTTAACTTTGTAACAGATATTGTATTGCTATCAAAAGTGCGCTCGTTTTAACCGACTTTCTAGTTATCAATTAGTATGCAAACAAATAAATGGTACATATGTACCTGGATTACTGATTACTCCTAAAAGTATGCCCACATTTTCAATCAGATTTATGCATGTAGGTTTCATATTGACACTTCTAAAATTATGCAAAAATGTTCATACATAAAACTATGCAAACAAAATACTGTCCATTTGGGACAGTTTCTATGAGAAATCCCATAGGAAAAAATAAACTTTTAAACCGTAATATCTCCTAAACTAGGCGAAAACGAGAATTTTGGTACTTTATATTTTGTGCTTATTTCACCGAGAAAAAAAAAATTGCGTCTTCAAAACGCGTTCCCAAGAAAATCGTAATCGTGCATGGGTCCCGGTTTGAACAATGTAGTTTTGAAAAAAAAGGTTTAAAGTTTTCAGTAAAGATCTATCCACGACACAATTTTTTATATTTTTGATAATATATTTTTACAATATACTTAGAAGTATACACTTTGAGATATATTCATTGGAAATTTAACAAAAAAAATGTTTTGTATACAAATAATAAATCGGAAAATTTGCCCTAATTGTATGTAACCACTTAAGTTGTATTGTAGTAAAAAAAACAAAATATTTTAAGAAATTTACTTTTTTAACCCACCAAGGTGTATTTAGCTCCTTAAGCGTAGAGTTCAAATCATGTTAGTTTTACCAATAACTAGACAATGTTGGGCAATTACAATGCATTACTGGTTAATTGACTTCAATAACTCGAATGACGTCAACGAATTTTAAGCTACGTATTCAGTTAATGCTAGTGAATTCAATGTATTCTGAGCAAAATTACATTCTTTTTGACTTCAAGATTTCGGTTGTTGAAAATGATTGCTCCAGACATGACTACAACATGAATGGTGATCTATTTTTTTAAGCTCAAGTCTATCAAATAAAACGTTTGGTAATTATTTAGAAAAAGGGCTTCCCCCGATTTTGATGAAATATTAATATGTGAGAAAAGGAATTTTTCCGACAATTTTGATATATATATTTATGGTCGGACTTTTCTAGTTTCGAAGATATATGCCTTTAAAGTTCCCATACAAAATAAAGATGAAGCTTGTTTCAGTTCCACCATAGTTTCGCCTGGAAATATGCAACCATGTTTTAAATAAACACATTTTTCACGTTCAAGTTTTTTGAACTCCTAAGAAGAAGATTTTGATGCTTGCGAACTTAAACCCTAATGAGAGTAGTTCGTTCTTTATGTCATATATAATTAATGAACGTTGTGGGAACTCTTATCATTGCATATTGTTAGGAGCTAAGAGATTGAATGTGAAGAATGCTTTTATTTAAAACGTGGTTCCATATTGCCCGGCGAACTTAAGTTGCATTTTGTATGGGAAAATATAAAAGCTTATATTTTTGAAACTAGAAAAGTCCGACCTTGAATATATATATCAAAACTGTCAGAAAAAGGCCTATTCTTACATATTAAAATAATTATATTGTATTTAAAAATGATTGCATTCCATTATGTTCTAGTATGTTTGACACGAAGAAAATGCTGATATCAAAATCTTACTTTTTTGAACACCCTTAGCAATTTTACCTAAAAAATAGTACAAATAAAAATAATAAGACGTTGCATTTTAATTAAGTTAATTTTATTTTTTCTAATTATATTTTACAATCTATGATTCCAAAGTTTTTTAATAGTAATTAATGAAAGGTTGTTGCTAATCAATTGGTATATATACAATATTAGAAACAAAACACGAAGTATTAACTATTTCAAAACTCATAAAAATAAATAAGCAAATTTAAATTCACGATTTAAGAAGTTCATAGTAAAAAAACACGTTATTATGCTTATAATGTTATTTAAAATATAAATTTGTATTTCATATATTTACATACATGTTTCTTAGTTTTCTACGTAAAATATTTTTTACGTTGTTCTATTATACACTAGAGTGTTTACATCTATATTACTACACATTTCTCTTATATTAATACTTTTATACGGATAGTGAAATTCACTAAAATAATCAGTGGATATAATTCATAATTATTATTACTTGTATCTAAGATTGCGCCACAACATTTTCCCGGAAGTTCTTTATTTTTTGAACAAAATATGCTTCTAAGCTCTCCGCACATTTATAAAATGCAGATTCTTTAGGATTATAATAGCGACAGTTATCAAATATTTTTGTCATATCACCAATAAATTCGGACAATTTAGTATATATTTGAGTTTGTATTCTTTTTTCAATTTTCTTTAAATCTAAAAATGAAAAACCAATATATTTCCATGTGTTAATAGCTTGGCTAAAGAAATAATTACCCATTGGTTCTTTAATAACTTTGTAATAGTCTGGGGCCTCTTCTGGGTCCACCGGTTCCATAAACGGCCATGCGTTTTTATGATTCTGTATATAAATTTAAAGACATTAGAGAATATATAAATATTTATTTATTTATTTAAAAAAAGGATTTGATATGATCTTTTCAAAAGGATGTACTTTATTTCTCTATTGTTTCAAAATATTCAGAATGTTAATTAGTTTCTTTACTCGGCCTAGGTTTCCAATATCGTTCATAGATTATTCACTTTTATTTTAAGTATATGTGTAAAAAAAAACCCCGTGCAGGGACGGGTTAAGAATATCACTGCAGCGCTCCCCCCAACAACCAGCGCTTGTCGTAAAAGGCGACTAAGAGGACAAATCAGATCTAGGCAATATAACACCCAAGTGAGCCTAGCGACACATATACTACCTTAAAAACCCTCCCACAAGTGTGCATGCGAGTCCGTGGGTTGACACGACTGGAGATCACCGGTGTCATAAAAGAAAGATCAAACAATACTAAAACAGGAGCATGCACGTGTCAAACAACAAACACCATCGCAATATGGTGCAAAAAATTGTATTGCAAAACTGTATCATTATGGTAATACTTGCAAAAAGGAAAGGCACTACCCCGCCAGGCACTACCACTGCTGTGCATGGTACTGATCCTGGACCGAGCAGAAATGTTCGGGTCAGAGCTATACGGATTCCGGGGGCTAGCAAAATAATGAAACAGTTTGGACGCAATTTGAGGGTCGCGAGTTGGAACGTTGGAAGCATGACCGGTCGAAGTTACGAGCTGGAAGAGATGATGAATAGAAGGCGGGTGGACATCTTGTGTGTCCAAGAGACGAAATGGAAAAACACCGGGAATCGGGCGCGTTTCTTGGACGTTAGGACAAAAGATTACAAGATGTTCTACTACGGAACGGAAAAGTCTAAAAACGGAATCGGTATCATCCTTGCGGCAGAGCTACTTGGTAACGTCTTGAGCATTATTTTGGCTAGATTTCCACAATCTCCTTAAGAACATCCCAAAGGAAGAATTTCTATTTGTTGGAGGAGATTTGAATGGACATGTCGGGAAATCAAACGAAGACTATGGAGACTGCCATGGAGGACTAGGATATGGCACCAGGAACCTTCCTGGTGAAGACATCCTAAGCATGTGCAAATCACACGGTCTTATCGTGTTAAATACCATGTTCATCAAACAAAGCCGACACCTGATCACTTACAGCAGTGGTGGAGATGAAACCCAGATTGACTACCATTTGGTAGGCAGTTTCATGAAGCCCCGGGTAAAAGATTGTAAAGTGATCCTGGGAGAGGCAATCGCTCGGCAACACCGTCTCCTGCTAACAGAAATTTTTATGAAAACACAGAAGAAAAGCAAACAAACAAGGGTCTCTGAGAAAATCAAGTGGTACAATCTGGACAAAGAAAAAGGCGAAGCTTTTGTTTTCGTAATGAAAAATTACCTCTCTCACACCATCAACGGAGCTGAGGATGAAGAGTGCAGAGCACAAAATATGTGGGATTCCCTACAGCGAACTTGCTTAAATAAGGCCAAATCACTGCTAGGAGCTTCAAAAGGCCACCATCAACACGCCAAAGAAACATGGTGGTGGAGTGATGAAGCTAAGAAAGTGATAAATGAGAAGAAAGCGGCTTTCAAAGCTTGGTCAAAGTGCCCCTCTAATAATAATGACGAAAAAGCTCGCCTCGAAATGGAATACAGATGCTGCAAGAAAAAAGCGAAGAAGAAGTGCGCCCAGCTTCAAGCAGAGAGTACAGAGGGCCTGTATCGGGAGCTGGAGAAAATATTTTCCCCGGTTGCTGATGCAAAACCAGGCTATCCAGGAGCTGCGAAGACACAATATGAACAAGAGCGCCACTATCTTCAAAATAGCCGCCCAAAGAAGGAACAATGCTCAGGAGATTCGTTCGCCAAAGTTCATTAGCAATGCTCATGGCCAGCTTCTTGTGGATGACGACAAAATTCTGCAGAGGTGGCGACAGAGCTTTTAAATGAACAGTTTCCCCGGCTATACTTTCCAAGAGCCACCCCTAACTGTGAAGAAATAGCCGACATTACAGTCGAAGTTAGTGAGGCGGTCAAATACTCCAAAAAACGAAAAGCGGTTGGGCCAGACGAAATACCCTCTGAGTTCTGGAAAAAGATGGGAGACATCGGGTTCAGATGGCTCAGAATTCTTATCTCCAAATTCGTGAGAGGTGATCCAATGCCGAATCAATGGAGGGAAAGTTACCTCCTCCCTGTATACAAAGGGAAGGGTGATACGCGAAACTGTGATAACTACCGTTCGATCAAGCTGATGTCACACACCATGAAGATCGTTGAGCGGGTATTAGGTGGCCGACTGCGAAAAATAATACGGCTATCTGATGATCAGTGCGGGTTTGTCTCGGGTAAATCAACCACAGATGCAATCCAAAGTATAAGGATCATAATGGAAAAACATCGTGATTCCTTAAGGGATTTGCATATTGTATTGGTTGACTTTGAAAAGGCATTCGACAGACAACCACGAGATCTGATATGGGTGGCGCTAAGACATCGAGGGGTTCCAGAAACCTATGTACAGATAATCATGGACATGTACGAAAGAGCAAAGACAAGAGTAAGATGTCCCGCTGGAGTAACCGAAGAGTTCCCAATCAAAGTCGGGGTGCACCAGGGAAGCGTTTTAAGTCCTTTGCTCTTTATTACAGTCCTTGATTATCTGCTTGAAGGTAAAGTGATGGACCCCAAGGTACATCAGTTATTCTTTGCTGACGATGGAGCCATCATAAGTGAGGATCCTACATCCCTGCAACGAGCACTTGATGTGTGGGTGGACGTTTTGGAGGGAAATGGGTATCGCATTAGTTCAAAAAAGACAGAGTACTTGTGCTGCCCGTTCTCTGATCCACTCAGGCCTATTCCAGACATTTATTTGAATGGAACAGTGCTTCCCAAGTGCGAAAAGTTCAAATATCTGGGATCTATGATCAATAGCAAAGCAACTTGTGATGACGACATCAATCATCGTGTAAGCGTAGGGTGGATGAAGTGGCGAGAAAATTCCGCTATCTTCTGTGACAGAAAAATGCCCCCTAAGTTGAAAGGAAGGCTCTACACCGCAGTTGTACGTCCAGCGCTCACATACGGTTCACAATGTTGGACGATGTACAAAAAGTATGAGAGTAAATTAACGGCAGCTGAGATGAAGATGCTTCGCATGACAGCAGGAGTGACAAAGCTTGATCGAATAAGAAGTTCGAAGATCCGTGGAAGCTTTCACATCAAGGAAACCATCGTACACAAATTAGAGCGCGACCGGCTCAGCTGGTATTGCCACGTTCAAAGAAGAGATCATTTGAACCCTGTTAAAAAGGCAATATCTATGCACGTTCCAAAGACATCGCGATGTAGGAAAGGCAGGCCTATAAACGCCTGGATTAGACAAATGCGACGACATCGGCATTTCATTGGCCTCAGTAACCGAGTGATCCAAAATCGGCAGGCCTGCCGATATTTTCTGAGGTCAAATAGGCGAACCCCACAGGCGGATCAGTAGAAATGCAGTGAAGTGGGAGGGCTGTGATCCCTTGTTTTCGGATCATAGCCTCGCTGATAAAAGGAAGAAGAAGATATGTGTAAAAAAAAAAAAAATACGAAGGATTTTTTTTGATTACTGTTTTAGAAATTGATAAATTTGTAGATTATTAGACTGTGTATGCTACGATTATTTTGATAACCTTTTTAATCACATAAGAAGAAATCGAAGAGATTTAAGTACACCTTAACCATCCACATACGCGAAGGATGCTTTCTAAAAAAAAAAAGAAAAAAAAACTGCGTATGTCGAGACTAGAGAATGTATGTAGGTAAATTTAGGAATACGTCACAAAGGCAACCAATTTGATGATAGATATTTTATTCGACTTTTTTTTTAGAAAAGTAAACATAAGAACCAAGAAAAAAGAAAAGAAAATAATATAACACCACTTACAGGAACTGCGCATTCGATGTCTAAGTGGCAGAAAATCACATTCACACGGTCCTAACTCAACAATGGCTTTTTGGATTTAAAAGCAAAAAAAATTATTTGGCAGTTTCATTTAAGCTATAAATTATCTTTCTGTGTTATCCTATCCTTTGGGATATGCATTGCGATTGACCGGGAAACTACTGACTGCTCAAAACTTGGGTTGGGCCAGTAGCGCAATAATCAAGTTCATGATAAAGTGCTTGCTTTACCTCGTAGTGGTGGTCCCCGGGCAACTATACGTAGCAGCCCTTATACGTGTAGGCTAAAATTGCAAGTGCGGGTGGTCTAGGGCCTTGATTCTAGACTAGATAACGTGGGCCAGCAACCTGCGTTACTGAAACCAGCTCGCTACAAAAACCGACACTATGCCTCGGATAAGGAATGATCACATGTTGATGACTTTTGGCTATTGTACCCGGACAAAGATAGGTTTGTGGAATGTAAAGACGCTCATCGACTCGGGAAGCGAAGGTCCTTACAATGCCAGATTCCTTCAATTGGAAAAAGAATTCATGCGATATAGACTGGACATTTGGGGGTAAGTGAAATCAGATGGTTAGAAGCGGGCGAGTACCAGCCCCCAGCGCGTAACACTGTAGACTTCTGTTAACAACAACAGCACGCAAGGGCCTAATTTTCTGACAGCCTCATGGTGATAGGATTATGACGGCAAGATTCCGGACTAGAGTACGACGCGTTACCATCATACAGTGTTATGCCCCAACGAATGGCTCGTCTGAGGACGAAAAGGAGAGTTTCTACAATCTATTAAGTGGCGCCTTCAACACAACACCAAATGGAGACATTGTTATAGTGATGGGGGATTTGAAAAGTAGGCAACGACAACGAAGGGCTCAAATATTTAAACGGGATGCATGGGCTAGGCAACCGCAATGACAACGGCGAAAGGTTAGTGGAGTTCTGCAATGCCAACCGCCTTGTGATAGGTGGCACCATGTTTGAGCACAAGATATACCAGAAAGTCAGCTGGGTTTCCAACGACACACGGTGACCACTTTGCCATCAGCCGCCGCTTTAGAAGTCTCCTGGACGTCTGAAACAGGTGAGGGGCAGATGTGGGGATAGTACGTGATCACCATCTTATGGTAGCTACCCTCCAACTACGCACTGCTGCAGTTCGAAGATCCCACGGCAACACAAAAATGCCCAGGCTTAACATCGATAGACTTAGTGATCCCTCAGTGCGCCAACAATTAAGGGCGTGGGTGTGGAAGCAATCAGCAGCTCACTGCCCGCAACCATCCAAGACTATTGGTGTGCTGTTAAAGATGTTTTTACATCTTGTGCTGAACGAATTGTCGGTCGATCGCAGGGAAGACATAGGGCGTGGCTTCCCGAGGATACCTGAAGACGGATTGACGAAAGAAAACAGCTGAAAGCTCGCGTTGAAGCTACTCCAGCAGCAGGGAACAGCGAGCTAGAGTCCCAATATCGCATGAAGATGAGAGAAGTTCAGCGTAGCGTGCGACGAGACAGGCGCAACTACATCAACGCGCTGGCTAAAGAAGCAGAAGAAGTTGCACGGAGGTGCGACAGCAGGACTGCCTACAGAATCACCAAAGAGCTGAGAGGTGGTCGCAGCTCCAGTCAACACCCAGTGAAAAGCCTAGACGGCTCCTTGCTCATTTCGGATGAGGAGCAGTTCAAGAGGTGGAAAGAGCATTTTGCTACGGTTTTGAACCGCGTATTCGCTAGCGATATGCTCCCAAATCAGACTGACGTGCCCGAGGTGAGAAGTTCCCGAATACGCACAACGACTCCCAGAAATGATGAGATCATTACCGCGATTAGGGCACTCAAAACCAAGAAGGCGGTAGGACTTGACGGTATTCCAGCAGAGCTCTTACGAGTTGCGGCAATAACATCGGCTGTGCTTCTGCTTCCACTTATAGAGAGAGCTTGAGAAGCTAAAAGCTTTCCTAACGAGTGAAAAAAGGGAAAGATCGTCAAGCTTCCTAAGAAAGGAAATTTAATGGAGTGCGGAAATTGGAGGGGTATCTGCGTGCTGCCTGCTGTAGCAACGATATAGCTAAAATCACCCAGGAGCGAATCAAACATCTCGAAGACACACTCGATGCCGAACAAGCAGGTTTCCGGTCTGGATCCTCCCGTGTCGACCACATCAACACCCTGCGGACTATCATCGAACAGTGCGTTGAATACCGATCGCCACTGCACCTGATGTTCATTGATTTTGAGAAGGCGTTCGATAGTGTCAACAGGGAGTTTATTTGGAGTGCCTTTCGCGGGAGAGGTATTCCCGATAATATAATTGGTATTATCAAAGCTACATATGAAGGCTCCAAATGTCACGCTCTGCACAAAGGAAGGTTGTCTGAGGAATTTGAGATCCAAAGTGGGGTAAGACAAGGCTGTATTCTTTCACCAATATTATTCCTATTGCTGATTAGCGGTGCTTCGTGCAGCTTTGTCGACGGGAAACGAAGGAATTCGATGGACTCTTACATCTCAACTGAAACATCTTGAATACGCAGACGATGTATGTTTACTCTCTCACAGAATTATGGACCTCTACCAAATGACAGGAGATGTGGAAAGGGAGGCAGGCGTCGTCAGGCTGAAAATGAATATTGTAAAAACTAAAATTATCAGCCTTGGAACAAATTCATCGGCTCAAATATGTATTGCTGGACAACCGGTAAGAAAGTAGAGGAATTCCAGTATCTTTGGAGTATTGTCTCGACCGATGGTGGAACCGAATAGGATATAGCCAACAGGATAGCTAAAGCAAAGTCCGCATCCACAAGTGGATACAGGAAATAAGTAAGTAAGCAAGTTGTCCTGAAGCTGAGCTATGCTCAAAACAATTCACGAAATCATCGCCAATAATTTTACATCAGTGGAGACCGCAGCTAACAGCCATGCAGCAGTGGGTGACGTCATAGTGTGTGCATGGGAGCTCGGAACATTGATGTTTATTTTCTGTGTGTGTGTCATTGACATACTATATATGAACTGCTAGTCAAATGTCAGTTGCATACAATCTCCGCCCAAAAAATGACGACAACATAACTACCCCTCTTGGTTCGGAGCGGAAAAATGTGGAAACAAAATGTCAACCATCAGGAATTTCTCCATAGAATGGTAGAGACACCTCTTGGGTTTGTGTGGATTAGCGGTTGAAATTCAAATTGCTGAGGCATTGTTTGCAGCAGATTTAACCTCGAAAATGTGCTAGTTCAAATAATTACCTATAGATGGAACCAACAAAATTTGAACAAAAAATCGTTATATATGCAATAATTGAAAACAATATGGATCACGAGATTATTTTGAAAATTAACCAACCCTTGAAGACAATTTTAGTTAACACAATGGAAGTCAATAACATTACAGTGAACGAATACCAGAACGAAGATCTGCGTGAAAAAATTCGAGTTAACCACTTAAATGTAGAAGAACAGAAAATGATACTGAAATTAATACACAGGTACAGCGAACTATTCTATAAAGAAGGCGAAGACTTCACTTTCACAAACCAAGTTAAGCATAAGATTAAAACTTCTGACGACATTCCAATATATTCAAAAACGTACCGATACCTATATATTCACAAGGATGAAGTTAAGCGACAAATAGATAAAATGATTAAAGAAGGACAAAGTTATTCCCCATGGTCATCACCAATATGGATTGTGCCAAAAAAAAAAAAAAAACAGATGCTTTATTCAAAAAGAAGTAGAGATTGGTGGTTGGATACAGAAAGCTTAATGAGAGATGTATTTTAGCACCTTGGATCTATTGTTTTTGATTTGTTCATATCTATTAAGCAATAGCAATATGTATTAAAGTTAGAATATTGAAGACATTTTTTTTTATAGTATTATTAACTTCCTCAAAATTTTTTTTTTTTTGCTTTTTAGGCGTTTTACAGTAATGTACAGAATTTAAATCAGATATGTTATTTCCAAAACGTCAATCGAAAATTCAAAAGCAGAGGATGATTTAGAATAACTATACTGAATTGGACTTTTTCTGAAATAGCTACCTGTATATTAGTTAGGTATTTAAAAAAAAAAAATGTTGAATCATTTTTCCGAGAGTTAAGCAGCGACTCTTAAAATTTCTATTACTATGAATAAATTAATTTAGTAGGTCTTACCTGCATCTGCTTCATGAGCTTCTTTAGTTCGTCGTATTCGTTATTGGTAAGACTTTTCATGTTCGCCATATTAACAGCATTGTTACGTTGACAATCGGGACAAATATACTCATCAATAAATTCAGCTTCACTTTGAATAATGCCAACGCAACGACCATGGAACCAGTCCTGGCATTTATCACAGCAAATATAAAACTGTGACTCGTCGTATGGCTGTTTACATGAACAATAGAGTTCTTGTGTATCTCTTGCACGTCTGCACTCCTCACATACAAATTCAGAAAGTTTTTTCGAAGCTTCTTCAGTTATTTCAACGCATTCTCCATGAAACCAATTGCTGCATAAATCACATCCAACGTAAAATCTAAAAAAATATATAATATCGTACATCAATGTTCCATTTTTTGTGATTATTATTAATAATTTAGTTAAGGGTATTCTTAAAAAAAATTGACGAGAAAGGGTTTCTATATATTTTCCTTAATTTCTTTCACTTGTGTTAGCACGTATTTTCACTTATCAACAACTCATATTGAAGGCGTCAAAAGTCTCTTTTCAGAAAGGGTCAAGTTATCTGGAGCTGGGCGCAAACGACTGAGAGTTTCTTAGGAAAGGACACAGACTGGAAAAAGCTCGAGAGCTAGCGCAGACTCCACTGAACAGGCAAGAAGACCCCTTAAAACGTCCAAGAGGAGACAGCGCTACACTACCAGACAACGCAGCGAAGAGGATGGCGACCACTTCAAAAGTTAGACTCGGACCATCAAGCCCTGTAAAAACCTACAGGGATGTCGTTGATAGCGCCAAGACTGGTGTCTTACCAGCAGACTTCCCGGGCACCATCTGGACTACAGATCAGCTCAGACGGGTACAGGACAAGGTACTGGACATCATCCTGCAGCAGAGGGAAAGCTCTACAAAACCGCAGTTCCTCGGCTGTACTTTCAAACCCAGCTGGCTTCTTTTCAGCTGTAAAAATAGAGCAACAGTGGACTGGCTCAAGGCAACAGTGCCCAAAATGAAGCCCTGGAAAGATGCTCAGCTGAAAGCTGTGGACGAGGGAGAAGTTCCACGTCCAGAAATTTTTCTCGGGTAGTTTTCTGGAAAAGACTCGAACGAGTGGGCCTAATAAAAAGCCGAAACGCAGGGCTAAGAGTGGACGACTCGAGAGTGCTCAATAGAGTCAAGCGAGCAGCCGTCATAGAGATCACCCTAGCTCTGGATCCGGCATCAGCCTTACACCTCTCCAAAATCGGAGGAGAACTTAGTTACGGTTTCGGGTCCGTACAACTTCGCCGTAAACACAAAGAGCACCCAAGACCCACCGTTAACCAGACAGGCACGGTAGATCAGGAAAATCCTGCCAGCTCTTGTACGCACAGAGCTAATATCAGCGGCACTGAGGCCGCACAAGACCCCAGCACCAGGGCGGAGGCCACATAGGGCCCCAGCACCAGCGCCGAAGCGGTATCCGCAAACAAACGGCCGCCAGAGAGTACATCAGCTGGAGCTTCAAGCGCGCTACCGAGGCATCTGCGCAACCCTCATCCACACCCACCCTCGCCCCTCAGACCCAGACACACACCACGTCGAGAGGTGGACTACACCCCTAGATATAGCGAGAGACGCTACCTCCCTCTCTCTGGAAGGTTAAGGAAGTGGGAGAGAAGAAACTAATAGGAAGCTGCGCCACTGAATAGCGGCACGGTCAGAAAAATGGCCCACCGGGATAGGGGGCGCAAACGGTAGATGAGTCCTCCACCACTCATCAGAAGGCATTTCAAGTGCTTCAAATAAACTTGCACCATACTAGGGCAGGATCTTCCGTGCTGAATAGATGGTTCATCAAGGAAGATGTGGTCTTGGCACTGATGCAAGACCCATTAAAGGGCTCCCAACGAAGAACTGTAAGTTCATTTATTCTGACTCGTGGAGTAATCCTAGGGCAGAAATTTTAATTAAAAATACTCATAATATATTCCCCATTGCAGAGTTCATTACTAGTGACCTGGTGGCGATAGTGGCAGAAGTGCCGCTAACAAGTGGAAGATTGTCTTTGCCTCCGCTTACTTCCCGGGGACACAGCCGAGGCACCGCCGAACGAGATAGGGTACTTGATGGCTTACTGCTGTGCCAAAAAGTTGCCCTGGCGACCTTCGGTTTTAATCCAGCCCTCCCATGGTACATCGCGCTCCGCCATGGGTGATATTCCTTTCTCGATTACTCGTGGGTCCAAAATTCCTTCTCTTAAAAAAAACTATGAGACAGGTGTATCTCAAATCCCACCAGCTTCTGATACTGCTGACGAGCATACAGTTGCACCTAGTCGCGATGCTATAGAGCTTCCGATGGCCACTTCATCTTCGGCCATAACCACTCGACTTGCTGACGAGCAACCTAAGTCCTCGGATGGTTTGGATGACGGAGCCAGGCAGGCCCAATCCTTGCCGTCCACATCTATCCAGAAGAAGTGGACACCGCCGCCTCTGACACATTCATTCTCGTGGATACGTGCAACGTTGCCACAGAGAAATCTGGGTGCTCCTCCATTGGGAGGTTAGACGAGCTGCGAATTCAACCGGATGGTTTCGTTCGGTTCAATTTTGCCGAAAAGAGGCGGTTCAAGTCTGCCATTCGCAGAGGTGATACTAGGGAGAGTGCCCTAGTATATGCCAAAGCCCCTCCTATTGCAAAAGATGCCAAACGAGGTAGATCAGAGGACCCCACCTGCACCCCCCGCCAAGAAAGCCAAGGCAGGACCTACACCTGATGTTCCCACTTTCAGTCAGGTGGTTTGTGTTGTCAGGTTAGGTATCGTCCCAGCGGACTTGGAGAACAAGCCCCTAACAACGGGGCAGATGACACTCATCCAAGAGGCCGTCATCGATGTCTCAATTGAGCTGAGGAACTGAGGCGTATGGCCGAAATTCTCAAGCTCACAGCACAAAGCGGGTTGGCTGGTTTTCGTCTGCTCAGACAGTGCTACTGCTGGGTGGATGAGCTCGAATTTTGAGACAATAAGAGCCAAAAGTGGATTGGACATCTTATTGGTGGAAGAGGGATCCTTCCCTAAGACCCATATCATCCGCGGTTTCTTCCCACAAAGTCTCGAGCTCCCGTCGACAAAAATTCTGGCTTCATTGTAAGCTCAAAACGAAGGTGTAATGGAAACTTCATGGAAGGTCATGCAAAGGGTAAAGGAAGGTGCACTCCTCCATCTTGTGCTGGCGATCGATGACTCTTCCCTGAGGGTACTGAAGGCCCTCAATAACAAATGTGCTACCGTTTTGGTCAGATCAAACTGATCCCAAAGACCACTGACAAGGGTCAGGAGTCTGGTCACGGTAGTCCGAAGAAGGTGGACGCAATAGGCATGACAACTGCTACTGCGACGGACCCCTTATCATCCGTCTCCACCAGCAGTGCCTCCGGGCCTGCCCCGAACACCAGATCCACTGCCAAAACCGCTGCCACGACTAATGAGTCGCTAAGTAGCATCAGTGGTCCTAAAGCAAGTACCAGCACTGCGGGAATTCTATCAAAGGATCCAGCCCGCCCTATCACATTAGTCCCTAGACTTCCTACGACTGGCAACGTGGACGGTTTGTCGTTTACGGTCAGCTGTGCCCCTGGGCACGTCTCTCGAAGACACGAGGAGTCGGTTAAGAACAAACCCCTGGGTCATCTAAACCTGACCGTTGCCGTAGAGGAAAGGGTCCCAAAAAGGCCCAACTACTCCGACAAGCTCGATCCTCAGCGGAGGACCAATAAGCACAATCAATGTGCTACAGGTGAACCTGCATCATGCTAAGGGCGCGTCCGCTACCTTTAGTAAGCGGTTCGCCGAAGAAGATATAACCCTTGGTCTCATTCAACAACCCTGGGTTATTTGCGGACAAGCTAAAGGTCTCTTCAAGTGTGGAGAGCTAGCGCCGAGAGCGGCCCCCTTAATTAGCAATAATTTAAACTTTCTCCCTATTCCAGAATTTATAACAAGAGACCTGGTGGCCCTACTACAGGAAATCCCCACTAAAAGAGATACACAGAACATCATGCGTACCTCAGCGTACTTCCCCCACGACAGTGGTGATATCCCGCCGAAAGACGTCCAGAGCCTCGTTGACTACTGTCAGGAGAACAACCTCCATTATATCATCGGATGCGATGCCAACGCACATCATGAGGTCTTGGGTAGTAGCAACATCAACAGAAGGGGTGAGTGTCTTTTAGAATACCTTGTAAGTAGTCAAATAGATATTTTAAACAAAGGCTCTAAATCCACCTTCATAAATGCGATTCGCGAGGAGGTACTTGACCTCACTCTGGCTGGTCCATTTATTTCTAATTTTATTGAAAATTGGCACGTATCAGATGAGGCCTTTCTGTCAGACCATCAGCACAACAGGTTTGATATACCTGGATAACTCTCGTATGTCTCTAATAGATACGATCCCAAATCTACGGATTGGCATCGCTATCGTGAACTTCTGTTCTCAAAATAAGATATGGTTCTCACATCTATCGAGTCCATAGAAGACCTGGATGAACCTGCATACCAGCTTATCAATATACTTGTTGAATCCTACCACGACACCTGTGTCCCAAAAACACATGTTAGCAAACGCAAAGTGCCTTGGTGGAATGACCAACTGGCGGAACTTAGGAAGAAAGTCAGAAAACTCTTCAACTCTGCAAAGCGAACGAAGAGGTGGGACGAATACAGGTTTGCTCTCACAGAATACAATCTAGTATTGAGACGATCTAATCGAGCTGCTTGGAGGAAATGCTGTGAAACCATTGCTGACATGCCTACGGCGGCACGAATCCATAAATGGCTCGTAAACGATCATATCAACTATGTAGATTTACTGAAGAAGAATGACGGAACCTACACGACGGACCGTGTGGATAGTCAATGAAACACAAATTTTATGTTTATTTACTTTATATCACTTATTTATTATATTTAATATTTCACAAATGTCTGGTTATTTAATTTCCTTATGGCCAATACTTCAATTTAAATTCCTCTACGAGGAATGTGGTCAACGTTTTAGCACCGACGATAAGCGACTGTACCACCAAATACAATAGTTTTTCTGCACACATCTGGTGCATTATTGACTTCTAAAACTCAGTTGCCATCATAGGAAAAGTAAATGGAATTGGAACAGCAACTAGACCAAAAACCAAGCTAAACTTCTATTATTTTGAGTGATGTTCTAGGGGTGTCTATAACTTACACTTAGAACCTTACTTCAGGTATATTTCCCAGGATCGTCTCTTAACACATCTCATGTGTTCTCGAACACAGTTAACCACAGGGTTTATGTGGACAGTAGAGTTTATCTATAAAAATATTCGGTCCAGAGAAAGTTGAATGGGCGTTAGGCACATTTAAACCTTTTAAAGCCCCCGGCGGTGACGGTCTGTTTCCAGCACTTCTCCAAAAGTCAATTGACCTCATTCTGCCGGGATTGACAGCTTTATTTAGAGACAGCTACAATTGGCGATACATACCACCCACCTGGAGGCAGGTTAATGTGGTTTTCTTTTCATCCCCAAGCCGGTCAATAGGCCTAGCGAGCTGCCTAAATCATACAGACCTATAAGTCTAACACCATTCGTCCTTAAGACAATGGAGAGCCTCAGAGATATCCATATTAGAGACTGGTTAGATCTGTCTAACCCTCTGCACTCGAATCAGTAGGCATACAGGAAAGGCAAATCTACAGTAGGTGCCCTTCACTATCTCGTCAAAAAGATAGATGGAACACTTAGTTCAAGGGAGATAGCCTTGTGTGCATTTCTTGAGATCGAGGGTGCGGTCGATAACACTGGTTACGACTCGATCGCTAGGGCGATCAGTAGCAGAGGTATCGAAGAATCGACCAACCAATGGATCAGGGCCATGCTGGTAAGTCGATTCATTACTTCTTCCTCTGGGGGAGTGCCGGTGTCCATAACTGCAGCCAAAGGCTGTTCTCAAGGAGGAGTTCTTTCCCCCCCTGTTATGGTCAATAGTCATCGACAACTTGTTAGTAGATCTTCATAGATCAGGTTACACCACCCTCGGTTATGCTGATGACTTGGCGGTTTTTGTCAGAGGTAAACACGGCACGACAATTTTCAACGTCATGCAAAGTGCAGTATCTCAAGTTGTAGAATGGTGCAACAAAGAAGGACTATCCATCAATCCTAGTAAAACCGTTCTAGTGCCGTTTACAAGGAAGACACAGGTCAACCTTGAACCTATTACAACAAAAGGCACCACACCAGTTTATTCCAGCAAGGTCAAATATCTTGGTGTAATTCTTGACAAACGAATTAACTGGAATTCACATATCAAGTCCGCCACTGAGCGCGCTACTAGAGCACTGTGGGCCAGTAAACACCTATACGGCAGAACTTGGGGTCTCTCTCCTAAGATGATACACTGGTTGTACATTATTATTATTACATATGCGGCTATCATCAAAACCTCTCCAGCACTCAACGGGAAACAAGTTGCAGAAGTTGCAAAGAATTGCCTGTCTTGGCAATTGGTGCGATGCGCACCTGCCCTACGACAGCTCTGGAAGCTATTGTTGGGATTACACCCTTACCAATCTTCATTAGGAAGATGGCTGCTGGATATGCTATCAGGCTGCAGCTAGATTACGAGTATAAACCAGGTGACCTAGTGGGACATTTAAAGATACTCAACTCAATCCCTAAAGGAGACATGTTCTGCACTTTACCAGATGTTATGGGCAGGCAACATTGCTTTGGTAGGTTATTCGAGGTTGAAATATTGGACCACTAAAATTGGTCCAATGGTGCTCCAACAATGGACCCTAGAAATCTGGTCTGGTTCACCGACGGTTCGAAAATGGATTCTAGAGTTGGAGCTGGGTTTTTGGACCCAACACAAAGATTTCGGTACCTATGGGTACGACTCCCACTGTGTTTCAGGCTGAGATCTATGCCATTAAGATTTGCGCCAGACACAATCTCCGCAAGTGTATCAAAGGCGCTATAATACATATCTTCTCAAATATGTCAAGCAGCGCTTATGACACTATAGTCCAACCAAATGTACTCCAGAACCATGAAGTGCTGCTACAATGCATTACAAGATCTTGCCAAACACAACAGAGTAAAACTCGGTTGGGTCCCTGGACACCAAGGGATTGTGGGCAACGAACCTGTAGATGAGCTTGCTAGGGCTGGCTCAGAATCTGTGTTCATAGGCCCTGACCCTTATTGCGGTGTCAATGGGGCGACAGCTACAACGCTGATTAACGAATGGGAAAACAAACTTCGTCTAGACCACTGGACTAGTGGTCCAGGTCAAAGACAATCCAAACGATTAATCAAGCCTTACTCCTATAAGTAAATCCTTAACTTAGATAGGGAAAATATTAAGAAGCTCGCGAGCTTTCTTACTGGCCATTGCGGTCTGAGATACCACCTTAACAAGATGAACCTGTGCCAAGAGAAGGACTGTCGGTTCTGTTTAGCGGAGGATGAAACATCCGAACACATTCTTTGTGAGTGCCTGGCACTCACGCAGGCATGGGTTGTACAAGAGAAAAAAAAAAATAGCTGTGACGATAACGCCAATAACGCCTGGGGCAGTTCGGACATCAACAAAAGAGGTGAACCGCTTTTTGAATTTGTATGTTACAACATGGTGGGCAAAATCGCATCATCACCTCCCCGTGGTGCCCACTGGATAGCTATCTGATAGTGAACTAACGATGAGCGTATGCTGAGTCTGACGATATATGTGTAGCTGAACACTCGGATCTGCGTAAGCACATCTGGGTGAACTTCAGCGCGCATATGTTTAACCGGACGAGGCATCTCTTGTTGACCTGGCTGAAATATGCATCTCAGAAGTCTAACAAGAGCTCCTCAGAAGGAGGACGTGCGGCGGATGAATTCTCCCGATGGAATCAACGGTGACGTCTACAGACCAGCGGATACCTTACCGGAGCTGCTTCGACATATTTGAAGCTGAGGTCTGTAAGGTTTTTCAATACTACGTCAGGGTATTGAAAAAGAGATGGTGGCGGATGAACCCTTAATGGGCCAACGGCAATGCTCATATCCCGGAAATGGGTTACTGACATCGGTGTATCCGGCCCCTCGTCCTAGGGGTTGCTAAAAAAGGATCTGGTCCTCCAGGTAGGGTGTTGTGCCGTCGGGTTAACTTCCCTACCACGTAAAAAACCTTCGGTTACGAAGTAACCAACAGCCTCGGATACGAATGAATTTACTGTTGACGACCCAAGCAAATGTAAAAAGGACAACGGTCTTCGTGTCTGCACATGGAATGTTAGGTCCATCTACAAACCACGTGCAGCCGAACAACTTGCGGAGGCCCTAGAGTGTCTCAAAGCAGACATTACCGCCATCCAAGAAGTGCGATGGGATGGGCCGGGCAAAAGGAGTATGAAAAACTGCGACATCTACTACGGCGATTGCTACAGACAAAAAGGACAGCGTCTATTCGGGTGCGGATTTGTCATTGGAGGCAGCATTGGGCAAGATGTCTTGAGTTTCCGGAATATGAACGAGCGCCTTATGACTATCCGTATCAAGGATAAATTTCCCAACATTAGCCTAATATGCGTTCACGCCTCTCATGAGGAGAAGGATTACGCGACAAAAGATAACTTCTACCAGCTCTTGGACAAGACGTATGAGCAATGCCCTAGCCACGACGTTAAAATTATCGTAGGTGATTTCAACGCAAAGCTAGGAAGAGAGGACATCTTTAGTAGCGTGGTCGGAGAGCACAACCTGCACGACATCACATCCCACATCGGACTCAGGCTAATCGACTTTGCGGCGGGGCGAAACTTTGTCGTAGCTCATTCACAAAGGAACATGGCTCTCCTTTGATCGAAAAACTGTCAACCAAATCGTTCACATTGCGATCGACGCAAGGCACTCTTCCAGTATTCTGGGTGTCCGGACCTTCCGAGGAGCCAACGTGGACTCGGATCACTACCTAGTTGTAGCCAAGGTACGGATGCGGACATCCACAATGGAGCGAAATCAACGAAATACCATACTGTGAGGAAATTTGACGTCGAAAGAGACAACAATCGCAAGAGACCGCCAGAACCTTTGCCGATCGAGTTTCTTCTAATCTTAATTTAAGTCCTATGCCGCCAGCAGCAAATGCGGAAGACCAGTGGCAGCGTTGCCAACAAGCCATCAGAGATGCCACCTCTGATGGACTGGGTTTCTCTCTGCCACCACAACGAAACCCCTGGTTTGATGAGGAATGCCGGCAAGCACATGCAGGAAAACAAGAGGCACTGCATAGAAGGACTAGAGCTGTTCGGGAGCTCTACGAGCGGAGGAGAGAGGAACATCGACTTCTCAGAAAGAAGAAAAGGGAGCATGAGAAGTGCTCGATCGAGGAGATTGAGAGACTTTATTGCAGGAATAATATTGGAAAATTTTACCAAAAGGTAAAAAGAACATGCCAGAGTTTCGAAGCCAGAACAGAAACCTGCAGGGACGAAAATGGCAATATAGTAGTAGAATCGCAGTCGGTGCTGAGAATATGGAAGGAACACTTCTGCAGACTGTTAAACGGCGATGATGACCAATATTCCGCTGTCAGGCAAAATGAGCCATTCAACAGTGACGATGATAGTCAAGATTCCCGTCAACCCGATCAGAATGAAGTGAGGATAGCGATATCTAAACTTAAATCCAACAAAGCTGCTGGAGCCTACAGCCTTGCCGCTGAACTTTTCAAGGCAGGAGGAGATGAGTTGGTAAGGAGCATGCACCAGCTCATCTGTAATATCTGGTCGGACGAAAGTATGCCCGATGAATGGAACCTCAGCATCGTTTGCCCGATCCTGAAGAAAGGAGACCCTCTGAACTGCGCCAACTACAGAGGCATAAGTCTCCTAAATATCGCATATAAGATCCTGTCTGCCGTACTATGTGAACGCCTAAAACCGATCGTCAACAACCTGATAGGTCCTTATCAGTGCGGTTTCAGGCCTGGAAAGTCCACCATTGACCAAATATTCACACTACGGCAGATCTTGGAAAAAATCCATGAATATAAAATCGATACGCACCACCTTTTCATCGATTTCAAAGTGGCCTATGATAGCATGTATAGAGACGAGTTATACAGTCATGTTTAGTCTTGGCATCCCTGCCAAGCTCGTCCGTCTGTGCAGAATGACGATGGAGAACTCTCGCTGCTCCATCAAAGTCGGTAAGAACATCACCGAACCGTTCGATGTCAGGAAAGGTCTTAGACAAGGTGACGCGCTATCATGCGATCTCTTTAATATAGTACTTGAGAGAATTGTACGAAACTCACAAGCCAACCCCGGAGGTACAATCTTTTATGACATTGACATAATCGGAAGAAGTATTGAGATCGAGGCAGCAAAGATGGGTCTAGCGGTCAATGAAAGCAAAACAAAATATATGCTGTCTACAAAAAAGGACACCCAACATCGGCGTCTTGGACAGAACGCCACAATAGACAGATATAATTTTGAAGTAGTAAAGGATTTTGTCTACCTAGGCTCTATAGTGAACTCCGCTAATGACATCAGTAGGGAGATCACACCAAGAATTACTCTTGCAAATCGTTGTTTCTCTGGGCTAAGAAGGCAATTGAGTAGCAAAAGCCCTATCTCGAACTACCAAGGTAACTCTTTACAAGACACTAATACCCGGTTTCACAATGGGAGCTTAAGTCGCAGCTTTGTTAAGTAAAACGCAGAGTTTAAGTTTTGGCCTAACTTTTTCGAGGTTCACAGTCATTTCAAATGTGTGGTTTAGTTAAGCCAAGCATAAGAAGTGATTGTGAACAGTTTGTGGGTAATTAGCTACTGTGAATGGATCGGAGATGTCAAAGAGAAAAATTTCTTCTTAATAATGTAAATAATTTGTTTTTCTTTTCAATAAAAGAAGAGTAGAACATGTGTGACGACAAAAAGAGAAGGGCGAATTTCAGCTCAGCTGAAACAAAGATGTAAAAAAAATGCCATCCGAATAATGAATAAAAAAAGAAAATATCGCTGCATTTAGCTGCTCTCAAGCAATAGGTATTGCCAGAGAATATAACTTAAGCCACCAAAATCGGCGGCTTAAGTTATATCAACACTTAAGTGGAGTTTAGCTCTTAAGCCGGCACTGTGAAACACAGAGATGAGTTAAGCCGTAGCTTAAGCTCCAATTGAGGCATAATCATCCCAGTCCTGCTATATGGGCTTTGACAAAACCGGATGAGGATGCCCTTATTTATTTCGAGAGAGGAGTTCTTAGAGCAATCTTTGGTCCCGTCTGCATACACAGTGAGTGGAGGAGAAAGTACCGAACTATACGGCCTATATAAGGACATCGACGTAGCCAAAAGAGTTCACATACAGCGACTAAGATGGCTGGGTCATTTAGAGGGGATGGAGCCCAACGTTCCCGCCAAGAAAGTTTTCGAATCCACCCCGGATGGACGGCGCAGTAGTGGACGACCTCGCGGTAGGTGGCGTAAAGAAGTGGAGGGGGACCAACTCGGCGTGCGCAACTGGAGGCAGCTGTCTCGTTACCGTGCTGGCTGGAGAGGTTTGTTGGTTGAGGCCCAGGTCCACCCCGGACTGTAGCGCCATCTAAGTAAGTAGGTAATGTAACCATTATAGAATACTTAGAATAAGTACAGCAAGAACTATAAGAGCTTTCACGATGGCAAAAGAAACACGTCTGTTCTGTGTGAAATGGCGACGATTAACTGAATATTTTTATTTCTGTCCATTAAACTTTGTAAAAATGTTCGTCGTTTGCGACGGGGGTCAGCTAGTGAAAGAATAAAGTATGTGTTGTACTTTTTTGGAATTGGGTCATTTATGATCGACTAACGTCGATGGTCAATGTCGGATTTCCCAAAAGTGTCGATTAAGCATTATTGCGTTATTGCATCATTGTCACTTGTTGGAAGTGGGTCAATTGTGATTGCCTAACATCTGTTCGGTGGTCAATGCCTAAACTCCAACAGGTGCCAATTCAGCAATGCCAAGTTTGGCCTTCCTTCCGACTCAAGGAAGGAGAAGTCATGTATTATAAAATAAAGTGTAATACAGATTATTATTAGGCAAATTTAAAGGCGTTTTTCATTATTAAAATTCATGGAAAATAAAGAGAATTCTGTTCTCGTTTTGCGCTGCAGAGTTTGTTTGTGTGCTTCTTCTACCCCCATCCTCAGTTCGGAGCACACATCATCATACCACGGGTTCTTTCTTGATTGTGGCTGGTATCCCAAAGTGGTCTCGGCTACCTCTTGATGATGGTGCGATATTAAATCCACTGGATGTTCGCGTTTGTGGTTGATGAATGCACTTTAGAGAGTTTCTCAGTCAGGCGATCTTTGTAAGCTCTGGTAACTTCGGGCGTGCTAAGGCGTCCAACGTCAAGTTTTTTCTTCTGAACGATTCGGTGTTTCTTCTCGTTGGACCAGTCGAGCTCTGAATTTGGCTGCAACAAGAAAATGGTCAGAATTGGCGTTGGCTCCTGTGTATGTAAGCACATCAAAAATAGTGTATGTGTGTCTGGCGTTGATTAGCAGGTGGTCGATTTGGTTGCGAGTTCGACCATCTCAGCCGCAGAAACCTCGTGCTACTAATCACCGTGTTGTGAGCTGTTGCAAAGTCAATTAACCGGAAGTCGTTATATTATGTCATGTCGTGGAGGTTGAACTAACCCGCTTAAGGTGTTCTCCTAACGAATTTTTGCATTGAAGTCATCGAGTACGACTTGGCATCGTAGGCTCCATAGGCACCGTCCAAGAGGTCATAAACTTCCTCCTTGATAGTGTATTCAGCTTCATTGGTAGGAGCGTGTACACATATTAGGCCAATATTGTAGAACGTATGAGTAGCTTTGATGCGGATCACAACCAGGCGATCACTTATCTGCTTGAAGTCGATTACTCTTGATCCAAGTGCATTTCCCACAACGAGTCCGCATACAAACATGTGCAGGTATAATAGATGTACAATCTTCTCGCCTTTGCATACCTGATCCTATCCATCGTACATCCTGGATAGCGGTAAACATACCGCTTATATCCATACCACGCGAGGACAGATTTAAATTTCAGGACGCGGGTCCGGAGGTAGTGTATTATTGGAAGCTTACTAAACTCACAGAAAAAAATGCTATGTACCAGAGATCGGCATGCGATCATATTTTTGCGACTTAAAGTCTACTCACAAAAAAAGCAGTGCAAGTGTGTACGGCAGAGATTTCAATGCGATCATATATTTGCGACGTAAAATCTACTCACAAAAAAAGCGGTGCAAGTGATTACCGGCACCGCAAACTAAACAATCGTTGTGTTTACCATACTTTCTACAAGAAGTCAATTGGGTATGTTTCTCTTTTTCTTATTCTCATTCTTACTACCACATTTTCATATCGACTTCGCCGAAGCGGTGGTATGTGCCACCGCTTATGAATAACAAAAACACCGCCTACACCGCAACTACGCTCATTAGTTCATATGACCCAAAGGCAAAAGATTTTTGAAATTTTATTTAATTTTATTTATTTAACTTCAAATAAAATAAAAAACAAATTAATTAATAAAATAAAATTTCAAAAAGCTTTTGTCTTTGGGTCATATGAACAAATGAGCGTAGTTGCGGTGTTTTTGTTATTCATAAGCGGTGGCACATACAACCGCTTCGACGAAGCCGAGTATAAACCACCACCGCAGCAATTGCGGTGATGGTTTATACTCGCATCGCTTTCTTCTCGCTCATCGCTATGATCTGAGAAAAAATGATCAAACACCGCATAGTGCTGGAGTTAGTATGACTACATGAATGGAACATCATATGCGTTTGCGTTCAATGCGATGGCGATACATATTTTATGAAGGATCAATGAGTTAGAGTCGTAGAAAAAACAAATACTTACATACATATGTGTTGTACGAATAAGTGTGGTATATCGCTGCAGATCTCTGCCATGTACCACAAAACAAAATACGAGTAATCGCTACTATTCATGACGAAAATGATAAAAACAGCAATATGAACTTTAGACACAAGAAGAAACATCGCCCTAAGTAATATTCAATCTGAATTTAGATATTATATATTATATTAATTATATACCGTGGACCGTATCTTGTTACTAAAGCCTTAGGTAACGATTGTTCTTTAATTTAAAATATTGAGTGCATGCAGACTACGAGAAGGAAGTTCTGCTGTGTACATTCTTCCGATAAAATGAAGGTACAAGGTGTTATTGAAATTTACAAACTCACCAAACGAGGCGGGCAAAGGAAACCAACGGGTTTAATTCTTATGACCTTCGATCTTTTCCAACCCCCTAACTACGTTCAAATTGGTTGGCACAAAGCTTAAGTAGATGAATATTGCCCTAACCCCACGCGGTGTCGAAACTGCCAACTTCTTAGGCACACAACCAAAAAATGCAATGGAAACACGATCTTCGAAACCGGTAACTGCCCTCCCTCCTCATGTCGACTCCAATTGCACTGGTACAATGCGCGCCAATTGGACCACATTCCTCCTCATCCTAGGCTTGTCCAAAATACGTTCAGTGTAAAGAAACGCTAAAAAAGTCAAAATGAAAAACAAATGTTGTTTGGCCGAAGCTAAGCGTATAAACAATGAACAAAATCCGATTCCACCCACCACCACCCACTACACCCCTTTTCACCTTTACAAAATCAAGCAAACCGCCCAAACAAATTAATTTACCACTGAAAACGCCTCTGTAACTATCAGTCAGCAAAAGTCACATCAGGCCAAACTAGCTACACTCTCCTCAAACCCCAACAAACCAAAAGAAAAAGCTGCCTCCCCTCGTTCCATCTCTCAGCATAAAGCTGCCCATTCTATATCACCTGTATTCAACGAACAAGCAAAAATTACGCAACATCAAGCTTCTAACAGCTCAAATACACATAATCGAAACCCAGCCCTATAAAAATACAACATCCACAAACATACCACATCCACTTTCAATCTAAATTCAACTACAAAATCATTTATACCCGACAACAATTTTTCTACAGACATCGCTAATGATAACACATCCCATTTCATTAAGCCCACGTTTGTGTGTACGTAAAATCGCGGCAAAATATCAAACTGACAGAGCAGATTAGTCTACATTTAAAACCGAAATCGCCAATTTTTTAATACACAGGAAATGATGTTCAAACATAAAAAAAAGAGGCAGCTACGATTCAAAGAGCTATTCGCTGCAGCGAACTTGACAATCCCTCAGTCTAAAAATAACTCGAATAAATCAAGGGGTTCCTTGGTGGACTAAAGAAATTGACGAATTGCGACAGAGCAAACAAAATGCTTGGAGAATTTTCAAAAAGTACGCAAATAACTCCAACTCTTCAGAAAAAAAAGCAGCAAAACTCTCGTCTTTTGAATGGTTTATACCAAACATTAACCCTAACGCTAGTTCTAAAAAGCTATGGGCTGATGCTAAGTCCCTTACGAGTAACTATATACCCAGGTCAATTAAGGTCATCAATTCTGAATCGGAGAACCTAACTTTCCCAGTCGAAATAGCTGAACAATTCGCAAAGACCTGGTTTCAATACTCTGACGACAGTAACTTCTCATCTGATTTCCTCCGCTCAAAGTTCTTAGCAATAACGAACAGTGCCTCAATAAATAATATTGACCTGTCAGCTAAGCACATTGAGCTCCCTATTAATACAATTGAATTGGAAAGCTGAAGGTTCGAATCTAACACTGAAGGCCGACGCAGTACAGGACATCCTCGCCGTAGGTGGCGCGCACAAGTTCAAGGGGACCTCGACCAACTTGGAGTGCGCAACTGGGGGCAATTAGCTAAAGACCGAGGTATATGGAGAGGCTTGTTGGTTGAGGCTCAGGTTCACCCCGAACTGTAGCGCCACGTAAGTAAGTAAAACATATATCGCTACATTCTAATTTTGCATTTATAAACAATGAATTATATTTGATTCTAATTTTAATTTTAAAAAAACACTGTTTAAATCTTAAGAATAGCTTCGCTACCAGGTGCAATATTATTAAGTACTTAGCCTCTAAGAATAGTTTCTGCCACATCGATTCTCTCGACATCATCAGATCGACTATATTATCAAATATTGATTACGGATTAAGCATATATGGGAAATGTTCAAAATCATCCTTTGCAATTATAAAACTAACCTACCATGCAGCCATACGAATAAGCCTAAAAGCTTTCAGTGGTACGCCCATCAAAAACATCCTTACTGAAGCCGGACTTCCTTCCATTGAACATCGATTTGATCACGTAACCTCATTCCTAATACCATAGTTAAGTCCCTCCTACAAAACAGCTATCACCATCGACATCGAAAAAACTCTGAGTCCCAGAAAACTACCTAAGTGTCCATCGAAGATTTACAACGCTACATTTCTCACAAGAAAAATCGGCATACCAGTGTCAACTAATACAGTAAAAAACTCCCTTACCCGCCATGGAGCATAAAGCTTGAATCTATCAACACCTGCCTTAACTCTTTCCCGAAAATATCTACTACGGATGAAATGTACCAACAAATGGTCCTCGAAATTATGGAATGTAAACAAATACATTGGAGTTTCCTGTTTACAGACGTATCGAAAACTAACCTCGGATCAGCTTTTGCAGTTGTGGATCATGAAGAAAAAACAGTTTCTAAGGGACTGCTTGAAGAATTCTCCTCAGTTCTATCAGCTGAAACTGTGGGGATACTCAGAGCACTAGAGTTATCAGTCGAAGACATAAAAAATATTTAAAACAGATCTCCAATAATCGTAACCACCCGAGACAAAGCTGATTGCGAGCTACAATAAAATCAGACTTATGTAGATTCCGGGACACTTTGGAATAAAACGAAACGAGGCAGCGGACAAGGTCGCGGAATCGGCGACAGAAGAACCGTTAATATCTCTCTACGTCCAATCCAGTAAGGATATAAAAATAAGAATTATTCGGTATTGGGAGGGCAAAAGGAAAGAAGAATGGAAGCAGTACACCTACCATTACGCTGCAATAAATCTGAACACTGAAAAGGTTATCTTATCTACCCAGTCAATCTCTCAAAAAATAAAATAATTCTTGCGACTTCGCTAGGACATACAAATCTCACACACAGCCACCTCTTGCCGAAAAGTCAGCCACCCCGTGCCATCTGCAACAACAACGAAAAAATTACCCTGAAACATATTATCTATGATTGTAATCAAATTAAGTATATTTTAAAACATAATAGTTACCAATAGATCTTTATTAGAATTACTTCAAATTCCATCAGAAAAAAATATTAATGATGTCTAAAAACTATTTAATAAATTAACTATTGCAAATAATATACAGTGTGACCGCAATAAAAGCAACCCTCGATACGCGTAACTCCTTGATAAAAGCAACACCTAAAATCCTAAGATACAACCAAATAATTAAAAAATAAAAATGTGTGTATTATGTAGGTATGTACTTTGTAGTATGTATAAATATATGTCCTTATAAAATAAAATAAATTATCTGTTTTGTTTTGTTTAATAGTGTAAGAAATACCAAAAACCGCCCCGCCCCCGGGGGGGAAGACTGCTTTCTCACTAGAGCACTCCTTCCTGTTCCAGGCGGCAGCGGACGAATTCCCTAGACGGAGTCAACGGTGGCGTCTATAGTTCCAGTTAGGTTGAACTTAGTGAGTACCTTTCGCGAGCTGTTTCGACGTATTCGGATCACAGGTCGGTAAGGAATTTCCAATGTTGGCCAGGACCTTGGAAAAGAGATGGTGGCGGAGAAGCCCTTAATGGGACAACGGCAGCGCTCATACTCCCGTAGTGGACTACTGGCACCGGTGTACCCGGCCCCTTGTCCTAGTGGAATAATTAAGGAACTGGCCCTCCAGGTTGGGGGTTGTGCCGTCGGGGTAACTTCCCTACAACGTAAAAAATGTATGCTTCCGAAACAACCAAAAGCCTCGTATAAGGATGACTCAACTGATGACGACCCCAGCAAACGAAATAAGGACAACGACCTTCGGATCTGTACGTGGAATGTTCTGTCCCTTTACAGACCACGTGCAGCCGAACAACTTGCAGAGGCCCTAGACTACTATAAAGCAGATATTACCGCCATCCAGGAAGTGCGATGGGATGGGCCGGGCAAAAAGGGGATGAAAAACTGTGACATCTACTACGGTGATTGCTACAGAGGCAACAGGCAACGCTTATTCGGATGCGGATTTGCCATACGCGGCAGACTTGGGTAAGAAAACAAGAGTCATACAAAGCGGCTCTGCAACGGAAGACGAGAGCTGCTCGTGAGCTCTACGAGCAAAAAAGACGGGAAGAACATCGGCTTCTCCAGAAGAAGAAGAAAGAGCATGAGAAGCGCGCGTTTGACAATATCGAGAGTTTATACTCCAGGAATAATGTACGGAAGTTTTACCAAAAGGTAAAAAGAACGGTCAGAGAAGCAATACCCGTACAGAAACCTGTAGAGATGAAAATGGAAACCTGGTAGTAGAATCACAGTCGGTGTTGAGAATATGGAAAAACTATTTCTGCAGACTGTATAACGGCGGCGAAGACTAACATCCCGCTGTCAGGCAGAATGAACCATTCAATATAGACGATGATAGTCAAAATTTCCGTCCACCTGACCAAAACGAAGTGAGGATAGCAATATCCAAGCTAAAATCCAACAAGGCTGGTGGACCTGATGGCTTACCGGCCGAACTTTTCAAGGCAGCTGGGGTTGAATTGGTAGAGTGCATACACCAACTCGTCTCTAAGATTTGGTCAGACGAGTGTATGCCTGATGAATGGAACCTTAGCATCGTTTGCCCAATCCACAAGAAATGAGACCCCCTCAACTGCCCCAATTATAGAGGCATCAGTCTCCTCAACATCGCTTACAATATCTTTTATGCGATATTGTGTGAACGCCTGAAACCTTTTATCAACAGCCTGATTGGACCCTATCAGTGCGGTTTCAGGCCAGGAAAGTCCACCATCGATCAAATCTTCACACTTCGGCAGATCCTGGAGAAAACCCAAGAATTCCAAATCGATACTCACCACCTCTATATCGATTTCAAGGACGCCTATAACAGCATCTATAGAGAAGAGCTTTATAGAGCCATGTGTAGTTTTGACATCCCTACCAAACTTGTCCGTCTGTGCAGGATGACGATGGAGAACGCTCGCTGCTCCATCAAGGTCGGTAATGACCTCACCGAGACCTTTGTAGTCAAAAAAGGCTTAAGACAAGGTGACTTCTTCAATATTGTACTTAACGGATTGTGCGGAATTCACAAGCCAACACCGGAGGCACAATCTATTACAAGTCTGTACTTCTGCTTGCATACGCCGACGATATACACATTATCGGAAGAACTCAGCGGGCTGTCACCGGTGCGTTTGCAAGCATTGAAGCGGAAGCGGCCAAAATGGGTTTAACGATAAACGAGGGCAAAACCAAGTATATGCTTTCAATAAGAAGGGAAAGCCAACACCGACGAATTGGACAAAACGTCACAGTGGGCAGCTATAACTTCGAGGTAGTAAGGGACTTTGTCTACCTTGGCTCTGCTATAAATTCTACAAACAAGATCAGCGCAGAAATCAATCAAGGAATAACTCTTTTTGGGCTAATAAGGCAATTCAACAGTAAAGCCTTATCTCGAACAAGTTAAATACATTAGAATATTAAAGAAAAACATTTCTTATACTACTTACTTACTTAGGTGGCACTACAGTTCGGGGTGAACCAGGGCCTCGACCAACAAGCCACTCCTGTTAGCTCGGTCTTTAGTAAATTGCCTACAATTGCGCCCTCCAAGCTGGTCGAGGTCCCTTTGAACCTTGGTTAGATTCGAATACTGATTCATTTCATTATTTTGTATTTGTGTATAAATTTGTTTTTCACTCGATCTCTTTCGTTATCTAACTAGCCGTACACATTTTGTACGCGGAGAAGATCTTCATACGTACGATGTTTATAGATATGTATGTTAGATAGACTAATAAATTATTGTAAATTATAATCGAAAACGGTCGTCGTTTTATTTTCGGGAATTATAAACAATCAATTTGATTAAAATATCGAGATCGATTTTGTTCGTCATTACAAATGCTTGAATTATAGGTAAAGGTGCAAGTAAAAATGTTCTAGTATTATTTATGTTGATTTACTTCGAAACCACAGCTTCATATGTACGAATATGTACATACTACATCGATTATAACGTACAAAATACCTGCTGCCTTGAAAGCCGTTAAAACCACTTTGGACTATTCTTGATTGATATCTATATATATATATATACAATAATAAAATTATAACTAGACTTGGGAGTGGGCAGGTATCACGCAGAAACTACATCCCAGATAATAACACAAATTTAGCGTTTTATACCTTAGGATATTGGTCCTTATCTCCAATAAGAATTATCACGATACTCCTTAAGAGGATTATTATATTAAAAGAAATAAACACAGAGATTAAAAAAAAACAGACAAAACCAGGCATTATAAAACTTATACATTCGGAAAGCTTGAGAACTATTGATTTTTTACATACTTTTGGGTGCAGTATAAAAAAAAAACACATTAGTTTCCTGTTGGTTGAGGCCCAGACTCACCCCAAATTGTAGCGCCTTCTAAGTGGTTTATTTTCTTGCCTACCTATAGGCACAAATTTATAGCTATGGTATGCACATGTGCATTTTGACGCAGTCCCTCTGTTAGCTAAATACATACATATGTACATATGCGGTGGTTAAAGTCATGCTGGTATAAGTTATTTCTCGAAAATATTGGTTTAAGTCCAGAAAGGAATACTACACATGCCAAACAGTTGCATGAAAATCTGAAGAAAATTAAAATTTTACTACTTCGACAACAGATAGTAGCACAAACTTGATAGATAAAGGAAAAGCTGTTATGTATTGTTGAAAGTTACAGCGGTGCAGATCTTAGGTTCTTAAGCTAAATATGACTTACACCACTAACTTTAACCACCTCACATAAAGTTATTCTGGACCACACAGATAAAGTTGCGGGTATCTGTTAGTTATATATACAAGTAAAACCTTTTAAGTCGAAATAATACTAGACTTACTTTGTATCATCATAAGGTGTTCTACAAATACAATATAATTTTTCACGTTTTTTTGGTACTCCAGGAAACTTGGACGATTTTTTTGCTCTACTTTCGAAAGGTGTCTTGTTGGATATCTCATGATTGTTATTGTAAGGTGATAGTCTGAAAATATTCAAATTGAATTTAGCTTAGTATTTGAAATCAATAGAATAACATAAATAATAAGGATCCAGTTTTTTAAACGAGTGATTCACATATTCTTTATAGTTTGTTTCAAGCATTGGCAATACATAAAATACGAGCATTAAAATACATTCACTATATACTTTTAAATTCTGTAAATCTAACAATAACATGCGCTGTGCGCGTTCGCATGCAGGTGTTGAGGTGATTCGTATTCATACAACTATGCGCGAATAGAAGTAGAAAGACTACATACAAAGTGTCACATATGCCTATAAGCAGCCGTATTACCCCGCTTACATGACCGGATTAAACAATTTAGTTGAAAAATGATGAACGATCCTCGTTTTCGCAGTAATAGAATTGAGAGGATTTATTTTGATACTTCTTACTCTGTGCGAAAATTTAGGTATGCCCCGTGGGCGCCGTGATGCAGGTGGTTAGTGTGTCGGATCACTGTGCGTGAGTTTCCATGTTCGAATCTCAGAAAACACCAAAAAGTTTTTTCACGGTTTCACCTTTTGTGAACGTTTGACAAACATCCGAGAGTACTGTTTTCACGAGAAAGCTTTTCAATAACAAATTGCCCTTCGGATATGGCACTAAACTGAAGGTCTCTTCAGTGTTAAAAAATATAACACACACAATACGAGTGGTTGCGAGAAGCTAGGAGCAAGCACTTAAAGACTTGTTGCGTCAAATATATATGTATATACATATGTACATATAAACTACTTACCCTTATCCGCCTATATTTTCATGACGCAACGCGGAGGAGCCCTTAATGGGCCAACGGCAGCGCTCATACTCCCGTAGTGGACTACTGGCACCGGTGTACCCGGCCCCTCGTCTTAGGGGAAGAAGTAAGGAACTGGCCCTCCAGGTTGGGGGTTGTGCCGTCGGGGTAACTTCCCTACCACGTAAAAAATGAATGGTTCCGAAACAACCAAAAGCCTCGGATAAGGATGACTCAACTAATGACGACCCCAGCAAACGAAATAAGGACAACGACCTTCGGATCTGTACGTGGAATGTTCTGTCCCTTTACAGATCACGTGCAGCCGAACAACTAGCAGAGGCCCTAGACTACTATAAAGCAGATATTACCGCCATTCAGGGAGTGTGATGGGATGGGCCGGGAAAAAAGAGGATGAAAAACTGTGACATCTGCTACGGTGATTGCTACAGAGACAACAGGCAACGCTTATTCGGATGCGGAATTGTCATACGCGGCAGACTTAGGCAAGAAGTCTTAAGCGAGCGTATTATGACTATCCGGATCAAGGCTAAATTCGCTAACATAAGCCTAATATGTGTTCATGCCCCCACGGAAGAAAGGGACCCTGCCACCAAAGTGTTTCTACGAGCTCCTCGACAAAACATACGAGCAATGTCCTAAATACGACGTTAAAATCGTATGTGGCGTTTGACAATATCGAGAGTTTGCACTCCAGGAATAATGTACGGAAGTTTTACCAAAAGGTAAAAAGAACGGTCAGAGAAGCAATACCCGTACAGAAACCTGTAGAGATGAAAATGGAAACCTGGTAGTAGAATCACAGTCGGTGTTGAGAATATGGAAAAACTACTGTATAACGGCAACGAAGACCAACATCCCAAGTCAGGCAGATTGAAACATTCAACATAGACGATGATAGTCAAAATTTCCGTCCACCTGACCAAAACGATGTGAGGATAGCAATATCCAAGCTAAAATCCAACAAGGCTGGTGGACCTAATGGCTTATCGGCCGAACTTTTCAAGGCAGCTGGTGGTGAATTGGTAGAGTGCGTACACCAATTCATCTCTAAGATTTTGTGAGACGAGTGTATGCCTGATGAATGGAATCTCAGCATCGTTTGCCCGATCCACAAGAAAGGAGGACCCCCTCAACTGCCCCAATTATAGAGGCATCAGTCTCCTCAACATCGCTTACAAGATCTGTTCTGCGATATTGTGTGAACGCCTGAAACCTTTTATCAACAGCCTGATTGGACCCTATCAGTGCGGTTTCAGGCCAGGAAAGTCCACCATCGATCAAATCTTCACACTTCGGCAGATCCTGGAGAAAACCCAAGAATTCCAAATCGATACTCACCACCTCTATATCGATTTCAAGGACGCCTATGACAGCATCTATAGAGAAGAGCTTTATAGAGCCATGTGTAGTTTTGACATCCCTACCAAACTTGTCCGTCTGTGCAGGATGACGATGGAGAACGCTCGCTGCTCCATCATGGTCGGTAATGACCTTACCGAGACCTTTGATGTCAAAAAAGGTTTTAGACAAGGTACGCGCTGTCATGTGACTTCTTTAATATTGAACTTCAACGGATTGTGCGGAACTCACAAGCCAACACCGGAGGCACAATCCATTACAAGTCTGTACAACTGCTTGCATGAAGAAGGGAAAGCCAACACCGACGAATTGGACAAAACGTCACAGTGGGCAGCTATAACTTCGAGGTAGTAAGGGACTTTGTCTACCTTGGCTCTGCTATAAATTCTACAAACAAGACCAACGCAGAAATCAATCGAAGAATAACTCTTGCCAATCGCCGTTTTTTTTGGCTTATAAGGCAATTCAACAGTAAAGATCTATCTCGAACAACTAAAGAGACTCTGAATAAGACCCTGATCATCCCAGTCCTGCTTTACGGCGCTGAAACATGCACTTTATTAAAAGAGGATGAAGATATCCTTGGTCGCTTCGAGAGAAAAAGTCTCCGTAAGATTTTCGGTCCCGTTTGCGTTGACGGGTTTTGGAGGAGAAGATTCAATCACGAACTATACGAGCTGTACAGCGACATCAACCTAGTCAAATAATTGCGTATTGGACGTCTGAGATGGCTAGGACATGTAGAGCGAATGGACACCAACGCTCCGGCCCGCAGAGTCTTCGAATCTAACCCCGAGGGACGACGCAGTAGAGGTAATTATCGCCGTAGGTGGCGCACACAAGTTCAAGGGGACCTCGACCAACTTGGACTGCGCAACTGGAGGCAATTAACTAAAGACCGAGCTAAATGGAGAGGCTTGTTG
Source organism: Brachypalpus laphriformis (assembly GCA_945910035.1). Lineage (NCBI taxonomy): Eukaryota > Metazoa > Arthropoda > Insecta > Diptera > Syrphidae > Brachypalpus > Brachypalpus laphriformis. The sequence goes on along the minus strand of OX246756.1, from coordinate 113,951,162 downwards.
GTTGAGGCCCAGGTTCACCCCGAACTTTAGCGCCACCTAAGTAAGTAAGTAATGAACAATATAATTTGAGTTCAAATATAAATTTCTTAAAAGAAATAAAATTTTTTGAGTTTATTTCCTCAAAAAAAGTTATTTTTTTTTTAATTAGTTTCCACCACTGTATGTATTTGCGTTACCAGCGCACCCATTTGGTTGGAAGGCGACTAAAATCCACCCTCCGTATACCGAGCGTAGCGTATACACAAAATGCAATGAACAAAACAAAACGATTGATTACCCCAGGTGGCAGCCCAGGTTCACTGGAAAATCCACCCTCTTCGGAGGTCGGCTCTACGGATTCTGGGGAGAGCCAATTATTGCAATTAATAAATCCCTTCTTAAAAAGTGCAAGGGTATGTCGATCTCCTCCACCAAGATCGAATAACTCCGGGAAAAGAAGTCCTTCAGGACTCAGCGAAATATAAAAGTCTTGAGGAAGAAAATAAACCACTCCAAATCAAGCTTAACGAAATGGATCTACTCTATCAAGATCTTAAGAAAGAGATAGACTTTTTAAAAGAAGAAAATAAGGTCCTAAAGAACACGCATTTTGAGATAGAACGCGAATGTACTCCAGCACGCTTAGCTAGTGTAGAATATCACACAGACGAAGAAGAGCTAGCACGCGAAACGTATCGGGTCCCCAAGAAAAGACCTAGTAAAAAACGGAGAGCCGGTTCATCGCCCGAAGTCGAGCCCGTGAAACAAGAAAATCGCAAAGAACCGCAAGAAAAGCAACTTCGAGCGCAATTTCGTCCACCCCCACCAATAAATATCGTCGGGATAACGGAATACAATAAGTTGCAAAGCCTCCTTAAATAACATCAAAGTATAAGGTTACGTCTTTGAGGGATAATGCGTGGAAAGTTAACGTCGATGACTACAATGGCTACCGAGCTGTGTCCCAAAAAATAAATACCGAAAAAATTCAGTGGTATACTTTCGAAATCAAGTCAGAAAGGCCACATCGTGTCGTTGCAAGGGGACTCCACCCCTCATGCACCAAAGAAGAGGTTATGACTGACCTTCAAGCCAAAGGCTTCAAAATTCTTGATGCCGTTAATATCATCAAGGAGAAGCAACAAACGGAAATAGATAAAGACGTCTTGGTAAGGCGTGGACTTCCGCTTTTTATGCTTACCTTCGATAAGTCGGATAATATCGACGATATCTACCGTATTAGAGCTATACTAAATATCGTGGTCAAAATCGAGCCCATGCGTAGAAATTTAAGGATGATTCCGCAGTGCAAACGTTGCCAGGGATTTAACCATACGCAAATGTACTGCAAAAAAGAACCGCGATGTGTGAAATGCGCCGGAAATCACTTCTCCCAAGTCTGTGGAGTAAATAAACAAACCTCTGCAACATGTGCTAATTGTAAGGGAAAGCACCCGGCAAATTATAGAGGCTGTGAAGTAGCTAAGGAGTTGCAAACACGGAGAGATATGCTCCTTATAGCCCTAAATGCAAAATCTTAGCTGCAAACTAAGCCAAAGCGTAAGAATGCACAGGACAAACTAGCTAAACTAAAACTACCGGGTTCAGAGTGCAAAAAGGTGAGGGAAAGAGTGACAACAGAAAAGTCCTCGACCTCAGTTCTTAAGAGAAACATTACTGAAAAGCTAACATCGGAAAAGCCGCCAGGTAATGGCCCTCGGACAGCAGGAGTGCAGACTTACGCTCAGGCCGCGGCAACCGAAAAACCAAAAAAACGTTCAAATTTCGACGGACCCTGTCTCTCATGTTTGTCGGTTATTCTCGAAAAATTCGAAGAACAAAGCAAAATAAATAAAATTATTCTTGATAGGCTGGTTAAGCTTGAAAATAATTCTCAGAAAACGCGTACTTCAACTAAAATATGAATGACAAACGAATATTAAAAATATGGACTTGGAATGCAAACGGACTTTTGCAAAAACTCGACGAATTGGAAATATTCATGCGTGAAAAAGATATTGATATTTGCTTGATTTCTGAAACCCACGCAAAAAAGGGATCGCATTTAAAAATAAAAGGCTATAATGATTACCACGCTTGTCACCCTTCGGGAAAAGCGAGAGGCGGATCATCCTTGCTTATTAAAGACTGCATCGAACAATCCGAAGACCTAAAGATAGAGCTTGAAACTTTGCAACTCTGCACGATTCGAGTTAAAAATAGTCAGCGTTCACTTAAAATCTCATCTATCTACTATCCACCGCGTTCCGCGCTTGAAAAATCTGATTTTACTAACTTGTTCGAATCGCTGAAACCTAATTTTATCATCGGCGGCGACTTTAACGCGAAACATACGTTCTGGGGCTCAAGATATAGCTCGAAAAAAGGTAGAATACTTTATGGGGCAGGTATGGAGTACAGTTGTGATTTCCATTCGACAGGTAAACCGACTTACTGGCCAACTGATACTTCGAAAATACCTGACCTGATCGATTTTTTCGTTGTGAAAGGAATATCTACCAACCATATAAAAGTCGAAGACAGCTTTGATCTGTCGTCTGATCATTCGCCGGCTATTTTAACAATCAGCGAAAAACTAGTCAATAACCTAGAACCAGCGAGATTAACTGGTCGAACAAAGCTTTCCCAGTTAGCTTTAGGAACGAAATTGAAGATAATGTTGAACTGAGCGTTCCACTTACGACACCCTATGAACTTGAGGTTGAAGTTGATCGCTTTGTTGAGATCGTACAGCTCGCCTCTTGGAATAATACGGCCAATCCAAGGAAAACGCCGGACAGACACGGTTTACGATATCCTCCGGAAATAAAAGAATTGGTCAAGGAAAAAAGAAAAGCGCGTAAAAAATGGCAACAGAGTCGTGCTCCGCAGCATAAAGCACTCTTGAATCGTCTGTGCAATTTGTTGAAGAAGACTATTAAGGATTTTAAGAATCGTGCAATAGGCTCTTACCTTGAAAGTTTAACAGCGAAAAAAGATTCCAATTATTCACTTTGGAAAGCTGTAAAAGGCACCAAACGGCCCAAAGTCTCCGCGCCGCCCATCAAATTAAATCAAAATGAATGGGCGATTGAAGATAAAGAAAAAGCGGACGTCTTTGTGGCGCACCTGGAAGAAACCTTTAAACCGTACGACGGTCAAGTGGTTTACGACAACCGCAATAGGCTGGATTTACCATCTGACGATTTGACGCTCACAAGTGCAACGCTAAGGGATCTCACACATGAGATCGAGAATCTAAAACCTAAGAAATCTCCTGGTTATGATTTGATTACCGGAGAAATTTTCAAAGTTTTACCTAGAAAAGCATTGATCAAGCTTCTCCATATTGTAAATGCTGCACTCAGATTAAAACACGTGCCGAGCCAATGGAAAGTTGCGGAAGTCATAATGGTTTTAAAACCAGGAAAACCGCCAAACGAAGTAAAATCGTATAGACCAATTTCGCTTCTTCCAATCATATCGAACATTTTCGAGAGGATATTATTAAGGCGTCTCCAACCGGTTATAGAAGAAAATAATCTTATCCCTGACCACCAGGTGCATAGAATTACTAACGTAATAGAGAAAGCACTTGAAGAAAAAAAGATTTGCTCAACCGTATTTCTTGACGTCTCGCAAGCCTTTGATAAGGTGTAGCATGATGGCTTGAAATCCAAACTACGACAAGTCCTCCCTGTATGCTTATACGATATTCTAGAATCATATCTCGGGAATAGACTCTTTCGTGTTAGACATGGAGTCGAATACTCCGAGCTCAAAGAAATTTCGGCCGGCGTACCTCAAGGAAGCGTTCTTGGGCCGCTTCTCTATTTGCTATATACTCGTGATATACCGAACGAAGATGGCACTCTCCTTGCTACGTTGCCGACGACACCGCTTTCCTAGCAGTAGGTAAAACAATCGAAGAAACGACTGCAAAACTGCAAAACGCACTGAATAATGTAAATGAATAGACGAGGGACTGGCGGATCGCCCTTAACGAATCTAAATCTGTTCACGTGAATTTCACTTACAAGAAAATTAATGACTTGCCAATTTTCCTAAATTCGGCCCGAATACCTTTTGCAAACGAGGCCAAATACCTGGGAATGACACTCGACGCAAGACTGAAATGGAATTCGCAGGTGAAAATGAAACGTTTAGAACTCGAAATCAAATATAGAGAAATGTACTGGTTACTCGGAAAACATTCCCAGCTCAGTACTGAGAACAAACTGCTTTTATACAAGCAAGTGCTAAAGCCGGTGTGGACCTACGGTATACAACTTTGAAGTTGTACCAAGAAAACAAATGCCAATATTTAACAAGCTTTTCAAAATAAAGTGCTAAGAGAAATTGTCCAAGCACCGTGGTATAGTAGAAACGACGATATCCACATGGATCTCGGAATTCCGACAATCGAAGCTGAAACTAGAAGCTTCGAGAGAAAGCATAAAAACCGACTAATCGGACATGTCAACAATACAGTCCTACAAATTTTGGATGAAAGCAATTTATTGCGGCGATTACAAAGGACGAAACCTTTCGACTTGGCGAGATAAGGATTAACCGCGTCTAGATTGTGGAATATGCAGGATCCTTCAGTGGAAAGTAACCTGCCAAACATTTTTATTTCATGATAGAAAAATTGCTTGATAAGTTATTACTTAGTTGCGATATCTAACAAATTTATATCGAAGGGTGGTGTTTTTTTTAGTCAGTAAGAATCTGACACTACTATGAGCACGCGCTTGCTATTCTCATAGTGTCTATGGAAGATTTTTCACCTACCGTCGGAAAAAAAAAAAAAAAATTTGGTTGGAATGGTGTTTAGATTTTGGCTGCATTTCCCTGCGTTATATAATATTTTTCTGTTGCGACCGCTATAGCAAATTATATATGAGGGAATATCTGTATATGAACACATGAACTCTATGAGTTGTTTGACTTTGATACGAGTGCACAAAGGATGCTGCAGAGCTTTAAAAGTATTGAAAATCTTTTACCACAGCAGTTGCCGAAATCTACTGAAGATGTTGTGAATTTGTCGGGATAGGAAACGCGATATTGAATCCAATATCCAATCATCAAGAAGAACCTCAACAAAATTTGTCGATGATTAAAATTAAGTGAGCAATTGACCACTTATAAAGGTTTCAAGCTCCTTTCATGCGACAACGAGTTCACTTAATTGGCTCCAGACTTTCGTGGCTAACAGGCAGGCTCCATGGCATTTTTTTAATCCGTATATTCGAACGCTGAATCAATTATTATAGATGATAGGGGTGCATCGTCCCCATCCATTTTCAACCATATTGAAATTTCTTAGGAAATTGGCCTTAGTGATCTCAAGGGGTTGGAATCCAGTTTTAATTCTGGACTCGGTATGGTATTCCATCGAGCTTTTTAAAAATGTGTGCCCTTCCTTTACATGCCATATTGTGCTACATATTTAACTTATCGTTGAAGACTGGTATCTTTCCAACCATGTGGAACAATTCTTTTATAGTTCCGATATTTAAATCCGACAGGAAAAATAAAATTGAAAATTACAGAGGGATCTGTAAACAATCGTCCATCCCCGAACTGTTTGATTCATTGGTTATTGAGAAATAATTTTTCTTTTTAATATATGATTTGCAATAACTAACATAGCTTTGTAAAAAAATAGATCAACAGTTACGAATCTTCTCCTTTTTACAAACTTTGCAATTAGCGATCTGTAGGTAATCAAGTCGATGCAATTTACACCGTTCAGCAAAGCATTTGATCGTGTTGAGTATAAGCTTCTTCTCTACAAACTTGAACGACTTGGATTTGCTTTAGTTTTTTAAAAGACCGATACCAATTTGTGGACTTTCGTTGCCAAATTACAAAGAAATCGTGGCAACATCCGGTGTCCCACAAGGAAGCCACATTGCCCCTCTTTTATTTATTTTGTTTGTTAATGATGTTATGAAATCTTTACCCCATTGTAATAACCTGATGTTTGCCAATGACTTTAAAATTTACTCTTCATGCAATGATTCTACTATTTTTCTTCGTTTGAAACTCGAAAAACTACTTGTCTCTTAATGTTAGTAAATGTACTTTTTCTCGTCGTATTTCGCCCAGTAGTCATTCCTACTCCTCTGAGTGTAGTATAATCCCGCGTGTTTCTTTAATAAAAAACTTGGGTGTTATGTTGGATAGTAATCTATCCTTCAATAATCGTATTGAATATTCCACTTAAAAAGCTAACAGAGCATGGGGAATGTTAAAGCGTTATGCTAGAGTATTCTCCGACCTTTATGCACTAAAACATTATATCGTTTGTTCGATCATTGTTGCAATATGCATCGTTTGTTTGGTATCCCCATTACAGCACTCACATCGAGAGAATGGAAGCAACTCAAAAAAGATTCTTAAGGTTTGGCCTGAGAGGACTTCCATGGTCTGATTTTTATAACTTACCACCCTATTCAGCTCGATTACACCTAATTCGTCTTGTATCAGTGGTTAGGTTAGGTTAGGAGAAAGGCGTCAAGAGTTGTTTTCCTTCACAGAGTACTTATTGGCGAAATTAACTGCCCGGAAATCTGAAGTCTTTTCAATCTTAATGTTGTTGTTATCCAATGAAGAAATTTGGCCTAGGCCGTTTTTCCTCAAGCAGTGCAGTATAGGTGTATTATGTTTGTGCTTTGTTTCCTTGCTTCATCCAGTGCTGGGCATCTTGTAAGGCGATCTTCGTCTTGCTTTTCGTCCATAATGCATAAACTGCATATGTCTGTTTCTGTTATTCCGATTTTCTTAAGATGTGCGGCTAGGCAGCTTCTTTTATTGGTGCTTGAGCTATAGTGTGGTATAATTTGTTTATGTATCTTTTTCCTTCCATTGTCGCGTTTTCATTTTCATCTTCTTTTACGGTAAGGTATGTTTTTGTCCTTTGTAGTATGTTTATCAATAGCCTTATTTTATTATCACCCAAGATCCATATAGATCACACGACGAAAATAAAAAGATCCGGATCTGGATCAACCAATATTTTTCCTTGTGTCTTGTAGTGCGGTTGTGTAACCTACCAAGGAATAAAAAAAAAAAATTTCTGGATCACGAAATTGATACTGATAGAAAGCAAGATCTCGTATTGTTGTTGTATTGCATAGAAATCAATGATCCATATGGATCATGAGTGATAATAAAATACGACTATTGATACACTTTCTGGGGTTCTTTCGTTGATGTTCGCTCCTTTTTTAGCGAGGCTGTCTGTTATTTCAATTCCTCGGATGTCCACGTGTGCCGGGACCTTTGGAGTTTGATACGATGTCCTTTTTGTTGTAGAATGTGGTATAATCTTCGAATATTGTTAGCGGTGGTTGTTTCTATTTTGGTGTTATAGCTAATGCTATAATGCCATCTATCCTTTTTTCTTCGCGGGATACTCGTTTTTTTCAGCTGCCAAAAACCTATCCCGCGAAAATTTTCCAAATCCTTTTTTTTCATACAAAATTTCTAACGTATGTATATAATATTTTGAATTAGATTTGTGGCAAACATTAGACTGTTAGACTGAACGATGACAGCAGGCAAAAATTATAAACATCTTCAAAGTACAATAAATTAAAGGTTTTCCAATAAGACGTTTCATTTGTCATAGTGTGCTATTCTGCCACCCAACAGATGAGAAGCAAAAACTAGGCCATTAATAAACATGGAACGATATACACTTCAACGACGTATTAAAGTTCTTAAAATTCCCTATAAAAATGGCGAAAATTTCGCTGAAACAGTTTGAAAAATTAAAAGTCGGTCGACGTGACACTTTCTCTCCCAGCATTTGCTAAACTGGTTCAGAAATTAGAGCGATTGGTACAAGTACCAGAATCGTGCCCATCGCGCAAAAACAGCTGAGAATATTGCTTCTGCAGCGCGGAGTGTGACCGAAAACCCAGGTTTGTCGATTCCACGTCGATCTTAGGAATTAGACATGTCACGAACAATACTCCACCAAATTTTCTATAACGATTTGGATCATAAAGCCTAAAAAGTTAAATTGACGCATGAACTTAAGACTTAGCAGCGGGTCATTTTTTGTTAAATTTGCTGCACGTCAGTTTTATTGATTTGTTTGCTTCAGTGTTTCGTTAATCTAAAGAAAAGAGAATGTCGAAACCGAAAGAAAAATACATTACATACAACGCAAAACAATTCTCACGGTGAAATGCATTTTGACATATTCATGCGTAAAGTTCTACCACTTTTTGAAAACGAAGCTAGATTTGGGGATATTACTATATCCGTGCCGCCACGATTTTTTAATGTTTTTTAATAGATCTCGACACAGACGATGACGACGAAGTTGTAACAATTTTGGTTGAATGATTGGTATAAGCGTATAAGTATTTTTAACGAATAAGATATGCATTTGGGCCAGAACAATTTTTATATTTCATATCCTTCTATTATCTTTTTTTTCATTTCGATATCCCCGTGAAATTGACGAATTTACTGGATCTCTACTTTTTTTCGGACAAAAAAAGATGGTATGATTAGTTATAGCCGATAAGCGATTCTAGAGAGGATTTTGAATCCGATAAGATAACAATATTTTAGTGGTTTCATTCCTGTGGAGTATTTGTGTAAGAGCACATTCTATGGCATTCGCCTTCGAAAACTGTTGAGTTAGCAGCGCCTGCTCCGATGCTGTCTCTGTAGTAAGCCATCAGTGTAGAATCGAAGCCAACGTTTTTGTGGGTATTTTTTGTCTATCGTTGCTAATGCAATTTGTCTTGTTGCTTCTACTGACGTTTCTTTTTTTAAATGGGCAGTATGAGATTCGTTTCTACTTACATGGATATAAAGTTCAGTGGGTTCGTGGGTTGCGGTAAAGGGTTAATTTTTGGTGTTGGTCCGATATGGTCAAGTATGCTTTTGGCTGTTTAGACGTAGCTCGAGTATGTTTTAACCCTTAAATGCCCACATGTCTATTTTGGGCACGCACTCTTTGAACAAAAAGTTTGTCCAACGAAAATATTTCAAACAGCGTGCGAATAGTTTAAGTACGTTCTACGATACAAGCGACACAGTTTGCACCGGTTGCCGCTTGACACCAACTGCATTTGAAAGCTTGAAATTCAGTTGAGTTTGCATCGCACAACGATACGCATTTTTTGTGAATTTGCGATTTTCACACATACATATTTTTGCTAAATCGGTCGAATCCGACGCTGAAAAAATTATTTCCGTGTTTATTATTGTGTCCAGAAAGTGATGTGAGTGTTCAAAATAAAAAATTAAAAAAAAATTTCATAATTTTTTTTTGATATTTTGTTCGTGCCCAAAATAGCACGCTGGTCACTCAGGTCATAAAATGTGTGTGCGCATATGTAAAAAAAGTTTGTTTTCGTTATTTTTGCTTTGTTTTTTTTCGGTTTGTTATTTAGAATGCCCCGCAAAATCGATTTTCGCAACGAAGAAGAGTTGACAGCATACCCTGAATCAACAAGCATGGTCCGATAGTGAAGCCGGCGATTTTCCGAAGACGATAGTGACATAGATCCGGAATTTGACTTCGAAGCTGTTCTACGAATGAATTGTGACGATGATGGTGATGACTTTGGTGTGCCCTCACGTCAAAAGACACAAAATGTTGAAGCTTCCGCTGACGAAGAAAATGTTCCGAACGTTGCTAGCTACGCAGTTGTAGCTAGCAGTGGCAATGAAGCATTGAAGTCGATGTCGCATCCGCATCAAATCACGCAAATGGACATTCCGCCTTTTCTACCACATGTGCGATATGGCCATTATCAACGGTACAAACTACGAAGCCACTAAAATTGTACGAATTTATCATGGAAGTGGCCTATTGTCTTACGAAATCCGGCATACCGTTGGCACGAAAACCTGGTCGCCCATCGAATTCGAAATCGGAAATCGCAGCCAAGCGGGGTCGAGGCAATGTTGCTCCTTTGCCACCGAAGGATGTACGGCTAGACACAATCGGCCACTTGCCGGATCACGCTACAACTCGACATCGATGCAAAAAAGCTGGCTGCGACTCACGTACTCGATTTGTTTGCCGGAAATGTCAAGTTCATCTGTGCCTCAGCAGTGCAAAGAACTGTTTCATAGAATTTCACACGACCTGAGATGTGCCGCCGATGCTTTTTGATCAAAATTTGTTTTTTTTTAAATCATTTTCATACAACTTTTTTCGTTTATTTACAATAAAAAATTTCTTCCATACGAACACACCTTTTGAATTTTTTTGTGAGTTATGACCAGCGTGCCCAATTGGGCACGCATTACCTGAAATTACCTGTCACATGCCCAGGTGAGTTATATGAAAAGCCTTAGAACAAAAGTTGTTCAGAATTGTCTCTTCTACAACATATAATTCTTTTCCCAAAAAAAAAAAAAAAAAAACTTGGGCATTAAAGGGTTAAGGCGATCTGTCACTGGGGTGGCATATAACCATTGGAATATTTCTGGTTGAAGTCTTAAATTTTCGTATAATTGTGCTGCTTGTATGTTATGTTCTGTGTTTATTGATATATTTCCTGTAAAGCTTCTTAGTGCTATTGTTGGTGTTGTTTTAACTGCTCCTGTGATAATTTAGAGAACGTTGTTTTGTGTTGTTTCCAATTTGTTTCGACTTTGGCTGGATATCGTTGTCAGCAGCTCTCCTCCTTATGCCTTATATGTTCGATTTAACAAGTCGATTGTGCCGCCCCCCATTTCACCCGGCTAGTCTTTTGAGTATATTGAATTTTTGTTTTATTTTGACTCTTGTCTTTTCAATCTGCTCATTCATATTTAGTTTGGAATCTAGGAAGATCCCTAGATATGTAGTGGTATATGTTCTATCGGTTTGTCTTTCATTTTGATATCGATATCGTCCAGTTTGTTTTAATGTGAAGATTTGGTATGATGTTTTACCCATATTGATTGTAATGTTATTCTCATCCGACCAGTTAACAAGTTTGTCTGTAGCTATTGTTAGTTTAATTTTTAATGTACCACCTTGATCAAAAAGTTCCCGGAATAAAAACCGTGTGGCGCTCCCATCGTTCCGATTTGAGTTCTGTTTTCTTTGTTAAGTTGGTACATCTGTTGTTGATATTCCCTCTAAATCTTAGCGTCATAGCTTAACATTTGCAAAAGTTACGTAGCCAAGAGTACATCTATCTCTGTGTGTGTTGGCGATTTTTTACCAGACCAGAATTGTGGGCAGAAAACTCGTGGATTTTCCACCATGATAACGCACCGTCGCACAGTGCCATCATTATTCGTAATTTTTTGACGAGAAATGCAACGAATACCATCCAACAGCCACCGAATTCACCTGATTTGGCTCCCTGTGACTTCTTTCTGTTCAATCGAGTTTGAAAACCATTACGGGGAACGCGTTTCAGCAGCCGAGAGGAAGTAATGGAAAAATCGCAGGTAGCACTGATGGACATACCGAAAACCGAATATAAAAAATGTTTCGAAGATTGGATCAAGTGCTGGCATAAGTGTGTTGCAGTCGATGGGGATTACTTTGAAGGGGACAATATAGATTTAGATGAATAAACTTGTATTTTTAATTTTCTGAATAAATTCCGGGAACTTTTTGATCAAGGTGGTATGTGTGGTACCCTTCTTGTTTTGTGCCTCTGCCCAAATAACCACGTCATCTGCGTATATAGCAATATTGACGCCAACGCCTTTATTTGTTTTATTGGGATATTTATGTATATATTAAAAAGGACCGGGCTGGATATGCAACATTGTGGTACACTTACTTAAGTTTGTTTCCATTTGGATTCCATCTGACTAAAATCCAGCGCTGTTTTGTAACAAATTAGTCGTTTTATAATTTTTCTCTCCAGACTCCTTTAAAATCAATGAAGAGAGCCATTACTGTTTCATTGTTGTTGAACGATGTTGTTATGTTTTGCTTCAGGTTGATCACTTGATGTTTAATGGAAAAATGTTTACGGAAGCCAGCCTGTTCTATATAGATAAGTTTTTGACTTTCTAAGTGGTGTTATACAGGTAAGCGAAATAGGTTTGCTATTGAATTGAATTTATTTCAGTTTGATCATTTTTTACAATTTTCAGACCTACGAAGCCTTGTGGCTTGTCTGCAGGAGGTTGCTTAGATTTAATTGTTTAATTTACATGATTCTATCATCAAAATTAAGTTTACATACCATATTTTAATAATTATGAAAAAGAGTTATAGTATAAAAGTACTGTTTAAAGCTCAAGATTAATATAAGGGACAAAAAACAAAACAAATCAAAAAGGAAAAAAATAAAATTAAAAACAAATTTGAATGATTTTAGTTTTAATAGTGCATTATTACGTTATCGCCTCTAATAAGCCGTCTTCTTCCATACTCATTGATGATTGGTGGTAGCTGATATAATACCTCTGCTCTTCTGCGTGTTTCAAAACGATGCGTATTGGTATCCTCAAGATCGTCGTAATATTCTAACGCAGCACTCGACCCTCAGAGAAAGTGACTGTCTATGGTTGCACCTAAATATTTATATGTATTTACGACTTCGATGTTTTCGCAGTTTTGTGAATTAAAGCATTTGAAAGTTCTTAGAACGATGAGTGATTCTGGGTGCATTGGGCTGCGGATGTGCATTCGTTTGGTCTTCGACTCGTCGATCACAAGCCCATTGTCGTGACACCATCTCCCTGCTGCGCTGAATTCAGTTTGCATTACCCTTGTTGCTTCTCTAGAGATGGACGACACAATCGCGGTGTCGTCTGCGTAGGCAAATGGAACACTACACTTTTGAAACATTTTAGCATTTCATTTGTATATAATATAAAAAGAAGGGAGAAAGGGAAAAGAAGCTTGCACCCTTGTGGAACTCCATGCTGAACTTCATATTCACTGCTAAGCGAGTTATTGATTTTGACACGGAAAGTTCTATCTTTGAGATAATGAGATAATTCGATAGATAGTTTGCCTCTTATTCCTATTCTTCCTATTCTTGATACCACCCTTATAAATAGGCCTCACAAATGCCTCTTTAAGTTTCTTTGGTACCGTTGCCATTTCGAAGCTCGGATTTATTAATTTTGTTAGTATAGGAATAAAGATATCGCTATTTGACCTTAAATCTATTGCCCTTATGCCATCCGCTCCGGGTGCCTTTTGAACACTCAAGCAATTTAATACGTTAGCTACCTCAGTGCAATCAGTATCTCTCAAATACATTGAATCTTGTAGCAGTGTGTTTTGATGTTCGGATGAAATTATATTACATTTATGCATAATGGATGCTGCTTGACGTGAAAACAGATCTCCAAATTCGTTCGAAAGTGCAAGGCTGGGTTTTTTTCGTCCTAAAACCTTGTTATTTAATTCCCAAGTCTTCCTTGGATCACCTCTTGCAAGTTCAAACTTCATTTTGTAATACTGGTCCCTTGTTCTAGATATTTTTTTATTCACTAGGTTGCGTAACTTTTTATACGCTGTTTCATATGGTAAGTTTCTTGGATTGTTTTTCCATCTACGGTATAGTATACCACCTTGATCAAAAAGTTCCCGGAATTTATTCAGAAAATTAAGAATACAAGTTTATTCATCTAAGTCTACATTGTCCCCTTCAAAGTAATCCCCATCGACTGCAACACACTTATGCCAGCGCTTGATCCAATCTTCGAAACATTTTTTATATTCGGTTTTCGGTATGTCCATCAGTGCTACCTGCAATTTTTCCATTACTTCCTCTCTGCTGAAACGCGTTCCCCGTAATGGTTTTCAAACTCGATTGAACAGAAAGAAGTCACAGGGAGCCAAATCAGGTGAATTCGGTGGCTGTTGGATGGTATTCGTTGCATTTCTCATCAAAAAATTACGAATAATGATGGCACTGTGCGACGGTGCGTTATCATGGTGCAAAATCCACGAGTTTTCTGCCCACAATTCTGGTCTCTTTCGGTGAATTGCTTCACGCAAACGTCTCATAACGCCCAAATAATACTCTTTGTTTACTGTCTGGCCTTCTGACAAAAATTCATGATGCACTACACCGTTGTAATCCATGAAAACGGTGAGCGACTGAAAACGACGTGTTTTTTTGGTCTCGGCTCATTTGGTGAACGCCTGATTTTGTATTTTTTTTTGCCTAGGGTAGTGGAAAAACGCTAATGCGCACGGGAAACAGTCCCGCTCTGTTTCTAGTAGTGTGAGACTCACTACTCAATAAAAAACCACCTTTAACCCCTTCTTTCTACTTGACACCATCCACTCCGGAACCGCTTATCGCATTACTTCAGAGTGGTGTCGTTTTCTTTCCCCTCTGGGGACCGGCTTTTTCATATTCAGCTCCTGGTGCGGGTTTATACATTCTTGCCGGTAAGGCTTTTATCTACTTTATGTAATTTGTGAGGGAATGTTGGCGTCTTCCTCTCTCTTTTTGGATCTTAGTACCGTCTCGATAAAGGAAGATATTCTATTCCATGTGTTGGTACTCGAGATCATCTTGCTTATAGCATTTTCCGGGGAAAAATCGCCTATTTCCGCCTCCAGTCTACTCCTCTGCTCTGTCCATCTGCTACAGGCGAAAAATGTGTGGAAAGCGTCGTCTTCCGCTGAGTCTCCATATTGGCAGGCTGCGCTCTCTACTTTACCCATTTTGTGGAGGTATCGGTTGAAATACCCATGTCCGGTTAGCAATTAAGTGACAAAGTAGTTCACTTCGCCGTGTTCCCGCTCTGCCCAAGCCGTGACGTCTGTAATCAGCCTCGCTGTCCACCTCCCCCTCGTTTCAGCGCTCCACCTTCTCTGCCAAGCCTGCTTGGTAAGCTCCTTCGCTTCAGCGACTGCCAGTTGAGCCCCTACTTCCGCCTTCTTGTCGTGGGCGTACTTCCTCTCTGTCGCTAGGAGGTCGATGGGGTTCACACCCGCAACTACGAGGACGGCTGGTTCCGACACTGTTCGATAGGAGCTTGCAACACGGAGAGCTCCTCGCCTTTGTACTGCGGCAATTTGCTTTCTGTACTTCTCCTGTCTAAGTGCGTCTGCCCAGATCTCACACCCATACAGAAGAATGGCGTGGGTGATGGACATGAGGAGTCGTCGCCTACTCATTGTTGGGCCTCCGATATTTGCCATAAGCTTACTCAGCCTTGACGTGACCTTCGCAGCTCGCTCAGATGCGGACTTAATCTGTTGCCAGAAAGAGAGTTTAGAGTCCAGGGCGATTCCTAGATACCTTACTGCTGGTTTGCTAATTATAACTTCTGGACCTACTCGGAACTCGGCAATGGTCGGGATCCGTTTCCTAGTCAGAAGAACTATCTCTGTTTTTTCCGCGGCGAGACTAAGGCCATGGGCTTCCATCCAGGCGAGTACTCGTCTCATTACCTGGTTCAGTTTCAGCTGGGCCCTTTCGGTGTCCCTTGCGGTAATCACCGCACAGATGTCATCTGCGTACCCGACTAAGAAGGTATCGTCGGGCATCTCCATGCGAAGGATTCCATCGTATGAAATATTCCACAGATCGGGTCCAAGGATTGAGCCCTGTGCTGCTCCAGCAGTGATTTCCTTTCTGTGAGTACCCTCCACGGTGTCGTACAGAAGTTCCCTGCCTTTGAGATAGTCCTTCACAATTTGCAGAAGATATTGCGGTATCCTGAAGGTGTTCTCGAGCGCATCTAACATATCTCCCCATCTGGCCGAATTGAAGGCATTCCTCACATCCAGAGCTGCCAGCACGACGATTCGCCTTGAGTAGTGATTTCCCCTTTGGGCGAGGTAGGTGGTTTTGACTACTTCCTCAATTGCTCCTATCGTGGAGTGGCCTTTTCTGAATCCGTGCTGTCGATCGGATAGGCCACCTGCTCTTTGGATTGCTTCTGTGATTCGAGGCTTTAGCATCTTCTCGAGGAGTTTTCCTACCGTGTCCAGCATGCACAGAGGTCTGTATGCTGATGGGGAATCCGGGTCTTCTTTTCCCTTGCTTATGAGTACCAAGCGTTGTACCTTCCACTTCTTGAGAAAGATCCCTTCCTTTAGACAGCCATTATACATACTTAGAAGTATCTGTGGGCAAGTTTTGGCAACCGTTTTCAATACTTCCGCTGGTATGCCGTCGGGGCCGGGGGCCTTATTGTTCTGAAGAGATTTAGCTGCTAGAATCAGCTCTTCTTCGCTGAACAATGGGATGTCTTGTTGTTGGGCAGGAGAGATCTCCATTGACCTAACAGGGTGGGCCGGGAAGAGTGTGTCTACTATGTTCTTCATTAGCTCTGCGGTCATCGTGGGGGGTGACGCCTGCGCTCCTAATTTTTTCATGACAACCCTATAGCCGAGTCCCCAGGGGTCGCTGTTGATCTCCCGGCGAAGGTCCTCCCACTTTTGTTTCTTGCTCGAATTGATGGCCCTCTTGAGCTCGGATCTTGCGGTTTTGTATTCCGCGAGTGCGCCTTCCGTGATTTCAGCGTGTCTTCGCCTTCCCCTGGTGACCTTGCGTCTATGGTGTAGGCATCTCCTCCGTCCACCAGTACACTGGTTTTCGCCCTCCCATTTAGTTTCTAACTCGAGGCATCGACGCATCGCATGCGCGGTGTAAGAGTTGCATCGTCGCCTCGGTGCTCGCCTCTGGTGTCCGTTAGAGACTCGTCGGGTCCTCTGTAGGTCAAAGACGATATACTGGTGGTCGCTCCCGGTGTACTCGTCGATGACTCTCCAGTTTTCCACCTTTGCTAGTAGCTCTTCTGACGCGAAAGTAACATCCGGTATTGTTTCGGTATATCCGGGACGCCTGAAGGCCTGGGTGTATTTCCTGCGTTCAACACGTAGAGCCCCAGTCTGGCAGCCATCTCGAGTATGTACTTACCTCACGAGTCTGTGCTAGGCATCCCCCAATCTAAGGCCTTGGCGTTAAAATCGCCGGCAACCAAGATCCCGCCCTCAATATCTCTCACGGTGTCCTCTAAGCGGTCTAGCTTTGCTCCAAAATTACAGATACTCTCGTTCGGCGTAAAATAACAGCTAAATATCGTGATTCCATCGCATTTCACCCAAACAAAGCAACTAGCTGCGCCGTGGGTTTTTATGCGGGTCGTCTTTGCGTCCGGTATCCATATTGCAGCTGTGCCGAGTGTATCCGAGAACCAACTGGGCCCGTCCTTGTTTTATACTGCTATACGGACAGTAAGGTCACGAGCACAAAACAACTTTTATGGGAGATATAAATTTAAATATCAATGATAGCTCAAGCTATGAAGTATGTACGTTATTACCAAGATATGTCGGCGTCAAATGGATTATGTAACATACTCGAAATTAAAGGAGCTACTAGAGTCGATCCAAATATAGGTAGTTGCACACTTATTGACCATATTAGCCTGTCAGACATTAAAACGTTCTGGGCCATAGTTGAAAACAACATTTCGGACCATCACAGGAAATATTACGGACGAAGCAAGTAAATGATTTAATCACTGTTACAGATTAGACTCTACTGTTAGAAGAAACACACCCTAAAGCACTTATGAGCTCCTTGGTAGACAAAATGAATAAAATATACTCCAATTCAAAAATTGTATGTAAGGAAAAAGTGAAAAGGCAAAGGGACCGTGTCGATAACAAAGGAATTGATTAAAAATTGCAAAGAAAGGGATACCACCTTGATCAAAAAGTTCCCGGAATAAAAACCGCGTGGCGCTCCCATCGTTCCGATTTGAGTTCTGTTTTCTTTGTTAAGTACATCTGGTACATCTGTTGTTGATATTCCCTCTAAATCTTAGCGTCATAGCTTGACATTTGCAAAAGTTACGTAGCCAAGAGTACATCTATCTCTGTGTGTGTTAGCGATTTTTTTACAATTTTAGAAATGGATTTAAATTGACGAAAAAAAAAAAATTCTGCATTGTGATATACATACATATGTAGATATTAAATTAGTTTCATTTTATTTTATTCAAATCGCTTAGAGATTTAATAAATAATGCCTCCGTTCGCTCTTCTCTTCTCGCGAAAATTCTTCAGGTGTTCTCCCACACGAATCTCCAACCTTCCTCTTTAGCTTTATTTTTCTAAGCTGATTAGCAGGTTTTCCTGGTTTTAATATATGTAGGTTTTACTGTTGCTTTTTCCAATTCATTGGTATACCGTCTTCTGTGTTCCAAATGGTGTTTCTTATTTCTAGGAGGGTTATTCGGTTCTGAGTGTTTAGGTTTTTTATCATCGAAGATTTCGTCGCATCCGATTTTAGGTTTCAACCAATTTATAGCAGCGTCTAGTTCAGCTTTGGTTATGTATGCTGTAAAGAGTTGGGGTTGTTGTCTTGTATTGATTTGTTGGTTATGGAATTTGCGCTGATCTTTTTTTAGTTTGTTGTAATATGTTGCTAAATTATTTGCTATTGTGATGTCGCTATTTAAACTATTGCCGTTCCAGTTCGTTATGTATTGTGTTGATCCATCTCTTGATTGTTTTAATCCATTGTTAATTTGTTTATGTATTTAAATACTTTAGAACTTTTGGTTCTGTAGTTTACTTAAATCGTTGATAAAATTTGTAAAATTGTTCATCTTGGTTATATTGTTCAGGTGGTATTCAGCACTTAGCTTCCGTCATTTCTTTACCAGAGTCGGGTTTTTGGATTTTTCTGCCTCCGTTCTTGCTTTATTTTTATTCATTTTAAGAGTTTCCTTGATCCAAAAGTATGTATATTTTTTTTTTCTTTTACTACGGAGAATCAATTTTTTGGGTCCTAGGATGATTGTAGGAGTATTTTAGTTGCTCGTTAAAGTCGTTCCAGTTAGCTTTTTTGAAGTTCCATAGGGTACGTGTTGTTATATTTTCATTTTTCTTTGGTTTGGTGTTGATTGAAGTTTTCATCATTCGATGTCTTCTACCACTGTTTTTTTTTGTTGAGGTGTTTAATATTGGACGAGACCATCACTAATCTTAATCACTCAATCTTAATGTTCCGTTTCTCAATTTGCGTAATAACAGATTCTTTTATGTAGCCCGTTCTCGTGCTAACTACGGCCGATCGTGGTTTAATGACTATGCGTCCTTAATTGACTTCAATATGTCGACATCCTTAATTAAATCAAATTTGATAATTAGTTTCAGTCATAATTGTTTGCTGAATGAAACAAGCTTTTTTAAACTGTTGATCTGTTCATTTTCTTATTTTATCGTTTCTTTTATCTTTATAATATTATATTTAACAAGTATTATTGTATTAAGTTTTTTTCACTATTTTTTGTAATCCAAATGTCTTAGAAAGCCCATGTACCTACTTTGTTGACAATCATACAAATAAATAAATAATACGAGTGTATGTATGTTAGTCTAAGTCCAGAGCGATCCTCTCACAAATACTAACTACTACCACACAAAGCGCAAAAGAATTTTAATAAAAATGTACAAAACGTTTTCAAAAATGAATAAGTAACAATTATAAAACCAACTAATGATTTGAAATGATATTAGTTAGAAACAATGTCGAAGCAATAAATTAAAATCTAGTGATTATGAACGATAGTTATTATAAAAACTTATGAAACATGGTAAAACTAAGAATCAAATGAATTAATCTTTACATACTTGTCAATCGTGCATCCACCTTTGGTAAAACTTGAAGTTTTTATTTCATTTGCCTGATGTTCTGGTACTTCAGAAGATAGTTCCCGCTGAATTTCAATATGTAACGTTCTTTCCAGAATCGCCCTTTTCTTTAATATATCCTTTTTTAAGAGTTCCTTATGTCGATGCAATCGCTACAAAAATTTATAAAGCATATAAATATGGTGTATGCATGCATATATGTACACATATCAGTCTTATTAAACAACTTTAAATCAGTTCGAAATAATTTTAAAGGCGGTTTTATAAAGGAAAAAAATACTAATAACTCACTTCGTCTATAGACGAGAACATGACTAAACTACCACTAATGGATTGCACGCACTTGCACGCACCTAAGGCGTTCTGTTTAGAATTAGAAAGTTAGACAAAACCTCTAAGACAATTTGTGTCATTTTATTGATAAAATCGATGCAAAGTTTGGCAGAGCGATAGTATATGTCGTATTGTAAAATGTTTCCAAAAAACATAAAAATTTTCGCTGCAATCTATTAATTACACTAGCCGGCATCAAAATAAGTGAATCCAAATATGTAGTGAGTATTTTTCTAGCACGTCACATTTTAATGTAATAAGCATTTTTGATTTTCCCTAAAATTCTTTTCATTTCAATGCAGTTAGCGGTATTTGTAAACGTACATGACATTTATTGTGTTCCGTATTTACCTCTGTTTAAGATAGAAATAGAAATCTACTGTTCACTACTATTATGTGTTTGTCTTAAACAAGTGAGCGACGGGCGTGTGCGAAGTTAAATTTAATATTCAGTTATTTCGTAGTCTTCATAGATTTTTTGGTAAGTTATAGTTTTATTGTTTTATTCATTACGATGTTATGAACCATTTTATAATATTTGTTTGTTGTATATAAACCTTTCAATACCCTTAAAATTGTTTTAGATTCAAGAAAATGCCACGTGTATGTAAAAATTCACCAGACAATTTATGTTAAATTGGTGGTGATTTTGTAGTAGCATTACATCGTAGAAAATTGACACCTTTAATAAAAATGGCTAACTTATATTACTTTGGTTCAGAAATAGATAAAAGTGACAAAAGCTGGTTGCTAAAGATATGTTGCGAAACATGTGCAGTAGCTCTGGCTGGTTGGTTCAAAGGTACTACAAAATTATTACGATTTAGTTGTCCTATGATCTGAAGGGAACAACACAATCACATAAATGATTGATTTTTGTATGAGAAAAATAAAATGATTCTCGAGGAAAAATACACATAAAATAAAATATCGCAATGTTTCTTCCCAATGTTATTCTTCGCTTGATTTCTGCGCTGATGTTGTTTGAGATGCCAGCGCCAGTCCCCCTTCCGATGAGCAAAAGGATATGGTATCCGATATTTCCACATTATCATCTGTAAAATCAAACTCAAACGAATCTGTACTTAGCCCTCCATCTTTTCTAACAGGGAAACCACAACATGATCAACCAACCTAAACTTAACGACCTCGTCCGTGATTTGCAACTTTCGAAATCCAAAGCCCAACTTTTAGGTTCCAAATTACAACAGTGGAACCTGTTAGAAAAGGGGACCAAGATATCATTCTTCAGGAAGAGGCATTCTTAATTCTCACATTTGTTTTGCAAAGATCAAGATTTATTTTATTGCAATGATCCTCAAAAATTTCTTCAAGAACTACCGTTGCCTGAGAAACGAACGAAATGGAGACTCTTCATTAATTCCTCTAAGCTGAGTCTAAAAACAGAGTTGCTTCATAATGGAACTCGATATCCATCAGTTCCATTAGCTCATGCAGTAAATATGAAAGAAATGTATGTATGAAGTTACTGCTTAACAGAATTCAGTGCGATCGCTATTTATAGAATGTTTGTGTCGATTTAAAAGTGGTCGCAATGCCAGCAGGATTACAAGGTGGATATACAAATTGTGTTGTTTTTTATGTGAGTGGGAGAGTAGGGCAAGAGCAAGTCATTACCTAAAACAAAATTTGCCCTTAAGATCATATGCAACTGCCGCCACTACATATAAAGTTAGACTGGATAAAAAATTTGGTAAAGGCAATGGACAGAGATGGGCATTCAAATATACAAAAAGTAAATTTCCACGTATAAGTGAG
Organism: Brachypalpus laphriformis; assembly: GCA_945910035.1. Lineage (NCBI taxonomy): Eukaryota > Metazoa > Arthropoda > Insecta > Diptera > Syrphidae > Brachypalpus > Brachypalpus laphriformis. The sequence continues at coordinate 113,929,486 of OX246756.1, read as the reverse complement.
GCTTAAACTAAAGGATGGCATATTTGTTGGCCCTCAATAAGAAAATTTTTTTAAGACCAAATGTTCAAATACAAAATAAACAAGAAAGAAAGAAAAGCATGGGTAGCTTTTGAAAATATATGTCACAATTTCTTTGGAAATAAAAGAGCAGAAAATTACGAAGAACTAGTACAAGACCTCTTTTCTTCGTATCAAAAACTCGGATGCAGCATGTCATTAAAAATACACTTTTATATTTTTTCAGCGCAATGTCTGATAAGGTGGGCAAAATCGCATCATCACCTCCTCGCGGTGCCCGCTGGATAACTATCTGATAGTGAACTAACGATGAGCGTATGCTGAGTCTGACGATACATATATGTATGTGCAGCTGAACACTCAGACCTGCGTAAGCACATCTGGGTGAACTTCAGCGCGCATATGTTTAACCGGACGAGGCATCTCTTGTTGACCTGATCGGCTGAAATATGCGTCTCAGAAGTCTAGCAAGAGCTTCTCAGAAGGAGGACGTGCGGCGGATGAATTCTCTCGATGGGATCAACGGTGACGTGTACAGGCCAACGGATACCTTACTTGAGCAGCTACTTCAACACGTTTGGAGCTGAGGTCTGTAAGGATTTTCAATACTGCGTCAGGGTACTGAAAAAGAAATGGTGGCGGATGAACCCTTAATGGGCCAACGGCAGCGTTCATATCCCGTCGGGTTAACTTCCCTACCATGTAAAAAACCTTTGGTTACGAAGCAACCAACAGCCTCGGATACGGATGATTTTACTGTTGGCGACCCATGCAAACGCAAAAAGGACAACGATCTTCGTGTCTGCACATGGAATGTTAGGTCCCTCTACAAACCACGTGCAGCCGAACAACTTGCGGAGGCCCTAGAGTGTCTCAAAGCAGACATTACCGCCATCCAAGAAGTGCGATGGGATGGGCCGGGAAAACGGAGGATGAAAAACTGCGACATCTACTACGGCGATTGCTACAGACCAAAAGGACAGCGTCTATTCGGGTGCGGATTTGTCATTGGAGGCAGACTTAGGCAAGAAGTCTTAAGTTTCCGGAATGTGAACGAGTGCCTCATGACTATCCATATTAAGGCTAAATTTGCCAACATTAGCCTAATATGCGTTCACGCCCCTCATGAGGAGAAGGACGACGCGACAAAGGATGACCTCTACCAGCTCTTGGACAAGACGTATGAGCAATGCCCTAGCCACGACGTTAAAATGATCATAGGCGACTTTAACGCAAAGCTAGGAAGAGAGGAAATCTTTAGTAGCGTGGTCGGAAAGCACAGCCTGCACGACAACACATCCGGCAACGGACTCAGGCTAATCGACTTTGCGGCGGGGCGAAACTTTGTCGTAGCTAGTACGCGGTTCCCACGTCTCGATATTCACAAAGGAACATGGCTTTCCTTTGATCGAAAAACTGTGAACCAAATCGATCACATTGCGATCGACGCAAGGCACTCTTCCAGTATTCTGGGTGTCCGGACTTTCCGAGGAGCCAACGTGGACTGGGATCACTACCTAGTTGTAGCCAAGGTGCGGATGCGGATATCCAGAACGGATCGAAATCAACGAAATGCTGTGAGGAAATTTGACGTCGAAAAGCTACAATCGTAAGAGACCGCCAGAACCTTTGCCGATCGTGTTTCTTCTAATCTCAATCTAAGTCCTATGCCGCCAGCAGCAAATGCGGAAGACCAGTGTCAGCGTTGCCAAAAAGCCATCAGAGATGCCGCCTCTGATGTACTGGGTTTCTCTCGCCCACCACAACGAAACCCCTGGTTTGATGAGGAATGCCGGCAAGCACATGCAGCAAAACAAGAGGCGTACAAAGCGACGCTGCAAAGAAGGACTATACTCTGTCCAACATAAATTGGCAGTACACGTCTTATGGGGAAGCTTTTTCAAAATCAGTAGCGTGCCATATTTTTGCACCAAACTAAATTGAAAGACACCCCCCATAAAAAGTGTTTACCCGCCAGTGAATTTCCAATTGCATCTGACATAGATTAAAAACGTCTTATTCAGCGCACATCTGATTGTGCACTGATTGGCTGTAGCCTGTGGTTGCTGCTATTCAACCCCCATTAAATTGATGTGCATTCAGAGTTACCAGTGTCCGTTTGGTAACTCGTTCAGTTTTTTTTCCTTGTTTTCTGTTGGGAAGGTTTTGGTTTTAGAGCTTTGAAAAAAGTTCTCAATGATAAGTGTTATCGTGGAGATCTTGTTTTGATCTTTTGCATTTCTTTTAATGTGTGGAAAATACGTTAAAATGCAGTTACAAAATTGTAAGCCGTTTCTTTAAGGAACAAGTTTATTTGCATAGGTTTTCATAGCGCGTGGTCAGTTTTTTTTATGTTAACTGTATTTTTCTAAATTTGGATTGTGATACTAATGCGAAGTTAAGTGTTTTTATGTAAATTGTAATTCTAAAATGTGTATTTTTTTTTTTTTGAATTTTGTGCGCGTTTTATCTTACTTAACAAATTAAATAAAAATGTCAATCTAAAAAAAGGATGGGAACCCTACATAATATTCTTTCAGACTTTTGCTAATTTGAAATGCTTACTACGGAAACCCTGTAAGAGCTTTTGTTAGAATAGCACCTTACGGAAAACAAAAGAGTGCGAATGAGAGACAAACATCCCTATCTTCCCTGTACTGCCAATTTATGTTGGACAGAGTATAGAAGAGTTGCTCATCGAAATACGAAAACGTGAAAATTGTGCGGCAGAGTGTTGCAAATGATCCATCCAGACGAAATACGGTGCCTGCAAGCAGAAACATTACGTGGTGTAATGGAAAACGCGCTAAAAAGAGCCAATGTCTGTATCGAGCAAAATTGTGGACATTTGCCTGATGTCATATTTCATACTTAATGTCCATAAAATGTATTTCAGATATAAAAAAAAAATAATTAAAACAAATGATTATTACAAGAGTTATACGTGTTTAAGATTGGTAGGTCTTATTTGGCCCACCCTGTATATGTATATATAATTTAATTTTTTTTAACTAAAGTAGTAGTGGGCATACTGCTGGACCGAAGGTAACCGGCGGCGTGCCTTGCTGCACCTAACAAAAAAAAAAAGTAGTACTATAGTACTTTATTACTATATTACTAAAGTACTGGGATTTCGACTAAATTTCACAGGAACACTCTCGGGACAATACCGAAGATTGCCTGAAAATTTGAGCTCAATCGGTTCAGTGGTTTCGGCGTCTATAGCATACAAACAAACAAACATACAAACAAAACAAACATACATTATATTTTATATATAAGAAGATTTTAGATTGAAAGTACCCAATCACCATGTTTTCCTCGTCGGATTGGGAGGAAGCTCTCCTTTTAACCATTCTTTCAATGACTAGGTCTTGCCAGACCTTTTCCATTTTCAAAACCATTTTCCCCGATTAATTGTGTTTCCTGACTTTGTCAGCATACATATTTTTAATGCTTTAGTGCGGACAAATATTTTTTTGATGTACATAAGTGGGTGCGAAAAAAGTTGTTTGTACAACACCCTCTAGAGTCAATGGAATAGGTCTGGTTAGATCTTGGTAGAACAAAAGGGGCAGGTTTCTAACATAGGAAATTCGCAAACTTTTTTTTTTTTAGCGTAAAAAGGTCAAAGCTTACAAAAAAAATAATTTGTTGAGAGGAAGTTAATAATATTATAAAAAAACGTTTTCTTCGAAAATCCATTATAGGAGTTCGCTAAAAAAAAATGTTTTTTGACAAAAAGTTAAAGTTATTCTAAATTTAATTCATGTTGCTATTGCCAAATAGCTTTAAACAAATCAAAGACAATATAAATTCAATGGAATAGGAATGAACAAAAAAAATAGTATTCATTCTATTCATCCCCGTAAACATTTTTAGGCCTTTTTACATAAAAAAAAATTTGCGAATTTCGTATGTTGGAAAGCCGAACCGAATTTATTTAACATTTCATACGGAAAAAAACTTTTTTCTTAGTTATGTCTGTCAGATAAATAGTTTTGTTTATTGCATTACGTATGAACAAAGTAATTTATTAGGGAATTTTGCCCAAATATGCATAGGAGTACAGTGCACTCTCAATTTTTGCAACCTCGATTTTTGCAACCTCGATTTTTGCAAACCTCGATATTTGCAACCCACGTAATGGATTTACTTTTTTTCGATTTTTGCAACAAATCCGAAGTAAGTTCTCGATTTTCGCAACTTTGAAATTGTACGACATAAAATATATACATACATACATATGTGTGTGTACTTCTTATCGATAATGCTCTTTATCATCTAAAAGAATTGTTAATTGAAATTAAAGGTTTCAGCATTATAATAATGTGTTTTCCTACTAATTACACAGCCATCTTCAACATATGGATCAAAATGTAATAAGGTTGACTAAGTTCTATTACACAAAAAGTTTGTTGTGAGCCATCTTGTTTCTTCCTATAACTATGAAGAAGTACTTAAAAGCGAATGGAGTCGTCAGATGTTGGAAAAAAGTAATCATTGGGAGGAAGAAGACTGTATTCCTTCGCTTATAATTCGGGATCAAATTTTGTCACAAAGATCTGACATCAAAACAATGATTAAGCAGATGTTTTCAGGCGAGAACTTTGGCAGCGATGACATCTCTGAATGGATCTCCGAGAATCTACAAAACATAGAAGGTGGAATAAAATGCTTCACCACATGCAGTGGGCAGAACAGAATGGCCTCACCATTGAATAAATGATGCAACAGGAAAAAAGCGCATTAAGGCTGTTGTCAAGCGATCTTCTGCAAAACAACTGCAAGCCATAATTGCATTTTTTTAAACTTAACCTGTACATAAATATTTATTTATTTACCTGCATCTGAGTTTTGTATACATACATTTCTTTTTTTGTATAAAATATGTATGTAGGTATACTTTTTTTTTTAACAAAAATAAAATTCTTAAACGTAATCTATGTACATATGTAATTGAATCGGTGAGTGGAAGAACAGTATAAGCTCTAAATGCTCTACATATGTAAATCTACCAATCAGCAAAATAATACTACATTAGAGAGCCAAATGTATACAAAAATGGAATACGCTTTTCGCTGATTGTATGGAAGCGCAGTACAAATGCGTTTAGTTTTTTGTGTTTTTCTCAAAAGCGATATTTTGTACATGTACTGTTCTTCCACTCACCGATTCAATTTTATTTATACATCACAGAGGCTTGTACAATGCCTTTTTAAATGTTTTTATTTTCTGTTCGATTAATGTGCAACTTTTTGGATTTTTGCAACAGGGTGTTGTTTTCATTAGTTGCAAAAATCGAGAGTGCACTGTATTTATTTCCTGGGATTTTCCGTTAATTACTTATGTTTATTGCTTAGGCACCTTATCGGGTCAGTTGAACACTTATTTCGTATTTGATTGTAAACAGTAATTTTACTGTCAACGCTTCACTATGACAACGAATTAGAGAAGCAAGAAAGCCACACGCTATTCTGTTTTACAACAAATACAAAGTAGATATAGTCGTCATGGACCGAATGTTGGGAGAATATACACGCAAACGACAAACAAAGCGATGGTTATTAGTTTTTTTTCTACAAAATGTTGGAAGTTGCACCATTGGCATCTTTTATAATTTACCAAAAAAAGTGAATAGTACGAGTGAAACAAACAAGACCAATGCACGTCGACCATTTTTGCATTCTTTGAATGAGCAGTTAGTAAATCCCTCAGATCGAAGCAAGGATGAACAATACAAGGGTACCAAATAGGAGTATTTTCCGTTCTAAATAGCATCGAAGCATTCTTCAGAGCATCATTACAACATATTATTCAACAATCTAGCGGTAGCCAAACATCAACTGGCCAGAAAAAGTCGTGTAGAATTTGCAGAATAAACGACCGACGGAAACCAGATTTGCATGCACTGCCTGTTAAGAGCCTGTCTGTTTATAACACAGTATTCACTTACATAAATGCCATAAGCGTGTTAATCAAGAAAATACTATATATCACTAATATGTAAAAAAAAAAAACTTTAAATTACAAACAAAAATAACAACATGTCCAAAGTAACAAAATGTATGAAGATCCAGTCAGACCTATCATTGATGGGAAGGTTTTGAAAGTCAAGCAAGCACTTCAGTACCAGCACTCACCACATCAGCACCGAGGATCTGCCACCTGATACGAACAAAGGCCGGACACTCACAGAGATAATGTTCCGCGGTGTCGTCGCTCTCTCCACAAGCGTCGCAGATTGTAGTGTCGCTCAAGCCTAGTGTGACCTGGGACCGAGATAAGAGACAGAGAATTCATCCTTGCGACCGAGTTCAAAGAGTTTAGTTTCACGAACTATTTTTGAAGTGGTTAAATGGTTAAGCAAGGCCTTAAGCGCAGCCTGAGTGTCACCACAGACACAAATGATACGGCCCTTCCGCCTATTCTTCACAACATAGTTCATGGCCATTAGGATTGCATAAGTTTCCGCTTGGAAAAGAGACGCATATTTGCCTAACGAGAAAAGAAGTCTAATGTTGTCGTCTTCCATGAAGACACTAGCGCCAGACCCTTGACTGGTTTTAGAATCGTCCGTGAAAATAAGACTACATTCCATTCCCGGCTCAGACTCTGGCTGAAGCCAGTCCTGAGCACAAGGAAAGTCGTCTCTGAATTTGTGCATCAGCTGAAGTTCTGGTGACATCGCATCAGACGGCATATCCACAAGACCAGAGTCGTAAGATAAGTGACGCACGAGTTCATCAAAATCCCAGTGTGAAGTATACCAAAAACCGACCCGCCTAAGACGATGGATGGCTTTGATAGTGCAATTCATGATATAAGTATCGAGGGGAGGTAAGTTCAGCAAAGCATCTAGAGCAGAGCCAGGCGTACTCGGAAAAGCTCCCGTGCAGCCGAGACAAGCCGTTCTTTGGAGTTTGGCGCAAAAGGCAACCACATATTAACGCGAGAGCTCCTTCCACCAAACAACCGACGCATATTCGAGGAATGGACTCATCATAGCCGTGTAGATCGAAAGAACCTTATTCGGTGACAAGCCCCATGTCTTGCCAAAAGAACACCTACACTACTAGAAAACGGCTGGTCAAACGGTAATGCATGCGATCATATGAAAACACAAGCGTTTTCACTCAGCTGAGGCCTACCAACTCCTACTCTCAACCTCCACGCGGTGAAAGCCGGGTGCCTAGTACCTTAATCCAAGAAGTGGGTAACCAACCCCGTTTGGCGGATTCTTAGTGGCAGCAGATGAGAGGGAAGAGTGCTTTCCCACTAGAATGAATTAGTGAATACCTTGCGCGAGCTGCTTCGACGTATTCGGATAGGTCGGTAAGGAATTTCCAATGTTGGTCAGGACCTTGGAATAGATATGGTGGCGGAGGAGCCCTTAATGGGCCAATGGCAGCGCTCATACTCCCGTAGTGGACTACTGGCACCGATGTACCCGGCCCCTTGTCTTAGGGGAATAATTAAGGAACTGGCCCTCCAGGTTGGGGGTTGTGCCGTCGGGGTAACTTCCCTACAACGTAAAAAATCTATGATTCCGAAACAACCAAAAGCCTCGGATAAGGATGACTCAACTAAGGAAATAAGGACAACGACCTTCGGATCTGTACGTGGAATGTTCTGTCCCTTTACAGATCACGTGCAGCCGAACAACTAGCAGAGGCCCTAGACTGCTATAAAGCAGAAATTACCGCCATCCAGGAAGTGCGATGGGATGGGCCGGGCAAAAAGAGGATGAAAAACTCTACTACGGTGATTGCTACAGCGGCAACAGGCAACGCTTATTTGGATGCGGATTTGTCATCCGCGGCAGACTTACGCAAGAAGTCTTAAGCTTCCGACACGTTAGCGAGCGTATTATGACTATCCGGATCAAGGCTAAATTCGCTAACATAAGCCTAATATGTGTTCATGCCCCCACGGAAGAAAAGGACCCTGCAACCAAAGAGTGTTCTACGAGCTCCTCGACAAAACATACGAGCAATGTCTTAAATGCAACGTTAAAATCGTATTGGGCGATTTTAACGCCAAAATAGGAAAGGAGGACGTCTTTGGTAGGGCAGTCGGTAAGCATAGCCTACACGACACTACGTCTGCTAACGGACTAAGGCTAATTGATTTCGCTGTGGAGCGAAATGTCACCATAGCAATCACATGGTTTCCTCATCTCGATATTCATAAGCAGACATGGCGGTCCAATGATCATGTAACGATCAACCAAATTGATCATATTAGTGTCGGTTGGTTTGTGGCCCAGCGAGCCGCAACCGTAAAACAAATCTTGCTCCGAAACGGAAACAATCGCCTCGGATAAGGACGGATAATTTGTTGACGACTTTTGGCTATCGGATACGGACAACGATCGGATTCTGGAACGTTAAGACCCTCCTGGACTCACTCAAGGAAGGGCCTTATAACGCCAGATTCTTCCAATTAGAACGCGAATTCGCACGGTATAAAATCGACATCTTAGTGCTGAGCGAGATAAGATGGTTCGATGCTGGGGAATACATCTCCCCAACAAAAAGCACTGTGATGCTCTACTCTGGTAAACCAGCTGGAAGTGCTCGAGTTCTGGCGTAGGACTCATGCTAACTCCAGCAGCACGTAGTAGCCTCATATCCTGGAAACCCCATATTGACCGGATATTGACGGCTAGGTTCCAGAGTAGAGTTAGAAGAATTACCATCATACAGTGTTATGCTCCGACTCTAGACGCGACTGAGGATGAAAAGTATAATTTTTATAGCCACTTAGGCGCCGCCTACAACCAAACGCCTAATGGGGACATCGTAATGGTAATGGGAGATCTCAATGCCAAGGTGGGTAGCGACAACACCATGCTTAAGCACGTGATGGGAGTTCACGGCGTGGGAGACCGTAATGACAATGGTGAGCGGTTTGTGGATTTCTGCAATACCAACCGCCTAGTCATCGGAGGTACGCTGTTTAAGCATAACACCTGCCATAAGATCAGTTGGGTCTCTACTGATAGGCAATGAACATCCAACCAGATCGACCACATTGCGATCAGTTTAGCTTTAGAAATTGGCTTTAGAAATTTTCTCCTGGACGTCCGAAACAGACGTGGAGCTGACGTCGGACAAGAACGAGATCACCATCTTATGGTAGCTCATTTACGCCTTCGTACTGCATCCGTCAACAGCAACCGCTCAAACCTGCTTAACATCACCAGGTTTAATATCGACAGGCTCAAGGTTCCCCAAGTGCGCCAACAGTTCAGGGACCATCTTGCCTTAGAAACAGAAGCAATCAGCAGCATACTGCAAGAGAACATGGATGACCACTGCAGTGCTGTGAAAAATGCTTTTGCGACTGGGGCACGCACTTATGTCGGTAAAAAGCAGAAACACCACCGCACATGGCTTTCTACAGACACCTGGAGACGGATCGATGAGCGTACAGCAATCAAGGCTCGGATTGCAGCGGCCTCAGCAGTAGAGAGACCCGAGCTTGAAGCCCAATATCGTGCGAAGAAGAAAAAAGTGCAGCGTAGTGTGAGACGTGACAAACGTTAACATGTTAACTCACTGGCCTCAAGGGCTGAAGAAGCAGCGAGTAGGTGCGACAGTAGGACTGTTTACAACATCACTAAGGAGCTCATTGGTGGTCGAAACTCCAAACAACATCCAGTGAAGAGTCTAGACGGTAACCTTCTGATTTCGGATGAGGATCAGCTCACTAGATGGAGAGAACATTTTGCTGCAGTGCTAAATCACTTAGACGACGGCGGTATGATCTTGAATTCGAATGAGCAGTTCGAAGCAACAAATTCCCGAATTCGCACCGTACCTCCCAGTAAAGCTGAAATAATAACAGCAATCAAGTCCCTCAAGAAAAACAAAGCGGTGGGTATTGATGGCATCCCTGGCGAGCTATTTCAAGCGGCGCCAAATACATCGGCAGATTTGCTGCATCCGCTAATACGGAGAGCTTGGGATAGTGAACAATTTCCACAGGAGTGGAAAAGGGGGATGATCATTAAGCTTCCAAAGAAGGGTAACTTGATGGAGTGCGGTAACTGGAGAGGTATATGTGTTCTTCCAGCTGTAGCCAAAATAATAGCTAGAATAATTCTAGAACGAATTAAAGATCATTTAGATTCAACTCTCGATGTCGAACAGGCAGGCTTTCGCGTTGGATCCTCCTGCATCGACCTTACGGATCATAATCGAACAATGCGTTGAGTATAGGTCTCCGCTACATTTACTGTTTATCGACTTCGAGAAGGCTTTCGACAGCTTGAATCGAGATGCTATGTGGTTGTCCTTGCGCAGGAGAGGCATTCCAGAAAAGCTTATAGCTATTATCAAGGCTACATATGAGGGCGGCAAGTGTCACGTCGTGCACAATGGTAAGGTGTCGGAGGACTTTGAAGTCCAAAGTGCAGTACGTCAAGGGTGCATACTGTCCCCACTATTGTTCTTGGTGGTTATCAGCGATGTACTCCGTGCAGCATTGACGGAAGCTAATTCTAGAATTCGTTGGACTATGACATCTTACCTTAAACACCTAGATTACGCTGACGATGTTTGCCTACTTTCACATCGGATAATGGATCTTCATTTGATTAAAAAAGATATTGAAGCAAATATTGAGCTGAGCGTATCACTTAAAACGCCCTATGAACTTGAAGTTGAAGTAGATCGCTTCGTCGAAATTTTACAGGATGCCGCGTGGAAGAATACTCCCAAACCAAAGAGAACCCCGGCCAGTTACATTCAAATTTATCCGCAGGAAATAAAAGATATGATTAAGGAGAAGAGAAAAGCGCGTAAAAGATGGCAACAAACTCGGGCTCCGCAACATAAAGCACATCTTAACCGTTTGTGCAACTCACTAAAAAGATCTATTAAAGACCTTAAGAATAATGAAATACAAACTTACCTAGAAAGCTTAACGGCAGAAAAAGATTCTAACTATTCGCTTTGGAAGGCTATAAAAGGTATTAAAAAACCTCAAATTCAAGCCGCGCCAATTAGGAAAAATCAAGACGAATGGGCCAGGCATGATAAAGAGAAAGCGCAAGTTTTTGCCGCCCACCTGGAAGAAACTTTCAAACCGTTTGATGGACAAGCTCTTATTGAAAATATAAATACGTCGTATATAGACAATAGCGTAATAAGAAATGCAACACTTACCGAACTTAAGGAAGAAATAAAGAAACTTAAACCTAAGAAAGCTCCTGGATACGACCTAATTACGGGAGAGGTTCTTAAAGCACTACCAAGAAAAGCTCTAATTAAGCTTCTGTTCATTATAAACGCCGCGATTAGACTAGAATATGTTCCCAGTCAATGGAAAGTCGCCGAAGTTATAATGGTCCTTAAGCCCGGAAAACCACCCAATGAAAAAACGTCTTATAGACCGATTTCGCTTCTTCCAATTATATCCAAAGTGTTCGAGAGAATATTGGTTAGGCGAATACAGCCGGTAATAGAAGAAGGGCATCTCATCCCTGATCATCAATTCGGATTCAGAAGTAAGCATTCTACAGTTGAACAAGTACATCGAATAACACATGTAATCGAAAAATCACTTGAAGAAAAAAAGATTTGTTCAAGCGTATTCCTTGACGTTTCTCAAGCCTTTGACAAGGTCTGGCACGAAGGCTTAAAGTTAAAATTACGACAAGTTCTGCCAGAGCACCTATATAATATTTTGCAGAACTACCTTACGAATAGACTATTCCGCGTCAAATGTGGAAACGAATATTCGGATCTTAAGGAAATAATGGCTGGGGTGCCGCAAGGAAGCGTTCTTGGTCCAGTCTTATATCTATTATACACTCGTGATATACCGCAAGTAGAAGGCACTGAGCTAGCTACATTTGCCGACGACACTGCTATCTTGACAGTAGGTAAAACGGTCGAAGATACTACAGAAAAACTGCAAGAAGCTTTGAATAGAGTAAATGAATGGACAAAGATTTGGCGAATCGCACTCAACGAGACCAAATCTGTTCATGTAAATTTTACTTATAAAAAAATAAATAATTTGCCGATCTTTTCAAACTCGGTTCAAATCCCGTTTGCAAACGAGGCTAAGTATCTTGGAATGACACTTGATACAAAGCTGAAATGGAAAACGCACGTTAAGAAAAAACGCAAAGAACTAGATAACAAATATCGAAAAATGTATTGGTTACTTGGAAAATATTCCAAGCTTAATATATATAACAAACTGCTTTTATATAAGCAAGTGCTAAAGCCTGTATGGACATATGGTATACAACTCTGGGGTTGTACCAAAATAAGTAATATTCAAATTTTACAAACTTTTGAAAACAAAGTGCTAAGAGGTATTGTAAATGCGCCATGGTATATCAGAAATAGCGATATCCACAGAGACCTTGGCATTAAAACAATCGAAGACGAAATTCAAACCTACGCGAGAAAGCATAGAAGTCGACTAGAAAGTCACGTAAATATTACAGTCCTCCAACTTTTGGAAGAAAGAAATTTACTGCGCCGTCTACAAAGAACCAAACCTTTAGACCTTCTAATGCGAAGGTACCTGCAAAACGTCATTATTTCGCGAAACGAAAACTACTTGATAAGTCGAATACTTAGTTGTAGTAAAAATAAAAACAAGTCTGTTTTGAAGGGAGGTTTTTTAGTGGGTAAGAATCCCACACTACTATGAGCACGCGCTGTCGATCCTCATAGTGTCTTGTTGAAGATTTTCACCTACCCTCGGAAAAAAAAAAAAAATTGAGGCGGAAGCGGCCAAAATGGGTTTAGCGATAAACGAGGGCAAAACCAAGTATATGCTGTCAACAAGAAGGGACAATCAACACCGACGAATTGGACAAAACGTCACAGTGGGCAGCTATAACTTCGAGGTAATTAGGGACTTTGTCTACTTGGCTCCGCTATAAATTCTACAAACAAGATCAGCGCAGAAACCAATCGAAGAATAACTCTTGCCAATCGCTGTTTTTGTGGGCTTATAAGCCCTATCTCGAACAACTAAGGAGACTCTATATAAGACCTTGATCACCCCAGTCCTGCTTTACGGCGCTGACACATGAACTTTAGTAAAAGGGGATGAAGACTTTCTTGGCCGCTTCGAGTGAAATATTCTTCGTAGGATTTTCGGTTCCGTTTGCGTTGATGGGTTTTAGAGGAGAAAATTCAATCACGAACTATACGAGCTGTACAGCGACATCGACCTAGTCAAAAAATTGCGTATTGGACGTCTGAGATAGGACATGAAGGGCGAATGGGCGCCAACGCTCCGGCCCGCAGAGTCTTCGAATCTAACCCCGGGGGACGACGCAGTAGAGGGAATCATCGCCGTAGGTGGCGCGCACAGTTGGCCTCGACCAACTTGGAGTGTGCAACTGGAGGCAGCGCCTTGGATGTTTTAGACTCGACGTGTGAAGTTTCGATCAATGAAATTTCTTATCCAAAATCACTCCTAGGAATGTAGGACACTGAATGTATTATGTTTCTTATTAATCATGTTTCTTACAAACATTACAGAAAAGTATTTTCTACGACATAGAAGAGAACACCCCTATTATGGTTAGCGAATCGAACGTCCGACTCAAGTGGAGTTGATCAAGAAAAGTTGTAAGTTCCTTCTGTTCTTGGAGTTTGAGGTCATCATGTATCAACTGGCTCATATCCGTTGAGTGACAGTATGCTTACATATGTACTTCTTCATAACTAAATGGACATTCATCTTTCTTTTCTCTATAGTTTTCAAAATAAGTTTTCCTATTATTTATTTCTATAAAACCTTCCCCTAGATCTACCTTCGCTTTGATGGGCTTTAATAGGTTCTGGCCTATTATTCCATCGAATTTCTTATTTTTTATTTTCATCAACTTCCATGCAATTGTTGCTTCATGTTCGTTGAATTTAACAGGCACTTTGTTTATGATTTCTTCTGTAATAATACTAATTTCTTTATTAGCAACTTTTGTTTGGGTTGATATCCGTAAACGATTTCTTGGTATTTCTAACAGTTCAGATTTGTCTAGTATACTTGTAGTCGAATCTGTGTCTATTAGAATTCTTAGCTTTTTATTGTTAATCGTAGTACTTATTATGGGAAGTGTTTCGCTTTCCCTATCGAAGTAAAATTTACTTCGTGTTTTTCTACGTCTACATTATTAACATCCATTGGCTCTGGCCTATTGCTCCTAAATTGCCCTGAATTATTAGGTCTATAATTATTATTATAATTATTAAATGGGTTATTTTGCCTATGGTGATTATAAGGTGCCCTAAATTGATAATTGGTTCTAAGAAGATTATTATTATTTGTCTTAAACTGATTACTATTCATTCCTAAGTCTCTCCTTTGTTGGTTGTTTTGCATAAACTAAGGTCTTTGACTATAATTATTATAGTGATATTGCCTCTGGAATTGACTTGATTTATTTGGTTTGGGATTACTAAAAGTTTCCCTCGATTTTTCACTAAGGTTTTCGTACGCTTCTGTTATGGTTTTAATTTGCTGAGCAATGATATTAGATGCTTATTCACTTAAACTTATTCATTACTATGCTTTCATTAATTTTAGGATAATATATAGCACTTACTTCTAATATACTCTTTTGCTTGAGCTTCAGGAGGATGTATTCGGTCTGTTTGTATAAATGGTGGACGCCTCTGGTTTGGATGGCATGCAGGATCTGTTCGTACGTCTCATTTACGCCAAAATCTTGAATTAAAGCTGCTTTTATCAATGGCCAGGTGGGCTGCAATATCCTTCGAAGTGTATTTATTGCGTATCCTTGGATTCGGTTCCGAATGATGAGGGTCGCCATTGTTTGATTTCCCTTCGTAATGTGAGCGTAGATATAGTCTACGTAATCTATGAAGGCTATTACATCTTCCTCAGGTCTTCCGGAAAATATTGCGACTTTCTCCAGTCTTCCTAGAGTAATAGTCTGGTCTGCTACTATTGCTGCTGCTGCTGGTGGTGGATTCATTTATGTTGGCTTTCTGTCTTTTTTATATAGTGGGTAAAATCTCTGGATCGATTGATCGAGTCGTTTGAAGATTTTCTGTTTCCTCAAACTGTTAATGCGATCCAGCGTGTTAATTTCCTCTATGGATTTCGTGTATTGGGTTTTAAATTCACTCTTGAACACTTTAACAATTTAACATTTTCACTGATTTTAATTGTAGGGGTTGCAAGTTAATTTAGTATTTAAATTGATCACTGGATACTTTCTCTCACTACAATATGCGGGTATAGATCTGAGAAGAAGGCGAACCCCACAGGCGGATCAGTAGAAATGCGGTGAAGTGGGAGGGTTGTGATCCCTAGTTTTCGGATCATAACCTCGCTGATAAAAGGAAGAAGAAGAAGATCTGAGAAGTATCCTAGCGACTGCGCCAAAAAAATTTTTCTCATCCAATATTTGTAGGACTGTATTGTTGACATGTCCGATTAGTCGGTTTCTATGCTTTCTCCCGAAGCTTCTAGTTTCCACTTCGATTGTCGGAATTCCGAGATCCCTGTGGATATCGTCGTTTCTACTACACCACGGTGCTTGGACAATTTCTCTTAGCACTTTTTTTTTGAAAAGCTTGCAAAACATTTGCATTTGTTTTCTTGGTACAACCCCAAAGTTGTATACCGTAGGTCCACACCAGCTTTAGCATTTGCTTGTATAAAAGCAGTTTGTTCTCAGTACTGAGCTGGGAATGTATTCCAAGTAACCAGTACATTTCTCTATATTTGAATTCGAGTTCATTTTCACGTGCGAATTCCAGTTCAGCCTTGCGTCGAGTGTCATTCCCAGGTACGAGTATTTGGCCTCGGTTGCAAAAGGTATTCGGGCCGAGTTAAGGAAAATTGACAAGTTATTAGTGTTCTTGTAAGTGAAATTCACGTGAACAGATTTAGATTCGTTGAGGGCGATCCGCCAGTCCCTCGTCCATTCATTTACTTTATTCAGTGCGTTTTGCAGTCGTTTCTTCGATTGTTTTGCCTACTGCTAGCGGTGTCATCGGCAAACGTAGCAAGGATAGTGCCATCTTCGTTCGGTATATAACGAGTATATAGTAAATAGAGAAGCGGCGCTAGAACGCTTCCGTGTGGTACGGCAGCCGAAATTTCTTTGAGCTCGGAGTATTCGAATCCATGTCTAACACGAAAGAGTCTATCCCCGAGATATGATTCTAGAATATCGTATAAGCATACAGGGAGAACTTGTCGTAGTTTGGATTTCAAGCCATCATGCCACACCTTATCAAAGGCTTGCGAGACGTCAAAAAATACGCTTGAGCAAATCCTTTTTTCTTCAAGTGCTTTCTCGATTACGTCAGTAATTCTATACACCTGGCCAATCGTCAAATGCTTACTTCTGAACCCAAACTGGGGATCAGGGATAAGATTATTTTCTTCTATAATCGGTTGGAGACGCCTTAGTAATATCCTCTCGAAAATTTTGGATATAACTAGAAGAAGAGAAATTGGTCTATACGATTTTACTTCATTTGGCGGTTTTCCTGGTTTTAAAACCATTATGACTTCCGCAACTTTCCATTGGCTCGGCATTTACAATATGGAGAAGCTTAATCAATGCTTTTCCAGGTAAAACTTTAAAAATTTCTCCGGTAATCAAATCATAACCAGGAGATTTCTTAGGTTTTAGATTCTCGATCTCATGTGTGAGTTCCCTTAGCGTTGCAATTGTGAGCGTCAAATCGTCAGATGGTAAATCCAGCCTATTGCGGTTGTCGTAAACCACTTGACCGTCGTACGGTTTAAAGGTTTCTTCCAGGTGCGCCACAAAGACGTCCGCTTTTTCTTTATCTTCAATCGCCCATTCATTTTGATTTAATTTGATGGGCGGCGCGGAGACTTTGGGCCGTTTGGTGCCTTTTACAGCTTTCCAAAGTGAATAATTGGAATCTTTTTTCGCTGTTAAACTTTCAAGGTAAGAGCCTATTGCACGATTCAAGAGTGCTTTATGCTGCGGAGCACGACTCTGTTGCCATTTTTTACGCGCTTTTCTTTTTTCCTTGACCAATTCTTTTATTTCCGGAGGATATCGCAAACCGTATCTGTCCGGCGTTTTCCTTGGATTGGCCGTATTATTCCAAGAGGCGAGCTGTACGATGTCAACAAAGCGATCAACTTCAACCTCAAGTTCATAGGGTGTCGTAAGTGGAACGCTCAGTTCAACATTATCTTCAATTTCGTTCCTAAAGCCTGCCCAGTTAGTTGTTCGACCAGTTAATCTCGCTGGCTCTAGGTTATTGACTAGTTTTTCGCTGATTGTTAAAATAACTGGGGAATGATCAGACGACAGATCAAAGTTCTCTTTAACTTTTATATGGTTGGTAGATATTCCTTTCACAACGAAAAAATCGATCAGGTCAGGTATTTTCGAAGTATCGGTTGGCGAGTATGTCGGTTTACCCGTCGAATGGAAATCACAACTGTACTCCATACCTGCCCCATAAAGCATTCTACCTTTTTTCGAGCTATATCTTTGTTATGTAATCTGCATAGGTTTTGCAGACTAGTAAGTCAGTCTGTTACCAGCATCCAAAGTAATCACATCGTTCTCTAACACTATACTAACCTATACTTATCTTTAATAAATAATAATCTGTTATATATACATAAATGGAATATAGTGGTTTTACTCGTGAACACAACAATCTTGAGCCCCAGAACATATGTTTCGCATTAAAATCGCCGCCAATAATAAAATAAGGTTTCAGCGATTCAAACAAGTTAGTAAAATCACTTTTTTCAAGCGCGGAACGCGGTGGACAGTAGATAGTTGCGATTTTAAGAGTACGCTGACTATTTTTAATTCGAATCGTGCACAGTTGCAAAGTTTCAAGCTCTATCTTTAGGTCTTCGGATTGTTCGATGCAGTCTTTAATAAGCAAGGATGATCCGCCTCTCGCTTTTCCCGAAGGGTGACAAGCGTGGTAATCATTATAGCCTTTTATTTTTAAATGCGATTCGTTTTTTGCGTGGGTTTCAGAAATCAAGCAATTATCAATATCTTTTTCACACAGGGAGATTTCCAATTCGTCAAGTTTTTGCAAAAGTCCGTTTGCATTCCAAGTACATATTTTTAGCATTCGTTTTTCATTCATGTTCTAGTTGAAGTACGCGTTTTACGTGAATTATTTTCAAGCTTAACCAGCCTATCGAGAATAATTTTATTTATTTTGCTTTGTTCTTCAAATTTTTCGAGAATAACCGACAAAACATGAGAGACAGGGTCCGTCGAAATTTGAACGTTTTTTGGATTTTCGGATGCCGCGGCCTGAGCGTAAGTCTGCACTCCTGCTGTCCGAAGGTCATTAACCGGTGGCTTTTTCAATGGTAACTTTTCAGTGCCGTTTCTTTTAAGAGAATAGCTCGAGGACTTTTCTGTTGACACTCTTTCCCTCACCTTTTTGCGATCTGGACCCGGTAGTTTTAGTTTGCCTACTTTCTCCTGTGCGATCTTACGCTTTGGCTTAGTTTTCTGTTTCGATTTTGCATTTAGGGGCTTAAGGAGCGCATCCCTCCGTTTTTGCAACTCTTTAGCTACTTCACAGCCTCTATAATTTGCCGGGTGCTTTCCCTTATTAGCACAGGTTGCAGAGGTTTGTTTATTTACTCCACAAACTTGTGAGAAGTGATTTTCGGCGCATTTCACACATCGCGGTTCTTTTTTGCAGTACATTTGCGTATGGTTGAATCCTTGGCAACGTTTGAACTGCGGAATCATCCTTAAATTTCTACGAATGGGCTCGATTTTGACCACGATATTTAGTATAGCTCTAATTCGGTAGATATCGTCGATATTATCAGACTCATGGGTCACATTTGTCACCTTTTTTATGTATTGGAATTATTACTGCCGTTTTCAAGTACGTACTCTGGAAATATACCACTTTCAGAACTTCATCTCCTTCCTATTTGGACGAGGTTATGATCCGAAAACAAGGGATCATAACCCTCCCACTTTACCGCATTTCTACTAATCCGCCTGTGGGGTTCGCCTATTTATATACATATATATTTGGCGCAACAGTTCTTTAAGTGCCAGGGCCTAGCTTCTCGCAACCAGCCATGTTGTCTGCGTTATATTTTTCACACGAATGGAAGGGACCCACAGTTTAGTGCCGTATCCGAAGGGCAATTTGGTTTGAGAAGCTTTTTCGGGACAACAATACTCTCGGATGTTTGTCAGACGTTCGCGAGAGTGAAACAACTTTTTGGTGTTTTCTGGGATTCGAACTTGGAACCTCACGCGCAGTGGTCCGACACACTAACCACTTACGCCACGTTCGAATATTTAACCTCAGAAAATATTGACAGGCCTCCCGATTTTGGATCACTCGGTTACTGAGGCCAATGAAATGCCGATTCCGTCGTATTTGTGTAGTCCAGGTGTTTATAGGCTTGCCTGTCCTGCCTCGCCATGTCTTGGGAACGTTCAATGATATTGCCTTTTAACAGGGTTCAAATGATCTCTTCTTTGAACGTGGCAATACCAGCTGAGCCGATCGCGCTATATCTTTCGTAATGTTTTTAAGATATTTTAAGGGTTTAACAATCAAATTACTATTTTTTTTTATAACAATTTTATGATTTGTTCTTGTTTCCTAGTATAGTAAATCATTTTAGCAAGGTGCCTATTCGACAAAATTCATTTCGCAAATCTTACTTCGCATTTATTGAAATAAATTGTGTTCATCTCGCAATAGTTGCTTCACAAATTTTCATTTATCTCGCAACGCTTCAAAACAACTACACCAAATCTTTTTCTTTCTCTCTCTCTCTCTAGCTATCCTTTCCAATGCATGCACTGTGTGTAAACATGTTAAGGGTATTCATAACCCCTTGAGTGCGCGCAAATTATTTATAAAAAAAAAGTGATCATTTTGCAATGCTTTTCCTGCGCTTTCCATTTTGCCCATGATTAGGCAGCAATTTGTTGCTTTATTTCGATAGCTGTTAGACTGTTTATCTGACAATTGAAAAATCGGCCCTAAGAGGCCTTTTCCAAACAGCTTGTAGATTTGATTCTTTTAATTGCGGACTGAATCTAAAACTCTAAATTTTTTCCAAAAGCTTTGAATCCGGTCGAATCCGCTGCAGAAATGTGTGCTTTAGGTAATTTATCTTGAAGGTAGAAATTACACCTTACTTATGTCCTGTATCCCCTTGTGGTCCTAGGGCCTCTACTACGCATACGGGCCATCGTGTACGGTTTCTGACAATGTGTCTGAGTTCTCCCTAACTTTTCCCTAATTACCGTGCCTCCTTCTCGACTGTTCTGCGCCATATTCTCCTCGGACCGCCAGGTCTTCTGCCATCCTGAGTTAGAGGGTTCCATTGCATAGCATGGTTCGCTATGGAACTGTCACCCTTACGGAACGTGTGACCAATCCACTGAAACTTCCGCCGTTGGATGGTTGTGCCTATTGGTTCCTGACCCGTTCTCTCGTAAAGGTGTTCGTTAGAGATACGATCGGGCCACAAAATCCTTAAGATATTGCGCAGGAACACGTTAAAAAACGTTTGCAACTTTCTGGTGATAGTAGTGGTCACTCTCCACGTGCTGCAACCATATAACAGCACGGATTCAACGTTGGAGCAGAACAGTCTTATCTTGGTGCTCAAACTAATTGCATTGCTTCGCCATATTTTGGACAACATACCGAACGCGGACTTTGCTTTGGCGATCCTGTTGGCTATATCCAGTTCGGTTCCACCATAGGTCAAGACAATACTTCCAAGATACTGGAAATCCTCTATTCTCTCTACCGGTTGTCCAGCTATGCATATTTGAGCCGATGAGTTAGTTCGAAGGCTGCTAATTTTAGTTTTTGCCGTATTAATTCTCAGCCCGACGACGCCTGCCTCCCTCTCCACATCTGCTGTCATTTGGTGGAGGTCCATAATTCTGTGAGAAAGTAAACATACATCGTCAGCGTAGTCAAGATGTTTCAGTTGAGATGTAAGAGTCCATCGAATTTCTCCGTTTCCCGTCGACAAAGCTGCATGAAGCACATCGCTAATCAGTAATCACCAATGGGAATAATATTGGTGAAAGGATCGCTTTAATCCATCGCATCAGTTGGATTAAAGCGGTTGTATTCGGAAGCAAGAAAACAACTTTGATGTTTGGGTGCAAATCTGTTAGATATGCTGGATGTGATGTTGTATTGTCCAGAACAAGTAACGCTTTGAAGGAAATGTTGGAGTTTATTTTTAATATCCTTCGACTTCAGTGGCAAAATGTTCCATCAACCATTCCTTGAATATGGAAGCGGTAACCCCGGCTTTTTGCTTGACCTTCAGTGAACAGGCAAATGCTGTTTAAAAATGATCTTAAAATCCCTCGGATTTTCAGATGTATGAGTAACCAAAGGCTTACATCTGAGATCACCCTCAGCATTTGCGCATAACAGAATAGTGATTCGTTCTTTGCTACCTTGAATTCTGGAGCAGACTTCTCCTCTCTCGCAATATATGTTCCATTTGGCATGCGTTTCCAATAGAGACCTGTCTCATCAGCATTAAATATTTGCTGAAGAGAATATTCCCTAGCTTCGATTTGCGATTTAAGAATCCCCGGAAACGAGTTGCTGCTTCTTCATTAGCACTAGTTGCTTCTTCATCAGCACTAGCTTCAGGTTGCAAAGATTTTGCCTTCTTTTAAACTTGGGTAAATTATACAGATACACTTAGTAGAAAAAGTCTGCGTTCACCTACTAAAACAATTGTTTACTGCATTTAATTATGCACATTTAGAAACAACAACAAGGACAACGTATTACGCAAATTTCATTAAATTCCTATGAACATGCGTCCAGTTAACGGAACTTTTTGTTCAAACATCTAAAAGAGAGGCAGAAAATGTCTGCATTCAGTTGTAATTAAATGTTAATATCGAACGAAAAAATGATCATATCTTAAAGTTTAGTAGCTCGTAGTGTATCCTCGTCTTTTAAAGACTTCTTGCAGGCGTTCTTACATAGAACTAACTAATTTAGACGTCTCTTTAGGGGCATTTTTTTCCCATTCTTATTTAAACAAAGTTTTTAGCATAGTTTTGTTTGTTATTGTTTTTTGGCGAATTCTCCTTTCAAGATAATCATTATCTTGTTGGAACCAAAACTGAGAGTCTGATGCAACAGGCAACAGGCAACGCTTATACGGATTTGTCATACGTGGCAGACTTAGGAAAGAAGTCTTATTGCGATCGACGCAAGGCATGCTGCAGTTCGAAGATCCCACGAAAACAAAAGAATGCCCGGGTTCAACATTGATAGACTTAGTGATCCCTCAGTGGGCCAACAATTAAGGGAGCACTCTTCGCAAGGTGTGGAAGCAATCAGTAGCTCAATGCCCGCAACCATCCAAGACTATTGGTGTGCTGTGAAAAATGTTCTTACATCTGGTGCTGAAAGAATTGTCGATCGATCGCAGGGAAGACATGGGACGTGGCTTTCCGAGGATACCTGGAGACGGATTGACGAACGAAAACAGCTGAAAGCTCGCGTTGCAGCTACTCCAGCAGCAGGGAGAAGCGAGCTAGAGTCCCTATATCGCATGAAGATGAGAGAAGTTCAGTGTAGCGTGCGACGAGACAGGCGCAACTTCATCAACGCGCTGGCTAAAGAAGCAGAAGAAGCTGCACGGAGGTGCGACAGGAGGACTGCCTACAGAATCAGCAAAGAGCTGAGAGGTGGTCGCAGCTCCAGCCAACACCCAGTGAAAAGCCTAGACGGTTCCTTGCTCATTTCGGATGAGGACCAGCTCAAGAGATGGAAAGAGCATTTTGCTACGGTTTTAAACCGCGTATTCGCTAGCGATATGCTCCCAAATCAAACTGAGATGCCCGAGGTGAGAAGTTCCCGAATACGCACCACGACTCCAGTAAAGATGAGATCATTACCGCGATCAAGGCACTCAAAACCAAGAAGGCGGTAGAACTTGACGGTATTCCAGCAGAGCTCTTACGAGCAGCGTCCACAACATCGGCTGAGCTTCTGCTTCCACTTATAGAGAGAGCTTGAGTAGCTGAGAGCTTTCCTAACGAGTGGAAAAAGGGAATGATCGTCAAGCTCCCTAAGAAAGGAAATTTAATGGAGTGCGGAAATTGGAGGGGTATCTGCGTGCTGCCTGCTGTAGCAACGATAATAGCTAAAATCACCCCGGAGCGAATCAAACATCTCGAAGACACACTCGATGCCGAACAAGCAGGTTTCCGCTCTGGATCCTCCTGTGCCGACTACATCAACACCCTGCGGATTATCATCGAACAGTGTGTTGAATATCGATCGCCACTGCACCTGCTGTTCATCGATTTTGAGAAGGCGTTCGATAGTGTCAACAGGAAGTTTATTTGGCGTGCCTTACGCAGGAGAGGTATTCCCGATAAACTAATTGCTATTATCAAAGCTACATATGAAGGCTTCAAATGTCACGTTCTGCACAAAGGAATGTTGTCTGAGGAATTTGAGATCCAAAGTGGGGTAAGACAAGGCTGTATCCTTTCACCAATATTATTCCCATTGGTGATTACTGATTAGCGATGTGCTTCATGCAGCTTTGTCGACGGGAAACGGAGAAATTCGATGGACTCTTACCTCTCAACTGAAACATCTTGACTACGCTGACGATGTATGCTTACTCTCTCACAGAATTATGGACCTTCACCAAATGACAGCAGATGTGGAAAGGGAGGCAGGCGTCGTCGGGCTGAGAATTAATACGACAAAAAATAAAATTATCAGCCTTGGAACTAACTCATCGGCTCAAATATGCATAGCTGGACAACCGGTAGAGAGAGTAGAGGATTTCCAGTATCTTGGGAGTATTGTCTCGACCGATGGTGGAACCGAACTGGATATAGCCAACAGGATCGCCAAAGCAAAGTCCGCGTTCGGGATGTTGTCCAAAATATGGCGAAGCAGTGCAATCAGTTTCATATAAAAATATGAAACTGTGGAAAGACTCCTACGATATTACATCAAAAGGTCATTTCGTCTTCCTGCTAACACTCCCAATTACATGATAATGTTGGAAACGGATCTGTCCCCCCATTTTATTAAGACCTTTTCAATTGCAAGTCGATTATACAGGGTGTCCCAGTTAAGTAGTATAATCCTTTAAGAGGAGATACCTGAAGTTCCGCCGAACAAAAAATCTAAGAGCAATGCAGTTAACAGTTAATTGTTGAATATGAAAAAAAAAAAGCGTAACAAAGTATTATCACAGATTTGCAAATGTACCGTAATTTTGTTTCAACTGATTTACAATCGACATTTTGCTCTGTAAGGTAACAGCCGATCCCCACAAAATGTATTCAAAACGTGAATATGCGGAAATAGTGTTTATATACGGGTTCTGCAATGGAAACGCTTCATTGGCAAGATTGGAGTACCAACGACGATACTCAAATCGTAGAACACCATGTAGTCGGATGTTCGCTTATGCGTATCAGCACCTTCTTGATACTGGATCAGCTGCATCAAATAAAAGGGAACGACATTCAGACGCAGCGGCGGCAGAAGTTGATAATGGGATTTTTGGAAGTTTGGTGCTGTGAAAGTTCAGCCTTCAGTCAGCGTCCGCAGACAAGCTGTGCAGTTGGACACTTCCTCAAGTACATTCTGTGGACTGACGAAGCGCAATTCACAAGAGATGGGGTAACAAACCACCATAATTTGCACCATTGGTCAGACTCCAATCCCCATTTAATACGCACAACATCCATTCAAAGGTAAGAATTTAATTATTGTGAACAACTTCTTCAAAATGTGTTGCTTATTTTAAAGGAGGTTAAGCGTAAATGTTTGGGCTGGATTAACAGGAAACACTTTAGTAGGCCCGCACGTTCTTCCACGAAGAGTTAATTCTCATTACTACCTGGAATTTCTTGGAGAACGATTGCCGGAGCTCCTTGAAGATGTTCCTCTTGTTCAGAGAAGGGCGACGTTCTTTCAACAAGATGGAGCACCTTGTTACAGTAGCAGCGGAGTAACTTCGTTCCTCAACCATACTTTTAACGAACAGTGGATTGGCCGATTTGGCCCCTCCTGATCTAACACCCATGGATTTCTTCTTCTGGGGTGCTATGAAAAAAAAGAGTTTATTTTAGAGAAATGTCGAGTCTGGAAGAGCCCCAAGAAAAAATTAGTTCCGTTTCAGAAGAGATTAGAAGAAGTTTGCTGCTCGTTAATCTTCCATCCGAAATGCTTAAATGCGCCCGAAAGTGTATTCAAATGGATGGAAGGCACTTCGAACAATTGCTATAAACATTCCATAAACTGTTCTGTTTTAAGACTAATTCAGTAGGTACCTACACTTCTTTTTGACCTGACAAAAAATGGCTTTTACTACAATTTCTGTTGATCGTAAGTAAAAAAGTTGCTCAACATAATTTTAAGGAAATTTTTTTAGGGATAAAAATTTTCATAAAAAAAAAGTATTAAGTAAAAGTTTTGAGAAAAACGCATTTTAAGTGAAAAAATGGAACAACAAATTTTCATTATTTTGAGTTTAAGGAGCCATACTTTTTTTTGTAGCTGCACAGCTGTACCCAATGTGTTTGAGACTTGTATGCGCTACTAAATTGTCTTTCCAAAATGTATAAAACTATTTTTGTACCTATAATAGTTTAGAAGTTATAGCGTTTAAAGCGGTTACACCTCCAAATAAGAGGTCACCCACTTTGATGGGCTATAACTTGAAATCTGGTGAGAATAGCCCCCCCTGCCATACAATTTTTTGTTCGGCGGAACTTCAGGTATCTCCTCTTAAAGGATTATACTGCTTAACCCTTTAATGCCCAAGTTTTTTTTTTTTGGGAAAAGAATTATATGTTGTAGAAGAGACAATTCTGAACAACTTTTGTTCTAAGGCTTTTCATATAACTCACCTGGGCATGTGACAGGTAATTTCAGGTAATGCGTGCCCAATTGGGCACGCTGGTCATAACTCACAAAAAAATTCAAAAGGTGTGTTCGTATGGAAGAAATTTTTTATTGTAAATAAACGAAAAAAGTTGTATGAAAATGATTTAAAAATAACGAAATTTTGATCAAAAAGCATCGGCGGCACATCTCAGGTCGTGTGGAATTCTATGAAACAGTTCTTTGCACTGCTGAGGCACAGATGAACTTGACATTTCCGGCAAACAAATCGAGTACGTGAGTCGCAGCCAGCTTTTTTGCATCGATGTCGAGTTGTAGCGTGATCCGGCAAGTGGCCGATTGGGTCTAAGCCGTACATCCTTCGGTGGCAAAGGAACAACATTCACTCGACCCCGCTTGGCTGCGATTTCCGATTCCAAATTCGATGGGCGACCAGGTTTTCGTGCCAACGGTATGCCGGATTTCGTAAGACAATAGGCCACTTCCATGATAAATTCGTACAATTTTAGTGGCTTCGTAGTTTGTACCGTTGATGATGGCCATATCGCACATGTGGTAGAAAAGGCGGTGTGTCCATTTGCGTGTTTTGATGCGGATGCGACATCGACTTCAATGCTTCATTGCCACTGCTAGCTACAACAGCGTAGCTAGCAACATTTGCTTCGTCAGCGGAAGCTGCAACATTTCGTGTCTTTTGACGTGAGGGCACACTAAAGTCGTCACCATCATCATCACGATTCATTCGTAGAGCAGCTTCGAAGTCAAATTCCGGATCTATGTCACTATCATCTTCGGAAAATCGCCGGCTTCACTATCGGACCATGCTTGTTGATTCAGGGTATGCTGTCAATTCTTCTTCGTTGCGAAAATCGATTTGGCGGGGCATTCTAAATAACAAACCGAAAAAAACAAAGCAAAAATAGCGAAAACAAACTTTTTTACATATGCGCACACATAACACATTTTATGACCTGAGTGACCAGCGTGCCATTTTGGGCACGAACAAAATATCAAAAAAAAATGATGAAATTTTTGTTAATTTTTTATTTTGAACACTCACATCACTTTCTAGACACAATAATAAACACGGAAATAATTTTTTCAGCGTCGGATTCGACCGATTTACCAAAAATATGTATGTGTGAAAATCGCAAATTCACAAAAAATGCGTATCGTTGTGCGACGCAAACTCAACTGAATTTCAAGCTTTCAAATGCAGTTGGTGTCAAGCGGCAACCGGTGCAAACTGTGTCGCTTGTATCGTAGAACGTACTTAAACTATTCGCACGCTGTTTGAAATATTTTCGTTGGACAAACTTTTTGTTCAAAGAGTGCGTGCCCAAAATAGACATGTGGGCATTTAAGGGTTAACTGGGACACCCTGTACACTCAAAGTACTAAACATGCCAAATGAGAGACTTCCCAAGATCGTAGCTCTTAAAACTATATCTAATAGGAGCAGCTGGTATGGTGAATGGCTGGAGTTAGCACAAAAATGTGGATTGGTTCTAAACTATAGGGAAGCAAATACTGCAAGCTGGAAAGCTGCCTTATACCTTCTTATAGAAAAAGTGGACGAACAATGCAGAAACGGATTCCTAGAGAATGCTTCGGGTTCACTATACAGATCGATCTATAGCAGGCTAAATCATAATTTGCAACCAAACAAAAATTACTTTCGAGATGAGTTGAGTATTCACGAAATATCCATGATGGTAAGACTGCGAGGAGAACTTCTTCCTTTAAACTACGTACCTCATCGGAACGATGTGGTATATGTAACGTTGCAAAGAGGGAAGATGTAATGCATTTCATAGGCAGGTGTCCTACCCTACGATAAATAAGAAGACAAATCTTTGGAGCTGATTTTTTGCCAGATGATCGGGTGTTTGAACTCCTTGATGAGCTGCATATCCACAAGCAATTGTATAAATACTGAACGAAAATTTCTAATAAATCTAAATGTAAAAAAATAAAAAAATTAATTCGGATAAGTCTCTGTTGTAAAGTAAATATATAGGTAAATTTACTATCGTAAGGCACAATAGGTATATTAATTGTTAACAGTGTTGTCAATCTGGCAGACGGCATAGGCCATGTCTTTGATTTTTGAAAACTTTAAATGTAAGAAACAAACTGAAGTATAAATAAAATCTATCTAATCTAATCTATCTATCTGGTGGGCGCCGAGGCGTAAGTGGTTAGTGTGTCGGATCCCTACGCGTGAGGTTCCATGTTCGAATCCCAGAAAACACTAAAAGTTTTTTCACGGTCCCACCTCTCGCGAGCGTGACAAATATCCGAGAGCATTGTTGCCTCGAAAAAGTTGCTCAAGACAAATTGCTCTTCGGATACGGCATTAAACTGTGGGTCCCTTCCATTCGTGTGAAAAATATAACAATAATATATACAACATGAGTGGTTGCGAGAATCTAGGCCCTGGCACTTAAAGAGCTGTTGCGCCAAATATATATTTTTTTTATATGGTTAACCAAATTTCAGATGAAACTATTATATCAGGAAATATTTTAAAAGTAATGCTTAAATACAAACAAAAGCTATCAAAGTTTTTTCTCATTCTTCTGATATGTTGATGAAGGACAGTCAAATCGTTTAAGGATGAATCATAATTAAAGCCAATAAAGATACATATTACTACTTTACTTGCACTACTATTACAGGGATCAAATAATTCATTATGTTGCAACATCATTGTATGTAGTAAAATATAAAGGTGTTAAGATAAAGAAAAGCGTAATCAGAAATGATTAAGATCATCGATGCACCTGATAAATTTTATCTCCATGCCATTAGCTTTACGCATCATTATTTTTCCACGTCTCACTCCTTCGTCCTTCACTCTCCTATTGCGGAGTTGCACAACCACAGTACCAGATGCTTTTCCCTTGCTCTTTTTCCTATAACACGTGTCGACTTTGTTTTCAGCTATTTGTACATCGACGCCCTGGTTGATGATTTGGACAGCCGTTGCTCGCACATTTTCGTACTAAAAAAGAGGTACTTCACGCAGGTCAATATAATTTGAGTGACACACATATTCAGCATTTCCTAGTTTCTCTTTTGTCGCTTTGAGCTCAGCTTTTATCATTTCATTTTCATTTTTAATTTCGTACAATAGATTAGATTTAGATTAGATTCGATTTTTATTTGTGTACTTCAAAATTCATTACAAAAAAAGGTTAACAAAAAATCAGTTTGCATGGCATTGCCGTCTGCCTGATTGACAATATAATCAAATACCTATGTATGTACATAACTTTCCAAATATCATTTAATATGAAGTAGCGAAATAAAGTGGACTAACATTGATTAAAAAATTTCCAGTCAATATTCTCTCACGATATTGTAGTGCAATTTTGCAATATCGAAATAATTTAGGAACATTAACATCGTTGAGGAGTGTTATGACTTGATTCTCCGACAGGGCCTCGCTTCCCAAGATATGTCTTCTTGTTTCCCGTAAAACTGGACACTTGCCAATGAAATGCAGAGTATCCTCCCCCTCTCTGCCAAATTGCACAAACTACATTGAAGAGGTAAATCTTCTCTGTGAGGTATATAATTAAGTTTTAGGAGTTCGCCCCGCAGCCTGAAGATTATCGCTATTTCATCGATGCTGTATTTATCCCGGAAATAGTTCTTCTGCATCAAATTGTGATTCAAACGGCTATATATCATTCTATACAGAGACCAGATGCTTCCTCTAAATACCTTGCCCTAGCCTGAACGTCGACTCAATCGATGATCTGATAAAGTTGGTTCTTCAAACACCTTAAGTCCTCGTGATTGATTTCAATACCACAGCTGCGGCCTAATTCCAACCACTCTTTGAACCATTGAGTTCTCCTTTGTATAGCTTGTACAGCTGCTATTTTTGGAAGTCGGTAATCCGGCATGCTAAGAACCTTAAGAACATAATCCACTTGGAGTTTCAACGTTTTTGCGAAAAGTGGTGATAAGCCTGTTTCCAGCATAAGCATGTAGTTTGGCGTATTGGACGGGAGATGAAATATTCTTTTGAGTTAATATCTTAGTAGTTTTTCAACGGATTCATATTTTTTACATCCCCATACTTGTGCTGCGTAGAACAGAATGGACTCCGATAACGCCTCGAAAACTTTATATTTAGCACTGTGGGCAATGAATTTGCTGTTGAAGCATCTTCTCCAAGCTAAGTTGATGGCTGCTTTTGATTTTACTAGTTTCTCCTCGTGGTGGATATTCATACTAAGATTTTTCGTAAGGAACACTCCAAGGTACTTATATTTCTCCACCAGTTCAATTATTTCACCATTGTATTTCCACTTCTCGTTAGCACCGTATCTACCACCTCCTTTCTTAAGCACCATTACTTTAGACTTATCTAAATTAACGATTAAGTTCCATAACCTGCAGTAATCACTAAGACGGTTAATCATGAGCTGTAACTGTTCTGGAGAGGGCGCCAATAAGACTACGTCGTCTGCGAATAAGAGCGCTTTGATTAGGACTCCTGCATACTCTACCCCGCCTGGAAGAAACTCAGTTATGTCCTCGATGAAGAGTGCAAAAAGACTTGGACTTAGAGAACACCCCTGTCTTACTCCTGAACACGAATGAAACCATTCCGATAGTCCGCTCCCGTTCCACACAGCCGCCCTGGTATCACTATACAGGTTCTGGATAACCCATCCAAATTTTAGCGACATACCCAAGTTGTAGAGCTTATAGAATAATGTGTTACGATCCACTGTGTCAAAGGCTGCCTTAAAATCCACGAAGAATGCGTAGTTTTTTATTTCGCACAAGAAAAGAGTCCACTATACTACTTAGTACAAATAAGTGATCAATAGTTGAATATCCTGGCCTAAACCCCGCTTGAAATTCCTTTAACAACTTATTGGCTCCTATCCATTGATTAGGTCGGCTTTGCATCGGTGAATATTTTATATAAGATGCGTTCAAGAACGAAATACCTCGATAGTTTGCTGGATCCGCCGTAGAACCTTTCTTATGGATTGGAAAAAATTAACGCTTCCTTAAATCGTTGCGGGGCTATTCCTGACTCCAAAATGTTGTTAAATAAGGAAACAAGTTTGATGTGTAGTTCATTGGTACCATACTTGTAGAATTCGGACGATATCCCATCCGAACCTGCCGCTTTCCCATCCTTTAAATTTCTTAGCGCACTAATAATATCTTGATTTAAGAACGGGCTATCCAAGATATCATTCTGGAGACCTAGCGTGGCGTATTGAAAATAAAAGCGACTAGCAGATGGGCTCAATAACGATTTAAAGTGACTTAGGAGGATATTTGGACTTAGCTTACTGCTCATAACATATCTTCCACTATTGAGTTTTCTTGCCAGCTTCCAGAAATCCGATGAATTATTACATCGTGCCAATATTCGAGCCTCTGCTTCATGGTAACTACTCCTCTTTGCCTTACATATAAGCTTAAATTCCTTATTTGCTCTAATATAAGAATCCTTCATAGCACA
The DNA here is from genome assembly GCA_945910035.1 of Brachypalpus laphriformis. Classification (NCBI taxonomy): domain Eukaryota; kingdom Metazoa; phylum Arthropoda; class Insecta; order Diptera; family Syrphidae; genus Brachypalpus; species Brachypalpus laphriformis. Next base: position 113,898,058 of record OX246756.1, on the reverse strand, counting down.
TTCGTTGAATAGGCGAAATAGCTTAAGCCAGGCGAAGGATACCTGTCTTGCTTTCTCACACTCCTCGTCAAACCACGGTTCCTTGAATTGTTTTCTGGAATTCCTTTGGCAACTAATTGGATACGAGTCCTTAATGATTTGTTCAATACGGATGAAGTCAGCATCGTGATGTATAAGCAGTCGTTCATTGAGTTGTCTTCTAAACATGGAAGCTTTGGAATTGTTCCATACCAGCTTAGGAAGTACATTCATATCTCTCTTTTATCCATCATCTGCTATCTTATGGTCAAATGTGACCACAATCGGTAGATGGTCAGAGTATGGGACATGCTTAACTTTTAGATCGGTTACGAGAGCATTCCATTCACCTCTTATAAGACAATAGTCAATGACAGATGTCCCTTGACTTCCCACAAATGTAAAGTCGCCACATTCGTCACTTCTGCTGGTACCATTCATTATCCGCAGGCCAAAAGAATCACAAAAATCAACAAGTTTCACGCCCCTAGCATTGCAAATTCGATCTTTTGATTTTCGACTTATACCCACTACATTACTTTCCGCACCTCTTTCGTTGCCTACTCTTGCATTGAAGTCCCCTATCAAAATGACATTCGGGTTATCATAGCACATCATTATCTCCTGCATTTTCTCAAAATCCATTTACCAATGGTTGCATGGTTTTTTTTTTGTCATACAAGAAAATAAACTCAAATTGATTAACAAAACTATAGAATTCAACAAATAGTGACTTATTATTTAACCCTGCTACATTATAAGATAAAATTCTATATGATTTCAGCTTAAAAATTGTTCTATTGGAATTAATACTACTAAAGGGGCAGACGACATTACAATTAAAAGTTTGGGAAGCACTGTTGCGAGCTCTGCTTGCGACTCCACCATAAGCCACTTCTTCATCTTCTGTCACTTTCCCCCGTGAGCTATCGTCGACCATATGTTGCAAAATTGACAGTCCATTCGCATCTTCGCCTTCACACCTCAAGTTGTTATTGTATGTTTGTCCACGTAATTGTGTCTTGATCTTGTTGTTTTTTGTTGTGACTTCGCTTTTTAATTTCAACAAGCGCCTTCTTCTTTCACGCGCCGCTTCCGTGTAATCTCTGTGCATAGAGATCCCCGTGCCGCGAAGTTTAGGTGCAGATTCCAGTATGCGCCCCACATCCTCCCTGTTATGCAGTTTGACAATGACATTAGCGATGTTGTTTTTGGAGAGAATGGCTCGTGTATCCAAAACCAGAGAAGAATTTTTTTGTTTTCAGTAGGTTAGGTTAGGTTAGGTTGGCTGTCCACACGAGAGTGCAGACACACTTAGACCAGTGAAGGTCCTTTGTGATACCATGGATCAACCCATTAGGCCACTCAGGTACTAACAAAACCAACCGGAGCTTTTGACAAAGCGATGGATGCTCATGACGTCCAGCGACGCCAGATCGCAGAGGTCGTCAAGGAAGGGGGACCCTAGATGGAGCATTCTTTTATGCGACAGGGCGTAGGCATGCCTGTCGTAAGAGGCGACTAAAATCCACCCCCCGTATACCGAGTATGGCGTATACAAAAAACATGCAATGAACAAAACAAAAGATTTTAATACCCCAGGTGGCAGTCCAGGTAAACTGGAAAATCCACCCTCTTTGGAGGTCGGCTCTACGGATTCTGGGGAGAGCCATTTATTGCACCTTATAAATCCCTTCTCAAAAAGTACAAGGGTATCTCGATCTTCACCAACAAGATCGAACGTCTCCGGAAAAAGAAGTCCACCGGGAGCGCAAACGCGTGAAAAACGGGACTCAGCTAAATCTAAAAGTATTGAGGAGGAAAACGACGTACTCCGTACCAAGCTTAGCGAAATGGAGCTACTCTATCGTGAGCTTAAGAAAGAGGTAGATTTACTCAGGCAAGAAAATAATGCCCTAAAAAACACGTACCTACAAAAAGAAAATACAGTTACTCCACATTGCTCACCTAGTCGCGAATACCAGACGGATGAAGAAGAGCTAACACGCGAAACGAATTGGGTCGAAAAGAAACGACCTAGCAAAAAACGCAAAGCTGGTTCCTCACCGGAAGTCGAGCCACAAAAAGATGAAAAGCGCAAGGAGATGCAAGAAAAGCAACAACAACCAAAATTACGTCCTCCGCCACCGATAAGCGTCGTTGGAATTACGGACTATAATAAGTTGCATTGTCTCCTTAAAGGAACTCTGGCATCGAACTTTAAGGTGACATCTCTGCGAAACAATACGTGGAAAATCAATGTCGATGATGCCGACGGTTACCGATCAGTATCTAAAAAATTGAATGCCGAAAAGATTCAGTGGTATACTTATGAAAATAAGTTAGAAAGACCACTGCGTGTTGTAGTAAGGGGACTCCACCCCTCGTGCACTAAAGAAGATGTAATGCACGACCTTCAAGACAAAGGCTTTAAAATTCTTGATGCCCTCAATATTATCAAGGAGAAGCAACAGTCGGAGGGAGATCATGAAAAATTGGTAAAGCGCGGACTTCCACTATTCATGCTTAGTTTTGATAAAGACGAAAATAAAGATATTATATATGGTATCAAGACTATTCTAAACATCGTGGTCAAAATCGAACCTATGCGTAAGAGCTCCAGATCGATCATACGCAGACTTACTGCCAGAAAGAGCCGCGATGCGTTAAATGCGCAGGCAAACATGTCTCGGAAGAGTGTCACGTAAATAAGCAAACACCAGCCACCTGTACAAACTGCAAAAGAAAACATCCTGCCAACTATCGAGGTTGCGAAGTGGCGAAAGAGCTTCAAAAACGCCGCGATACGCTAAAAAATTCGATGCGTCCGAATATGAAACCAATCAAGAACAGACCCAAAACAGCTACGAAAAAAGCAGCGAAAGATAAAAAGTCCGTCAATATTGACTTAAGATTGGTTAATGATAAAAAATCCGAAAGTAATAGAGATAAGGTGACAGAAGCAAAATCTCCGAATATTGGCGTGCAGTCTTATGCTCAAGCGGCGAAGACAGTTAAAGGTACGTACACGACCGAGAACTCACGGGAGATCAAAGCAAGAAACCGTCCAAACTTTAATGTAAAGACTCCTACTCAAGTTGCGACATTGAAAAATGGTGATAGAGGTAGTTCAGAAGATCATGTATCCAATGTTTTTCCCTAATTCTTGCGAAACTTGAAGAGCAATGCAAAACAAATAAACTAATTTCCGAGAGACTAGTTGCACTAGAAAACATTCATAACACGCGCACTTCAACCAGAATATGAAAGAAACGCTTAAAATTCTTACTTGGAACGGCAACGGGCTCATACAAAGACTCGACGAGTTAGAAATATTTATCCGAGAAAAAGATATTGATATATGCTTAGTCTGTGAAACTCATCTGACAAAGCAATCAAATATTAAGATAAGGGGATATAGCGTGTATCACGCCTTTCACCCATCGGAAAGAGCCAGAGGCGGATCATCTTTGTTTATAAAAGAATCTATCGAACACTCAGGAGAAATAAAGATTGAATTAGAAGCAATGCAAGTAAGCACGGTACGCGTTAGAAATAGACATTTTGCTTTCAACATTTCGTCTATATATTGTCCACTGCGATGTAAACTTAAAAAACGTGATTTCACAAACATCTTCAACTTCCTTAAACCAAATTTTATTATTGGTGGCGACTTCAACGCGAAACACCCCTTCTGGGGCTCAAGGTACGCCTCTCAGAAAGGTAGAAAGCTTTATAATGCGGGTATGCAATTCAGTTGTGATTTTTACTCGACGGGTAAACCAACAAATTGGCCAACTGATAGAAATGAGATACCAGATCTGATTGATTTCTTTGTTGTTAAAGGAATATCTGGCAGCTGTATAAAAGTTGAAGAAAGCTTTGATCTCTCCTCTGATCATTCTCCAATCATTATGACGATAAGCGAAGCTCTGATTAAAAAAGTAGGACCGGCCAGATTAACCAGCGCGAAAACTAATTGGGATGGCTTTAAAAAAGATATTGAAGCAAATATTGAGCTGAGCGTATCACTTAAAACACCCTATGAACTTGAAGTTGAAGTAGATCGCTTCGTCGAAATCTTACAGGATGCCGCGTGGAAGAATACTCCCAAACCAAAGCTTAACGGCAGAAAAAGATTCTAACTATTCGCTTTGGAAGGCTATAAAAGGTATTAAAAAACCTCAAATTCAAGCCGCGCCAATTAGGAAAAATCAAGACGAATGGGCCAGGCATGATAAAGAGAAAGCGCAAGTTTTTGCCGCCCACCTGGAAGAAACTTTCAAACCGTTTGATGGACAAGCTCTTATTGAAAATATAAATACGTCGTATATAGACAATAGCGTAATAAGAAATGCAACACTTACCGAACTTAAGGAAGAAATAAAGAAACTTAAACCTAAGAAAGCTCCTGGATACGACCTAATTACGGGAGAGGTTCTTAAAGCACTACCAAGAAAAGCTCTAATTAAGCTTCTGTTCATTATAAACGCCGCGATTAGACTAGAATATGTTCCCAGTCAATGGAAAGTCGCCGAAGTTATAATGGTCCTTAAGCCCGGAAAACCACCCAATGAAAAAACGTCTTATAGACCGATTTCGCTTCTTCCAATTATATCCAAAGTGTTCGAGAGAATATTGGTTAGGCGAATACAGCCGGTAATAGAAGAAGGGCATCTCGTTCCGGATTCAGAAGTAAGCATTCTACAGTTGAACAAGTACATCGAATAACACATCTAATCGAAAAATCACTTGAAGAAAAAAAGATTTGTTCAAGCGTATTCCTTGACGTTTCTCAAGCCTTTGACAAGGTCTGGCATGAAGGCTTAAAGTTTAAATTACGACAAGTTCTGCCAGAGCACCTATATAATATTTTGAAGAACTACCTTACGAATAGGCTATTCCGTGTCAAATGTGGAAACGAATATTCTGATTTTAAGGAAATAATGGCTGGGGTGCCGCAACGAAGCGTTCTTGGTCCAGTCTAATATCTATTATACACTCGTGATATACCGCAAGTAGAAGGCACTGAGCTAGCTACATTTGCCGACGACACTGCTATTTTGACAGTAGGTAAAACGGTCGAAGATACTACAGAAAAACTGCAAGAAGCTTTGAATAGAGTAAATGAATGGACAAAGATTTGGCGAATCGCACTCAACGAGACCAAATCTGTTCATGTAAATTTTACTTATAAGAAAATAAATAATTTGCCGATCTTTTCAAACTCGGTTCAAATCCCGTTTGCAAACGAGGCTAAGTATCTTGGAATGACACTTGATACAAAGCTGAAATGGAAAACGCACGTAAAGAAAAAACGCAAAGAATTAGATAATAAATATAGAGAAATGTATTGGTTACTTGGAAAATATTCCAAGCTTAATATATATAACAAACTGCTTTTATATAAGCAGGTGCTAAAGCCTGTATGGACATATGGTATACAACTCTGGGGTTGTACCAAAATAAGTAATATTAAAATTTTACAAACTTTTGAGAACAAAGTGCTAAGGGGTGTTTGTTTATGCGCCATGGTATGTCCGTAATAGCGATATCCACAGAGATCTTGGCATTAAAACAATCGAAGACGAAATCAGAAACTACGCGAGAAAGCATAAAAGTCGACTAGAAAGTCACGCTAATATAACAGTCCTCCAAGTTTTGGATGAAAGAAATTTACTTCGCCGTCTACAAAGAATCAAACCTTTAGACTTAGCGCGTTAAGTAACCGCGTCTAAACTGCGAAGCTAGCAGGAACTTCTAATGGGAAGGTACCTGCAAAACGTCATTATTTCGTGAAACGAAAACTACTTGATAAGTCGAATACTTAGTTGTAGTAAAAATAAAAAACAAGTCTGTTTTGAAGGGAGGTTTTTTAGTGGGTAAGCATCCCATACTACTATGAGCACGCGCTGTCGAAGATTTTCACCTACCCTCGAAAAAAAAAAAATATTTTTTTAATTTTATTTAAGAAAGTAAAAAAAAAATTAGGAATCGTTCCAAGTTCCTTTATGTTAAGAATTGGGCATAGGTACTTAGCCCTATAAGTTGATTTAACACCCGTCAGTTGAGTTAATAAAAAGAAAACATGCATTTTACTGGTCAAAACCGACAACTTAACAATTCTTTTTTTAAATATTAAATCAACGGGTTTTCGCACTTCAAGGTTTTCCAATTATTTAAGTGATAGAACGCAATTGGTAAATTTCTTAAAAGCTCGATAGTTTTACATCTCGCACAATAAAAGTAACTTCTGGCATCCCAAAAAGTAGTCATATGGGCAACATCGAGAAAGTGAAAGACCAGAGCCAGCGCGCGAGTTTGAGTAGACGTATAAGAGGAAGATTTAGGTCGATGTAGATTACTACGTTTACTACGAGTATCATATAAACCCAGGTCAGATTGAAATAGGATTGACTCGTTCCAATCACAAAATTTTCTGGAGTCGAGTTGAGATTATATACAACTGATTTGGACAGATAGAGAAAGAAGAGAGAAAAGGGAAAGAAAAGAAACTTCACGAACAGGGAAAGAAGTGTCAAACTCAATCCTCTTTCGTTTCGATTCTAACTCGTTCCCCTAATTCGGTTACAGCGAAAATGCGAATCGAAACGCAATCCTGAGTCAATCTGGTCATGTAAACGTAGTAGATGCATCAGCTGCTGTATGGTCCGTGTGTGTGTAAGGCTTATGTGTTAAAATAATACGATTTATTGATGTAAAGTTTCACTTCACCCATGCCATGTGAGGCACAAACCAATCTGTTTTGTTCCTTTTGCACTTCACTGCACTCCCGTTTACCGCCTCCCAATTTGTTTGCTGTTTTTCATTTTATTTTTCTTTGTACCATGAAGAGGAAGAAAATTGCGTGTGAGCACGACGGTGATTCGATTAACACACCTTAAAAATAATATTTTGTAATTGGAATAACCATATTAGATAGGAATCTTTGCAATCGGACAAGGGTGAAATTATTATATTAGGATGGTAAACTAACGCAGAACACAGAAAATAAATACATATATCAAAGGGGTGTCATAATAATCATAGACTTAATAAATTTTTCATTAACTTACATGGTGTACAGCTACTTTCTTTTTTTCACTTTCATTTTTTGCTTTATTTCCACTTGAAGACGTATTTAGCAGAGCGCTGATGCTTTCGTAATTCTCTGGGTTTGCCGTAGATCCGCCAGAAGATGAAAATTTCTTCAATTGTCCTGTTAGATTTTCATCTTCGCTTATTTTATTATGTCGCTTTCGGGAGATATTTGACATCTCCACTGGTGAAATAAAATTTATATTTGAAGTGGTAATTAAACTGGTTGTTGGATCTGATTTCATCTGGCGTTCTTGATATTTTTGCAAATTTATAAGTTTTTCTTCTATTTCTGGGTTAAGATTTTCTTGCTTAAGCGCATTTTTGATAGCTAAAATAAATAATGCACATTATATTAAAAGTATATTAATGGGTATACATACATAGTATTCAAGGGTTTATTAAAAAGCGGATGAAATATTATCAAATCGGTAATTATTTAGAAAAGGGCATCCACTCAAGATTTCGATGAAATTTTAATATGAGACAGAAAGTTCCCATACAAATGCAGCAAGACAAAAATGATATTGAAGTTATAAGATAAACATAGTTACTTAGCGGAGCGAGGAAGTCGCGTGAGCGACTAAACCACCACGGAAAGCGGAGTTGGTTAAATTAATCGCGCGAGGGGCGCATCGATCTGATCATGTCCAAGTTTAAATGTACATATCAAAATTCTCAGGAAAATGCCTTCCATCACATATTAACATTTTTTCAGCAGCAGAGAAAAAAAAAAAAGCATTTTGGCTATATTTTCACAATCTCCTTAAGGACATCACAAAGGAAGAGTTTCTGTTTGTTGGAGGAGATTTGAATGGACATGTCGGGAAGTCAAACGAAGACTATGAAGACTGCCATGGAGGACTGGGATAGGGCACTAGAAACCTTCCTGGTGAAGACATCCCAAGCATGTGCGGGTCACATGCGTCTTATCGTATTAAATCAAATTCATCAAACAAAGCGGGCATCTAATATTTTATAGTAGTGGTGGAAGTGAAACCTAGATTGTTTGCCATTTCGTAACCAATTTCATGAAGCCTCAGGTAAGATTGTAAACTGATGCTGGGGGAGACGATTGCTCAGCAACACCGTCTGCTGCAAACCAACAACGAAAATGTGGGATTCCCTAAAGCGAAATTGCTTAGAGAAGGCCAAGTCACCAATACGCTAAAGGAACATGGTGGTAGATTGATGAAGCAAAAGAAGTGATAAATGAGAAAGCTGCGTTCAAAGTTTGATCAAATTGCCGTTCTAATAATAGAGAAATCCTCGAAGTGAAATACAGACTTTGCAAGAGATAAGTAAAGAAAATATGTGCCCAGCTTCAAGCAGAGTATGGAGGGATTGTATCGGGAGTCACAGGAAATATCTCCCTGGTTGCTGATACAAACCGGTATATCCACAAGCTACGACGACACAATATGAACAAGAAAGGAGAAATGCTCAGGAGAATCGTTTGCGAAAGTTCATTAATAATGCTCAGGGCCAGCTTCTTGTGGATGGCGTCAGTATTGTTTCCCCGGCTATACTTTCCAAGAACCACCCTTCACTATGAAGAAATACACGACATTACAGTCGAAGTTAATGAGGTGGTCAAATACTCAAAAAAAAACGAAAAGCGGTTGGGCCAGACATGTACGAAGGGCAAAGACAAGACTTAGGTGCCCCGCTGGAGTAACCGAAGAGTTCCCAATCAAAGTCGAGGTGCACCAGAGAAGCGTCTTAAATTCTTTGCTCTTGTGCAGAACTACAACCTTCACTATCTGCTTGAAGATAAAGTGACGGACCCCAAAGTATACCAGATATTCTTTGCTGACGATGCACATAGGGCTATTTGTCTCCAAAAAACCGCTCAAAAATCAATGTTTCAAAATGTAGAGCTGAGAAGTAATTTTTTTTTAGCTTAGCTTTAGCTTTTAGCTTTTTTGTAGCTAAATACCTATGGAACAATGTACCGTTATTTGTTTTAATTTTTATGCACACATTTCGTCACAGTATCAGTTGAAAGTCATCGATCGTAAGCTTGCATTGTGAATCTGTTGACTTGTTGGAAGAATCCCACAGCGAAATAATTAATTCTTTATTTGTTTTTATAGTGTGTACAAAGTTTTTTGTTATGGGAGAACATAACTTTACTGTACTTTATTATGAAGCTAAGAAACGAAACACTTAATTAAAATTTGCAGACAGTATGACATTTTCTTCAAAGGACAATCTCTTACATTTACGAACGAAGTCAAGCACCGCATTCGGACAACAGACGACGTACCAATTTACACTGTCTTACAGATATCCGGAAATACATCGGACTGAGATACAATCTCAAATTCCAGAACTCCTAAGGCAAGGTATAATACGACCTAGTTATTCTCCCTGGAGTAGTCCTATTTGGATTGTTCCAAAGAAAATTGACGCCTCGGGAAAGAAAAAATGGAGACTGGTAGTGGACAACCATAAGCTGAACGAAAAAACTGTAGGCTATCGATACCCGCTTCCAAACATATCGGATATATGTATTAGACAGGCTCGACGATGTAATTATTTTGAAATCGACCCAAGAGATAGAAGTAAGACGGCCTTCACGGCTAACAACGGACACTACGAATTCAAGCGAATGCCTTTCGGCTTAAAGAATGTCCCATCGACCTTCCAGAGGGTTATGGATAACGTTCTTAAGGACTTACAAGGAAAGACAGGCCTAGTTTATATGGACGATATTATAATCTTCTCGAGGTTTCTTCAAGAGCAAATCAAAAATCTGCGCAAAATTTTCACAAGACTACGTGACTCAAACCTTAAAGTACAACTTGACAAATCGGAATTCATAAAAAAAGAAGTAGGATTCCTTGGCCACATTGTGACACCATATGACGCGAAACCAAATCCGGACAAAATTCATGTAATAAAGAAATACCCTATCCCAAGTACTACGAAACAAATTAAAGCATTTTTGGGACTCCTTGGTTATCACCGAAAATTTATTAAGGACTTCGCCAAAATAACAAAACCGTTAACGGAATGCTTGAAAAAGGTCGACAGATAAAATTAGATGACAGATACATATATTAGTTGCTTCGAACACTGTAAGGATCTCCTTACAAATGACCCGATACTCCAATACCCCGATTTTTCCAAAACTTTCAATTTGACAACTGATGCAAGCGATTTCGCCATTGGAGCCGTCTTAAGTCAAGGACCCATAGCTTCGGACAAACCCAATTTCTACAAGCAACGGGAGGTACAACGATTCATTCAGCCCATGAAAACATGAACGATGGAATCCATATCTCTGAGCATTCGTTAAATACCTTTAATTCCCAAAAACGAATTCTCGAAAAATCAAGCAGAACACCTTCTATACCCCTTTCTTCCCCATTGCGAAATAAACTAAGACGTATTGTCAGACTCCCCAATTTCATGGAAAACAATATCACGAGCATCTTCAAAGACTTGCTACCCCCGAACAAATGAACTGCGGTTTATACAGTAGACGACTATATATTACGTTTAGTCCAGACGGTATACTCCAAATACTTCGCTCAGTCAAAACTATTTAAACTAATACGATGTACAGAGATACTGAAAGACATAACATCGGAAGATGACCAAGATAAACTAATAAACGACTACCACTTAAGTAGTGGTCACCGCGGAATAAGTGAAACCCTTCAGCACCTGAAACGAGAATACTTTTTCCCGTTAATGAAAAATTAAATCACTAAGATAATAAATAATTGCGGAGCCGCCTACATGCTCACGGACAAAAATAGCGTCACAGTCATTACTTCCCTAAAACACTTCATGAGCCTTCACGGCATACAAAAAAAAAACTCATCACGGACCAAGATGCCGAATTCACATCCACGATATTCAAAGACTTTTGTAACCAGTTTAACGTAAAACACCATATAACTTCCTATCAACAGTCAAGCATTAACTCACCAGTAGAGCGAATGCATTCCACCCTAACCGAAATCTATAGACTCATTTACAATAAGAATATGAATCGAAACCATGAAGATATATTACATGAAGCACTCATAACATATAATAATGCAATCCATTCAGTAACCAAGCTAACACCTTTTGAAGTATTTTACGGTCGCACATATAAATTTAAAAATTCTATTTTCTATTGACTATTTAGAAAAACTCAATGAATTCCAAAACAAACTATACCCCTCCATTATTTGAAGAGCAAGTATAACAAATCAGAAAAAACATAAATAAACTTAACAAAAATAGGGAACCTCCCAAAAGCAAAAAAACCGGTTCTATTGTCTTTAGGAAGAAATATAGGAGAAACAAACTGACCCCTAGATTCAGCAGACAAATAGTTAGGAAAAGTAATTGAGTTACATTACTTACTTCAAACAATAAAAAATGACATAAGTCAAAAATTAAAAAGAAACACAAACACATATTATTGACCTAGAACGATAGAGTCGACTCCGCTTAACTGAAACACCAATTTGCCACAATTATTTTTTCACTTAAGCGTCATTTTCTCTTAAGCGGACCTTCGGATAACTTAAAATAAATTTCATTTAACCAGAGTTCGGATAACTGAAAAACAATTTCACTTCTCCAACCTGAAAATCGAAAAAAATACCAACAACAAAATGTTTAATGTGTCAGTATTTTATAAAAAAAAAAAAAAACTCCAAACAAAACAAAACTTCGATAACGTATTTACACGAAAAACAAAAATAGGAAAAATAAATATTTTTATGCTAATTTACAGGTCTCTTTTAGGGATAGGTGCATTCAGTTATGCGGAGTAGTTTGAGTATAAATTAATAATTTCTGTTGTAAAAGTTTTTCCAGTTAACCAGGTTTTTCAGTTAAGCGGAATAATTTGTATGAAGATTGTGAAAAAATGCTCCGTGATAAATTTTGAGTTTCAGTTAACCGTTTTTTTCAGTAAAGCGTAGTTCAGATAAGGGGAGTTGACTGATAGATAACCTATTTTAACGTGACTGACGAGATAACCTATTTTAAATTCAAGGAGTTAGAACGACAACTTAATATTTTACTACCTAGACATCGAAATAGAAGAGACCTTATAAACGGCCTAGGTTGAATCATCAAAGCTTAATAACTGGTAATATGGACGAGAGTGATGCGATTAACATAAATAAAGAAATATTATAGAAGCCCTCCAATCCGGTCAAGTCAAATTAAAGGAAAATTCCATCCAACAAAGCAGAGTTAACGAACAAATGACGCAACGATTTGAAAACATAACAAAACACATAAATAACCAGCAGGACGTTCTAGAAGACTTTTTTTTTATTTTTTATTTGCGCGCACTCAAAGGGTTATGAATACATTTAATATGTTAACACACAGTGCGGGCGTTGGAAAGGATAGAGAGAGAGAGAGAGAAAGATTTTGGTGTAGTGGTTCTTGAAGCTTAGTTCTTTATGCTTCAGCGATTCTCCGGGGGTGGCGTCCAGATAACTGGGGAGATTTTTGTTATTTTTTGTCTTTGCTTCTGATTCACAGTACTTTTTTCCCGATAACCGATGTCAAGGGCAAATCACCATCAACAGAGCGAACAATTTTTCCAGCCACATGACAAAGCTACTGCCACCAGTGTTATGCCCTCGCAGTAGTGTTCACACAAGCAAATGATCGGACTGACTTTATATATTTCATGAGAAATATATAAATGCTTACTGACATCAGGATTTGAACCATGAACCATTAGCGTGGCAATTTTGACGACGTTACCACTACACCCTTGCCATCTCATAAAAAAGTACGAATTAGCGCTTTATAATAAAATACGGGCAGAACAAGATACCATGCAATATACCCAATACATCCATCAGACAAACTTCAATATAGATACACTTAAATCCCATCTTCAGGATATTGCAGAAGCAATAGCCATGGCAAGACTGAGAGTAATATATAAACAAATACTTAGCCCTTCTGAATAAAAGTACATTTACGAAAGTCTTGATCAACAAAATGTTAAGACAACGGCTAGTGAAGAAATATATAATCTGCAAGAATTACAAGCTTACTATAACCACTCCAAAATCATCCGTAATATCAAACTTCCTTTAGTATCACAGGAAAACTGTTCACTCTACCACTTAGTAAACCTCCCTATTAATAAAACACATACTATCTACGAGTATTTTCCCAAACCTTACGCCCTACTGAGCGACTTTCATGTTGAAATCTTTGACGAAGCATGTATGCCAATCGGAAAAAAATCATCACTGTAAGTCCCCCCAGCCCATCGCTTCAGACAAATGGATAACCAACCTCATCAAAAACAAGCAAGCCACATGCGAACTAAGAGAAGAACAACAGCAACGCATCATCCAACCAGAAGACCATTACATTGTACTAACCGATATGCCTATCACCGAAATACAAACAACTTGTGGAATAGAGAAGAAAGTAATATCAGATGCCTTCTCATACATTACGAAAACTGCCAGGTCATCATTAACAAAATAGTATATTCAAGCAAAGCACATGTACAGTGGGACGATATCTTCATTCATCCCAATAAATGCAACACAGACAGTACCAGAACTGAGCCTACAAATATTAGAAAACTACCACTTCGAGAACAGGAAGGAAGTCGAAATACTACAGTCCGTAACAAAGCAGCAAAGCCATATTTTCGTCGGATTCACAATTATAGTATTCAGCACTCTCAGTATAATCATTTTCTTCCACAGGAAGCACCATACTTTCTTCACAAGCACTCCAGACAGGTGAACCTCAGCTCCAGAGCCTCAGTCTAGGGGGAGGAGTTACGTATCCATAACTTATTATCAGCACCTTTATACATAATATAATATAAGTACACCGCACTTTTATTCCAAGATTATCTAATTACCGTACACCTTCCATAATATAAGATTAGAACTCAAGAAAACAATCAAAGATTTCAAAAATCGAGAGATCTCTACGTATCTTGAAGGCTTGACTGCCGATAAAAGTTCGAGTTATTCACTATGGAAAGCCATTAAAAGTATTAAAAAACTCCAAATACAATCGCCACCGATAAGAAAAAAGAATTGCGAATGGGCAAAAGGAGAAAAAGAAAAGGCAGATTTATTTGCCGAGCACCTGGAAGAAACGTTTAAGCCGTTTGACGGACAGCCGCTAATAGAACACCTTAGTGGTACGATTACGACACCTGACAACTTTAAAATAAAAGCGTGTCGTTGGTAGAACTCTGTCAGACAACAAAAAATCTTAAAAATAATAAGGCCCCTAGATACGACTTAATAACCAAACAGATCCTCAAGGAATTGTCAAATAAAGCCCTGATCAAGCTTCTGCATATTGTAAATGCCGCGCTAAGATTGTTATGCGTTCCAAGACAATGGAAAGTCGCCGATGTTATAATGGTATCAAAACCGGAAAACCCTCCAAACGACAAATAAAAATGGAGCGCTATACCAAAGAAGAACGCATTTTCATTGTTGAGCAATATTTTAAAAATAATGAAGGTTTGTCAGCTACAGTCAGCAATTTTCGTACAAAATGATGAAGCTCATTTTCATCTTGATGGCTTCGTTAATCGTCGGCAACGCGTGACTGTTTGGTGCGGATTTTGGGCTGGAGGCATTATGGGACCATTCTTCTTCGAAAATGCGGCTGGTCAGGCAGTAACAATTAATGGTGTTCGTTATCGTGACATGATAACCCAGTTTTTAGTGCCTAAATTACAAGATATGGATGTGACCAACATGTGATTTCAACAAGACGGTGCCACCTGCCATACAGCCAGAGAAACAATTCAATTACTGCATGAGTAATTTCCTAATCTTGTAATCGGCCATTCTTGCGATCAGAATTGGCCATCCAGATCTTGGGATTTAACGCCATTGGACTTTTTTCTTTGTGTTTTTTTGAAGTCAAAGGTCTATGCAAACAAGCCCACGACCACCAACACCTTGGAAGAGGAAATTGGGGGGGTGTGTTAATGAAATTCAGCCACATTTATGCGAAACGGTCATAGAAAATTTTAATAAAAGAGTACGTACTTGCCAGCAAAGCCGTGGGGGCCATTTATCCGATGTGCTATTCCACACATAACCCCAATCTGTATACTCTATGAACAATAAAAAATTTAAGCTTTCTAATTAAAAATCTGTATTTTCTATCAAAATTAAATTTTGCGTGAATTATGGGACACCCTTTATATCAACCTCAGCTGATCTTATTTATTTCGACTTTCGAATTTAATTGAATTTTATTTATATTTTTGCTGTTTTTATTACTTTATGGTATGTAAATTTATTAGGAATGGAATTTAATGAATTCTGCTCTATATGAGCTTCCACTGCTGCTATTTCACCGTCGTCTTCGGAATCGGGTTGTTGGTCGGATGAAACTATAAAACGCTTTTTCGAAAGAGTGTAGTTTAACTAAAAGCAGACTATTAAAACATTATTGGTACACCTTAGACTTAAGTGTGTATTAATATTTAAGTCGACATCTTTTTTATATCACGATTAACGATTCGTTATTGGTAAGTCTCAATCAGGGTTACCTCTGAAATTTTTCGGAAAGGGTCCTGAAAAGGGTCCCTGCCGAAAAAAAGGGTCCCATATAAAATTAAAGAAAAACATTTGGTAGGATAAGTAATACTTTCCTTATTTCAACGTAATTCGCTTATTAATAATGAAATCAAGCTTATAAACTAATAAACGCTTACACAAAATAAAATAAAGTTATTTTTTTTTGAAATAAATAATAGAAAAAAAAAGGAACAGAACAAAAAGTCAAATATGTACTTTGTACCCACTTAATTTTTGGGAACTAAAACCCTAAACTTCTGGATTAAACTGGAGTGAGGGACCCACTCTTTTTTTAATTCATCCTCTTCCAAAACATTCAATACGGAGAGCATAGATGAGCAGGCCTTTATTTTCAGCTTATTTGTTAGTCTATTTTCTGACGAGTGAGTTTGGAAAATATTCCTTCAGCGCAAGCGCTGCTGTATAAGAATTTTAACGACAAAAGGACCTGCAAATTTTTAAACAAATATTGGATTAAATGAATTTTTGAATTTCAGACCTTGAACTCGTCTACATCATTTAATTCAAAAGCATAATGCAGACTTTTGTCTTTTGACTTCATATCAAGTAATTTATATTCTTACATTAAAACTAAGGTGAAACTAATGCGAAATAATTGAAATCTTTTTGTAAACTAATGGCTTTCGGATCAAAGGACTTATTAGAATCTGAGTCTGAGCCTTCGATCGTATCTTCAGCAACCAAATCTATGGAACAGTGTGGTTGAGGTGATGTTTTGGGGGAAAAAGGAACATTATTTGGCGTTGGTACAAATACATAGACAGAAATCGAGCAAATGAGAAAGCGAGATTGCTGTCAATGGAATTTTCTTTTGAAAGTGTCCAATTTCCAAAAATGGTAGAATTTCGATGATTTTCAAAAAAGGGAGTCCAGGGGTCCGTGCCATCAGAAAAGGGTCAATTTGACATTAAAAGGTCCTAAAGGTAACCCTGGTCTCAATAACCACTTCCAGAGCTAGTTAAAAACGAAGATTTTGTGATAGCTAAATACTTAAAAAATAAAATCGGAGCTGGTTAAAAACGAAAATTTTGTGATAGCTAAATACTTAAAAAATAATTTTTACATTTTGGTAACTCACGTTACCATTTTTGGACACTGTGTTTTTCGAGTATAGTTTGGTCAAAATGTTCTGCGAGATTTCCTCTCAGTGGTCTAGCTATCGCTTTGGCCACTCCTCGATCCTTGATCTTCTCAACTTCTTCTCCTTCACCTCAAAGACCGCCTTAAACTGTCGTTTATCTCTTATGGAGATGACGGAGCAGTTCAACATTCACCTATGCTGGGTGCCGGGCCACAGGGACATTCCAGAAAACTGCAGGGCTGACGACCTCGCCAGACAGGGTACCACTCTGAGGATTCTGCCTGACAGGCAAGCCCTGGGTATGCCCCTCGCTACTTGTAAGTATCTACTAAAGCTGAACGCTATTAGCATGACCAACCTCAGATGGGTAAACGGCTCTACGTGTCATATTTCGAGACAGATCTGGCCTAAGCTGGATCAAAAACGTAGTGCAGATCTGGTCAAGTTTAAACGTACCCAATTCAGCTGTATTGTCGGTGTTCTCACTGGACACTGTCTTATAGGCCAACACGCCAAAAGACTTGGTCTCTGCTCCAACGACTTCTGCAGAAGCTGTAGGGACGAGGAGGAGGAGGAAACCATCCTTCACCTCCTATGCACATGTCCAGCCCTGTCGCATAAAAGATTGCTCCATCTAGGGTCCCCCTTCCTTGACGACCTCGGCGATCTGGCGTCCTTAGCGTCATGAGCATCCATCGCTTTGTCAAAACCTCCGGTTAGTTTTGTTAGTCCCTGCTGAGTGGCCTAATGGTTTGATCCATGGTACCACAAAGGACTGTAACTGGTATAAGTGTGTCCACTCTCGTGTGGACAGCCAACCTTTACCAATAAAGGTTATTTATTATGTAGAATTAAAATCAAGAAGATAACCATCTTTTCATCATTAATCAGAAAATTAGAATTGAAGGAAACATTTGAAAGAAAATTTTAAAATTGTATGGTAACTCGTATTATACAAATCCAGTAATTCGCGTTACTTCCCATTCTTACTTCAAAAATTAAGGCTTAATGAGCAAAATCACTGAAATTAAATTAAGATGTATTTAAAATAAAATAATTAATTGTTATTACATATTTTATAACTTTCACCATTGATATAGGTACCAATTCGAAAATTAACAAAAAAAAAAAAGAAAGGTTTTTAACCTCATGTCCGTTTTTCATGGAACTACCCCCAATACAATTTTTGGTTTCACAATATTAATGTACGAGTATAGCGCAATCGAAGCGAAATGTGACCCCACCGAAGTAATATATGTATGAAGTTTTGAAACATATCCACCTGGCTGTTTAGGTTGTAGTTGATCGTACGCATACAGATGGACACACCAAATTTAAAGACCCACGGTTTCTATCATCTATCTATCTGATATAATAAAATGATAACTAGAATCGTCTGTTGGCAGGTATCACGCAGAAATAACTTTACAGATTTAAACAAAACTTTGGCGTTTGATACCTTAGAAGCTTGGTCCCTATCTCCTATTAGAATTATAACGATATTCCTCAAGACGATTAAGATTTATGTATTAAAATATATAAACAAAGAGATAAAAAAAGGAAAACCAGGCATTACAGAAATATACATTTGAAAATTTTGAGAAGTACTGATCTTTTTGTGCACTTTTGGGTGCAGTATAAAATAAATAACGCATGGATTTATTTCCTTCTATTTGGAGTTGGTTGAACCCCAGGTTCACTCCGAACTGTAGCGCCACTAAGCAAATGATTTATTTCCTTGCTTACCTATGAGGCGCAAATTTATAGCTACGTCATGTGTACTTTGACGCAGGCCATAACGATGGCGTTTGATGTATTTCTTCTGTTAGCTAAATACATATGTACATATGAGGTGGTTAAAACTAGAGTCATTTCTCAAAAATGTTGGTGTAAGTCCAGAAATGATACTTCTTATCCCAAACTGTTGCATGAAAATGTGAAGTAAGTTAAAATGTTACTACTCCATCAACAGATGGTAGCACAAGTTTGATAGATAAAAGGAAAATCTGTAATGTTGTAAGTTACAGCGGTGCAAATCTCAAGTTCTTAACATGAGTTACATATGACTTACCCCATCTTGGCCTGACGAAAATCCTCTTCCAAACCCTCCTAGTTGGACAACTACAGTTGTCTTGTGCGATGTCAAGATGGCGATTAGCTAAGGTAAGGGCGTATTGATGAGATATTCCTTTACTACTCAATCAGGGTTATCGGCAGTCCCGAGGGAAAAAAAGTTCCCCCGGAATTTTTCTGTTTCCTCGTGATTATTCCCCCTATCGTGAATTTCCATCGGAATTTATTTCCCGCGGAATCTGAAAATGGTTTTCGAAATTATGTTCGAATATCTTGACAGTTGTCATTCCCGGATTTTTGGTTGTAATCACAGCTCATATTTAGGAGGATGGATCTTTGGAAGGTTTAATATCGCTTCACTTAGGGGGGTTCACATTCTCAAATTTGTTTGACAAACATGAAATGTTTGATGGATGAAAACAGTTAGCGTTCACCTTTGTCAAACATGCTATCAAATATCAGTTCTCATTAGAAATTTCCGGTTATAGCCATTTTAGTATGATGCGCACCGGTTGAAAACTTTTTGAAAATTAAATTTTCTTCCGACATGACAAGCAAGCGTTCACATTTTCAAATTTGCTTGTCATGCCAGGAAAATATCAGAACATTTTGAAATTCATCCAGCATGTTTGACATGCCGCTGGATGGAGCGTTCACATTATCAAAATCAAGGCAATCAGCCATGCTTGTCAAACAAATTTGAGAATATGAACCCACCTTTTCACTACCAGCAGACGTTAAGTGGACCCTCGATCATCGGATCATTCATCGTGACCTATTTTATTCGGTAAACATTTCACTGATTTACTCATTCTACATAGCATATGTATCTCAATTATGGCTTCTTCCAAAGAGGAAATTCTGTATTCCCTGAAATAGCCAGTGCCATTTTAGTGTTTTCTATTTTTTGGCCAGTTAGGAATAGTTAAGTTAGACTTAATTCAAATAAGTAAATGTTTATTTTAGTATTTTTAAATAAAAGCAATCAAACTTTTTACTTTTAAAATGGCACGTCCTTTGCGGTTGGTGCACATCAAACATCGCGTTGAAATTCCGGGGGAAACTTTTTTCACGATACCAATTTTTTCCGGGGGAAATATTTTCCCTTGTTCGAAATTCATTGCCGATACCTATTTTTCGAAAACAAAAAAACATTTCGGGGGGAATTTTATTCACGATAGCCCTGAATAGTTCAATACCCATTATATGCGTCTTTACCATAAGATAGAGGTACCTAATTTCAGTGCTGGTGTGAGTACACATAATGCAAAATCCGTGCCCAAGAATGAAAGACTAGGGATCAAACTAGCCGTTAACGAGCTCCTCCAGACACCCAGGTAAGTTCTGTCGTAACCCTTTTGTCTTATCCCGGTATATCGGCTCTGCCGGGACCGTATACTTCCGACTTACTCGTGGGATCAAAATCTTTAACAATGAACAAACAAACAGAAAATAACAATATAAATAACGACAACGAAAACAAACAACAAACATAACCGGACTTAATACGACAATCACAACTATTTACATCTACCGACGACGACCAAAAAACTAACAGTAGCGATTCGGACTCACTTTCGACAATTCTCCCTCACTCCTTTTCCGGTATGCTCCATATCGATAGCGCGGAAGAAGAATCTCTTCCTCCTCCCGATACCATCGAACTAGGCCCTAAGACGGAGAACAAATTGCTTAACGAATCAGAAACCGACGAGACACTGAAACCAGCTGCAACCCCAAAATCAGATAGGATCCGCGGCTACATCACGTCGCCTCACTGAAAGAGACAAGGCATTGATCAGAAAGCACAAGAAATCGATCCAATCTTATGAACGTCGGACGTAGCCATCCCGAAACTGCAGAGAAAGGTAAAGATTCGAATGAACCCGTTGTAGCTCCACCCAAGAAACAAACAGCGACTAAGAGTAACGCACCTGTCAGTCGAGAACAGCTTGCCAAATCAGGACCGATCCCTAAAAAGATCAACAAAGAACGGGCGACCGATCTCGCTAATAGGCAGTTGATATCGAAAGCTGGTACGAACAAAAGAGCACTGTCGGCCAAACCTAAGCTCCCTAAATAGGTCGTCAAAGAGCAGGTTGGTAAAAGCTCTACGGGCTCGGCTCCAAGCCGAGCGTCAAAGATCTGAGGAATATGTACAAGCAAATACTGCAAAGAAGACCAAGCCGGCGACCTTACCACCTCAACTGAACTAAAGGTAGCTATTGTTGACCTGAAGGACCTCGATGGCTAAAAAAAACCCTAAATAATTGGTAACTGATGGAAAATGAGATCCTCAAAGCCATGATGGCAAACATCGGAAATAATGATGCTCTGGATTTTAAGTTCATGTGCGCCGGTTGGCTTAAAGGTGTTAAGATCGTTCGATTCGGATGTGATAAATCACTCGGATTTCTCACTTGCACAATCGCCAATATTGGTGAACTGTGGGAGGGTGCCAAACTAAAGATTTTACCCACAATTGCGCTGCCTCTACGCCATAAGGTTAAACTATGGATACCACCTACTGCACAGCATGAAAACGAATCCATCCTTAAGCTTCTGGCGGTACAGAAAAGAGACCTCCCTATTAAAGACTGGAACGTGATACACTCAAAGCCAAAAAGGAATACCGAAGATAAGGAAGACAAAGAGCTTTTGTTGACGGTAGACAAAAGCTCAGTGGAAATGCTTAAAAGTAGATCTGGCATGGTCAAATTCGGTCTGGGAGAGATCCGGATCAAGATTTTGAGTGAAGACTGCAAGAATAAGTCAGAAACTTTCGGTAGTGCAGATTAATCTGCACCACTGCAGACACTGACGACCTCTTGCTCCTCATTAATGAAGAAAGCGTGGACGTGGCTATTATAGACACGCTTTCATTATTTAATATTAATATAAGTTTATTAAAATATAGTGATCGTAATAATATATAAAAGGAAGACTTATTATATATATGTAGGTCTTTCTACTAGAGCCGATCGAGGGAGAATGAATCTGCACTTCATCGCATTCCTTAGTCCATATTTAACATTCTTCTTTTTTCGTTCACTTTTACGGACATTTATATGACCTTTTATTTCCGGTTTGTCTTTTTCTATTTTAATATTTGATTTAGGAACAATAGAATTAGATAGATTATACATAGGTTTTGTAATAACTTTTTTTAACTGATTTATGTGTACTATCCTATTTTGTGAACCAATTTTAATTATATATCTTACAGTACTTAGAATTTTTATAACCTTACACGGTAACCATCTCTTATATTCTTTAATATGAATTCTATATAGACATTCCTCCCCAATTTTATAATAAACTTTGGTAGCCTTATTGTGAGGCATAGCCTTATAATATGTATTTTTCGCAACTCTAACTTGGTTGTGATTCCTTCTTTCTTTATTAAATTGTACCTGATTTCTATTATTTATTATATCTAACAAGATTTTTGGCTTATATGCAAATATCAGCTCCGATGGAGTTCCCTCAGTTGTAGAATTAGGACTGTTGCGATGGTTAACTAAAAATAAATCTACTTTTTCTTGAAGTGGCAAGCTTTTTTTTTTTTTTTTTATAATTTGCGCGCACATGTTTACACACAGTGCTTGCGTTGGAAAGGATGGATAGAGCGAGAGAGCGAAAGATTTTGGTGTAGTGGTTATTGAAGCTGAGTTGCTTATGCTTCAGCTATTCTCCGGGGGTGCTTGATTTCGAGGTGAGCAAAAACTTCTTTAAAACATATTTCGTTGTACGTACATGTCGCTCGGCGACCCCATTTGATTGTGGATGGTATGCTGGACTATGGCTTAACTTGATTTTATTGGTAAGACAAAATTTTTTGAATTCAAATGACGCAAAAGGAGGACCATTATCCGTTACAATCTCTGATGGATATCCAAATACTGAAAAGATGTAATGATTAAGCTTGCTGATTAGACTCTTAGCTGACGTACTATCCATAACAACTACATGTAGAAAGCGACTAAATACATCAACCGATAGAAGTAATGTTTTTCCCGCAAAGAAGCAAAAATCAAGGTGTATTCTTTCGAAAGAAAAGCTTTTGGGCCAGCTTGATTTAATCTTTATTTTGGTATAACTGACGTAGCTTAACAACCTTCACAAACTTTTACAAAGGTTTCTATATCATAATTACAATTCTATTATGGTTACTGTGCACCACCCCTAGAATATGTTGCCTTAGACTTGAGGGTACAAAGATTCTGTTTCTGTAGAATATACAACCCTTATCTAGACTTAGCTCGTTTCTCACCTTAAAGAACTTTATAAGATTTTGTTGGACATGCTTTGGCCAACCATCTTAAGTAAAAGTGTACAATTTTGAAGTCAACGAATCATTCATGGTTTCCTTTGAAACCACTACAGTATCGATGGGCAATTCTCTAAAAAAAATTTATAGAATTAATACAAATATTTTCAATGTTTGTTTCGCTATTCAATGGCAACCTTCACAAAGCATCCACGTATGTTAGATCTTTTGCCGGTTTAATTTGGATCCCAAATTAAAAGACTGTACATATTTTTTAAGTGTTCAGAAAGCTTCGGTATAAACCGTCTATAATAGTTAATCAGTCCCAAATATGACTGAAGTTCCTTAATATTTGAGGGACTTGGTGCCCTCGAAACTGCCTCGACTTTTTTTGGGTTTGGTCTCACTTCGTTATGGCAAATTATGTGGCCTAAATATTCGACTGATGGCTGTAAAAAAGAACACTTTACGAAATTTATTTTTATCTTATGTTTGTTCAATCTATCTAAAACCTCATCAAGCTTAATTTTGCAATGATCAACCGAATTTCCACCTACAATTATGTCATCAAGATAACCGAAGACCCCTTCCATTCCAATCAAAACCTGATCAATGACAGATTGACATATTGATGGCGCACTGGAAACTCCAAATGGCAAGCTAGTGTACTGAAAAAGCCCTTTGTTTGTATTGATTGTTAGCAGTTCCCGCAAGCCGGGTGTTAACTCGAGCTGTTGATATAATCCTGTTAAGTCCAACACACAAAAAAAAAATTGCAGTTTGCAAGATTCGCAAAAATATCCTCTATATTCGGGATCGGATAATGTACCATTTCTATGAACTTGTTTATAGTGACCTTACAATCGATACATAATCTAATGCCTCCTTTTTGCTTAGGCACACAAACTATTGGCGAAGCCCACCAACTGTTCTTTACAGGTACTAAAATACCATCTTTTACTAAGCGATCTATTCCGACTGACACTGCTTCGCGCAGTCTGTATGGTACCGCGTATGCCTTACAAAAAATAGGTATTGCATTATCTTTCAAATTTATTTCTGCTTTATAGCCGACAATCACTTGATTTGGGTCATCCGAAACGACAAATGGAAAATTTTGTTGTATATAGTTCCTCACTTTACTATCTTCTGTCATATCATTTACCTTCCTTACAGGCACAACACACTTGTTTTAAACAAATTTTCCCTCCAACTCGGAACAAACTCACTCAGCCAACCTCTTCCAAATAACGGAACAAATAGTGGACTTTCAACCACCACCAATTCTAATTCCTTTTGATCTTCTTGGAACTCCACCTGAACTATGACCTTTCCTACGACCTTCACTTTGTAATCTGAAATAAATAGTACATAACTTTAAATCACAATCCATAATTTCAGCATAAGGAAACTTATCTCTAAACTCTAAATATGCAATGATTGACACTCCAGCTCCCGTATCCACCTCCATCAGCAGCGACACTCCGTTCACCTTAATTTCAACCTTCAGTCCGCTTTGATTCTCGGCATGCAAATTATTCACCACTCGTACTGATCTTATATTTTGTCGATCACTAATCGATTCTCCCTCTTCTTGCCTGGCCTTCTGGAACTTAAAACGTTCAGCTCTCTTGTTGTGCTTTGGTGCATAGTGGTGTTCTAGTAGTTTGATTAGCTCTTTAAATGGTTTTGTACTTGGTAACATTGGAGCCGAAAGTGATTTAAGCACTTTATACACTTCTGACCCAATTAGAGTTATAAAAACAGGTGTTTGTAATTCCTCTGCTATACTGTTTGCGATGAAATACTGTTGTACTCTATCCTTATAGGCTGCAAAGTCTTCTCCAGGAACAAATTCATTAATATTACCAACATAACTCATTTTTTTTGCTTTGTTAGTTTCACACTGTTTGTCCACTTTTATGACTAGTTTTTTTCCAGGTTCTAACTTTTCAACAGATAAATCGTCTTTCATGCCCTAGTCAATACACGTGTTTAACTTAATCTATCAACATCTCATTGATCACTGGATTTTTTCTTGTACACAGGGTTTTCCGTATAATCCTCGTCGCCAATTATTATAAACACGCTTTTATTATTTAATATAATACCGGGTACAAGGTTTAAAGTCTAAACATTATCTTCTGTTTCACTCCACAAAAGAAGGTAGAATTAGAGCCTGCATCTTAGCTAAAAAATCAATTAATATGTTTCTTTTACCTAGATTCAACAACGAAGACACAACTGTAGTAAACGTAGAAAACAGGGAGAAAAGTTTTCTTCTAATTTCTGCATACATGTCGTACGAAGAAGAAAATCCACCACCGAGAATGGTTCGTGAACTGGTAGAACATGCCCAATCAATTAAACAAATCTCTGATGATGGATGCGACGCAAAAGCGCACTATATACAATGGGCCGGTAAGGACGTATATAATAGGGGTGAGTATATTTTTGAATTTATCCTCTAGATCAATCTTGCACTATGCAATAAGGGAAATCATCCTACGTTTCAGGACAGAATTAGGGAAATTCTGGAACTTACCCTGAAGAATAATAATGAGCAGGTTATGATAGAAAACTGGAGGGTATCTTCTAAAAACTTTTTCTCATATCATTTTAGAATTTTCTTCACAATAGTCATCTACCCTCTCAAACAAAGATCTTTTAGAAACCCCAAAAAGACAAATTGAGCAGAATACACTAAATGGACCAGCCAATGGATACCTCATCGCGGGGATGAATCCCTTCCTAGTGGCACATCTATCGATTCTGCTGTCCAGATCATATCTGGAAAAAGAACAAATCCTTTAACAAATCCTGTAACATGTTTCGTAATCGTAAGCCCACTAAGGCTACTTGGTGGGCAAACGAATTTAAAAAACGTAGAGCAGAGGTCAGAAGATTACATAATAAAGCAAGAACAAGTAAATCAGAGGTAGACTGGGCAACTTACAGGTCTGTACTTAATCTTTACACACGTGATATTAGAAGAGTAAAACCAGAGTTCTGGTACAACTATTGTGAATCTATTGAAAACACTACGAAGCTGCCAGACTACGCGAAGTTTTGTCCAAAGACCCGTCAGTCGCGGGCTATCCCAAGCGCAGTGATAACTCCTGGACGGAGTCAAGCCAAGAATCGTTAGAACTGCTAATGGAAAAACACTTCACAGGGTGCAGAAAAAAATTCTTCGCAAGATTTTCGGTCCCGTTTGCGTTGACGGGTTTCGGAGGAGAAGATTCAATCAGGAACTATATGAGCTGTACAGCGACATCAACCTAGTCAAAAAAACTGCGTATTGGACGTCTGAAATGGCTAGGACATGTAGAGCGAATGGACACCAACGCTCCGGCCCGCAGAGTCTTCGAATCTAATCCCGAGGGACGACGCAGTAGAGGGAATCATCGCCGTAGGTGGCGCGCACAAGTTCAAGGGGACCTCGACCAACTTGGAGTGCGCAACTGGAGGCAATTAGCTAAAGACCGAGCTAAATGGAGAGGCTTGTTGGTTGAGGCCCAGGTTCACCCCGAACTGTAGCGCCACCTAAGTAAGTAAGTAAGTAAGGGTGCAGCGATCTTGTTCCAAACGCTAATACCCTTTAGTTTGTTTCAAACTCAGTAACAAATGATGATGACAACAATGATATCATTACAGAGCAAAAGATAGCATGGGCGGTGAAATCGTTTAAACCTTATATATCTGCAGGACCGGACAACATCACTCCAGCCATGCTTCAACATCCTCTAGCAAGAATCACAGCCTGGCTTAAAGTAATTTACCGCAGCTGTATTTTCGTACCGAACAATTGGAGAGAGATAAAAGTGGTCTTCATCCCTATACCCCCGCCTTAGAACAAACCCATAATACCGCAAAAGATTTCAGACCAATTAGCCTCACTTCGTTTCTTTTGAAAACACTGGAGAGATTAATTGATCTACACCTGAGAGCACTGCTCAATGAATACAATCTATGTAATCTCAACACGCCTACATAAAAGGCAAGTCGGTAGAAACTGCACTCATGATGTTGTCTCATTCATAGAGAAAAACCTTAACTTATATACTCTAGCCGCATTTTTAGACATCGAAGGGGCGTTTAACATCGTAAATACGACATCGATTAACGCAACACTAGATGAAATAGGAGATCCTGGAGAATCCAAACCGATACTCACCGCCTCTTTATCGATTTTAAGACCGCCTAGACAGCATCTACAGAGAAGAGCTTTATAGAGCCAAGTCTAGTTTTGACATCCCTGCCAAACTTGTCCGTCTGTGCAGGATGACGATGGAGAACGCTCGCTGCTCCATCAAGGTCGGTAATGACCTCACCGAGACCTTTGATGTCAAAAAAGGTTTTAGACAAGGTGACGAGCTATCATGTGACTTCTTTCACATTGTACTTGTCCCACTAAGGAGCATTATAGGCTTCATAAAGAGCACAGCTTGGTTCACAACAGAACCGACCGCAAGATAATAGTTGAAGCATAGGTTCCACACTACAAACGGAAACACAATGGACCGAATGGCCCCCGTGATAAGCACTTAGGTGCACTTCCCTCCAACCTAACCTAACCTACCCAACATTGACTTCAACCGCCTCATATAAAGTTATTATTATTGTGGACCAAGCAAAGTTGCGAATATCTGCTGATAGTTCATTAATACCAAAGTAATACATCAAACATGATACTGCACGGGAGTCTTCGCGAGTAAGCCTGGCTCTGCTCTAGGTGCTTTGCTGAACCTACCTCCTCTTGATTTATATTGTATCATGGGATGCACAATCAAAGCCATCTATGGTCTTAGGCGGGGTGGTTTTTGGTATACTCAACACTGGAATTTTGATGAACTCGTGCGACATTTATCTCACGACTCCGGTCTCATGTATATGCCGTCTGATGCAATGACATCCGAACTTCAGCTGATACACAAATTCAGAGTCGACGTTCCTTGCGATCAGGACTGGCTTCGGCCAGAGTCTGAACCAGCAATGGAATGCAGTAGTACATTCACGGACGTCTCCAAAATCAGTCAAGGGTCTCCATCTTATGTTAGCTTTTAAACGTCTTCGTACTGCATCCGCTCAAACTGGCTCAACATTACCATGATCAATACTGATAGCCTCAGGGATCCCCAAGTGCGCAAAAAATTCAGCTGCTATCTATCCTTGAAAGCAGAAACAATCAGCAGCACGGTGCAGGAAAGGGTGGATGACCACTGGAATGATGTGAAAGATATATTTGCAACTGGTGCATGTACCTACATCGGTAAAAGACAGAAAGATTACCGCACATGGCTATCGGTATACACCTGGAGACGGATCGACGAGAGTAAAGCAATCAAGGCTTGGATTGCTGCGCCTTCAGCAGTACCGAGATAGAAGCACAATACCGCGTAAAGAGAAGGAAGTATAGCCTAGAGTAAGACGGGATAAACGTCAGTACATCGGCTCACTTGCCTCAAGGGCTGAAGAAGCAGCAAGCAGGTGTGACAGTAGGACTGTCTGTAACATCACCAAGGAGCACGTTGGTGGTCGGGTCTCCAAAAAAAACGTCCAGTGAAGAGAAGTCCTTAACCACTTACGACGATGGTGATATGATCTCGAACTCCGAGTTTTTCGAAGCAACAAATTCTCAAAATCTCACCGCACCTCCTAGTAAAACCGAAGTAACAGCAGCAATTTAGTCCCTCAAGAAAAACAAATCGGTGGGCATTGATGGCATCCCTGACGAACTATTTCAAGCGACGCCAATTACATCGGCAGAACTGCTAACCAACTGCGCGAGCTGCTTCGACGTATTCGAATCACAGGTCGGTAAAGAATTTCCAATGTTTCTCAGGACCTTACAATAGAGATGGAGGGGGACGAGTCATTCATCGGCCAACGCTCACACTACCGTAGTGGACTACTAGCACCGGTGTACCCGGACCCCTCGTCCTAGGGGTATAACTAAAGGAACTGGCCCTCCAGGTTGGGGGTTATGCCATCGGGGTAACTTCCCTACCACGTAAAAAATGAATGGTTCCGAAACAACCAAAAGTCTCGGATAAGGACGACTCAACTGATGACGACCCCCAGCAAACGAAATAAGGAAAACGACCTTCGGATCTGTACGTGGAATGTTCTGTCCCTTTACAGACCACGTGTAGCTGAACAATTATGGTATCCAGGAAATGCGATGGTATGGGCCAGGCGAAAAGAAGATGAAAAAGAGTGACATCTACTACGGTGATTGCTACAGAGGCAACAGACAGCGCTTATTCGGATGCGGATTTGTTATACGCGGCAGACTTAGGCAAGATGGCTTAAGCTTCCGACAGGTGAGCGAGTGTATTATAACTATCCGGATGAAGGCTAAATTCGATAATATAAGCCTAATACGTGTTCATGCCCCCACGGACGAGAAAAAATACTAGCAATGTCTTAAATACGTCGTTAAAATCGTATTGGGCGATTTTAACGCCAAAATAGAAAAGGAGGACGTCTTTGGTAGGGCAGTCGGTAAGCATAGCCTACACGACACAACGTCTGATAACGGTCCAAGGAAATTTATTTCGCTGTCGAGCGAAACTTCATCATAGCAAGCACATGGTTTCCTCATCTCAATATTAATAAGCAGACATGGCGGTCTACAAATTCCCGAATTCGCACCGTACCTCCCAGTAAAGCTGAAGTAATAACAGCAATCAAGTCCCTCAAGAAAAACAAAGCGGTGGGTATTGATGGCATCCCTGCCGAGCTATTTCAAGCGGCGCCAAATACATCGGCAGATTTGCTGCATCCGCTAATACGGAGAGCTTGGGATAGTGAACAATTTCCACAGGAGTGGAAAAGGGGGATGATCATTAAGCTTCCAAAGAAGGGTAACTTGATGGAGTGCGGTAACTGGAGAGGTATATGTGTTCTTCCAGCTGTAGCCAAAATAATAGCTAGAATAATTCTAGAACGAATTAAAGATCATTTAGATTCAACTCTCGATGTCGAACAGGCAGGCTTTCGCGTTGGATCCTCCTGCATCGACCTTACGGATCATAATCGAACAATGCGTTGAGTATAGGTCTCCGCTACATTTACTGTTTATCGACTTCGAGAAGGCTTTCGACAGCTTGAATCGAGATGCTATGTGGTTGTCCTTGCGCAGGAGAGGCATTCCAGAAAAGCTTATAGCTATTATCAAGGCTACATATGAGGGCGGCAAGTGTCACGTCGTGCACAATGGTAAGGTGTCGGAGGACTTTGAAGTCCAAAGTGCAGTACGTCAAGGGTGCATACTGTCCCCACTATTGTTCTTGGTGGTTATCAGCGATGTACTCCGTGCAGCATTGACGGAAGCTAATTCTGGAATTCGTTGGACTATGACATCTTACCTTAAACACCTAGATTACGCTGACGATGTTTGCCTACTTTCACATCGGATAATGGATCTTCATTTGATGGCCCAAAATCTAGAAGCTGAGGCAAACAAAGTGGGGCTAAAAATAAACACAGCCAAAACGAAAGCCCTGAGTACTTCCAATACCC
This sequence comes from Brachypalpus laphriformis, assembly GCA_945910035.1. Lineage (NCBI taxonomy): Eukaryota > Metazoa > Arthropoda > Insecta > Diptera > Syrphidae > Brachypalpus > Brachypalpus laphriformis. Next base: position 113,867,409 of record OX246756.1, on the reverse strand, counting down.
GCGCTCAACTTAACATTGCCGGAAAGCAAGTCGAGAAAGTTGATAACTTTCTATATTTAGGAAGTGTGGTCTCGGCTAATCGCGGTGGCACCGAACTGGATGTGTGCAGCAGAATCGGGAAGGCTAAAGCTGCGTTCGGAATGCTGTCCAAAATCTGGAGAAGCAGTGTTATTAGCTTAAGAACCAAGCTACGACTGTTCCGCTCCAACGTAGAATCAGTGCTGCTTTATGGGTGCAGTACCTAGAAGGTGGACACCATTAAAACACGCAAGCTGCAAGTCTTCGTAAACAAATGCTTAAGAATCATCTTGAGGATTTTTTGGCCGAACCGCATCTCCAACGAACAACTTTATCTGAGAACGGGCCAAGAACCTATAAGCATTACTATACGAAGAAGAAAGTGGCAATGCATTGGACACACCCTACGGCGCGAAGACAACTCCATTGCGAAATACGCTATGCAGTGGAATCCGCTCACCCAGGCAGGCAGAATAGCGGGACGCCCTAGGCAAACGTGGCGCAGAACAGTTGAGGAATCGAGCTCTTTAGGAATGAGTTGGAGGCAGCTCAAACGCGTTGCAGAACTCCGAACACGATGGCGCGCAGGCGTGGTTGACGCCCTATGCCCCCCGAGGGGTTAAAGGACATAACTCATGGCGGTCTAATGATCATGTTACGATCAACATCAACCAAGCTGATCATATTGCGATTGACGCAAGACATGCCCCCAGTATTCTGGATGTCCGGGACCTTCCGAGCGGTCAACATCCCGAACTGAGCCACAAAGAAGAATCACTGCGAGAAAATTTAACGTCGAAAAGCTACAATAGCGTGAGGCCGCCTATGACAGCATCTACAGAGAAGAGCTTTATAGAACCATGTCTAGTTTTGACATCCCTGCCAAACTTGTTCGTCTGTGCAGGATGATGATGGAGAACGCTCGCTGCTCCATCCAGGTCAGTAATGACCTCACCGAGTCCTTTGATGTCAAAAAAGGTTTTAGACAAGGTGACGCGCTGTCATGCGACTTCTTTAATATTGTACTTGAGCGAATTGTGCGGAACTCACAAGCCAACACCGGAGGCACAATCTATTAAAAGTCTGCAAAACTGTTTGCATACGCCGACAATATTGACATAATTGGAAGAACACAGCGGGCTGTCACCGATGCGTTTGCAAGCATTGAAGCAGATGTGGCTAAAACAGGTTTAGCGATAAACGAGGGCAAAAACAAGTATATGCTGTTAACAAAAAGGGACAATCAACACCGACGAATTGGACTGAACGTCACAGTGGGCAGCTATAACATCGATGTAATAAGGGACTTTGTTGACCTTGGCGGTTCTGCTACAAACTCTGAGATCGACATCAGCGCAGAAATCAAGCGAAGAATAAATCTTGTCAATCGCTGTTTTTCAAAAGCCCTATCTCAAACAACTAAGGGGACTTTGTACATTCCTGCTTGACGGCGCGAATTGAAAGCAGATGAAGATATCCTTGTTCGCTTCGAGAAAAATTATTTGCAAGATATTCGGTCCCGTTTGCGTTGACGGGTTTCTCAGAAGATTCAATCACGAACTATACGAACTATACAGCGACATCGACCTAGTCAAAAAACTGCGTATTGGACGTCTGAGACGGCTAGAACATGTAGAGCAAATGGACACCAACGCTCCAACCTGCAGTCTTCGTATCTAATCCGGAGGGACGACGCAGTACAGGGAATCCTCGCCGTAGGTGGCGAGCACAAGTTCGAGCAATTTGGAGTGCGCAACAGGAGGCAATTACCTAAAGACCGACCTAAATGGAGAGGCTTGTTGGTTGTGGTCCAGGTTCAACCCGAACTGTAGAGCCACCTAAGTACGTAAGTAAGTAAGACTATGGTCTACATTTTCCACATTTGCTTTATGTAAATATGTAAAGTTACATAAACACAACAAATGTTTTTCACGTTTTGCAAATATGCCGAGAAGGAAATAGGCTGTTGTTATTGTTTTCGCCAGCATCTGACTGAAAATAATGAGAAAAAATGGAAAGAAGTGTAAATGGGGCGGACATCCAGGTCAATGAATTTTGGTCAGTAGTGATTTGAATAAAGTGCAGTTCTTGGAGCTTAAAAAAGAAATGTTGTTGAGGTAATAAAATTCTTTACTAATTCTTTATTGCAAAATAAATAAGGGATGAGTTGGATTATGTTTGTGTACCATCATATATTCATTAAGGACTGGTTACATACGAGTATATAACAAAAACATATACATAGCTGTAAGTTTTTTAGATGGGTTCATCCTTTTCCCTGCTTCCACATATTTGTGTAGCAAATCTTTTATATGTCAAAAGTTGTATGTGGCGCCCGATTAAACGATATGTAAAAATCACATATTTTTAAGGTATATATTAATAGGTACGCCATCGTTGGGTTAATTGTATGTGCTATACGAGTATGTGACTATTTATGTCTCTTAAACGATATGTAGCAATAGTTATAATATAACCTTTAATGGTAGAGGCTGACATCAAAATTAAGTCACGAGTACATAACCGCGCGGTTCAACCGCAGAAAAATATATTGTGTTCAGACAGCGGATGTAACATAAACCTCAGATCACACATAAAAACATAAAAGTGCGGTTTCCACTCTCCACGTACTCCAAAGAAATAGAACTGCACGGAAAACGCTCGGGTCTTTTTTCCGGTGGTTAGGTGTGAACGAATATTTATTTTGTTTATTTTATTTATCAGAAGTTTACAAAGAAAATTTATGAGCCTCTTCTGCATGAAGAGATTCGGTCTACAAATGCCATATAATGCAGTCTTTGTTAGATACTTATGAAGAACTTATGGATACTCCCATAAATGTTTAGCAGTATATGCAATTATAATAATATATATGTGTGAACGAATATGAATATAGTAATGTAAATAAGAATATGGTTGCAAATCGCGCCGTTTCTGTCGTGTCTGTTCAGACCCTAAACTGCTGTAAACAACTACAAAAGGGATAAAAACAAAGAGCGTCGGAACAAGCCGAATTCTTTCATAGCAGCAGAAGGTGCTGTTCCTTCTTATTAATGTCCCGCTTTTTATTTTTATTTTTTTGTTACTATTAGGGAAATGCAATTTCACTAAATTAGAAAATAAAAATGTACGGCAATGGCTTTCTTTCCCGGAATATAATTGTACGAATATCTCGGCCGTAAAGCGAGACTTTAGTATATATGTTTATAAAAGTAGTGTTTCTTACTTTGTTGAATGTAGTCGGGCGTAATGACAAATGTTTGATTTTCGAGGTTCATATTGGACACAAGTCTCTTTACATCTTTCAGTTGCACTTTGCATAAGTTACTTTCATTTGGTTCTTTTTGAGTTATATAATTTGCTGCTTCGTTCTCGTTGCTTTCCTTGATTATTTGAGCAAAGTCTTCATTCGAATTGCCTTCACGGGAATCAGTTCGAAAATCCTAAACATAGAAAAAAAAAAAGTATATGTTTTGGTTTGTAAAACGGATTGTACACAATTACAAGGAAATAATAAATATTACATATGTAGATGTATATATTTTAGTATTATTTGTTTATTAAGCCCCTATTTGGGTCGCATCGGTGGTATTCGATTCGCATAGCTATTGTGCATGAATCAAATACAACAGATTATGCCATCCCGCGTTCAATTTTGGTTCTCTTATGCATATGTCGTCATACGCGAGTAGCTGGTATGAAGGGTGTATAGAAAACGTTTGGTTTCATTATGTTTTCTTTTTAAATAGTATTTGTTTGTTAGTTGAAGACATAATAATTTGAAAAGAAAAACAAATTAAAATAATCAAAGCAGGCAGCATTTTATGTTTTAATTTATTATATTTTCGTTTTTTTTTTTCAATATAGAGTTGTCATATATTTCTCGGTTAAGTCTCCTAATGCAAAAATACAAGCAAGATTTAAAAAATAAACACAACGCAAACATCCAACGTTTTCATTTAAAATAGTACACTTAGCACTTACAGTACAAACTGACACGAAGACTTAAATGGCAATAAAATACTTATTTTGCACTTATATAATTCGTCCCTCATATGCCAGAAGCATGAATGTGCAAATTTTAAACTTTTGGGGAATAACCAACATTTTGCCTCTGGCTCTACTAAATAAGAATGAATTCAACATTCACCGAACTGACATAGTAAGAAATAGTTGTTTCCACACTGTTTGCACATTCACAGTTCTAACACAACATAGAATACAGAAAGACTTATCAAACAAACTAAGAAACCCAAAAAAAAATTAAATTTTCACATTCATGCTTTTGGCATAGAGGGGAGGATATCTAAAAATTGGATGTCCATGTATATATAATTAACGATTTCTACAAAAATGGGTGTTCCGCTATGTACTGAATTTAATCGAACTCGCGTATGACGTCACCCCGATCTGGCAGATCGTGCGCAAGGCGTAATCTGTTGAATTTGATTCATCGGTATTGTGTACCCCAATCAATTTTAACATCGGCCAGCTTTTTTCCTACTTCTGTTGGATCTTGAATTTGACTAGACTAGACATTGTTCTGCCGCTTTCTGGTTGAACAAGTGTCTGCTACTAAATAGGGCTTTCCCAACTCTTATACGAAACAGTTTGATACACTCTTCTCTTGTGAACTGGCTGTTATATGGAATGTGAGTACTTTGCGGATGATGGGGTCGGAGAAAAGTATTACTGTTTTTCACGATTCTTTAATTTCTTCGCATAGGGCTGTTAGGCATATGATTCGTGTTAGCTGAAAAAAACTAGGTGTTTCTGGCAGTTTAGAAGTTTCTTTCGCTGATAAATCGGCAGCCTCATTTTCCGGGCTCCTAATGGACTAAAGGGACTGGCATTTATTTATTATTATTTATCGCGCTCTTGATTTCCACACGGATGCCAAGGTTGTCCGTGCAGATAAGTGTTTTTTTTTTCTATTCAATTACGGGCCACAGTTATAGCTGTTCTGATCGCCGCTAGTTCGGCGATGTAGCTCCCTGCTGAATTCGGGAGTAGTGTTTGATCCAGAGTCACAATACCCCCATGTCACTTCAGTTTGACTACAGCATACGAGCAGTACCCTTCTGTACGTGACCCATCAGTGTAGAGTATTTTTCCAGGGTTGATAGAATCAATCATTTGATTGTGCAGTTTTTTAAACGTATCGTTCGTAGTCGAGTGCTTTTTATATCCCGCTGTACTGGTATCTATTTGGAGATGTCGTTCCCATTGTGAATTTTGAGTTAGGCTCCTCGTGTATTCATCTGAACAAACAGGATAATGAGGAGATAGTAGAAGAGCAATATTTTTGACCGCCGAGGCTTTGGATCTGTTTAGAGTTTTAGAGTACATGGTGTTTGCATGTGTAATGTGTGGTGGATATCAGCCAATGCTTTATATCGCATGTTAATTGCTCTTTTCTTATCCAGATTACTAAGAGGTATACCAGGCTTCTGTTCGAAAGCCATCAATTGGTGTAGTTTTAAGCGCATCTATTGCCGTGCGGTGGTACTCATTGATGTCAATATCTCTGATTTTCCTGTTGTATTCTGATGTCCACATGTAGATTGTTATGTCTATGCTGCGAGCTACCTCCTACTAGAATTTTCGCAATTCGTAGTGCAGTTTCCATATGTGGACCTTTTTTCCGTGAACAGAGCAGTTTAAGTGAGGGCCGTGTGGGCGCCGTGGCGTAAGTGGTTAGTGTGCCGGATCACTACGCATGAGGTTCCAAGTTCGAATCCCAGAAAACACCAAAAAGTTTTTTCACTGTCCCACCTCTCGCGAGCGTCTGACAAACATCCGAGAGTATTGTTGTCACGAAAAAGCTTCTCAAATCGCCGTTCGGATTCGGCACTAAACTGTAGGTCCTTTCCATTCGTGTGAAAAAAAAAAAACAGTTTAAGTACATTGTTGTGTGATTTTAATTTACTTACGACATTTTTGGTATACCCGTAAACGCTAATCCTAAAGCTCGAAGCCCTCTTTTAAGTGGAACCATTACTCCACGAAGTTGAAACGGGCTTGCCGTGCATTTCTGTTTTTTGCATTAGTGCAATAGATACTTTAATTTTAGAAGGAGGTAACACTGCACCTCGCTTCTGTGCCCAAGCATAGATTAAACTCAGCAATACTGTGATCACCTGACGCTAGTAAATATATATTGTCCGCGTTTATACCAACAAAATCTAGATTGTACATCGGTAGGTTTAGTTCCTCTACTAATGAGTCGATGTAGGCGTTGTATGCGATCACCGAAAGTGGAGACCCTTGTGGGATTCCATTCTCAACACGTATTGATAGTGAATTATATCCATCCACATTGACACTAAAGCTTCTTCCTGTCAGAAATGCCCACATGAATTTTAGAATCTCTTTTGGAATTCCCCAGAGATGTAGCTGTCGAATTACAGGGACTGCCATTACTCTGTCAAACGCCTTTTCTAGGTCAAGGGAGATCTGTGTTTGGTTGCTGCAAGGTTTTGTGAGTGAGTGAACGACTCTATTGTGTCTAAATGCATTGTCCCGAACTTATTTTATCTTCTATGATCCAAGCAATTCGTCGGCAATGATTTTTTTTAAAATAAATTTTTGAGAGAACGGGGAGAAGTGAGATGGGGCGATATTCGTGGTTTTTTGGGGATCGGCTTCAACTGCGCTTGTTTCCAGTCATGAGGGAACTGCCCTGTTTTAAGGATTTGATAATGTAATGAGAACATTCTGGCTTGAGGCTGGCACGGCAGGCTCGTACCATCTTGTATTTAAATTTATCTTTGCCTGGGGTATTACATTTAGCCATTTGAAGAGTCATATCGAGCTCTGTTACGGTTATTCTGTTCGACAAACAACTTGGATAGTATTTGATGGGAGAGAAGTTGATAATATAAAATTTTTTTTTTTTTCCTGGTTGACTTCACTGGGGTAGGAATGATCAGCGCTGTAGTTTTCCCACATACCTGAAAATGTACATATTTGCTATGATCTGTGGATCATTTTGCACGGTGTCGTTTGTAATTATTGACGGGAAGTTTTGAGCGGGCCTATCGGATCGAAGGGATCTTATTCGGCCCCATAGTGTCCTTGAGTCAATAGTCGGGTCCATAGTATTAACGAAATTATCCCATGAAAGTCGCTTAGCTTGAATGCATTCACTCCAAACTTTAGCACATAACTTTCTGTATGATATGCAATTCACCGTTGAGGCACTCTAGCCCAAGATCAGCTTTTTTTTTTTTTAGCTTACCAATTTCTGGTGTAAAACAGATGGGGTTCGTCTTCTTGCTTTTTCTGGTTGTCTGGATGCTTCTGGCTGCAGCAGTTCTAATGATTTTCTTTATCCTTGAAGCTCTCTGGTTTTTGTTTAGTGAAATAAGTGAGGCAGATGAGAGAGCGTGGGATGTGGTTTCAAATAAGTTCCAGTTGACTTTGCTTTCTTTAAAACGTGGTACGTTTTTTAAAGCTACTTGTTCGTGGCTAAGATGACATCGATTGCAGTGAATGTGTTTTTGGTAGAGAAAAGGGTTGGTGACCGATAAGAACGATAAGGCCACGTACATTTATGAACTCCTCAAACCTTGTTCCCTGCAAGTTAGTTTCCCATTCAGGGTTATCGTGAATAAATTTTCCCTCGGAATTTTCCCCCCGAACAAAAATTAGGTACCTCAAAAATAGAGGAAAAAAATCCGCGTAAAATAAATAGGTATCATGAATTGCAATTCAGGAGCATTATCAACGCAATCGCGATACTTAATTTTTCCCCGGTGATTTTTTTCTCTTTTTTGGAAGATACTTAATTTTTGTTCGGGGGAAAAATTCCGAGGGAAAATTTATTCGCGATAACCCTGATTATGAGATGCTGAGAGTTGTTGATATTTTCAAGTTGGTCGGAGGTAATTGTAACATCTCGCTCTCTGTATATAGTAGTAATCATAAACGGTATTTTGCCATGGATTATTGATTGAGAAGATGTTGGGATGTTATTTTTTATTAGCATGACTATGTCTGACTTGGCGTACTAGTAGTCTTCATTATGGTGAAAGACTTCGTAATTTGTAATATTAAAGTATTTGATATTTGTTGATATGATGTGGGTTTCTTGTAGCGTTATAATATCTGGGTTGTATTTACATATTCATTTTTCTAGTACATGTTTATTTTTATAGAATGCTTGAAGATTCAATTGGAGGATGAGCATATTTTTTGTTAAAGAGGTCACTGTGATGTATAATTATCGGTGTTTTGGATGATACCAGTACCAGATTGTAGATTGTTGAAGAGGTGGAATTAGGTCACTTTATAACTGCGGCCACATTGGCCCTATTGTGATTTCCTCTGATCTTAAAGCTCACTCAATATACCCGATTTGGTGATGAACTCTACTATGTTTTTGAGCGAGCTTGCCGATAAATCTTCTGCTTCAAGGTCGAATTTACCTAAATGCTGACGTGTTATGCTGATTCTTCGTCTTCGTTGCACATTCTGCAGATGCTGTCTTGTGCTATTCCCATAGCCATGAGATGTTTTTTCACTAGACAGCGCGCTGTAAAGAAACCTGTTGCTATTCGAATCTGAATCCTAGTTAATTGTAGGAGTTGTTTCGTTCTTTTAAGGGAAATAGATTAGACTAGAAAAATCATTTATTGACTTTGCAAGATTACAATATATTGGGTCTATAACTTAATTCGTGCGGTTTGCTAAGAGATGGCGTACCTTGTATTATTCCATTGGAACATGCGTTGGAAAGCTACTGTAATTGTGCGTCATTTCAGTATATGTCATTCATTTGAAGCGTAAACAACAATAATTTTTTTTCACTCAAATATGTCGAACTTTGTGCCTGAAAGTGTTTTTGCGGGGAGTTCTTCTTCATTACTTTAATATGAAGAAAACTGCTGCCGAAAGCTGGAACGCCACAAAAGGAAGTCATTTTTGCATCGGATTGTTACTGGTGATGAAAAATGGTTCCATTACGACAACCCCAAGCGCAAAAAATCATATGTGAAACCCGGCCAACCAGCCAAATCAACGGCAAAGCCGAATATCCATAGCGCGAAGGTAATGCTCTGTATTTGGTGGGTTCAGAAGGGGGTGCTGTATTATGAGCTGCTAAAACCGGGTGAAACCATCAACGGACAACGCTACCGAACACAATTAATCCGTTTGAAGAGAGTAGTAGCCGAAAAACGCCCGGAATATGCGACCAGACACGAGGCAATAATTTTCCATCATGACAACGCTCGGCCCCACGTTGCTATTCCGGTTAAGAACTATTTGGAAAACAGTGGATGGGAAGTTTTACCCCACCCGCCTTATAGCCCAGACCTTGCCCCTTCTGACTACCATTTGTTCCGGTCGTTGCAGAACGCCCTCACTGAAATACGGTTCACATCAGAGCAGAATATCAAAAATTGCCTTGATTCATTCTTGGCTGCCAAGCCGGCGCAGTTCTTTTGGGATGGGATCCACAAATTGCCAGAAAGATGGGAAAAAGTCATAGCTTCAGATGGGCAATACTTAAAATAATACCACTGTACATGTTTTTCTTAAATAAACGTTCAAATTTTGAAAAAAAAAAACCGCACGAATTAAGTTATATATATTTACAAATACGAATTTTTAAGCCATGGCAATGCCGTCAGCTCGGTTAGCAACTTGGCGTTAAATAAATTAAAATAAAAAAAAATAGAAAACTACATAGAGATATTATAGATATTCAGTTATAATCAGCATTCTATATGTATATAGCACGCTCACAAAGGAGTAGTTGTTTCCAGTTACCGCCGTTCAAAATTTTGATTGTTTCTTCCATTGTCAAGGTTCTCTTCCCAAAATAGTTGATTCTTTGCTGGTTAAATATGGGACATACACTTATAAAGTGGAAACAGTCTTCCTTGGATTTAAGGTTACATAGGTAACAAAATTGATCAAAACTCCCAATAAGGAAAGTATTTGGCAGAAAGATCTTGGTTTGTTACCTTCAGTTTCCATCGAGTAATGATGCGCTTTTTTTTTAGCCAATTTTTGATACAGCTTTTTGCCGTACTCACTGGTAATCCACAGAATGGTACTGGCATAATAAAGTTTGATGCAGCTCCTGTTCTGGCTAGCAGGTCAGTTTTTTAATTTCCTTCATATCTGCAGTGTCCTGCCACCCAAATGAGATGAACTCTGTTTATGCTGGCTAGTGATATGAGTAGTTGAAGGCAGTACCATACTAGTTTGAATGTTATTTAATAAGCAAGCCTTCATTGCCAGTAAAGTGGCCTTGCTATCTGAAAGAATATAAATGTTCTTGTTGGCTATGGATCTGTTTGTATTTTCTGTGATGCATAGTTCTACAGCATATACTTCGGCTTGGAACACGGAGTTACTTTTTTCCATGCACGAGTGAATGAAGGTTTTCGTAATAGCGCCCTATACTCCAGCCCCAACTCCTTCATCTGTCTTGGATCCGTCTGTGTACCATACATGAATTATTGGCAAATGTAGGTTTGTTCTGTTATCAGTTATTGCGATCTGGGAATGTAACCTTGAAGTTATGACTGAAGTTGAATCTCTGATTAATATCGCAATATCATCGAGCTAAAAGCCTTCGTTGTTGCGTATTTTCAGTAGTTCATTTACTACGATAGACCACAATAAGAGGACGAAAGGGTGCTCCCAAGGGGATTTACTCCTCCTTGGGGGCAATCTTTCGCAGCAGTGACCCTGAGTTTATTGCTGCCTAGTGAGATGTTCATTTTTCTGTCTTCTAGCATGCATTTTATCCAGTTACATGTTGTATTATTTATTCCTATGTGCTGGATCCTACCAGTTCCAATTATGTTTTCCAATGTTGAGGGGGAGAGGTTAAGTAATGAGATCTGGTTAACGGATAGATCCGCATCCAAATCCATTGCTTCTTTTCAGGGTTAGAAGTTATTGAGTTATTGTCGTTGTTTTTACGTTAGTGCATGCGATCGGTTGGTCAAACGGTAGTGCATGCGATCATATGAAAACACAAGCGTTTTCACTCAGCTGAGGCCTACCAACTCCTACTCTCAACCTCCACGCGGTGACAGCCGGGTGCCTAGTACCTTAATCCAAGAAATGGGTAACCAATCCCGTTTGGCGGATTCTTGGTGGCAGCAGATGGGAGAGCGGGGGAAGAGTGCTTTTCTCACTAGAGCACTTCTTCCTGTTCCAGGCGGCAGCGGACAAATTCCCTAGACGGAGTCAACGGTGGCGTCTATAGTTCCAGTTAGGTTGAACTTAGTGAATACCTTGCGCGAGCTGCTTCGACGTATTCGGATCACAGGTCGGTAAGGAATTTCCAATGTTAGTCAGGACATTGGAATAGAGATGGTGGCGGAGGAGCCCTTAATGGGCCAACGGCAGCGCTCATACTCCCGTAGTGGACAATTGGGCCCGGTGTACCCGGCCCCTCGCCCTAGGGGAATAATTAAGGAACTGGCCCTCCAGGTTGGGGGTTGTGCCGTCGGGGTAACTTCCCTCTCACGTAAAAAATGAATGGTTCCGAAACAACCAAAAGCCTCGGATAAGGATGACTCAACTAATGACGACCCCAGCAAACGAAATAAGGACAACGACCTTCGGATCTGTACGTGGAATGTTCTGTCCCTTTACAGACCACGTGCAGCCGAACAACTAGCAGAGGCCCTAGACTGCTATAAAGCAGATATTACCGCCATCCAGGAAGTGCGATGGGATGGGCCGGGCAAAAAGAGGATGAAAAACTGTGACATCTACTACGGTGATTGCTACAGAGGCAACAGGCAACGCTTATTCGGATGCGGATTTGTCATACGCGGCAGACTTATTAGGCAAGAAGTCTTAAGCTTCCGACACGTGAGCGAGCGTATTATAACTATCCGGATGAAGGCTAACTTCGTTAATATATGCCTAATATGTGTTCTTGCCCCCACGGACGAAAAGGACCCTGCCACCAAAGATTGCTTCTACGAGCTCCTCGACAAAACATACGAGCAATGTCCTAAATACTATGTTAACATCTTATTGGGCGATTTTAACGCCAAAATAGGAAAGGAAGACGTCTTTGGTAGAGCAGTCGGTAAGCATAGCCTACACGACACCACGTCTGATAACGGACTAAGGGTAATTGATTTCGCTATTAAGCGAAATGTCACCATAGCAAGCACATGGTTTCCTCATCTCGATATTCATAAGCCAATGATCATGTAACGATCAACCAAATTGATCATATTGCGATCGACACAAGGCATGCCTCCAGTATTCTGGATGTCCGGACCTTCCGAGCGGCCAACATAGACTCGGATCATTACCTTGTTGTAGCCAAGGTACGAATGCGGATATCCCAATCTGAGCAACAAAGAAGAATTACTGTGAGCAAACTTAACGTCGAAAAGCTACAATCGCAAGAGACCGCCAGACTCTTCGCTGAACGCGTATCCCGAAATCTCTAAATCACCCCTATGCCGCCAGTATCAAGTGCCGAAGACCAGTGGCAACGCTGCCAACATACCATCAGAAACGCTGCCACTGATGTGCTGGGTCTCGGCCCACTCCCGCGAAGCCCTTGGTTTGACGAAAAATGCCGGCGAGTGCATGCAGCAAAGCAAGAAGCATACAAAGCGGCGCTGCAAAGGAAGATGAGAGCTGCTCGTGAGCTCTACGAGCAAAAGAGACGGGAAGAACATCGGCTTCTCCAAAAAAAGAAGAAAGAACATGAGAAGCGCGCGTTTGAGAATATCGAGAGTTTATACTCCAGGAACAATGTACGGAAGTTTTACCAAAAGGTAAAAAGAACGTGTCAGAGAAGCAATACCCATACAGAAACCTGAAGAGATGAAAATTGAAACCTGGTAGTAGAATCACAGTCGGTGCTGAGAATATGGAAAAACTACTTCTGCAGACTGTATAACGGCGACGAAGACCAACATCCCGCTGTCAGGCAGAATGAACCATTCAACATAGACGATGATAATCAAAATTTCCGTCCACCTGACCAAAACGAAGTGAGGATAGCAATATCCAAGCTAAAATCCAACAAGGCTGGTGGACCTGATGGCTTACCGGCCGAACTTTTCAAGGCAGCTGGGGATGAATTGGTAGAGTGCATACACCAACTCATTTCTAAGATTTGGTCAGACGAGTGTATGACTGATGAATGGAATCTCAGCATCGTTTGCCCGATCCACAAGAAAGGAGACCCCCTCAACTGCCCCAATTATAGAGGCATCAGTCTCCTCAACATCGCATACAAGATCTTTTCTGCGATATTGTGTGAACGCCTGAAACCCTTTATCAACAGCCTGATTGGACCCTATTAGTGCGGTTTCAGGCCAGGAAAGTCCACCATCGATCAAATCTTCACACTTCGGCAGATCCTGGAGAAAACACAAGAATTCCAAATCGATACTCATCACCTCTTTATCGATTTCAAGGCCGCCTATGACAGCATCTATAGAGAAGAGCTTTATAGAGCCATGTCTAGTTTTCACATCCCTGCCAAACTTGTCCGTCTGTGCAGGCTGACGATGGAGAACGCTCGCTGCTCCATCAAGGTCGGTAATGGCCTCACCAAGACCTTTGATGTCAAAAAGGTTTTAGACAAGGTGACGCGCTGTCCGTACAACTGCTTGCATACGCCGACGATATAGACATTATCGGAAGAACTCAGCGGGATGTCACCGGTGCGTTTGCAAGCATTGAGCAGAAGTGGTCAAAATAGGTTTAGCGATAAACGAGGGCAAATCCAAGTATATGCTGTCAACAAGAAGGGACATCCAACACCGACGTCACAGTGGGCAGCTATAACTTCGAGGTAGTAAGGGACTTTGTCTACCTTGGCTCTGCTATAAATTCTACGAAATAGATCAGCGCAGAAATCAATCGAAGAATAACTCTTGCCAATCGCTGTTTTTTTGGGCTTATAAGGCAATTCAACAGTAAAGATCTATCTCGAACAACTAAGGAGACTCTATATAAGTCCTTGATCATCCCAGTCCTGCTTTACGGCGCTGAAACATGGACTTTATTAAAAGAGGATGAAGATATCCTTGGTCGCTTCGAGAGAAAAATTCTTCGTAAGATTTTCGGTCCCGTTTGCGTTGACGGGTTTTGGAGGAGAAGATTCAATCACGAACTATACGAGCTGTACAGCGACATCGACCTAGTCAAAAAAACTGCGTATTGGACGTCTGAGATGGCTAGGACATGTAGAGCGAATGGACACCAACGCTCCGGCCCGCAGAGTCTTCGAATCTAACCGCGAGGGACGACGCAGTAGAGGGAATCATCGCCGTAGGTGGCGCGCACAAGTTCAAGGGGACCTCGACCAACTTGGAGTGCGCAACTGGAGGCAATTAGCTAAAGACCGAGCTAAATGGAGAGGCCCAGGTTCACCCCGAACTGTAGCGCTACCTAAGTAAGTAAGTAATAGCGCAAGTCTTTTTTCATATGAAACTATTGAGTTGATATTTATCGATATGATTTTTAACTTTGTAAATGGAATCATTATATAACAATAGAGGCAACAAACACAAAGTAGGAAATCATGTTTTCCTCCTTGGTTTTTAAAACTAGGTATTTGGGCAAGAATTGCCTTATTTTTGTCAAAAGATCAACAAATGAAATATTAAACCAGTGTTTTGCTTTGTTAAGGAAGTCGTTGTGTGGGTGTCGGAGTGGGTTCTTTATTATATTGGATTCTAGTCTTAGAAGAATGCATATTCGGTTCTTTGGCAGATGTTTTTGCTTTTTCAGCGAAAGAAACGTTTGGATTTGTGAAGTTGAAAATTGATTCCTCGACGAGAGTTTTGTTTTGCTTACTGCTGCTTGTCTAGCCTTTTCAGAATATGTTGCCTTTTTTCCTTTGTATTTGAGATGTGCTGGACAGTCCTGATAACTGGCTGCATGACCAATCTCATTGCATTTTGCGCATTTGGGGGTGGGAGTGCATTAATTTTTTTCTTTTAGTGTTCTAAACGAGTGTAGACACTCATCCGATTTTCACCACAAAGAACACATCTGCTTAGTATACAGGGTGTCCCAGTTAAGCAGTATAATCCTTTAAGAGGAAATACCTGAAGTTCCGCCGAACAAAAAATTGTTTGGCAGGGGGCGTCTATTCTCACCACATTTCAAGTTATAGCCCATCAAAGTGGATGACCTCTTATTTGGAGGTGTAACCACTTTAAACGCTATAACTTCTAAACTATTATAGGTACAAAAATTAGTTTTATACATTTTGGAAAGACAATTTAGTAGCGCATACAAGTTTCAAACACATTGGGTACAGCTGTGCAGCTACAAAAAAGTTATGGCTCCTTAAACTCAGAATAATGAAAAATTGTTGTTCCATTTTTCTCAAAATGTTTACTCAATATAATTTTTTTTTATGAAATTTTTATCCCTAAAAAATTTCCTTAAAATTATGTTAAGCAATTTTTTACGTACGATCAACAGAAGTTGTAGTAAAAGCCATTTTTTGTCAGACAAAATTAAGTGAGAATAATAAACTAATGTACCTATGGGCAATGCAGTTAACAGTTAATTGTTGAATAGGAAAAGAAAGCGTAACAAAGAATTATCACAGATTTGCAAATGTACCGTAATTTTGTTTCAACTGATTTACAATCGACATTTTGTTCTGTAGGGTAACAGCCGATCCCCACAAAATGTATTTACAACGCGAATACGCGGAAATAGTGTTTGTATACGGGTTCTGCAATGGAAACGCTTCATTGGTAAGATTGGAGTACCAACGACGGTACTCAAATCGCAGAACACCATATAGTCGGATGTTCGCTTATGCGTATCAGCACCTTCTTGATACTGGGTCAGCTGCATCAAATAAAAGGGAACGTCATTCAGACGCAGCGGCGGCAAAAGTTGAGAGTGGGATTTTGCGTGCTGTGGAAGTTCAGCCTTCAGTCAGCGTCCGCAGACTAGCTGTGCAGTTGGACACTTCCTCAATTACATTCTGTGAACTGATGAAGCGTCAAAGATAAGAATTTAATTATTGTGAACAACTTCTTCAAAATGAGTTGCGTATTTTAAAGGAGGCTTAGCGTAAATATTTGGGCTGGATTAATAGGAAACACTTTAGTAGGCCCGCACGTTCTTCCACGAAGAGTTAATTCTCATTACTACTTGGAATTTCTTGGAGAACGATTGCAGGAGCTCCTTGAAGATGTTCCTCTTGTTCAGAGAAGGGCTGTGTTCTTTCAACAAGATGGAGCACCTTGTCACAGTAGAGCGGAGTAACTTCGTTCCTCAACCATACTTTTAACGAACAGTGGATTGGTCGATCGGACCAGATCTCCTGATCTAACACCCACGTATTTCTTCTTCCGTGGTGCTATGAAAGAAAAAGTTTATTTTAGAGAAATGTCGAGTCTGGAAGAGCCCCAAGAAAAAATTAGTGCCGTTTTAAAAGAGATGAGAAGTTTGCTGCTCGTTAATCTTCCATCCGAAATGCTTAAACGCGTATTCAAATGGATGGAAGCACTTCGAACAATTGCTATAAACATTCCATAAACTGTTCTGTTTTAAGACTAATTCAGTAGGTACCTACACTTCTTTTTGACCATTTTTGTCTGACAAGAAATGGCTTTTACCACAACTTCTGTTGATCGTACATAAGAAAAGTTGCTTAACATAATTTTAAGGAAATTTGTTAGGGATAAAAATTTCATTAAAAAAAAAGTATTAAGTAAACATTTTGAGAAAAACGCATTTTAAGTGAAAAAATGGAACAACAAATTTTCATTATTTTGAGTTTAGGGAGCCATAACTTTTTTGTAACTGCACAGCTGTACCCAATGTTTTTGAAACTATGCGCCACTAAATTGTCTTTCCAAAATAGAAGTTATAGCGTTTAAAGTGGTTACACCTCCAAATAAGAGGTCACCCACTTTAATGGACTATAACTTGAAATGTGGTGAGAGAACACGACATCGAAAAAAAATCAATGTGCTTGATTTGGATCTATTTTCTAGATCTAAAAATTAGTTCGCCTATTCCTTGCCAGGCTGCACATTTATCGACAATTGTCAAAACCCCTGTTGCCAGATTAAAATATGAAATACTTTCTGTACTTTAAATATTATTCTATGATTTCGATGTTTTCTTTGCATTGGAATTATGCACATAAAAGCGCATCTGAAAGTGAATACTTATCCCAGTTACTCCTAATGATTTCAAATTCAGTTCTCTTTTGATTGTCGTGGGGCGCGCATTACATAGAAACTTACACTAAAACCTTTACAAGATGAATTGTTCGGCATGTTCACAAAAAATTGATCGCACTTGTATAACAAAAATAGAGTGCAGTGATTGCAAGTTTTTTTTTCACTATGCTTGTGTAAAGATTACCGAAAAAGATGCTAATTATTTGAAATCAAGTGGAAATCCTTTCCGATGTGATAGATGTGCAGTTTTAAGACGCCGTTCTCTACATATGCCTGCACCGGTTGCGCCCAAGCAGAAATGCAGCAATGCTCCGGCTTCAACTAACGCTAAAATACAGCAAGCCGAAAGAAGCAACGTCCAACAAACAGCTGCTGAGTCGTCCGCACATAATGTAAACGGTGAAGGTGAATGCACTCTACAGATGATATATTCAAAGCTTTCGATGTTGGAGGAAACAAACCATCGTTTTTTACAACAACTAAATGAATTGCGAGCAGAGAATGTGGAGCTTAAATCAAAAGTAAATAATCTGGAGAGCAAGCTTAACTGGCAACAACAACAGCTTCTAAGCAATTCCATTGAAATTGTGGGTGTGTCAAATGTCAATTACACAAACGCAATCAGCAAGGCAAAACAAATTTTTATCAAAGCTTTGTCCATCGATGTTGCCAACGACGAAATCGAGAAATGCTAGGTCAAGAAAGTGCAAACAAAATCTCCTGCATCAAAATTGAAAATGATCATCTGTTTGCGATTCTCTGATCTAACAACGAAACAGCGAATAATGTGCGCAAAGAAGACAAACAAAAACAAACTCAACTCACATATGACTGGTATCGATTGTGTAGTCGACAGCAGCAGTGGCAGTAAGAATGTTTTTAAAAATAGTTTCTACTGTAATGATAAACTCTTTATTGTTCACCAGAATATCAGAAGCCTAAGAGAAAACTTTTCAGCTCTGGTCACACACCTTGATTCTTTTATGTGCGTTCCAGATATTATTTTTGTGTCCGAAATTTGGATCTATAACCTTGAAAAAAAAGATTACTTTATCCCCGGGTTCAACTTTTTTGCTAAAACGAATGAAAATTTCGCTGCAGGTGGAGTTGGATGTTTTGTGAAAGAGAACTCCAAGATTATTGATGTCTTGTGTGTTGATTTTTTGAGTGCCGATATTTTGTAAGTTTCTATTGAAATTAACCATGAAATGTGTGTGTTTTTATGTGTCTATAGACTGCATATGTTTAATGTTTTGATGTTTATAAAAGAGTTTTCTGAACTCTTGGATAGGGAAAATCGAAAAACTTAATTATTGTAGGAGATTTTAATATTAATAGTTTGGTTGGTAGTAAAAGCGTTTCTAGCTACTTGGCATTGCTGGCATCGCATGGTCTAGTATGCTTTATCAATGAGCCCACTAGGACTGTTTCGAGTAGCTGCCTGGATCATATTTATGGACGTTTCAATAATGTTGCATTCAGTAAGTGCGAAAAATGTGTCTTCGACTTCAGAATTACTGATCACTCCATGACGGGACTCATATTTAACATCTCAGAGAATAAAGGTTGTAGTATTCTTAATTCCTCTCATAGTAGAATGAAAATAAATTTTAGTAAACTTAGAAACAATCTATTTTACGAGTTTTGGGAAAATGTATATGCTTGTAGTGAGGCATCTACGGCCTTTACAATATTTATTGACACTCTTCAGAAGCACATTTTAAGTTGTTCCTCATTTCAGCCCGCCAAAAAGTTAGTAAAGAGACTAAAACCCTGGATATCCAGATCGCTGTTAAACAAAGTTATAAGAAAAAATAAACTGAGAATGAAGTGCAAAAAGTATCCTGATAATTTAAGTTTAAGAAGAAGGTATAAGAAATTGTGTATCGAACTTAAAAAGGAGATTCCGATTTGCCGCGATACCTATTACCGCACTCAATTTAACTCTGCAAGGGGAAATTTAAAAAATGAATGGCAAGTAGTAAATGGTATATTAAATAAATCTACTCGTTCTAACAGACCTACTGTTTAACGTACTGATGACTGTGAGGTGTCTGATAAACTTGCTATTGCCGATGCATTTAATTGCTATTTTGTTAATGCAGGTAGCAATTTACAACCTCGTTCAGAGTATGCAATTTGTTCTCTCTGTCCGTCTATTTGTGGATGTGCAGAACCAGTGCAAAGTACCAGTTTTGTTTTTCAGCCCATAACTTCTCTTGAAGTTCTAAAAGTTATTGGTACTTTAGATAAATCGAATTCATGTGGAGCTGATGGTATTTCGAACTTTGCCCTTAAACAAATTACATGTTTCATAATGGATGTCTTGGCAGATATTTATAATCGTTGCGTGTTTGCGGGGGTCTTTCCCGATAGCCTCAAATGTGCTGATGTAATTCCATTACTTAAAAAAGATTCTGCTGCTGAAATTGGCAACTATAGGCCCATCTCGCTTCTCACAGTCTGAAAAACTTATGAAAAATTGGGTAGTGAGTTTTTTAAATAAATCTGAGTTCTTTAATCCAGCTCAATTTGGATTTCAAAAAGGAAAATCGACGGAAGATGCACTCCTACAGTTTTGTTCTCAAATAATGACTCACCTTGATGAGAAAAAATGTACGACTGGTCTATTTATTGACATCACCAAAGCGTTCGATATGGTGAATCACAATTATTTGTTGAGAAAACTGGAAAAGGCAGGATTCCGTGGTTTTGTGCTCAATTGGTTCAGGTCGTATCTTGGAAATAGGTCGCAAAGAGTGGAGGTAGAGGAAACAAGGAGCGAAATTAAGTTCTTTAATCTGGGTGTACCACAAGGCTCTGTTTTGGGTCCAATTCTGTTTTTAGTCTACATCAATTCACTGTTTGCTCTTAATTTCAAAGGTTCACCTACTACTTTTGCGGATGATATAGGTTTTTCTTATGGTCTGAACAGCCCTTTGGACCTGATTTCTAATATTAATTGGGATCTAAATCTATTGAGACACTAGTTCGCTGAACATAATTTAGTTATAAGTTCCAAAACAAAATAACGTTCTTTAACTTATCTGCTTGGCAAAAATTGGAAGCTAACGTGTATTTCCATGCACCTGAGTGTCAAAGATACAAACTGTCTAATTGCAAT
The DNA here is from genome assembly GCA_945910035.1 of Brachypalpus laphriformis. Taxonomy (NCBI): domain Eukaryota; kingdom Metazoa; phylum Arthropoda; class Insecta; order Diptera; family Syrphidae; genus Brachypalpus; species Brachypalpus laphriformis. The sequence continues at coordinate 113,847,096 of OX246756.1, read as the reverse complement.
TGTACGTCTGGTTTTCCCTCTCCCACTTTTTGTAGTAGTGTTAACTGTAGTGATAAATGTTTTCTAATAGAGAGAGTAGACGACTTTAAGTACTTGGAGCTCACCCTAGATTCTAGAATGAGTTTTTCGACTCACACAGATACATTGAGAAAGTACTTTCGATGCACACTTAGATATTTTTATTATTTGCGTAATGTATGCTCAACTAAGCTTTTAAAGATGATCTATTATGGGATTTTCCATTCTAAACTACAATATGGAATTGCTTGTTGCGGAGGTGTGTATCAAAATAAAATACAGCCGCTGCTGATTTTGCAAAAATATGTTTTAAGAAAAATTTGTCGTAAACCTGGTAGGCATCCCTGTTATCCTCTGTTCTGTGACCTGAAAATTCTTCCTGTTCGTCATTTGTATTGTTTTAAGGTGTTAAAAACGTTCTTTATGAAGTCTGGTAATCGCAATTTTCGTTTAATTTCAAATTATAATTTACGTCGAAACATTTCAAATATTTTATCTGTACCACTGATTTCCGTAATTTTTTTTCTGTTTTATCTCATCGGTTGTTTAATAAACTCCCACAGTCTATTAGGGCTATATCATTATCTGGAAGGTTCTTAAAAAGCGTTAAATGTGGCTCTTTCGTTTTGACTATGTTGGCTTAGAATCTCTTATTTTCTGATATTTTGGTTTAACTTTTTTTTATATTTACTTCGCTATTGCATATTTAGCAATTCTTTTGTTTGTAATAACTTGCATTTACTTTCTTTTTTCTTTTTGTTTTTGAACTAACTCATAATCTTATATTCTTGCTATGTAAGTTGAACTTATAAGGTCACCCCGCCTAAAATTTTCTTTTTATTGTATAAGCCTATTGAAGTGGCATTCTAATCTATTTTTATAGCTTATATCAAAAATACAGAATGTCACAACCTTTCTTATATTTCTGATAGGAATGAATTGTTTTATATATATTAATTTTATTTTTTTTTCGTATCCTGAATTATAAGAAATAATAAATAATATGAATAATAATAAATTATAAATTAATAATTATTGAGTGAATATACACCATTTGAATGAATTAGGATCGACAAAACATATAGTAAAAGAAAAAGATCACATATTCTCTGAATTTTATAAGGGAAAATAAATCGTATGGCAACTCCACTTGAAGGAACTCAACTGTGCAATTCTAATGGAAAAGAGGGAACAAAATAATTGCTACTTTTAAATAACTAGCTGAATGAAAACAATAACAAGTTGTACGCTAGAAGAAACAAATGTAGTTCTGGATGCATATAGCAAGATATTTTGAAAGGAGTTCGATGTGGAAACTGTAACTATAAAACAAAACAAAACAAAAATTGTTCGCTGATCCAGATCCGAATTGCTTTATTTTCGTCGTGTGATAAAACACGGCTTTTGTTTTTCCTACTGTTCGTGAAGCATTAGGGAGGCTTCACAATATTCATCCGGCACCAGATGCACGGCGTCGTGCACAATACTTTCTTTCACACGTATCCGGTGCAGACATAGTACTTACCTACTACGTCGCAAAATCATATACAAACGAGCTTTTGGTGGAATATAATTTGTATGGTTTAGGACGTCGAGCTAAAGCCTATTAGAGAAATGTCAACGCCTATAAATCTGGAACAATTTTGTTCATTCTTGAAAAAAAAAAGAAAAAAGAAGTGTATCTTAAAATTTTGATATCTCGAAAACTAGAAATTTCCTACACATACATACTACATTGTCCGCGGCTTCACATACAAATGGCGCGACTGTCTCAAAATCGGTGGCAGTACCTGCTCATCAATTTATCGACTACAAGATAACGCCCTCATCGCTGAGAGGAATTTAACTTCACGATTCTTAGGACACAAGACATCCCCCATTCTAACATGGTGGAGACGGGAAGCAGGAAAGGGGACGGACAGCCAGTTTCAAAGATTTAGATTTTTTAGATTAGATTAGATTTTATTAATTCCGTTTAGTTTAGATACTTAAGTGACATGGCTAAAAGCCGTCTGCGAAAGACTAACAGCATAATTTTACATTTGGTTCACTCAAAAATTTAAAAATTCTCCTCTATGATTCTTTTTCGGTAAGCTAAACTTATTTCGCAATATGAAGAGCTCTCCAATTGGACCTGTTTAGTAATGGCTGGACGTCTTCAGATAGCTAACTGGCTTTCGCAAAGTGAAACCTCCTAATATCACGGAAATTTGAACAAATCCCTATGAAATGTATAATGTTCTCCCTTTGTAACATATTACAGAATGAACATAAATCCGGAAGGTCTTCTCTATGTGGTATAAAGTTCAGTGGAAGTACTTAGCTCTCTCTTTACGCGAAAGGTTATAGAGATCTATCTAATTTTATTCGTGTCCTTAAAGTATAATAGTTTAGAGAACCCATGCTCAGCTGTAGTTCTTTGTAGATCTCCCTATAGGTGGACGCACTCGTTTGCTCGATATAATTTTGTCGACTTTGTGTATCTAAATGCGGCAGGAAGTCACAAAGGTTACACATCCAACTACTTCGCGCATGCCAGTCCAATTCCAAATGGTACTTGCAATTTTCCGCCAAATTTATCATCTCCTTATACCACAGACAGGTGTGGCAAAATCGCATCATCACCTTCCCGTGGTGCCGGCATATTTCTTTTTTTAAAGCCGTTCCGAATTGATCATCGTTGTGTGGATGTTTCAACTTTGGGCAATGTGACCTCTGACTTGCTTTGTTGAAAATGGTTTAATGATTATATCATTTTTTTTTTCACTAATAACAGCTAAGCTAAGCACTTACCATTAACCCTTCAATCTAAAATATCATAATGAATGTTTCTTTTTTTCCTTTGATCTCCCTAAAGATAATGCAATCCCCTGTTCGCCCTATTAATAATAATAAAATTAACTTTGCTCCTTAATTGAGTTTTCGTGGTAACTGGTCACACTGGTTTTGTAATTAGGTTGGGGTTGTTATTGCTTTCCTTTTTTTGCTAATGTATTTTTAAAGGCGTATTGATTTGAATGCTTATCAGTCGTGCGAAAGATGTAAACACAATACTAGGTGACGCGTGGTAATTCTTGGTGCCAACCAAAACGATTTATTATTAATCCTTTTGGCGTAATTTCATGAAATACGATAATGTACTTTATAACAAGAAAGTAAACTGGAACGATGTCGTTCATTTTTACTTGTGGGACAATAATTGATCATTCAGATTGGCTCCTAAATTGACAGATGAACACATTTTTGCAAATAATTTGCAGAAGATGAGGGTGAGCCCTGCTGCGCAAACATTAAGTGCAATAATTTCAGCTGGTATTTATACTCTTGCCAGTGTAGGTGCTGTATCCTCAAGCAGTATTAATACTGCCGAAATGATTCGAAAATTAGACGAGTTATACGACAATTTTAATTATTCTAAATTTAAAAACCACAAAAAATTATGAACAAATTAATTTCTTAAACGAAGCGAATATTTTTTTGCAAAACATAAAACTGTTTGAAAAGACTGCCAAAATAATTAAAAGCATGCGATTTTTAAAAGAATATTAGCACAATATAAATATTCTTATTGGTATTTCAATTCCTCTTAACCAGAAACCTCAACTAAGATTGTCTGGAAAACACCTTTACTGTTTTACGCAACCGAGGAGGACATAATAAGTTGCTGACTCCGTTTCAAGATCTTTTCAGCAAAGTATTATACATGGATATAACCCATGGAAAGTGTGAGCCAACTGCAAATTTAGAGCTTCCCGACATTGAAATGCAGTTACTATCACCAAAAAGAAGGCCAAAGTGATTGACTTTTCAAAACGGAATGTGACTATATGTTAAAATTGTTGATTTCTATAGTGAAAATTTTTTTTACTATTTTGCAGGCTACATTTTAAGAAAAATATTAGCAAAAACATAAGTGTGAGTTGGAATTAAGTCAGCAACCTAGTGTTTCCTTCTTACTTACAGATTTTAAAGAATATTAGGGTGCGCAAGAGTCTTGAGAAAAAGTTTACTTCTTGATTTCTCAATTTGTACTTCTTAAATAATTTTGAAATGAAAATGTATAACATACTAAATAAAGAATTTGATTACTTTGCATAAATTAAAACAAAGAATTTGTTGCAAAATGTTATGTACGTGTTGGAGCGTATCATATTATCAAAAAATTCAATAAAACTATGAAAAAAGCCAACAAGCACACACATGTGATTGTTATTTTTAATAAAAAATTGTGAATAAATCAATGTTCGCCTTTTTTAACGGGACACTCTGTGCCATTTTTCCAAAAGACACTCCTTCTCTGTTATCTCTCTCTCTACAACACTTCTTATATCTGTCTACTTCTCGTGTCTGTGTGACTTAGTAATAAGCACTGCAGCGTTGCCACTTCTATCCAGAGCAATGTAGCATACTGACAATAAAAATGTAGCATTTAAACAAAAAATGTAGTATAAGAACATTTTTTGTTAATTTTCTTTATTTTTGCGTTACTACAGATAGCATTCAGTTTAACAAATAACATAAGAAAAGCCATTAGCATAACAAAATTAACATAAAAGAATAATAATGAATTCATTTATAAATGCCAAATCTATAACATTGAATAAATAATAGTAGGAATTCATTGATTAAACAAAAAATTAAATGAAAAAATAGAAGCTTATTCAATACATATTCAATTGCACAGAGAAGTAGGTATCTCTTATATTAAATAAAAGGAGAATACTAATGAGAGGAGCAAACATTTGTACTTAATTTGAATGTATTTGCAATCAAGAAATTTTAAATTTAAACAAAGTCTTGACAACTACTCAGAACGATCAAATATTGCCTCACCTTTTAATAGCTCTTTAGCCAGTAAAATTGAGTCCACAGTTTCTGAACTTAGCTGATTTCTCAGATCTTCTTTTATTATGTTTAATTCGGAAAACTTTCGTTCAGCGCAAGCACTACTGTAGGGAAGTCAACAGAAATTTAGCATATAATTAGCCAAGGATCTAAGTATCTAACTATTTGTGTCTTAGAGTTTTTTAAATAAAATCTTTGATGTAGCTGCTTGCATAAGTCAATATAAACTTTTATTGCATTTGACTTTACAATGTCTATTAAGTTTGAGTTTATTTTAGATGATTGTACACATACCATACTTCAAATTGCATACCGGTATAGCAATTTACCGATTGTAAATGATAAAAATTATTTTTAAGATCGATATCTATATTTAAATATTAAGGCTTAATAAAAATTTTATATATTTCGATTAATAAATTTGTTACTTCTTTATTTAATAAATATATTTGTACCTTTTCTATTTGAAAACATTTATTAAAATCGTTAAGTTTCTTTTAATAAATACGATAAAAACAGTAAATAAAGTTCATTCTCCCCATTAATCAAAAAATCGTAAATAAGCTTTTCATTTTCGTCCTCAAATGATGCCAATGTGAAATAGTGAAACAAGGATTTCCATTGTTCTAACACTCTATTTAATACGGCTTCCAAAGACAGCCAATGTGTTGTTACATGCCGCAATAATGTATGCCCCTGACAATTCAAATGTTATTGAAAGTCTTTAAACTGGCCTTGTCGCTTGGGGCTAGGTGCAAATGGGCATATGTAGCTTTGATGCATTTTACAACACTGACACCACGAGATCTGATATGGCGCTAAGACATCGAGGGGTTCCAGAAAGGTGATCAGATGATCATAGACATGTATGAAAGAGGAAAGACAAGAGTAAGATGCCCCGCTTTGAAGTCCTTTGCTCTTTATTACAGTCCTTGACTATCTGCTTGAAAGTAAAGTGACGGACGCCAAGGTACATCAATTATTCTTTGTTGACGATGGAGCCATCAAAAGTGAGGATCCTACATCCCTGCAACGAGCTCTTGATGTGTGGGTGGAGGTTTTCGAGGGAAATGGGTATCGCATAAGTTCACAAAAGGCAAAGTACTTGTGCTGCCCGTTCTCTGATCTACTCAGGCCTATTCCAGACATTTATTTGAATGGAACAGTGCTTCACAAGTGCGAAGAGTTCAAATAGCTGGGATCTATGATCAATAGCAAAGCAACCTGTGATGAAGACATCAAAGGAAGGGTCTACACTGCAGTTGTGCATCCAGCGCTCACATACGGTTCACGATGCTGGACGATGTACAAAAAGTATGAGAGTAAATTAACGGCAGCTGAGATGAAGATGATTCGCATGACAGCAGGATCGAATAAGAAGTTCGAAGATCCGTGGAAGCCTTCACGTCAAGGATGCCGTCGTATAAAAGATAGAGCGCAACGGGCTCAGCTGGTATTGCCACGTTCAAAGAAGAGATCATTTGAATCCTGTTAAAACGGCAATATCAATTAACGTTCCAAAGACATCGCGAGGCAAGAGAAGGAGGCCTATAAACGACTGGATCACACAAGTGTGACGACATTTCATTCGCCTCAGTAACCGAGTGATCCGAAATCGACAGGCCTGCCGATATTTTCTGAGGTCAAATAGGCGAACCCTACAGGCGGATCAGTAGAAATGCGGTGAAGTGGAACGGTTATGATCCCTTGTTTTCGGACCATAACCTCGCTAAAAAAGGAAGATGAAGTAAAGAAGCAAAATCAAAAAAAAAAAAAATAAAAATTAGGTAGACACTTTAGAAATATGTAGCATAATGAGGGAAAGATGTAACATGTAGCATGGCACTCCAAAATGTAGCAAAAGTGACAACGCTGGCACTGATAAATAAAACGTAGAGTATCCCTACTCATTGAATGGATATACTCTGACCGAAAGGTATCACAAAACTCTTATCGAGAATGGAACACTCCCGGAAAAGATTAGTGATATAAACATCTTTACGGATGGATCCATGATAGATGGCAGAGCGGGGGCAGCTATCTTTTCAGAAAAACTAGAACTAGCCTGCCATACAAGATTGGGGAAATGTATCTCAGTTTATCAACTCTAGATGATTGCGTTGTTGCATGCATTACTTCGAAATGAAATGGCGCTCTTCTGGGTGAGGTGCGGAACCAATTGCTGCAAATGGCAGGGGTATGCTAGAGCACCCGATCAACAACTGGACCGCGTCGGAACACAAGAAGAGGTGGTCAACCGTAAAAACTTGCAGGCACACAAAAATGGCTATTAAAATGCCGACTAACTTCACTCGTAGAAAGGAGCGAAGAATAGTAAAATGGTAGCGTTATCTACAGGTCATAGGAATTTCGGGTATCTCCTGAAGAAGATGGGAGGAAGTTGAGATGGTGGCACATATATTGTGTCAATGTCCGGCACTAGTCAACAGAAAAGGGGAGATCTTAGGGCGTCACTGGGTGGAAACTCAGAAAATGAACAAGATTTCCGTTAAATAGACGCTAGCGTTAACGCGAGGAATCAAAACCAGAGAAAAACTGTGGAGAAATCCGGAGTCTCTTCGACTAAGATGGATCGTGGCAGAGAGACGAAAAGGGACCTAACACAGTGGTCTTACTCGAATTCTATAGGCGTCGCTTCCTCAGCAAATTTTTTCACACAAAGCAACAACAAAACAAAAAGTGGGGATGATTTAGGTAGTAATCAAAAGTGAACATAAAGTTTAGAGAAACTCGAATCTTAGATGGCGCTGATTCGGGTTGTTGACAACTATTCGTTTCGTTAAAGTTGGTAAACACTTATTGTTTTGCACTGATAGTAAGATATGTTCGTTGATATTTCCCACTTTCAATAAAAAGCTTTGACTTACATGATGGTTGAAATACGTTTTCGTTTATTATATTTTGACACAAGCCCACCTGTGCTCGCCTTGTTTCGCTTGCATTTTAGTTGATGTTCATTCACTTATAATAATTCTTAAAATATAATTGGGAACTAAAAAGAATACAATACTGAAAATGCGTCAACTCAATTATAACCTCCACAGTGGGAGTCCTGGTCAGAGCACACACAAACCTGTACACAACACACAACCCGTCAAGCAGGTATAACTGACGACCGCACATTGAAGTGAAAAACATATCGCTCATTTACTTGAAGACTGCCATAACTCAAAAAAGCGATTTAGCAGAAAACGCGTTTTAAGTTTTCAATTGACTACCACCTTGCAGAAAAAAAAAGACATCTTTTAATAATTGAAGATGATGATGAATAATTGTTTTGAACATTGCTCAGCTTCAGGACAACGCAGGAGGATGTTTTATATCTTAAATGAATCAGGGGGAATTTTACTTAACGTGTTTTTTATATATTTTTGTTATTTTTCTATCCGATAAGCCATTATTTAGTTAGAGCTGGGGCCTTATTTTGTATTGCGTTTCTATAGCAAATGTATACAAACTCAATTTTCAAGTAATTTAATTGACGTTTGACAGATGTTTTGACAATCTAACTTTCGGATATTTTTGATTTTGAGTTGGAAGCACTTACACCCAATCCGAGAACCATACAAAATACCAATTCATTTTAGAATCGGATTACTTTTCCGAATGGCAATCCGAATCCGGAAGCAGTACAAAATAAGGCCCCTGAGATATCTGAGAGTCTGAATGAGTATGCCGATTGCAATGAATAGTGTCCGAGGGAAGGTCGATTTCTAGACGAAGCCGAAGCCGAATATTCGGCTTAAAAACAACCTTCGGCCAAAACCGAAGCCAAAGCTTTAATAACTTAAAGAATTTCTGTTTAAGATTGACTAAAAGAGAAAAATATTCCCAGAGAGGCTTTTGTCCCAAAGATGTCATCATGTATATACCTACCTAAAATAAAATAAAATTAAAATACAAAAATTGCCAAAACTAAGTTATATCTTGTACTCGATTTAAAAGCGGATAAACAGTAACTTGTAGGTAGATACATATGTCTATGTATATACATACTAACAATACGAATATGTACTTACTTGGGTTTTTTTATTCTTTAAGTGCCTTCTACAAGCACAAGGATAACGAAAACAATAAAAAAAAAATCACAATTGTAGCTAGATAATAATGTACATATATAACGAATAAAAAACACAAGATCGAACAAATACGTGCACGAACTTATGTTTAGATTTTGTTGTGTACTAATGATGCGACGCCAGCTGTCCGGCTCTTGTGCATTCATAACGGTTCTACGAAAAACGCACGCACTGCTGCAGTTCGAAGATCCCACGACAACACAAGAATACCCAGGTTCAACATCGATAGACTTAGTGATCCCTCAGTGCGCCAACAATTAAGGGAGCACTTTTCACAAGGTGTGGAAGCAATCAGCAGCTCAATGCCCGCAACCATCCAAGACCATTGGTGTGCTGTGAAAAATGTTTTTACATCTGGTGCTGAAAGAATTGTCGGTCGATCGCAGGGAAGACATAGGGCGTGGCTTTCCGAGGATACCTGGAGACGGATTGACGAACGAAAACAGCTAAAAGCTCGCGTTGCAGCTACCCCAGCAGCAGGGAGAAGCGAGCTAGAGTCCCTATACCGCATGAAGATGAGAGAAGTTCAGCGTAGCGTACGACGTGACAAGCGCAACAACATCAACGCGTTGGCTACAGAAGCAGAAGAAGCTGCACGGAGGTGCGACAGTAGGACTGTCTACAGAATCACGAAAGAGCTGAGAGGTGGTCGCAGCTCCAGCCAATACCCAGTGAAAAGCCTAGACGGTTCCTTGCTCATTTCGGATGAGGACCAGCTCAAGATATGGAAAGAGCATTTTGCTACGGTTTTAAACCGTATATTCGCTAGCGATATGCTCCCAATTCAGACTGAGATGCCTGAGGTGAGAAGTTCCCGAATACGCACCACGACTCCAGTAAAGATGAGATCATTACCGCGATCAAGGCACTCAAAACCAACAAGGCGGTAGGACTTGACGGTATTCCAGCAGTGCTCTTACGAGCAGCGCCAACAACTTCGGCTGAGCTTCTGCTTCCACTTATAGATAGAGCTTGGGAAGCTGAGAGCTTTCCTAACGAGTGGAAAAAAGGAATGATCGTCAAGCTTCCTAAGAAAGGAAATTTAATGGAGTGCGGAAACTGGAGGGGTATCTGCGTGCTGCCTGCTGTAGCTAAGATAATAGCTAAAATCATCCTTGAGCGAATCAAACAACATCTCGAAGACACACTCGATGCCGAACAAGCAGGTTTCCGCTCTGGATCCTCCTGTGCCGACCACATCAACACCCTGCGGATTATCATCGAACAGTGTGTTGAATATCGATCGCCACTGCACCTGCTGTTCATCGATTTTGAGAAGGCGTTCGATAGTGTCAACAGGGAGTTTATTTGGCATGCCTTACGCAGGAGAGGCATTCCCGATAAACTAATTGCTATTATCAAAGCTACATATGAAGGCTCCAAATGTCACGTTCTGCACAGGGGAAGGTTGTCTGAGGAATTTGAGATCCAAAGTGGGGTAAGACAAGGCTGTATCCTTTCACCAATATTATTCCTATTGGTGATTAGCGATGTGCTTCATGCAGCTATATCGACGGGAAACGGAGGAATTCGATGGACTCTTACATCTCAACTGAAACATCTTGACTACGCAGACGATGTATGCTTACTCTCCCACAGAATTATGGACCTCCACCAAATGACAGCAGATGTGGAGAGGGAGGCAGGTGTCGTCGGGCTGAAAATTAATACGACAAAAACTAAAATCATCAGCCTCGGAACTAACTCATCGGCTCAAATATGCATTGCTGGACAACCGGTAGAGAGAGTAGAGGATTTCCAGTATCTTGGGAGTATTGTCTCGACCGATGGTGGAACCGAACTGGATATAGCCAACAGGATCGCCAAAGCAAAGTCCGCGTTCGGGATGTTGTCCAAAATATGGCGAAGCAATGCAATCAGTTTGAGCACCAAAATAAGACTGTTCCGCTCCAACGTTGAATCCGTGCTGCTATATGGTTGCAGCACGTGGAGAGTGACCACTACTATCACCAGGAAGCTGCAAACGTTCGTTAATAGGTGTCTGCGCAATATCTTAAGGATTTTCTGGCCCAATCGTATCTCTAACGAACACCTTTATGAGAGAACGGGTCAGGAACCAATAGGCACAACTATCCAACGGCGAAAGTGGCAGTGGATTGGTCACACGTTCCGAAAGGGTGACAGCTCCATAGCGAACCATGCTATGCAATGGAACCCTCTAACTCAGGATGGCAGAAGACCTGGCGGTCCGAGGAGAATATGGCGCAGAACAGTCGAGAAGGAGGCACGGCAGTTAGGGAGAACTCAGACACATTGCCAGAAACCGTACACGATGGCGCGTAGGCGTAGTAGAGGCCCTAGGACCCACAAGGGGATACAGGACATAAGTAAGTACGAAAAACGAAATGGAATTTTCTTCGGCGCCTACCACGACGCACGACAACCAATCAACCATAAACTAAACCTTCGGCTGGAAGCCTAAGGTTTAGCCGATTGTTGTTTTTTTAGCCGGATGTGACCGAAGCCGAAGCTTCGGTCGGACACTAGCAATGAAATAAAAAATTAGTTAAGCCCGATGTTTCATTAAAAATTCATACGGATTGGGTTAGTCATTTTACGTGATGCGCGTTCAAATAAACAGACAAAATGTATAATTTTACTACATATGTATTATATATAGGTATGTATAGATGAGAATAACTACACGCATATTAGACTGCCTAGTGCGGTAAAGGTGAAAATGTGTGTCATTGAAATTTCAAATTCCTGTATATCAAAAATTGTTTTCAGTAATTAAAAAAAAAAAATAAAAATTTTCATACATAAACACCTACTCTCACAAAATTATTCTGTTAGTCATATCATAATTGCACAAATTCCATTCAATGACAAAGACAGACATGTTGCATTGCTTCAATACAACAATCATCAGCTGCAATCAGACTGTTTCTATTGGAATGGTAGGCTACCATCGATAGTTTGTTCATCATTTATTCATACATACTATTGTAATATTCTTGCTAGGGTTCGGTTAAATAAAACCGTCTTTTGTGTATTTTAATCGTTTGTTTATTTATCAAACACCAACTTTACTTTAACACAACATTCAATCACTTTATTCTTATTTATTTCAAATTAAATTGTCGCTACAGATTTACTTTCACAATGTCGCTTGTTTTCACCACTAGTCGAATATCTCTTGTAATCGCTGTATTCACCTTATTACAACTGTGTCGACGTTGGTTGTGGTACGGGTATTTATAGGAAATTGCAAGGGGTTCTAGAACATGCTAGATGTTTCTCCGGGTGAATTGAGGATCATGGAATATTGGGATATTGAGTGGAACAATTGTGGAACGTAAGCACACCAGGTTGGAACGTAAGCACATCAGGTTGGAATATTTACTACTAGTAGGCAATAGATGTCGTTGCACAGTTTGAGATACAGTGTTTTAGCTTTTGGTACACAAACCATCCTGTAGTCAATGCTACACTGCCCCCTCTTAAACTTGTTCGTCCCGAACAAGATCATCTGGATTACTGCCATGGTAACGATGAAGACGATCCAGGTGGACAATTTTCATCTTGCCTCTTACTCCACGCTGGATCCGGAAGACAACGTCATTGATGCGTGTGACCACTTTATAAGGGCCCTCCCAGTCTTGCTGCAGCTTCGGTGACCTCCCCTTTTGCCGGTGTGGGTTGTACAGCCATACTAGGTCTCCCTCGTGGAAGCTGGACGTTGTTGCCTTTGTGTCGTACCTCGTTTTCATGCGGTCACTGGCTATCCTTATCCTCGTCCTGGTCCTCTGATGTATGTCTCGGATCCTTTCCCTGAGGTCTGCCACATAGTCCTCTTCACATTTGGGCTCATCGTTAGGGGATCCAAATTTCACCTCACTAGGTAGCCGAACTGCTCGACCAAACAAGACTTCGGATGGAGTATGTCCAGTAGTACTGTGCACTGCATTTCGGTAGGCCATCAAGAAAAGAGGAATTTGTCGATCCCAATCGCGCTGGTGGTCTTCTACGACCTTGGAGAGATGTTCGTTTAAGCGCTCTACCATCCCGTCGGATTGTGGATGAAGCGGGGTAGTTCTCGTCTTCTTGATTCCTAGTTGTTGACATACCTCTTGGAATATCTTCGATTCAAAGTTTCGTCCCTGGTCAGAATGCAGTTCCATGGGCACGCCAAACCTGCTCACCCAGTTGTTGACGATCTGTTCCACGATGGTCTTCGCTTCCTGGTTAGGGATGGCGAACGCTTCCGGCCATTTGCTGAAGTAGTCCATGACGACTAGGATGTAACGGTTACCATTGTCGGTTTCTGGAAATGGAGCAGCGATGTCAGCGGCAATCCGTTCAAAGGGTGCGCCCACGTTGTACTGGTGCATCTTGCCTCGCGTTTTCGATCTGGGTCCCTTGCTGGCGGCACACACGACGCATTTTCGGCACCAACTCTCTACGTCTACCCTTGCGCTGAGCCAATAGAAACGTTCTCGCACCTTCTCCAGGGTCTTGTTTGCACCCAAATGACCTCCGGATGCTCCATCATGCATCTCCCGTAGCACCTCGTGTACTTTTGATCGCGGCAAGACAAGCTGCATTATGAAATCTTTCCCGTCCGGCCTTTCCCATTTCCTTTTCAGTACACCATCTTGCACATGAAGGGAGTCCCACTGAGCCCAGTATGCCTTGAGAGTGGGGCTCCTGTCCGAGATATCTTGTCCATTTGGCTTTTCCATAAACCCCTTCCATGCTATAATCGGCTCGATGTCTGGGTCTTCTTTCTGAGCGTTGCGGATTTCTTCTGTACTCCAACCAGCGATAGGCTCAGCTCTTACCCTTTGGATGGAAAGAAGGTTCTTCTCTTCCTGCCGCACACAATGCTTGCAGTCGCTCTTACATGGTCGCCGGGATAAGGCATCCGCATTAGAATGAAGACATCCCTTTACGATGCTGTATTTCATAATCGTACATCTGCAGCCGTTCAATCCATCTTGCGACCTGGCCCCCGGATTCTTGAACTGCAGCAGCCATTTTAGAGCCGCGTGGTCTGTGCGCAAAAGGAACTTTTGGCCGTAGAGGTATTTATGGAAGTGTCTTGTCGCCAGAAGCAGCGCCAGAAGTACTCGCCTGGTCACCCAGTAGTTCCTTTCCGGCTTGGAGAGCACTTTGCTGAAGTATGCTACTACCTTCTCTTGGCCATTGTGTACTTGCGAAAGAACCGCTCCGACGCCGACGTTACTTGCATCTGCATCCACGATGAACATTTCTCCGGGAATGGGATATGCTAGTGTTGGTGCTTCGCATAGTTGGTGCTTAAGGTTCTTGAAGCTTTTGTCGCACTCACCTGACCACTTGAATTGCCTTCCTTTTTCTGTCAGTTGGTGCAGGCTCTTCGCGACTCCGGCAAAGTCCTTTACGAATCGTCGGTAGTACGTAGCGAGACCCAAAAAGCTCCTGAGTTGGTGTTTGTCTTTTGGAACTGGCCAGTTTTTCACAGCTTCCACCTTGTCTGGATCTGTTCGCACTCCTTCTGATGAGATAACGTGGCCCAGGTACTTGACTTCGGATCTGAAGAGGTCACATTTCTTTGGGTTCAGCTTCAGGTGAGCGCTTTGAAGCCGTTCTAACACATTCTTCAGGTTGTCGCGATGTTCCTCGAACGTTTTTCCTATCACGATCACATCGTCCAGATACACAAATCAAGTTTTCCAGGTCAATCCAAAGTTGCTCAAAAGTTGCCGGAGCATTGCACAATCCAAATGGCATTACTGCAAATTGCCGCAGCCCATTTCCTGCAGTAAACGCAGTTTTCTCTCGGTCCTTTGGATCGATCTGTACCTGCCAGTAACCGCTCTTTAAATCAAGGGTGAAAAACCATTGAGCTCCTGAGAGTGTGTCTAATGTGTCATCGATCTGTGGCAGAGGGTAGCTATCCTTTTTGGTGACATCATTAAGTCTGCAATAGTCCACGCAGAATCGAGTGCTGCCGTCTTTCTTCTTAACCAGTACAACAGGTGAGGCCCACGGACTCTTAGAGCTTTCGATGAGCCCTTCTTTCTCCATCGTTGACACCATATCTGCAACCTCCGTCTGCTTTGCCAATGGTAGTCGTCTGGCAGGCTGACGAATTGGTCTGGCGTCCTCAGTGTCTATGCGATGTTGTACCAGATGTGTTCGGCCATACTCTCCATCCTGCGAGGCAAATATATCAGCGTACTCACCGATTAGATTTTCTGCCATGGCTCGCTGATCCCGATCCAGTTCGCAGTGCTTGAGGATCATGTCCCTTACTTCCGCCAACCTGGCTGATGAAACGGGCTTCCAGATTCCTTTTCGGTTATTGATGAAATTGAACATATCGGAACACATTCACCAATAACCTCCCCTTGTTTTAGTTTGACGCTGTGGCTCTTTAAGTTCATGAGCCTTACTGGGACCAGGCTGTTCTTTGGCTCCACTAAAACTTTTCCCACGATGTAGTTTGGGGAATTCCTTCCTGAATCCGGCCCCAATAGGTAGAATCCGTGGCTCCCAGTATCACCCTCTAGTTTTGTCCAAATGATAGTCTCGGAAGATGGTGGTAAGACTTCGTCCTTGCTGAGTATTGTCCTTAAATGTGCTGCATTCTCGTTCCCGTACACCATTGGAATCTCTACGTTCCTGTACCGCAGAAATTGCATCCCGATGTCGATGATTGCGTCATGTTCTTTCATAAAGTCCACTCCGATGATGCATTCATCACATATGTCGGCCACCAGGAACGCATGAGAAAAGGCCAACCCTGCTAGTTGGACCGTGAGGCGAACTTCTCCGTATACTTTCGCCGCTTCCCCTGTCGCAGTTCTAAGACAGTAGCACCTGGTGTTGTGCAGCCAAGACTTCCGGACGAGATCTCTTCTTATAATAGAAGCCGTGGCGCGGGTATCGATAGTAGCCACGCACTTGTTTTTGCCGATGAATGCTTCCATTGTTAGACTCTTGTTGCATCGTTTGGTTTGGGAGACCTGGGTGGTGGTCTTGGGGGCGTCGATTCCATTAGCCAACTTTTGCCCCGCGAAGCTGGCTCTTAGGCGTTTCCCGACTCCTGGTTTCGAGGAGCCTGGCCAACAGGATGGATGTTGTCCCTGTTGGATGGTTCTTCGTTGCGTCGCCTGTTCGCACGATGTGGACAGTTTCCACGTCTGGGTGGATTTCTGCATTGCCGTTGTAGGTGTCCTATTTTGTTGCAGTAGTAGCTTTGCAACTGATCCTCTAAGCGCAAGCGTGAGGGCAATGGACCTCTCTTCATCGTCCCAGTTGTTCGTCATTGCCGCAGCTTCGAACTGTCTCTTATATATCGCCCATGATGTCTGTCCATCGAAGACGGGAGGCTGCATCTCTTTCCTTCTCGGGCAGTCGGTTGAATACTTCCGAACTTTCTGTTTCTTCACGTACTCGAGTTCTTTTGCCAAATTCTTGAATCTTCCTTCAACAGTCTCGATTTTTGTTTGAACATTCTCGAATTTTGTTTCAAATGTTTCAATTTTGGTCTCTACATTTCCAATTTTCTCGTCGATTGTCCCGAATCTTGTTTCCAAACTTCTATTTTGTTCATCAAATTTGCTTTCGAGAACACTCCTTTGATCGAGTAGCTGTTGCTCTAGAGAATTCTTTTGTTTATCGAGCTTGGCATCTAGAGAATTCTCAAATTGTTTAACCAAAGAATTATCCAGCTTCTCGAATTTTTCATTTTGGTCATTTTGGTCCATCTTCTCGAACTTTTCGGAAAGCAGTTTCATTAAGGCCGACATATCATTCGTCGTACTTACTTGTTCTTCTTCGACGTCAAACAAAGCTGTTTCAGGATCTGTACCCTCGTCCGTCATTATTTTCCGCAACTTAATAATCAATTCTCTTTTCGTACCAGTCGTAGGTTGCTCCCGCTGGCTCAGTACTTCCTTTAGTTGTACTAATGACAAATCTTCTAGCAATTTCCGAACCATTTTTATTTTTCACTTACACAAAAAAACAATACACAAAATTTGTTTTATTCCACTTTTCTGACACCAATGTAATATTCTTGCTAGGGTTCGGTTAAATAAAACCGTCTTTTGTGTATTTTAATCGTTTATTTATTTATCAAACACCAACTTTACTTTAACACAACATTCAATCACTTTATTCTTATTTATTTCAAATTAAATTGTCGCTACAGATTTACTTTCACAATGTCGCTTGTTTTCACCACTAGTCGAATATCTCTTGTAATCGCTGTATTCACCTTATTACAACTGTGTCGACGTTGGTTGTGGTACGGGTATTTATAGGAAATTGCAAGGGGTTCTAGAACATGCTAGATGTTTCTCCGGGTGAATTGAGGATCATGGAATATTGGGATATTGTGTGGAACAATTGTGGAACGTAAGCACACCAGGTTGGAACGTAAGCACATCAGGTTGGAATATTTACTACTAGTAGGCAATAGATGTCGTTGCACAGTTTGAGATACAGTGTTTTAGTTTTTGGTACACAAACCATCCTGTAGTCAATGCTACACTATAATAAATAATAATAAAATTCCTGTATCTAACCCATTTCTGTCTAGAAGGAAAAAGTAAAAATAAAAAATGGAGACGGCTTTTACGTAGGGAAAGGTGTTTTGTACAAATATTATAAAACAATATTACTTCCTAGACTTCCTTACTTTTCTAATTATTTTTTTTTTTTAAGATAATAGAATAAATGAGAAATTTTTTAAAATATTGTTTTATTTTGTGTTGGCTAAAAGCATAACAGGTGAGGAATGAGGTAAAAAAAAATGGTTCTCTTATACAGTAGAATCTCGGAAACATGAACAATTCGGGAAGATGAACGAATTTTTTTCTATTATTATAGTGTTCCAAAAGATGAACGCGTTGAAATTTGGATACTCGAAAAGATGAACGCTTTATTTTTAATGCCGTTTTTTCTGTTTCTTTATCTTAAGTTCGTCTTGTTATATTTAGGTTACGGTATTTGGTTTTAATAACGGTACCTTCGGGCGTGTTTGTTTTAACTTTTCATGCAAATTTTGTAAAGGTAAGATGCCTCCAGTTAAGGGTAAAGTGAAGTTTTTAAACCTTAAAGAGAAATGTGCTGTGCTCGAAGATTTAAAAACTGAAATATCGTATCGCAGCATTGCAAAAAAATACGGAATTGCTTTATCCACGATTGTGGGAATAAAAAAAAGGTAAAGAAATCACTTCGTGAGTGTAGTTAGTTTTATTTGTTCGGTAATATTTTCATATAAATTTAACAAAAACAAATTAGCTTGGCCTTTTTGCCGTCTGCCAGATTGACAATTATAATTCAATAATTATATTTCTGTGATTTTTTTTATAATTGAAACCAATTTTAATGTGAGAAAAAAGAATGAAAGAGAAACATACATATATGAACTGAATAATATTCTAAAAGCTTCCGCTCATAATTCTTTCCCTATACGCTAGAGCAGTTTTAGAAAAGCTGTACAGTTTGCAAACATCTAGTTCATTTAGTGCACTTATACTTTCTTCATCCGAAAGATAGTTTTTGTCAAACACATGCTGTCTCGTTTCACGAAGTACCGGGCATTTTCCAATCAAGTGTAAGACGTCTTCTCGTTCACCTAGGTTGCATAATTCACACAAGCACTGCAGGTCCTCCCTATGTGGTATGTAGTTCAGCCTCAAAAGTTCTCCTCGTAACTTCATCATCATTGATATTTCCTGTACACTATTTTTATCATGGAAATAATTATTCTCTGATAAGTTGTGGTTCAAGTGGCTGTAAAAGGCTCTATGCATTGACGACTCGGCTTCCTCTCTGTATTTCGCTGCGTAAAGATCATCCATGCTTTCGATTAATCGATATAAGACTGGCTTCCAGTTTGCCACGTTATCAATACTCAAATCCAATTCTATCTTACATTGGCTCGCAAGATCCAGCCGTTCCGCGTACCAGCTTGTTTTACTGGCAACGGTCTTTAGAGCTGCTTTCTTTGGAAGTCGTGCGTCTGGCATATTCATCACTTTAAGAATATAGTTGACCTGGAGTCTTAAGGTTTTGATGAACAAGGGAGAAAGGCCTGTTTCAACCATTAACAGGTAGTTTGGCGCATTAGAAGGGAGATGAAAAATACGCTTGATATAAAATCTGAGAAGTTTTTCAACCGCTTCGTACTGTTTATATCCCCATACCTGAGCAACATATAACAAAATGGATTCAACAACGGCTTCAAATACCTTATATTTGCTGCTATGGGCAATAAAACGATTGGCAAAACATCCCTTCCAAGTTGTGTTGATTGCCGTCTTTGCCTTTGACAATTTCTCCTGTAGGTGTTTATCCACATTAAGGTTTTTTGTTAAGAGCACACCAAGGTACTTAAATTCACTCACCACTTCCAATTCTGCACCATTGTAATGCCACTTTTCCTTTTTGCTACGCCTCCCGCCACCTTTCTTAAAAACCATTACTTTGGATTTCTCTAAATTCACGCCAAGATTACAGAGCTTACAAGCGTTCAAAAAAGAGATGCCTCGAAAATTTTCCGGGTTGGCTAAACTTCCTTTTTTGTGGATCGGGAAAATTAAGGCTTCTTTAAAGTACTGCGGTATGATCCCGGATTCTAGAATTCCGTTGAATAATTGAAAGAGCTTATCTACCAATAAATTAGTTCCGTACTTGCAGAACTCTGTAACTATAGAGTCAGATCCTGGCGCTTTCCCGTCTTTAAGCTCATTGAGAACCTCCGTTATTTCCTTCTGCGTAATAACAGCGTCAAGCGTATCATTTAGCAGACCCGGAAGGATACGATTGATTTAATGGGGTTAAGAGTTCGCGAGTGTATAAAACATCAATTTCTGGAGCAGAGAAACGTAAGATATTGCATAAATCGGAAATGCCGAAAATAGAAGCTGCGTTGTATAGATGGTTCCTGAAGCTACGTGACCGTCATGTTCCAGTGTCAGGAATAATGATGAAAACTAAGGCAAAAAAGTTGCACGCCATTTTCAAGGAGAAAAATTCTTTCAGTGCAAGCGATGGATGGATTAACAACTTTAAAGCTAGATTTGGAGTTCGGCTCCTAGCAATCAGTGGAGAGAAACTTAGCTCTAATAAGCATGCCGTCTTGCCCTTCAAAGAGAAATTGAAGAATACTATGACTGACCTTGGTATCACTTAAGACCAAGTTTATAATGCAGATGAAAGTGGTATTTTTTGGCGAATGATTCAAAACAAAACATTTGTGCACTCTGGCGAAAGATCTGCTCCTGGGAGAAAAATAGACAAGGACCGTTTTACATTTTTGGTATGCACGAATAGTAGTGGTGAACACAAATTAAAACTCCCGACCATTGGAAAAGCAAAAAAAAAAAAAAACCCAAGATGTTTCAAAAATTACAGACCCCCAATTACATATACCAACTCACAGACTGCATGGATGACAAAAGAAATTTTTAAAAATTGGTTTCATACGGAGTTTGTTCCCCAGGTAATTATGATTTGAAAAAAACATTGTGTCTTATATGTATCCAACTCTTTAATAGGCACGGGAGTTTATGAAAAGGCATTGCTTATTCTTGAGAATGCCCCAAGTCACCCCCCTGAAAATGAGCTTCAAAGCGATGATGGCTTTATTCCCACCATTTTCATGCCTCCAAACGCAACTCCCCTAATCCAACCAATGGACCAGAATGGGATACGGCTCACAAAGTTGCATTATAGAACAAGCCTCTGTCAGATGTGATCTCCAAAGGGAGAGGTGTTAAAAAAATGTACCTTGCGTGACGCCCTTACATGTCTGCAAAGGGCTTGGAACAAACTAACACCGGAAGTCATCGAAAAGTGTTGGCATAAATTGTTTGAATCTGACTCTGTTTCTAGTGACCAAGAAGATGTCCCTCTTGCTATACTGCAGCAAAGAGGAGGAAATAAGCGAGATTTCAACAACAGCGCTGAATATGCTTCAAGAAGTTTTTCCTGATGTAAGTCAATAAATTTTAATTTAATAAAAATAACCTTCTGATGCTGAAGACGAACTTACATCCTCAGAAGAAAGTGTAGTCGAGGTTGTCGATTTAATAAAACCAGCAGAGGCCATTTCAGCCGTCAACACCTGTTTGAAATTTGCAGAACAATGTGGTGCTGAGTTTCTACACTTTTAAATTTAAGAAATTTGCGAGAGAAGGCAATTTTAAGGCAACTTTCTTCCGGGCGACAGTCTACCATAGAGCAGTTTTTAAACAAAAACGTCTAAATAAGTCTGTTTTTATACCTTTTATAAACAACTTTTCTTTTTTGTTGTTTTTTGTTTGTTTGTTTTTTTAAAGTAAAATGAATTATTAATTTGATATATTTAATGTTTTTTGGTAGATATACATACGTTATTTTTTAACTAAATTTGATTTTCGAAAAGATGAACAGAGCATGTTTTATATCTGTTCATATTTATAAGATTTCCATTCTCACAAAATGATTTTGTTAGTCGTATGTATTACTAGCTGGCCCGTGCTCGCCCTGCTTTTCCCGCCTGCCACTTTTAGAACAAAGAAGTATTTTCTTTCAAAGCATTTCTTTAGTTCACAGATATTGATATATCAGTGGGAGTCCCCAACAGAGCACACACAAACCTGCACACAACACACAGAAGAATAAGAAAACACAATCACGTTAGGGGGCGCAAATGCATATACTCACACATACACTATTGCTACGATGCCCACTGCTGCATGGCTGCTGGCAGTGGTCTCTACTGAAGGGAAATTATGGGCGATCATTTGAATAATTGTTTTGAACACTGCTCAGCTTCAGGACAACGTACGAGGATGTTTTATATATTAAATTAATCAGGGGGAAACCAACACCAACAAGTACTTGGCGTTGGTAGACTCAATGACCTCTAGCTGTGAGGCTGTATTGGATAAAAAAAAAGGCCAGCTGACAAAGTACTAAGTACAATTAATATGATATATCTTATCTTTGCTAAGCAGTTTTATTCATTTGTTAATTTTATTTATTTTTTATTTGGCTGTGTGACCTATTTTATTTTTATTGTCTTTCAAAAAAGTGATTTTTATTGTTTATAATTTTTTAAATTGACTCAATAAAGTTGTTTCATTCTTTTTGTTGATTTTTCCAAGTTTGATATTTAAGCTTAAAACAAAAAATAAATTTAATAGAATTACAATGACCACTTTGTTGGGTATACTACGCAAAGTATGCTGGTGACCCTATTTATATTTATCACTACTCAACTTGATTGTGTTGTCTTTCGCACAATCCAACTTCAAAACATATTGTAATATTCTTGCTGGAGTTCGTAATAATAAAACCGTCTTTTGTGTATGTCAACTGTTTATTTATTCAGGGTTATCGTGAATAAAATGTCCCTCGGAATTTTTCCTCCGAACAAAAATTAGGTATCTTCAAAAAAAAGGAAATAATTCCACGGAAAAGAAATAGGTACCATGAATGACAATTCAGGAGAATTTTTAACGCAATCGCGATGTTTAATATTTTCCCGAAGAATTTTGTCCCTATTTTTGAAGGTACGTAATATTTGTTCGGGGGAAAAATTCTGAGGGAAAATTTATTCGCGATAACCCTGATTAACAATTATCATTTTCGTTGTATTTCAAAATAATCAAATCACTTTATTCTTTACTATTTCAACTTAAACGGTCTCTACAAATTTACTTTCAATCACAATAATATGAGAGAGTACACTGTATTAAGATTTGTTTTACACTTGGTTAAATATTTATCGAAACGTTTCAATTGATAAACCAAGCTTATGGTGATAATTGTTTATCCTGTGGCAGAGTTCATAAGTGGTAAATGCGGTTTAAAAACGGGTCGTGAGGGCATACATGATGAACAACATGATTCCGTCAAAACTGTGTGTAATTCATCAAAGGATCAGCCAAGATCTTCATTAAAATTCAGGGAATTGGAATTGAGCATCTAAAAAACATCTATTTATCGCATTTTGACCGAACTTTTGGGCTACCTAAAAGTGTGTGCACGGTTTGTTTCGCACAAGTTGACTGACGACCAAAAATTGCTCAGAATTCAACATTCGGAGGACATAATCAAGGGGGCCAAAAAGAACAAAAACTTCCTTTACAACATTGTGATTAGTGACAAAACGTGGTGTTTTCAATATGATCCAGAAACCAAGCGCCAAAGTGTCGAGTGGAAGGCGCCAGACCAGCCAAAACCCAAAAAAATCTCATTTGAAGAAGTTAAAAGTGAAGAAATGTCGATTTGCTGTTACGATTCCAAGGACATAGTCCACAAAGAGTTCGTTCCACCACAGTCTCAGAATTCGCTCATCTAGCCGGATAGTGCTGTCAAACTAAAGTTTTTGTTAATTTTTTTCATTTTAATCAACAGTTGCATAACTGTGTAGTGACTCACTACATGCGTTCCATATAAAATAGCACGATAACCATATACTTATATCGACTTCCATCCCTTAACTATCGCATAGCAAATATTAAGCTTAATCGCTTAAATTGCTTTACGTTCAATGCGACTAAGCATCCGGGTCTTCCTCAAACAATAAACATAAGAACGGATCGCCGACGGTACAAGATCACAGGAAATGGTTTATGACGGTCATGAGACCACATGCTAGAAAACCCCTGATGGGTTTTCGCAATACAACAGCATGGGTAGGTCATTTACGACAGGATACGTTTATGATCAGGTACGCCGTACGTAAAGATCGAAGGTGGTACCGAATGTATTATGTGGATATTAGGGATGGAATTGATACAATATTAGGCGGAGGATGGTTATATAAAGACAGAATAGAAATGTAATTCCACTCTAACGGTCGCAGCCAATGCATTGAGACAGCGGTCCCTAGAGTAGGAAATAAAATCAGTAGTAGAATAAAAACAATTTGTTTTATTTTACCATATTATTCTCCGGTACGTACTCTTCTCCCGTTTATAAAGGGAAAGCACGGTGCGGTATCGATATTACAACTGCACATATTTTTGGAGAAAAGAACCCTCAAAGTACTTGTTTTATTTAGGTTGGTATAATATACATATCTAAAAGTTGCAGGACTTCAGGTTCAATCAAACCCTTTTTAACTTTCTGGAATGAACTTCAGATTTGCTAAAAATTGATCTGGGGATGTTGGCAGTGTATTTAGAAGATCCGTTATCGTGTCGACCCGCGAAATTTCTGAAAAACTTACGATATTATCTGTTGTCTTTAGTCCTAGCCTCCTGCGCTTTTTCCGGAAGTTGACCAATTGGAAGAATACGAGTAGGAATTAATTCTTTCCCATGAAATAAAACCTTGTGAGCATGTAAAACAACTCTGTACATTTTTAGATACACTTCCCTTGTTTCTGTTGCATAGGTATCAAAGCATTTGGGTCTTTGCCCACCCGGACCCAAGAGCTTCTAAAATAATGTGGAACCGTTTGATGAGCTCTAAATTTATACCAGTAACTGCTGCAGTTTCTCTTCATCTCGAAAAAATCGTCCACGAGTTTTGCCATAATTAGTATTGCCAGATTGTTATGTTGGTTTATCAACCAGTAAGCCAGTTTCACTTCTAAATCTATTTGGATTCATTTTTTTTCCGGCTTTGTACTTTTCCTTACTCTCTTGGTCTCTACTTGCCAAACCATTACATCAAGTACAGAGATACCTCGATTTACGTTGTCCGGTTTTTTACTTCTCAGTTTCGATTAACGTCGCTACAATTTTGATTTACGTCGTTCCTTGACACACAATTTTCTCACGAAATTCCCTCTTTCGTCATTCTTATTTAGCCAAGATGCACATCTCACCGATTTCGTGCACAATAGCATTCGGGGTAAGTCTTTTTCAATCCATATGGACTGTACGATCATTGGATCATTTCATTTTCGATTTATATCGCATTTTCTCGGTCCCGAAAACGACGTAAATAGAGGTACCTGTAATTTAACTACATAAATCTAATCCAAGTTTGAAGAGAACTTAATTCGAAGGACATTGTTACTTGATTTGCAGATTTGCTCGAAATATTGGTGGGGTTATTCATTTTGGATGTGGGCGCCGTGGCGTAAGTGGTTAGTGTGTCGGATCACTACGCGTGAGGTTCCGAGTTCGAATCCTACAAAACACCAAAAAGTTTTTTCACGGTCCCACCTCTCGCGAGCGTCTGACAAACATCCGAGAGTATTGTTGTCTTGAAAAAGCTTCTCAAATCGCCGTTCGGATACGGCATTAAACTGTAGGTCCCTTCCATTCGTGTGAAAAATATAACGCACACAACATGAGTGGTTGCGAGAAGCTAGGCCCTGGCACTTAAAGAGCTGTTGCGCCAAATATTTATTTTTTATTTTTTTTTTTTTTTTATTCATTTTGGATTCTCTCTTTCATTTCTTCACAGCACTCAACATGTGTTTTGGTGGCCTTTCTGCTTTATTGAAATAAGATGAAGAAGGATTTTCATCTAAAACCGTTTGTGATAGGTTTAAGGGTTTCATTTTAGCTATGAAGAATATATATATTTTTTTTCGAAGCGATCACGGTGTCGACCACTTTTAGCCAGCATTTCTTGAAATCTCAAGCATAGTGTTCTTATGGTGGCCTTAATTCACTTAATTGAGTCTGAAAATGTAATATTGTCGAGGCAACTTATTACAAATAAAAAAAAAAAAAAACAGCATCAAAACGCTTGATTTTTATCTTAGAGATCCAAACATACACCTGGTTTTTGTAATTTCGATAGATATTCTGAATAATAAAAAAATTAGTATGGGGTCGCACTTGTGCGCAAAAAGTTAAAACGCTATCTGATAGCTCAGATATCAAACTGTAAAATGTATATAGTCTGCGATTTGCATAACGCTGTATAACTAACTTTTTACTCATGAATGTTTACGTTCACTTAAAACATTAGCCTTTTTATTCCTTCCACCCAAGTAAAATATCTTTGAGATCGTATTTATAAAATTAAAACACTCCTTTCAACTTATATCGCACGAATCACTCGGAAAAAATTTCGAAAGTTAATCATTTTAAAACTGTGTTTAAAAAACAATTGTCGCCAACTCAAAGTGCAAGACCAAATAATTTTTTTCGTTTGTCTTCCACATAACAGTTTCTTCAAAAACGTTAACTGGGAGTCTAAAGCTACGATTAAAAACAGTTCTTACATTCATTTTTACAAGTTGATTTTTTCTTTAAATCCCGCTAGATGAGCGAATTCTCACACCGTGCACCGGGCCAAACCGTAAATGCACAATTCTATTTTGATGTTTTGAAGCGTTTGGTATTCGTCGTATTCGGCCAGAATATCGCGCAGAAATAAGTTGCCGTTTGGTGCACGATAAGGCGCCATCTCATCGATCGACACTTGTGACCGATTTTTAACTAAAAATCGCATTTTAACTGTCAACCATTTCCCGTATTTGCCTGATTTGGCACCGTGAGACTTTTACCTTTCCGGAAAAAATGCATTTGCTGATGAAAGGAAAGCCTTTTCTGGACGTAGAAGCCATCCAAAAGGCTTCCATTCGACATGCTTTTACACCGTTCAAATCGCTGTTTTAAATAAAATAAATCGGTTTTGGCAAAAAAAAAAATTATAATTTTTGTTGTGCTTATTTTTAAAAGGTCCTGTTTACTTTGGAACGCACTTTGTACATATATTTGGCGCAACAACTCATTCAGTGCCTAAGCCAGCTTCTCGCAACCACTCATGTTGTGTGCGTTATACTTCCCCGCACGAATGGAAAGGACCTACAGTTTTGAGTTATTTTTTTATGATGACTATGAATAGAAAGATGCTACTAATGTTGCGCGCATCCGAAAAATTATTTGTGATCATTCCAACCCTTTAGGACTTCCAAATATCAAAGCAAGTAAATAATAACTCCCAAAGTTTCAATCCAAATATCCTATCCCCTATTTACAGATTAATTAGTTATTTCAAACTAAACAAATAAACATGTTTGTACATTTTGAATGAAGTAAGGGATTTATTTAGAACTCAGCGTGCTCTTCATCAATACCATCGATATTGAAACTAGCTACTGCTCTTCGTTTTTTTTTTAAATGAGCTTAAAAACTTAAAAACTTTCAGACTGTAAAAATATTGTTCATTTCCATTTTACTTTATTTGTACTTACTTCTGTTTTTTTGTTAACAAAACCTATCCTAAATAAGGCATAGACAAAATGGCAAGTCTTATTGAATACCCATAATAATTCTGAGTTAAGCCTTACTGTAGGGTATATACTCTTATAAGGTAAACAACTCAGACAGAACCCGTTGGCAAATTAAGGGTACTATTATTCTAATAACGCCCTATAGTTAAGCGTTTGTAAGGCATATTTGTGCTGATTCGTCATTTTTGAGCTGATACTAGAACAGAATATGCATGTTATTAAGTGGAAAAATGTTATTCAGTTTTGAGTGAAGTTTTTAGAAAATAAAAGCGCAGTTTTTATAATAATAAAAAAAATAAAAATAAAATAAAATAGATTAATAAAAACTCGTGCTTTTAAGTTTTATTTTTCAGTCAACGATGTACGGTAAGTTTATATGGATGTTTGATGTAAGTACAAAGTTTTAAAATGTTTTTGTTAATTTAGGCTGCGTAAATCATTCTATGTGTATATAAATGTGACGTGTAATATGTAATTTGTGATGCTAGCAATTAAACCTAATGTTAAAACAATAGATACAAAAACTGTGATTAAAAGCAAGTAAGTAAGTTTATATGGATGTTTGATGTAAGTACAAAGTTTTAAAATGTTTTTGTTAATTTAGGCTGCGTAAATCATTCTATGTGTATATAAATGTGACGTGTAATATGTAATTTGTGATGCTAGCAATTAAACCTAATGTTAAAACAATAGATACAAAAACTGTGATTAAAAGCAATCTCATAATTTGCAATGTTAAATCAATGTTAAAAATCAATGTCACTGCTACTGTTAAAACAAAGTTTTATAAGATGTTGGTCCTAAGACTTAATATGTACATCCCATTGTTACCTCTAAAAACAATTACTTAACGTCCCAGGACAGATGTAATTTAAAGTTGGAAAAAAAAAAAAAATCATTCTATAAATGCTTTAAAAAGAGTATGGCAAGGACATTAAGGATGCAATTAAAAAAAAAAAAAGATGGACCAACAGAACCACAAGTTGCGTTTGCAAAACAAAATGGAACTATTAATTAATTCTGAGTTAGGCCTTTTTTTATTATTATTATTATTTATCATATTATTATTATTATTATTTATCATATTATTATTATTATTATTTATCATATTATTATTATTATTATTTATCATATTATTATTATTATTATTTATCATATTATTATTATACTTTCATGCACATACCATATGTACTTATGTGCTTATATATTTCTTTATTTTCTACAAATATTTGTGTTTAATTTTATTTGTTTTATGTTAATTGTCAATTAAGTTTCCTTTAAGGAATGTTAAAACAATCGTATTTTAAGTTTTAAACTAAGTTTGATAAAAATAAAAAAAACTTTTTTGTAATGAATTAAGAAAACACAACTTTTCCAAAATGATAAGCAAAAAATATAATGGTAATCA
Organism: Brachypalpus laphriformis; assembly: GCA_945910035.1. Lineage (NCBI taxonomy): Eukaryota > Metazoa > Arthropoda > Insecta > Diptera > Syrphidae > Brachypalpus > Brachypalpus laphriformis. The sequence continues at coordinate 113,818,568 of OX246756.1, read as the reverse complement.
ATGTATAAGGAATCCAAACGTATATCTGATTGCATAGGACATTGCATGTGTTTGAATAAGGGACAAAATATAGATCTCGAATGCAACACATTTCTTATGAATAATCATATCTCACTTCTTTACGATCCGAAAGTTTTTGGAAATTTATATTAAAAAAAATAAATAAATAAAAAATTCAATAATTGATGAAGACGGTCAGAGAGCATTTATCTTTACTTAGTAGCAATACTACCTGTGGCCCTGACGGAATTCTTCCGATTGTGCTAAAATATTGTTGCAAAACATTGGCATTACCTTTAGCCGAGCTATTTCGGGTATCATTAAAGCAGAGCGTTTTTCCTATAATTTTGAAAAACTCATTCATCATACCAATACACAAACAGGGAAACCCAGGTGAAATATCTAATTATGCCAAAACTGTTCGAGGCTATAGTTTGTAAGAGTGTTTATTTTGCTTGCAAACCATTTCTATCAACCAAGCAGCATGGGTTTATAAATAAAATATCCACTGTTACCAACCTGTTGAAATTTACTTCTTTTACAAACAAAGCTGTTGAAGATGGTGGTCAGATCGACTGTATTTATATAGATATTAGCAAGGCCTTTGACAAACTTTCTCACAGCTTAGTTCTGTTTAAAATTACGTCTTTGGGCTTTCCAAATCATGTCGTTCGATGGATATGTTCTTATCTTCAAGAACGGACTTATCAAGTTTTATTTCGGGGAATAACATCCGATACATCCGGTGTACCCCAAGGAAGTCACTTATGTCCTCTTTTATTTATCATTGCGACCAATGACGTAGTGGCAATACTTAAGAGTTTATTTAGCTTAATACAAGCAAAAGCTTAAATGTAAACTTAAAAACTACCAAACTTAACTCTAATCTTAAAACTAATATTTTTTTGCTGGGCTCCTAAGGGCCCACACATTTTTTGATTAAACTAGGTCTTAAAAAACTATAATATCTTAAAAGCTAGAGAGGGATGGGAAAAGAAATGGTGAGGGAAAGACGAAAACTGGTTCTAAGGGCAGTTGTGGTTTGGTAGAAATAAGAGAAGAGAGGTTATGAAGAGGTATGGAGGGACTTTCTAAGGGCGGATAGACTCGAATGAAAGTCTAGGGTGTTCTATGCGTTTTCGGCCAGGCGTAACATTCTGGATATAGGTTCGAAATGTCCGTAGTTGGTGCGGTGGTGTGGGAGACGAAAGAGTGGTACAGACCTAAGGTTTCGAGGGTTAGTGCGAAAGGAAATCATTTCAGCGGTGGAATCGATCATACCGGTCAATAATTGGTGCACGAAAAGTATGTCAACAATTTCGCGACGTTTTGAAAGCGTTTGTAGGTTAATCAGTTTTAGCCGATCTTCGTAGGGAGGTAAGATATAGTTGTCGGCCCATGGGAGACCGCGGAAGGCAAAACGAATAAACCTACGCTGCACAGCTTCGATTTTAAGGGAGTGAATGTTGTGATAAGGTGACCAAACTTGGCTGGCGTATTCCAGGAATGGTCTGACAAAGGTGATATAAAGGGATTTAGAAACGTAGGGGTTCGAAAATCCTTTAGACCAGCGTTTTATGAAACCGGGAGAAGAATTGGCCTTGTGTACAATTTGATCAATGTGGCAACGGAAGTTTAGCTAGCTCCCTGTCACAAATAATACCCAAATCGCATATAGAGGAAACTGAGGGAACGGGCTCGCTACGAAAATAATAGGTTCTGAGGGATGGGGGGAGACGTTTACGAGAGAATGTTGGGGATTGACATTTGCCGACGTTAAGTTCTAAAAAGTTTTTGTCGCACTGTGTGTGGAATGCATTAAGATCGTTTTGAAGTAAGAGAGAATCGGTGGGGGTGGATATTACCTTAGTGATTTTCAAAATGGATTTGCAGTGGAAATAAAGTGAGTCATAGACAATGCTTTCGAAGAGCTTAGGGATAGAGGAAAGTTCAGCTATGGGTCGATAGTTAGAAATATCGTTCTTACTGCCCTTTTTATGGATAGGGAAAATAAAGGAGTCCTTCCATAATTTGGGAAAATGGCTTGAGAGAGTGAGAGATGACATAGAGTTGTAAGGGGCTGACACTGTAATAAATTCAGACACGAGGCGATTTCTATGACTGTACTTTATTAACTGTCTGATAACTTAACCACTAACGTAACATTAGACTTAATACATAATACATAAAAGGCACATAGTGTATTAGAAGAGAGAGTGTTATGTCATACATACACTGGTATGCTGAAAGCCATACAGGGTGACTCCAAAGTATAACAATAATCTCTTACAGACACAGAACATCTGCACATTTCTTTAGTAAGATGGCGGGCAAACCATCGGGACCGGGGGAAAAGTCATCTTTGAGCCTATTAATCTTTTCTCGCACAATATCAGACCTAATGTCGACTGAAGCTAGAGAAATTTGAGGACAGTTATTCAGGTAGGAGAAAAAGTCTAGGTCGGGTTCGTGTACATGGTCAGTATACGATTGGCTGAAAAAGGTTGCAAAGAGGTTGGCGATTGCTTTAGAGCATTAAGTATTAAGTAATTTTAGAGTGGAAGGAAAGCCGTCGGATTTTTCTTTGACGTTAATAAATTGGTAAAAGCGCCTAGTATCAGTGATTATACTTAATTGCATTCTATCGAGGTATTCGAGATAGAGGGATTCGCAGAGGATGGAAAAACGGGAGTAGGCTTGCTGGTAATAAGCGTAATCTGAGGCAGATCTGGATAGCAGGTAAGTTTTCCATAATTTGTTTCTGAAATTGCGAAGAGTACGCAATTCCTTATTATACCAAGGAGGTGATGACGAGCAGTTTTTTCGAGGCAGACAAGGGACAGATTGGAGAAGACAGTCAAAGATTGCTGTGTAGAAGAATACGAGAGCGACATCAATGGGGGTGTTAATGTTTAGAAAGAGGCTGAAATTTATTTGGGCGGGTTGAGAAGGGCGAATATAACAGCAAACAATATATACGCTCCGTTTGGATACAGATAATTTAGCACATACGAATTCAAAAGAAGTGGGATTTGAGAATTTGACGAGGGTTGCATCAAGATGATTATGTATGGCTAAAAGAACACCGCAGCCGAAGGAGAGGTCTTTATTTTCCTGGCCGTCAGCGCGAAAGACTACGAAATCAGAAGTGAATAATTCGCAGTTAAGAAAATTGGGACTAAGGTTGGTTTCAGTTAGGACAAAAATGTCGTAGGGAAGTGATTGTGATTTCAGATGAGCTATCGATGTTTTGGAACGAAGTCCTCTGACATTCTGATAGTAGAAGGAAAGGAGCTTTGGGGCAATTTCGACGGAGTGAGACGGATCGACTGGAATGGAGTTAAGGACGAAAATATTTATTATGGCTGCAAGTTTTTTGGAGATACGAGAGACGTTTGGAGCCAATATGAGAACTATATGTTGAAAGGTATTTAGCCACAGTGGAAGAGGAGATATTAAAACTCTCATGAAAAAGAGTGTAGATATTTTTCAGGGCCATAGGGTCAGTTGGGAGGCAAACGGAGTCCAGCTTGTCATGTAAATAGGCTAGGTAAAGGCGAACATTTTCTAAAAGCCGGTTATCACCCAATCTTGACATAATCACCCCTATCGTGGAATCCGCCGGGGGGAATTATTCACCGAAAAAAATATTTCGGCATCGTCAAATCCGCAAAGTGAACAGTTCCCCGTGTGGGTAATGTGAATCAGTTCCACTGTATCGTGGAAAACATTCGAATCGAATTTTTCCCGAACAAAATGACATTTCTCATCCGCATCAAAATCATTGCGGATTTCTGGCTTGGCTGGCTGCACATGGTCTTCTGTGTACAAACAATTTGTGTTTACATATAAATTACAGGAAGAAAACTACAACTGCTTTATTAAGCCGAAAATTGTTAATAAATCTATGCAATATTGAACTTTATTTAAATCAGAAATAAATAAAAAATGGTTTCTAGAAGCATACATTTCATCTGGAAGTTCCATGAAATCATCCACTGTTGCTATTAACCTCTGTCGTACTCTTCTCTGGGAAAACTGTTCATCTTCTTCCTCTTATGCTTCCAAAAACAGCTATCCTGTCCACTTGTGTGCCTTATTTTATTTTAATCACTTTTTAAAGAAATTTTCGTTTTACGAAACGAATGTAGCAACACAGATTTTTATTGACAAATAAAAGACAGCTGTTTGACAGTAAAACTACCTTTCCCCAATGCCTGTCGATAAGGAGACGTTCTCGGCGGATTCCACGATAGCAGTAGAAAGTGAAAGGGAATCGAATAGGTGAAGTGAAACTCAATTCCGACGGATTCCACGATAGGGGTGAATATAGCGGCCATCGAGGTGATTGATTGTTGACGTGGGGTCTATTAATTCGGACGTGAGTTTGACGGTGGGAGGAAGCATTGGATCGAAAGTGGGTGGAGATGCAGTGGATGGCAAATTGACTGAGATGGAATTATTAAGAGAGAGACCGTGGACGAAGTATGGGCAGAGATGCGACTGGGGGTGGATAGCGAGGAAGGATTAAGAGTGTGTGAGTGGGTGAAATCCGGGTAATTGACGGTGGGGGGAGTGTTATTAGAAGAAGTGCTGTGGCTTGGAGGACACGAATCAGGTGACAGATTGAAAGAGACACGGTTAGTTGAAGTTCTATGCCAATTGCCAATTTTGATAGACCAATTTGGATCAGATTTAGACTTAAAAATGACGGGGGATGAGTATTGATGGATTTGTGGTGGGTATATTGAGAACTGCTGGATTCTTGGTGGGTGATAGGGCGATTGTTTGAAATGGTGGATTTGTTATACGAAGAGTAGGGAGTGTGGGTTCAACTTATTCTTAATTAACTTATCTCTATGGGTGTTGTCATTGTTAATTAACTTATCTACGCTGGTAGGCTTGTCCGTCCATTTGCCACGCCTCTTTCCGAGGATGAAATTTATACCAGCAGGGTTTCGAAATAGCAATTCTTGTTTCCGGGGGGTGGCGACGGAAGTAGTTGACTTTGAAATCATTTTGGACACTTGGAATGTAGGGGTAACGAAAGATTTTGATGACTCTTCCGTCCGCAGTAGATGGGAAGGTGGAGGTGAGCCTGAGTCGACGTCGACATCGGCATCCAATATTTCATCCAGAATTGATGTGTTGTATTGGAAGTTCGGGTTATGTTGGGTATGGATAGGCAGGTCATCGATTTTGTGGCCATTCCATTCCCAACAGTTGAGCGTGTTGCAGTAACTTCGTCGCCGACACCATTGATTCGATCGAAAATTACGACGAGCATTGGATCAGGTTGCCTGTAAGGTGATTGTTTGTTGACGATTAGAAGTGGATATCAATTTCTTCCCGCAGGGAATTGACAGATTTGTCGTAAGAAATGTTCTGCGAGGTATGATTTCATTTAACACTTTGTTGAGGTAGTGCATGATGGATTCTTTCTTCGTGGGCCTGGCTAGAAACAATTCAGTCAGACCAGCAATTTTTTTTTTCAATGTTGGAGAGTTTAGCTTTGATTTGCTCAGTGCGGACTATACAAATTCAGAAGAAAATATTTTTTTTATTTTAAAAGTGGCAGGCGGGTGAAACAAGGCGAGCTAGTTAATAATAAAATGATAAAATTTTAAAAATTACTTGTTTCAAATTAGCAAAAAAATACCACTTGGTCAAACCAATGTTTTATGATTTTAAACACTCACCCCAATTCTTCAACCCGTAAACGACAGTTCAATCCGACCATGGTGCATTTAGTTATTACAAAGTCGTATATTATGAACATGTAATTTTTGACAGGACTCGTATGCATCGTGATGCGTACGATTCCTGTGAAAAACTACGTACAAGTGTGTTTATAAAACACGACTTTGTAATAGCTAAATGCGACCATGGTCGGATTCGAATGTCATATGCGAGTTGAAGAATTGGGGTGACAGCATCAATTTTGTACAACTAACAATTTGAAAGGGTGGTAGTAAAAAACGTTTTAACGGCAAAAATGGGGAAAGTCACGTATTCCCTAAACAGTCTGCATTCATAGCATTCTCTTTATTTTATATTTAATGAATCATTAATCCGAAGTCACTGATTTTTATTCAAGTTCTTTTTTTTTTGTATTATATACTTTCAATATAAATATTATAACTCAACACAGAGAAAAATATAGAACGAAATACCCAATACTTACACTCTGAATCACGCTGAACTAATATTAAGGTAATAAATTTTCGTAATAAAACGTACCTTTTTATAATATCAGTGGTTGAAATTATTCCAGGAAACCTTTGAAGAAATTTTATGAAGAGATAAGATTTATTATAATTCTCAAGCAGTTTAAAATAATAATAATCAAAGAAAAAAAAAATTACTCAGCAAATTTAAAAATTTTAATTAAATATTTTATAGATTAGATGATGATTACGATGGATAAGCCTTTGTGTTACAATCAATAATTCTAAATTTACGTTTGCAAGATTCGTTGAATAATTTGTGTAGTATTCAACAAATTTACGTACTGCTCTGTCGAATTTCTGAAATCGAATCTCTTCACAAAACAGCTTCTAAAGGGTTTCCTTGACTATGTTTTCTTATTTAATAATTTAAATAATTTAAGTATATTTGCAACAGGCAAAGAATGAGTTAATAAAATGAGCGCTTTTTGTCAACACAAAGGCCAATTGCAAATAATCATCAAACTAATATACAATTTTAATACGTTAACATTCCATTATATTTAAAGTAAACAAAAAATACATAGTTCGTCCAGACCGAAATAGATACATACATACACACACATCCAAAGATATGAACTGTCTTATGCGATTACTTTGAGTCGATACTTTATAGTAAATGTGATGTTATAAAATATTTAATTGAAATGCAGTATTTTGTTATTAATATATACAGCAGCGGTCATAGAACCTGCAGCACCTTCAGACAATAGCAAGGTATGTACATTGTACATAGATAAGGTCATGGTCATTTTTTATTGCCACAACATGCGAAATCGGAGTTTTCCTAAATTTCGCGTCATATATTGTACCATTATAATAGAAGGATTAAGTGGTTTTTCGATCAGTTAGTACTTTGGTGTTCAAGTGAAAATCTTCTTTGACTAAGAGCTTTCCGCGTGAAAAATTTCGGAGCAACTCAACTGTTGCATGCTCATTAAGTCCAAAAGAGAGTGTAAACAAAAAAAGTGACCCTGACAAAAGACAAACCCAGCAGACGATCGCGAAACCCGACGGATTAATTTGAGCGATCGGTTCAAAAGCACCACCCAGATTCGAACTAAAGTTTTCTTGTTCAATGCCATTGAGGAGGTTAGTGCGAAAACCATTAGACGTCGGTTGCGAGAGGGTGGATTGTATCAAAGGAGACCTACCAAATAGTTACTACTAATGCAGAAAAGTACGGGACTTGGACGGCAGAGATTGGAGATGTCATATGGTCCGGCGAGAGCAAGTTCAATTCATTTTGCTCCTACAGCTTTCACTACGCGCGCCGAAGAGCTGGAGTAAGATTAAGCGACGAATGCCTAGAGTTGACCTTTTGGTCATGGTCAACGGAAAGATGAACGCCATAAACTATTGCGTTGTATTCTTTGAGAAAAGAACATGCATTCCATTAAAGAGCACTGCTCCATGTCAACGTGCAAAATCGTAAGTTAACTATTATTAGTAAGCTTAGTTCCGCTTACAACAAGAAAACAAATAATATTTTTTGTAAAACGCCCTTACTATTTATTTTTTTTCAGGTTCTTGATTTCTACAAGACCTCGGAATTAAGCAAATGAATTGACCAGGAAATTCTCCCGATTTATACCCAACCGAGTTGTGTTATCAAAACAGCACCTAGTGTTAATTGGGCTTTTTTCTCTTTAAAAAAAAACCGCCACTTCTACCTACTTACCTATACACAATCGAGGATTCGTACCTCATGATAAAGGGAACAGTTGTGGCAGATAAACCAAAGAATAACAAAGGAATCGATATCACAACCAGTGAAAAAAGACGGTCTCAAAAAATGTATCTATAGGATACTCGAAAGCTTATGAATTCGATGCCATCAAGAATAGGCCGTTATCAAGGCACGGGGTAGCACTCGGTATTGACAGGAATCAAAGCAATATTAGGTAAATGGGTGCCTTTGGTGGCAAATATTTATTAAATAATAAACAGTCTTATGTTGTTTAGTATACGAATATCTAAGCATTTTTGTAGTGCTGCAGTTTTTATGACAACTACTGTACATTAGGGTGACCCTTATTTTTTGACTTTTTTTAGCGCATACCTTCTATTTTTTGTTCGTTCTATCATAATATAATTCCAAAAAATAAATAAGGTCATTTAAAGCATTTTAACTCATGCCGACTTGGATCGAAACATTGCAGTACAAGTTACGCGAGAATAGTAGCACGTGCTACTAAACGGTAAACACGTTTTTTTTTTAATCGATTAAAGATGTCACTGCAATTAAAAAGTAATACAAAAAGTATTTACTTAGTGGGAAATGCAAATCACCAAATAAAGGGTGCTAAACTAGCTTCAAATCGACAAATTCGTGCAGTTTTCCTTTTTCATATGAGTGAAGTTAAGTTAACAGTCGCGAAAGTGCTAATCTTGTTATTCCTGAATGTATTTTTTTTTTTTTTTGGGAAAAAGCAAGAATACCCACAAAATCGCTACCTAATCGTGTGAAGAAGCTTATATTTCTATTAAGCTGCAAAAAAAATAAAAAATCGAAGAAAACCCAGGTGTATAAACGATGAGAAGCAGAACTCCAGGACGATTTGGATAACTTATTTGACATATGCTAGCTCATGCTGATGCTCTTGAAAAAATGAAAATGGAAGAAGACAGAGTCTGTTTTACAGCGTCAGAGAGATCCAGGATGACCGACTAAGGTGATTAGAAACACAAAACCATGTAATAGCATGTCATCGGCAATACCATCTACTTCTTCAGCGTCATTGGAGGTTTTACTTACAGAAGAGTTTGACATAAGTCATCGATTCAACGCGTGCGGACACGGATTAGAGAAGAAAGGGCAGAAAACATTAAAACTAATTTTCAAAACTCTGTTCCGGAAGTCGTTACTGTTCACTGGGATGAAAATTTGTTACCTGGCTTCAACGTAAGAAGTGCCAAGGAAGAACGACTTCCTATCGTTATTATGTTTGGAGATGGGGAACAACTGCTCTCCGTACCAAAACTTGGAACCTTGGAACTTGGATAATAAAGTGCAGATGATGTGATTCGATACAACTGCATCTAACACAGGTCGCTTTAATGGAGCATGTGTGCTCTTGGAACAAGAATTGAAAAGAGAGTTGGTTCTTTTTGGTTGTCGACATCATATATATGAGCTCGTGCTAAAAAGTGTGTTCATTACAAAGGCAATTTAAACAGGAAGTTGGATTCCAACAAAAAGAACTTCGAAGCTACCAAGGGTGGTCCTTCGCAAGAAATCACCTTAAGGTTTAACTGCATTCACAACTGCAGTGAATCCATTAGGGCAAAACTTCGGTATTCGAAGATTCACAACGCCACCCACTTTTGAAACTGAACCCTTTGCTGTTGAATTGCTTTTAAAAATATTGCCAAGTTATGTTTTGAATTTTCTTCTGTTACATCGAAATGTCAGTGTCGATTTTCAATTTTCGTACTTTAACTTTCGGCTGAATTAGCTCAACTGAAAATGGTTGTGTTCCATAATTCCACAAATTAGTTCGTTGTATTGAAATTGAGTTGTATGGAAGACAAAACAACCAACCTGAGTTGTGATACCTAAAATAGGCAAATTAATTTACAACTGCTTGTATGTACATCGAGCACAAAAACTCCAATACTAAATACCGTAAATGTAAATTGTAAGTTATGCATAAACTCACTTTTTTGTAGTTTTGATTCAATTTTATGAACAAAATGCGTCTTTCATTAAATTTTACAATCACAAGCATGATTAAAGAGCATAATCAATACGTAACAAACAATTTGATTGGATATACACTTAACAAGATGATATAACAAGAAAGAGAGACAATATAAACGGTTATCTTGGAAGTATTGACTTTTTGTGAAAATTTTCAATACCGAAACTTTGATCAATGTTCGTACAGTGTTACCTGCTTAATGTTAATTTTCAATTTCCTGATTGCATGTAATGGGGTGACTGCATCAATTTTGTACAACATACAATTTGAAGAGGAAGGTAATAAAAAAAAACATTTTAACGATAAATTTCGGGAGTCACATATAAATTTTTTTTTTAAATAAACTCCACTATACGTGGCTATGCATGGTTTAATTGACCCGTATTCCCTAAACCGTCTGCATTCATAGCATTTCTTTATTTTTTATTTAATAAATCATTAATCCCTACCACGTAAAACAGCCTCGGATACGGATGATTTTTTTGTTGACGACCCTTGCAAACGTAAAAAAGACAACGATCTTTATGTCTGCATGTGAAATGTTAGGTCCCTCTACAAACCACGTGCAGCCGAACAACTTACGATGACCATTGACTGTTGCAAAGCAGATATTACCGCCATCCAAGAAGTGCGATGCGATGGGCCGGGTAAAAGGAGGATGAAAAACTGCGACACCTACTACGGCGATTGCTACAGACAACAAGGACAGAATCTATCCGGGTGCGGAGTTGTTATTAGAGGCAGACTTAGGCAAGAAGTCTTGAGTTTCTGGCATGTGAACGAACACCTCATGACTATCCATATCAAGTCCAAATTCGCCAACATTAACCTAATATGCTAAACTGGTCCAATGGTGCTCCAACACTGGACCCTAAAAAGTCTGGTCTGGTTCACCGACGGTTCGAAAATAGATTCTGGAGTTGGAGCTGGGGATCGATTCTCTTTTAAACTCAATCTAAGTCCTATGCCCCCAGCAGTAAATGTGGAATACCAATGGCAGCGTTGCCAACAAGCCATCAGAGATGTATTACTTATTTTCTGCCACAAATTACAATTGGCGGCGATCAATCGAATGATACTTTGATTGAACGAGCATGTTCACGAACTCATGCGCTGAAGTGGTGATGCCAAATTACGTTAACGTGCATACTCGTACGTTCAGGGTAATCGCGATACCAAATACACACATTACGTTCATAAGTTACTCGTTTACGTGGGACGCGATTCGATCCCAAATTTTTGTTAGGAAGTTCGTGTAACAGTATTTTACCCATTTGAAAATCGAATATTTCAAATCTTGTTCAAAATGATTATTTAAAAGCAAGGTATGACGCATGAGTTATAATTTTGGGATTATTTATAAAAAAAAAATAAAAAATATTTGCCTTAAAGAATAAAAAACAAATAATAATTTAAAGATGTTTTAAAATTAACATCTTTATCGTGAAATCCGTCAGAGGAAAAGTTTCACAGAAATTCGAAGCTCGGCCTCATTGAATCCGCTGAAGTAAATCAATCCATTGTCGGTAATGTAAATGATTTCCACGGCCGGCATCATGAAACACGTTTGAATCGAACAAATTTGATATTTCTCATTCACATGCGAATTCGATTGTTTCTGTAGCAAAACTATTTGGATATCATTTAAATATTTTAACATATACTTAGGTATATGTATCAAGCACATATTCTTATATGTATAAACATCATACATACATGTATGTACGCTCATGCTGCAAAAGGCCACCAGAAATTGCGTATGATTATTAGCTACACGAATATAAACAGGAAGACGAATAACATCCAAGTTTTTCCAACCAAAGAAAGGTTCTTGCCTGGTAGTAAAATGGAAGAATGAAATGAATTATTTCAAGAAATTTGCGGTCTCCATTGGAAATTTCAATTGCTTGACATATTTCTTACAATGAATTATTGCCAGACTAGGGGTAAGAAGATCGGACTTTTGCCTGATGTCAGCTAGGTTGTCATGACCACATCTGTATTCAGTTTGAAGGAAATTCGATAAAAGGATGCCAATCAGAGCGGCTCTTTATTCCGTGTAAACCCGTTAGCCTAAAACCCGAACAAAGATAGTGCTTTAATCCGACTTGTGTGATTGCCGTCCTAAAGAAGGAAAGACTATTGCGTTATCGCTCCAGACATCATCTGACGAAAACCGAAATTCCTGCAAACGGACTAGAAACGGCTGCAATATAAGTTGAGTGAGGTAAAAAATACTAATCTTTTTGATTCATCATTAAAAGAAGAAAAGGCTTCGCCTCATCATCCTCAAAAGAGAAAGCAAATTTGCTTGCAGCAGTGTTCGAACAAATTCCACCTTTCCAGATGCTTCTCTTCCACGATCTACACTGAATGCGGCTAGTATTCTTTAGGAGAAAAATCCTTTCCAATGTTTGTTCAGTCCTTAAAGACAATAAAAAAAAAAAAATGTCAGTCCAACCTTAGACTTATTGTACATCACGGGCGATAAAACCTTCTGTTCTAACCTTTCCAAGGTTATAGAAATTACCTCATGAGCTACATATATCGAAAGAAATCATATTTTCAGTGTCTTGAGTTTATTTGATCGTGTTCGCTAAACTTTTATGCTGATCGATGATCTATCTATTTTTTAGTAAAATGTCTTCACTTGAACCGCCTTCAATATTTCAGGAAACATATGTGTATAACCTATCTAAGTAAGTTGTATCTGACAATCCTTTTAGGGTTAACAATACTAACTTACTTAAACCTGCAAAAGTCAAAACTGAGACGCATTATCACCTTATCTTTTTTCTTTTCCTATACTTTTTTAATTATTATCTATGCCCTCCCTTTGCCTTCTCTCCATCATTGGAGATGATCTCTACATCGAATTTCATAAATTTTGTAGCCAGAGTTGCTTTCAAAGCAATAGGTACTAACATGATTGGTATAATTTTAAATAATGCTTCAGATTGTGAAATAAAACATGTAAAGCATTTTTCTTCAAAAATATACGTTGTGAAGAAAATTGTAATAACTTGAACAATTGAGTTCATGCATAATTCACAAGGAAATTGCACGTTGCATGTCCTCGAAACGTACAGGGTGGGCCAACTACAAGTTTCTTTTTAAAAATGTAATAAAATGAACAAAATGAATTTTTTTTCCATGTATTATGGCTTTATTAGTAAGAGCAAACATTCCCATTAATTATGGAACACAACGGCGTTCAAGTGGCTGCCTCGGCTGGCCTCGAAATAGCGCATTTCATCACTCCAATTTTCCAAGACCTTGTTGATGGTTTCGGGCTTTAGCTCACGGATTGCTTGGATGATATTGACCTTAAGTACTTGAATCGTTTCCGGATTGTTGGCATAACATCCGTCCTTCACGGTTCCCCACAAACCCAAAGGGGTCAAATCGCAGCTCCGAGGCGGCCAATTGACATCGCCAAGACGGCTGATAACACGATTTGGGAATTTGGTGCGCAAAAGACCGATTGTGGCATGGCGCGACATCTTGCATGAACCAGAGGTCGTCCAAATCCATGTATTCAATTTCAGTAAAAAAAAAACGTCGTTAACATGGCTCTGTAACGCCCACCGTTGACCGAAACGTTGTTCCCAGCCTCATTTTCGAAGAAAAATGGTCCAATGATGCCACCACTCCACAATCCGCACCAAACTGTCACTCTCTGTGGATGCATTGGCTTCTCGACAATAACGTGCGGGTTTTCCGAGCCCCAGATGTGACAATTTTGTTTGTTAACGTTTCAATTGCTGAATCAATTGGACCTTGTAAGCGAATAATCCCAGATCTTTGTGCAGAATTCTCCTCAGGCTATCAGGCTAGTGCGTGAAATAAGCTGTTGAGATCGATGACGAGATGTTCGTGAATTGAGTCTCACACTCTCGGCTACAGCAGCCACATTCTCGTCTATGCGCACCGTACGACGACGGGGACCATGAGTGTTGTCCACTAGCATACCAGTCTCACGAACTTTTTGCACAAACTTGCGTACAGCAGGCGCGGTGCTTGCTTCATTTCGACCAAAACTTCTTTTCAAAAAACGCACTGTTTGGGCTACACAGCACTCACTTTGGAAATAAGTTTCAATATTTCCCCATGTTGTTCAAGCGTAAAGCGACTTATTTCGTTCCGCGGAGGTATGATACTGACTTTCTGTCCAGATTTCCAGCGGGAAACAGCTGTCAGTGTCCAAATAACCCATGATTTAAAAAGAAATCACTAGATGGCCCAACCGTTATTCATATCTTAAGCCTTGGACTTTTTGGGTTCGATTCACCGGCATGCCATTCAAATTGGTGAATTGTAAAGTATAGAGCCGAAAGAAGAAAACGTGAAAAACTGGTGTTTTGTAATCTAGTCACAAATTAACACAACATACAAACTTTACACTATATTTTAATGTATCTCAATTTATTGTAAACTCTCTCTCGTTATCTTTATACTCACTCATTTTTTTTTTATCGTTTTGCCGATGTTACCACACCTTCTGTGCAAATGAAGTTAAATCTTTCTCTTTTGTAATTAGACCACCAAGCCGTAAGCATCACCTCTAAAACTACCTTTGTACCAACTGTGCATATATGTAAAATAAGTATAATTCAATTTTGATATATTGTTTTTCCGCATTCGCTAATAATCTTTCGCCTCTAACTTTATTTCATTTATTCGATGAATCCAAAACATTTTCTGGTCCTTCTTAAGCCGAATATTATGCTAACATCGAACACTTGCGCAAAAAAACATTAATTGAAATTTGTGGCAAATTATTACTCGTTGAGAGTACTTGCATTAGGTGCTGACATACTCAAATACATACATATGGTATGTATATATGCACATTCGATATTGTGCGTACATTGCATTCAATTCATTTCCGTTATAAATTAATTGATTAATTTATGAACTAAAATTTGCGAAGCACGTGAAATAATAGGTTAATACCAGATAGTAGGTCTCATTGCTAGTATACGTACTCGTGATTTGTACCCTAATTGGGCGTTTATTAGAACACGTGGTCGCGCAAAGGGCATCGGGGTGGATACAAATACTGGTCTTTCAATGCTGGAAATTCGTTTAGCGAAATTAGAAGTAGCGTGGTCCGATTTTCTTTCGTTTCAAGATGAGTTATACAATTCCATGGGTGATAATGACTTTGTTGACCCAGAACCAGAGTTTGAGGAGTATAAGTCAAAATATTTCACGGCTCATTGGAGCTGTATTTCACTTCATTCGAGTCAAACATCTATCAGAACCTGCAAAGGAAACTAGAAATTGAAACCTACAAAAGCGTCGTCTTCGGTGAATTTACCAAAAATCTCCATTCTATCCTTTACGGGCGATTACAAGGACTGGCCGTTATTTAGCGATTTATTTCTGAGTTCGGTTGATTGTGGGTCGCTAAACTCATCTCAAAAACTATATTTTTTGAAGTCGTTTGAAAGTGGGGATGCAGCGAATCTTGTAAAACACATAACGATTTCTGAGGAAAATTATTTGGAAGCTTGCGATAGATTGGAGAAGTGTTATGATAGGACGCATCTCATCGTTCAATCATTTGTCCAATCATTTCTATCGTTACCATCAACAAATTCATCAAATGCGTTTATTGCTTCGAAAGATCACTGATGGTGCCGACGAAGTAATAAGGGGTTTTTAAATGAACTTGGATCGAACGACTGGGATCCTTGGCTCATATATTTATTGTTGCAAAAACTCGATCCAGATACAAAGCAGGCTTGGGCCGAAGAAGTTGGATCAAGGGATGATTCCAGCATCAACGATTTGCTGGACTGCTTACAAAATCGCTGCGTTTGCTTAGAATCGTGCCACACCTCAACGCGATCTTCTCAGCCCCTAAGCAAGGTTAAAAATGTCGTTCATTCTCATGTGGTAGAAACCAAACCAAGCTGTCCTAAATGCAAGGACGATCACAATTTATTCAATTGCGCACAATTTCTAGCTCTCACTGTTGATGCTCGTCGAGGCTTTGTTAAAGAGCAGTCATTGTGCTTCAATTGTCTACGGCAAGGCCGCAATTCAAACAGGTGTCAATCTAACTTCCGCTGCAAGACGCGCAACTCACGACATCACTCACTGGTGCACTCAGGTAGAACCAATCCATATAATGCCATTGCAAACTTAACGCGTCATCGTCATCGTCGTCACTATCACGAAACGCAGTTGCTTCGCTGGTTATAAACAATCATTCGTATGAACCCAATCGTCGTTTTCAAACAATCCTTCCCACTGTCATTGCCAGAATACAAGACAAACACCGATCTTTCCAAAACGTGCGACTGCTTCTCGATACGCGATCCCAAGTTTCGTTCATCACTAAACAAACTGTTCAACGATTGGGATTAACTTGTAACTACTCTCGGATTCCAGTCTTAGGAGTCGCTTTTACGTCAGCAGGAGTTACTAATGGAGTAGTAACTCTTAGACTAATCTCTCGTTACAACGCAGAATTTATCGACGTTACTTGCTATGTTCTACCAAAGCTAACTTCATTGTTACCGCAGTCTTCAATCGACAGAGTTAATATCAGCAGTCTAATGTCCTTTGAATTAGCTGATCCACATTTTTATGAGTCTGGTCCTATTGACATTTTGATCGGTGCTGATAAGATGTTCAGCATTATTACAGGGCCTTCTAATACCCACATAAATGGTATTCCTCATTTGGTTCCCACTATTTTCGATTCAGTAATAGCTGGGAAGTCTGTGCAGCTTACTCGTGAAATTGATAAAGGAGTAAAAACTTTTTGTACCCAGTTACATTATTGTCAGGAGTTTGACCTTGAGAAGTTTTGGCGCTTAGAGGAAATCCACAATGAACCCATCCCATCTATTGATGAGCAGTGAACTGAAGAGCTCTTCGAAAAAACTCACACCAGACTTTCGGACGGTCGCTACATGGTTGAGTTACCATTTAATAGCGATCGAAGAGTCAACTTTGGGGATTCATTTGGTGTTTCATTACGCTGTCTTCACTCCGTTGAACGAAAATCCTATTTTGCAAGACCAATATCATAACTTTATGAAGGAATATTTATCGTTAAGCCATATGGAGGAAGTACCTCCTGGTGAGATAGCAAAACCGTCCTATAAGTGCTGCTATCTTCCTCACCACGTTGCATTTAAGACCGACAGCAGCACAACAAAGATAAGGGTGGGCTTCGATGGTTCCGCAAAAACGAACACTTCAATGTCATTAAACGACACGCTTCTTGTTGGTCCGACCATACAACGCGATATCTTCTCTATTTGCATACTATTTCGCCATCATTTATACACAATATCTGGTGACATAGAGAAGATGTATAGACAGATCCGGGTTTGTCCTAATGATTCCGATTATCAGAGAATAGATTGGCGTGAAAATCCTCCTGTCAAGCACTACCGATTCCTAACGGACATCTACGGCACAGCATCCGCACCCTTTCCCGTAGTTCGGGCTTTAAAGCAGCTCGCAATTGATTCAACTGAAGCATACCTTCTAGCATATGCAACGGTCTTGAATGACTTTTACGTTGATGAGGTTATCACTGATAGTGCTGACACTATCAAGGACGTTATGGGCACTCCAATCTGAACTCGTCAGTCTGCTAAAAATACGAGGTTTTAACCTACGAAAGTGGACAACTAATTGCTGGTCCCTTTTGCTATCTTTGCCAGAAGACCAGCGGGAGCTTTCTTCAGTCGAATTTGAAGAATCCAGCTCGGTAAAAACTCAACTGGGACGAGGAAATTCCAAAGGAACTGGCTGATCGGTGGAAGGCAATCCGGGAAGGACTACCACTCATCGAAGTCATACAGATTCCAAGGATATAGTGGGCGGCTAGGACAAATTATGAACTGCATGCGTTTTGTGATGCATGGTTGGGCGCTTATGCCTCGGTGGTGTACTGCAGAAGTACAAACACAGATGGGGCAATACTTGTATCTGCTAAGAGTAAGGTTGCTCCTATTAAGGTTGTGTCTTTTTCCAGATTAGAACTCTGTGAAGCTCTTCTATTACAGGAGAAAGAAATCAAAGTTTTCGCTTGGACAGATTCCGCAGTAGTTCTGCATGTCTAAAATAATACCATCGATACCATTAAAATTTTGGAATCACGAATCCAGCTGACTCTGCTTCACGTGGGATTTCACCCTCTCTTTTATCTTCGAATGAGCTGTGGTGCAAAGGACCTTCTTTACTATAGCAGAAGAAGAGTCAGTGGCCTGAATCAGAGGAAAGGACCAAACTTAAAACACAGGTATTCGTGTCCAGCTCAAAAACCCATCTTATATAAGTCATCAAATTAGTATAAAAGTTTAAGAGTGGTTGCATATCTTTATCGTTTTAGCGCAAATTCCCGTATTTCTTCGAACTCTTGTAGATATCAAATTTTATCCACAGAAGAAATTTCTGAAGCTAAGATCCGTATAATAAAGTGTGCTCAGTTGTCTCTGTTTTCGTCGGAAATCTTAACTCGAAAAGAGGAAACGAACTAAAAAGAAACACAAACTATTATCTCTCGCTCCTTTTCCCGATTCGCACGGTATGCTTCGCGTTGGCGGGCGTATCCAAACACTTGAACTACCATACAGTGAGAAACATCCAATAAAACTCTGTAGATCACATCGAATATCTGAACTTATTGTACAAAATATTCACAAACAATATTTGCATACATTGATTAAACAAAACTTCCAAATTCTTGGTTGCAGAAACTTATTGCGCAGTACAGTGCATAAATGTGTCTCATGCTTTCGGCAACGCCAGATTTCATCAAGAAATGGGCAATCTTCCGGTTGAACGAATTCGTTTTTCGCGTCCATTTAGTAAGGTTGGTTGCGACTATGCTGGAGCAATCATATTGCGATTATAGCGCGGTAGAAATCCGAAATTTGTAAAGGCATATATGGCTCTTTTCGTCTGTTTTGTGACAAAATTGATTCACCTGGAACTGGTCGGTGATTTATCGTTCAATGGTTTTCTTATGGCCTTAGATCGGTTTAGTGTGCGTCGCGGTAAGCCGACTGAAAAATGGAGCGATAACGGGACGAATTTCATGGAGCTAAGCGTTTCTAAGCGTTTTTTCATGGTCCCACCTCTCGCGAGCGTCTGACAAACGTCACGAAAAAGCTTCTCAAATCGCCGTTCGGATACGGCACTAAACTGTAGGTCCCTTCCATTCGTGTGAAAAATATAACGCACACAATATGAGTGGTTGCGAGAAGCTAGGCCCTGGCACTTAAAGAGCTGTTGCGCCAAATATTTATTTATTTATTTTTTTAAGCGTTTGCTCAATGAGATGTACCAATGTATTCTTTGTCAGCAGCATCAAAAGATCGCTGTTGATCATCTCTTAAAGGATAACATCGCCTGGTAATTCCTTCCACCTTCAGCGCCTCACTTTGAGGTTTGTGGGACGCAGGGGGTGAAATCGGTTAGGCAACATCTCAAGAGAGTTATAGGGGATACTCAACTGACTTATGAGGAGATGTGCACTCTCCTAACAAAAATAGAAGCACTTCTGAATTCCCGCCCTATGTGCAAACTTCTGATACAGAACCAAGTGGTTTAACCCGGTCTCACTTCATGATTGGGGAAACCTATACTGCGATTCCTCAACCTGACACTAAAGACTGTAGTTTATCCGCTTATAGTAATTGGTTTCTTTTGCAGACATTAATGCAAGGTTTTTGGAATCACTTCAACAAAGGCGCAAGTGGCAAGTTACTCAACCAAGCTTAGAAGCCGATGACGTCGTACACCACCGCACCTTATGTGCAAATGAAGTTAAATCTTTCTCTTTTGTAATCAGACCACCAAACCTTAAGCATCACCTCTAAGACTACCTTTGTTCCAACTGTGCATACATGTAAAATAAATATAGTTCAATTTTCATATAATTGTGACTGCACACCTCGTCGTGGTGTAAGGGCCTAGTACAGGTCAAAAATTCTTGGGATTTATTCCCTAGATGAGATTCGAAACTAAGATGCAATCGACCCCCAATCCCTCCTTTCCCCCTCTCCCCTCCGGTGGGCTGGATCAAGGTGTTATACGACCCGTGCCAAGGATCAACCTGGCTGGGTGCCCATCCCAAAAATAGCTCAGTCGCGAACGCAGTATTCAGATACCCGACGCCCTCCGGATTAGCTAGCCTTATCTGCGTATTGCGGATCTCTGCACAGACTGACTTCCATTTCTCCGCTACTCGTGGGAACACAAAATGAAGAAAAATAAATTAACGAAACAGAAAATAATAAACAAGACCGGTTCCCCTTTTAAACCGGACGGTAGTACGGCGCTCAAACTGTCTACCCGTAAAGCCCTTGAAGAGCTGGCTAGTGGGAAGACTTTGTCTTTACATGGTTCAACTACTACCAATAGCCGCATGGAGCCCCAGGGTACTAATACTCACCCTCGTTTAACTAGGGAACTAGATAAAACTGGAAATAAGACCGGTTCTCCTTTTAAACCGAACAGTAGTACGGCGCTCAAGCTGTCTACAGGTAAAGCCCCTGTAGAACTGGTTAGTGGAAAGAATGTGGCTATGCATGGTCCAACTACTTCCAATAGTCGCACGGAGCCCCAATGTATTAGTACCCCCCCACGTTCCACTAAGGACTCTTCGGGAACACGGCGTATCCGTGCTCCTTCAAAACAGGCGTACAAAGAGCGACGCACAGCAAGCCGTATTCTGGAGCACTTTGGCAATATACAGGAGTGTAAAGGAACGGAAAAGTTTGACGCTTGAGTAGAATGGGCTAGAAAGATCGCCAGTGACGATAAAGCTGGGACAAGCCATGACTCCACGTCAAAGTGTCAACGATCGTTGGAGGAAACCGTGTCGGATCCTAAAAGAGCCAGGGTACACAACATCAGTACCTCTTCCAGGCCTTCCAACGCTTTATCGAAGTCCTACAGCGATGTCCTTAAGGACAAGTTAGTACTGGCGGTCATTGACAGAAACGATACAGACGGATCTATCGCCCCAGAAAAATGGAAGACAATTCCAGCTAAACTGCCTTCAGTTTTCCTGGATATCATGAAGGAGAATCCAGGTCCTCTCTGGCTCCTTTGGCGAAGACTGGCGGTATTGCCTTTTACGGTTTCGACCATATCACCATCAAGGTATGTAAAAAGGAGGAAGAGTCTGATTTAGGTGTTTTTCCCGCCAATCCTGCAAACATTGAACCCGAGCCATTTTCCTACCTTGGATAGTGATGACTCTTAAGCGTCATTCTCTAACAACAATCCGTCTTTAGTCGAAGAGGACAAATTGTTCGACATGGAGACGGATGATAACTTCGATAAATTACATCCACTGCTTTTGAGTGAGGATGAATTGTTAGAATCGTCCTCAGACTTGGAAGCCCTGAATATCATAGTGGTGGAGGTTTCTCTGCCTGATTGTAGCGCTAATGCAGTTAGTTCAGATTAACCTCCACCACTCTATTACGGCTTCTGCTGGCCTTCTTCTCCGTCTCTCAAAGGGCAGGGAAGATATAGTCTTGTTCCAGGAGCCTTGCGTTGTGGACAACTTGGTATGTGGACTCAAGACTCCTAATTACTACACCCTGTATGTGCGTAAGTACTCGTACATAGGTAAACCCAGATCGTGCATACTGGTGAAATGAATTCTAAATGTAACCTTACTCCCTAATTACAGCAATCGAGATAAAAAAAAATACAAATATTTGGCGCAACAGCTCTTTAAAGTGCCAGGGCCTAGCTTCTTGCAACCACTCATGTTGTGTGCGTTATATTTTCCACACGAATGGAATCGAGATACAACCGCAGTAAACATAGAAACACCCGGCGGTTCTTACTACTTGGTCTCGGGGTATCTCGCCCATGATAGCATGGACTCTCTTTTTGGGAATAACCTGGAAAGACAGATCGCAGAGGCTGGGAGGTAAAAGACTGGTCTCATAATAGGATGTGATGCTAACGCTCACCATACTGTATTGGGCAGTTCCGATATCAACAACGGAACAATATTCTAAGTACAAACCTTATTTTGTGCAACATAGGTAAGGAGCCTACTTTCGTCACCAGAAATAGGCAAGAAGTATTGGACATCACCCTTGCTTCCGATAGTATCGTCCAACGCATCAGGAATTGGAAGGTGTCAAGTGAACCATCATTCTCGGATCATAGGTATCTCCAATTCTCTTCATACGTAGATTCTAATAGCCTGCCAGTTTTTAGGAATTACCGTAAAACTGACTGGCTCAAGTATAGGTCAACTTTAAGTAATTTAGTTACCTCAAATCACCTTAATCCCCTGCAACCCCAAGAACTTCATCGCATGGTTCAAGATTTTAGAAGCCGCTTTGGTGGATTGCAGGTTTGGGCCCTTTAAGAAATAATTGTAGAAAACTTATCAATAATGCCTAAAGTACGAGACGCGCTTGATTGGGACTTGTACAAGGCATCTCTAAACATATACAAAAAAAGAATTAGGGAAAGCCAAACGTAATTCTTGGAGACTCTTCTGCGGTAAAATAGAAGAAAACTCTGGGGCATCTAGGCTGAGGAAAATTCTCTCTTCAAATCCAATAACACCTAGTTACCTTTAAAAAAACTGATGGGTCTTGGACGACTTTCAGCGAAGTTTCGCTAAATTTACTGCTTGACACTCATTTCCCGGGCAGTTCCCAAGTTGTTAGCAACATGGTACTCAGCAGACCATCTGCACAAATAACCGACTTCTCAAAATTGATTACGCAGAGCCAACTCCAGTGGGCACTACATAGGTTCAAATCATATAAGTCTGCGGGACCAGACGCCATAATACCTGCAGAGTTGCAGAAGTCATCGGACATAATCTGCAAATGCTTGAGACAATTATAAAAAGCTGTCTAGATCTGGTATATATCCGAAAGATATGGAGAGAAGTTAAAGTTGTCTTCATACCCAAAGCAGGTAAATGCTCTCATACAAATCCAAAAGATTTCAGGTCTATTAGTCCATCATTCCTCTTAAAAACATTAGAACGTCTGATTGATATCCAATTACGCAACAGTATTGATAAGAAACTATTGTCGGCGGCCCAACATGCATATTGCAAAGGCAAACCAGTGAAGACGGCATTACACTCACTGGTGCGTAATATTGAATATTCCCTG
This sequence comes from Brachypalpus laphriformis, assembly GCA_945910035.1. Taxonomy (NCBI): domain Eukaryota; kingdom Metazoa; phylum Arthropoda; class Insecta; order Diptera; family Syrphidae; genus Brachypalpus; species Brachypalpus laphriformis. The sequence continues at coordinate 113,795,495 of OX246756.1, read as the reverse complement.
TTTCATAAGGAGTATACAATGGTTGCTTTTCTGGATATAGAAGGCGCTTTCAACAATGTCAATGCATCAGCAATAGGAGATGCACTATTAAACCTTAAGGTCGACAGTTCACTTTGCGAATTGATTAATCTACTGCTTAATGGTCGGATTATCAACTCTAAGCTGAGTGGGACGTCTACTAGAAGGTTCGTCAGTAACTCTGCAAGGTGGTGTTCTATCCCCCCTTTTGTGGAATTTGGTGATCAATGAACTATTGATAATCATGGAAGGCGAGGGATGCATGGCGATCGCTTATACAGATGATGTTGCTTTGGCTGTCTAGGGGAAACACTTATATACTCTAAACGAACTTCTTCAAACCGCTTTAACTCACTAGATGGGCGGTTCGATGTGGTCTGGGTGTAAACCCCCACAAAACTGAACTAGTACTCTTCTCCAGGAAAAATAAAATTCCGTCAGTCGACCCTTTTTCTCTCAATGGTATCAGCTTAACTTTCTCTGTTAAAGTAAAATATTTGGGTCTTATCCTGGATAAGAAATTTAGCTGGAAACCTAATATTCAAGAAAGAGTGAAGAAAGCTACAGTAGCGCTTTTCTCTTGCAAAAAAGGTATTGGAAATCGATGGGGTTAACACTCACTGGCCGTAAATCTCGGTCATAAGACCGATAATTACATACGGGGTGATTGTCTGGGGGACAGCCTTAGAGGAAGCTATAAATCGCGATTATAAGAATAAATTCAAAATTTCTTCCGAAAACACGGACTACGCCATCCCACGTCTAAATTTTGATAAGAATTTCCTCGTCACCAACCCTTCTAGATCACTCTGGGAGGGTGATGCATTTTTAGAAGATGAGTCAATTCACTTCTACACTGACGAGTCAAAAACAAAAGACGGAGTTGGTGGAGGTGTTTTCTCTGACAGGCTTAATCTTAAGCTCTCCTTCCGTCTTCCAAATCAGTGTATCGTATTCCAGGCGGAGATATTAGCGATTAAAGAAGTCTTATGGTTTAAGAAAAACGTTCTCTGCTAGAGATATCCGCATCTTTTCAGACAGCCAAGCAGCAATCAAATCTCTGGATTGCCGATCGTATCTTGCGGATATGGCTGAGCAGTTCAATATTCACCTGTGTTGGGTGCCAGGGCATAGGCACATTCCAGGGAATTGTAAGGCCGATGAACTCGCCAGAATAGGAACAACTATACCCATCCTGCCGGATAAAGTCTCCTTAGGTATACTAATCGCTACGTTCTAAGAATTTGATTTCTCTCAACAGATTGCATACCGGCGCTATAATAGGTGTCATCACTGGATACTATCTAATAGGCAAGCATGTTACAAGGCTTTTGCGAACGACTATTGTAGAAGCTGCATGAATGACGAAGAGGAAGAAACTATTACTCAACTTCTTTGTTTCTGCCCAACTCTCTCCCGTAGAAGGAAGCTTCACTTAGGAGCCCCCTATTACAACGAATTGGGCGACCTGATAGATATTGATATTAAGAGCCTCCTACGCTTCATAAGAAGCTCAAAATCGTTTTAGAGAGTAGGTAAAGATTTTTTCCATGATCCATGTGGTATCACAATGGACGTATTATTGATCTAAGTGTGTTGGCGATTCTTAGCTGGCAGCCACTTCAACCTAACCTAACCTAACTTCTAATGGTAAAAGACCTACAATTCTTAATTTCCCTTTTACCCGAAATTGAGGGCCCTACTATACTTATACTATACTTTCTAAAACTTCCTGGATTTGCTTATTAACTTCTAGTCCGATTTGCACAAATTTTAACAGAAAAGAGGCACGAATTTATTGAATAAATGTAGTGGGAATGTTACTCACATTTTCACTATTAATGAACTTAAATTTTACTGTTTCGAATTTTAAAAATTGCATCTCACAAGTTCCAATTTAAGACTCAAGGTCAATAATTTACAGACAGACATGGATCGGATGTAGTTGTTGGTACTATTTGTTAGTAGTCTATCGCTTTTATTTCTTGAAGTTAGGCACTATGTGTCAAAAGTAATACACTCCTATGTACCTTCGGAATATGAACATACACAAAATTATGAACATAAATGCAGGGATAATTTCTGTATCTGGACGTTCTATAAGACACACTATAAATACATTATATACACAAGACATGTCTGTAATCATAATAAGAGAATATTTATTATCATGCAAATTAAAAACAATTATAAATTTATTTATTGCAAAAAGCGCTTTACATATAAATTTTAAATTAAAAAAAAAAAATAAAAAAAAAGAATGTTCTGAACATAAAAATATAAAAATGTACGTAATAAAAAAAAATTAAGTATAGTATACGTATACATAAAATATTGTGTAATAATACGTATGCAAAAACAGGTGTTATATTATTTAAGTGCACATATGTATTAACTAGTTCTATGTGGTTTGATTCCGTTAGTACATCTAATTATACAGAAAATCTCCACAAATTACATAGCAGAAACATGTAACGCGTTTTTTAATAAGAGTGTTTCAATATTATAAAATGAAGTAAACAAAATTACTTTGCCGGTCGTTTGTTCAGTACTCGTACGGTCTGAAGTGTTGTTTTTATGAACGATTACTTTTAGTACAAAGAAAATAGTTTCGCATTCCTAAAAATAGTGCTGGGCCCAGGCGAAGATGAAGATTGGAAATGCGTCTGAATTTGGAAAAAAAATGAGCACAATCTTAAATCGATGAATGCATTGCCTTAATTTACTTTATTCACCGGTTTTAATATTTTTTCTAATCGAGCGTACTGTTAACCCTAAAACATCCACCCAAATAGAACTATGCAAACACACACCTGGGGTAACCGCGTATCCGCTATCAATTCCTTCGCGATTTTAATGTTTTTCAAGTATTTTTTTTTTTTTTTGTTCACATGCTTCATTTAAGACTCAAAGAGCATTTTAAGCTACTTTTCGTTCACATTTTCTACCTGGGAAAGAATATAACAGGTAGAAAATGATTGCGCTTTGTGAAAGTGAATTTCGTTAGAAAAGCAAAAAATTTTGTAAATAATTCAGTTAAAATTGGTGTATAACAAATAGAAAAAACGTCGTTATATTAAACTGGAATTTCCAAACTAAACTGTATAGGGGTCGTTAGAGGTGAACAAGCGAAATTATTTTCATTCCTGCTGTGTGTGTTACATACGGGATAAAAAACGTCGCAGGAAGACGTGCAATATGTTTGCAGCATTCTATAGAATCTTGTATATGCACATTGTGTAATAATAATGAATAAAATATACAAACGTTATTGTTACTTTGGCGAAGTGTGCTCAAGTTTTTAAAGCCGCAAGAGAAACAAAATTAGTCCTTTGTGATAGCCTTATAGCGGCTTAAAAATACTGTGTACATTTTATTTATTGAAATGATAATACAAATATAAAGATAGTTAATATACCTTAATTTTCTTCGCAGATTGAATGAAATAAATACAGGAGTTCTTTAGCTTCGAAAGATTATCTTTCTGGCCTCGTGGCGGGAATGCCTGAACCCCATGAGTTTTTACGAAAAATTACAAAGGATGATGAAATGGAAAAAGAATGAATGAAAATGAACTAGTTAGCTTTTGCAGGAATTTTGTCTAGGGTGGCGACGGAACGTCGCTGCAGCTATTCTGCTGAAGATGACGCCAACATACCGCCCCAGTAAGCTGATTGTGAGTAACATCCGCCTTACTTCCAAGCTCGCCATCTTTTTCCACATCCAGAATTGGCAATTTCACTACAGGTCTTTCATACAGGCCACTGGATGTCTGTATTGTTGTCCGACTTGTCCGTTGTCTGCCATCACGGTATCCACAACAAACCCTTTTGACCAACAATTTCGCGGTAAAGTGTCATCCACAATGAATGACCAAGTCACCCTTCGCAATGCACTGCGCCTTGTGGAACCATTTTGATCTTCTATTCCACGTCGTCGGTAGAAACGCCTTGACCCACTTCTTCCAAAAAAAGCTGAGCCATGAGGTGCGCTGCTTCCAGCTCTTCCTCACATCTGTAGTGTTGGGATCGCAAGGTGGTTTCGATCCATTGAAAGCCCCGAGGAGGAAATGGTTTGGCGTAAGCGCCTCGTCATCCACAGACTCCAATGACACGAACGTAACGGGTCTCGAGTTTATAATATTCTCGACTTCAATAAGAGCGCCCCGCAAAGTTTCTTCGCTGACTTTATTCGAGGGAAGTATTTAATATAAGACGGTTTTAATATATCGTACAAGCCTCTCTCAAGCCCCGCCCATGTGCGGGCCCGCCGGTGGGTTAAATTTCCATTTCAGATCCGCCGACGCGAACTCATTAGCAACCCGTCCCCAGTCAACCTTTTTCATTTCTTCCTGAAGCTCTCTCTCTGCTCCCCTGAAGTTTGTCCCGTTATCAATGTAATTTCCAGAGAGGTCCCGCGACGAGCCATGAAGTTCCTAAGGCATATAATGCAAGCAGTCGTAGTCAAGCTATGCGCCACTTCGATGTGTACCGCTATAATAGTAAGGCACGTGAACAGAACACCCCATTTTTTCTCGTTTCGTCTTCCTACGGTGACCAAATTTGGGCCGAAATAGTCCACCCCGACAAAAGAGAAAGCTCTGCCAAAGGCAACTAGTCTTGCACGGGGTAAGTTTGCCATTTCCCGAATTCGGGGACGTGTGTTTTGATTTTTGCAGACCTAGCAAGGACTCCTCACACACTTTAATAAAGCGCTTAAGATTGCATTATAAAACTTTTGTCGTACTTCGTTGAGAACTGTCTCGTGATTGCAATGGTGATACTTGCAGTGGTACGAATCAGCAATGAGAAACGTAATGTGATGCACTCGCGGGAGAATGATTGGCATTTTACAATACATATCCACATAATCGGCATAGGCAATACGTTCTCTCATCCTTAGGACACCATCTTCATCTATGAAAGGTTAGCGAGATCACTGCTTTTCGGAAGGAGTACTGCTCGCTCTAAGGGGTTTCTCCTCAACGAAGTTATTTCGTCAGGATATCCTGCAAGCTGGGTTTTCCGATAAAGAAGGTTTTGTGCTCGTTTGATTGCACCCAAAGTTAAAACAGCGCTGCCGGTGGGTCGCTGACTTACTCTAGTCCTCAACGTGTCCATGTACATGAAAACGTATGCCAGAGAACGAAATAAACTTTTCCATTTTTCGAAGCTGTTTTCATCGATAAGATCCCAGCCGTCTTTGGCCTTACTAATGCAAGTAGACGAGGCCGCACTTCATCAGCAATATTGGTTTCAATTGTGGGCATCTACGGCCACTCCGTTGCAGGTTCAAAAATAAATGCAGGTCCATTAAACCTTTCATCTGTTAGGTCCCATTCCGGATCCGACTTCCATTTGGTGTATCGCAAACATGCCGACACTTAATTAACACAGAAGCGCCGTTAGAAGTTTCCAGAATTTCTCTAACTCGAAACATCACAAACTTTTGGAATTTTTGAGGGCCTGCGCGAAGCCATGATAACACGGTCCTCGAATCTGACCATAAGAATCGTTGACTAATTGGGAAATTATGCGCGGTGCAGATAGAGTCCATTAATCGCACTCCCAATACCACAGCCTGTAGCTCGAGTCGAGGAATTGACAATGGACGCCGTGGAGCCACTTTGGTTTTCGCACTGAATATGGAGGTTTCAATCTCGTTCTTATATTCGATGCGAAAGTAGGATACTGCTGCATAAGCGTTCTCGCTTGCGTCAACGAAAGTATGTAGTTGTACGCACACCGCTGATCGACCCAGATGGGCCGAGTAGCATCTTGGACCTTAATTTCGGTTACTCTCGGTGACAAGGCTCGCCATTGCCGCCATCTTCCGGCTAACGTTAAAGGCAGCTCCTCATCCCAGCCTATCCCAATCCTCCAGATGTTCTGTAGAAGTATTTTGACAAACACTTAAAGTGTGCAAGAAAATGGGTTAAATATCGACATCAAGATCTTGAGGACCTCTGGCTTGGTTGGAATCTTCACCTCGGAGAGCACGGCTTGATTCAGCCGATTAAATTTCAGGACATAGGTGAAGACATCTGCGGACGTACACCAGTGCATTCACAATACCTTCTCCGTTGCGTTCCTATCCGCGTCGCTCATACCGAACCCTTTACTTTGCGGTCGCTCCGGATTCTCTTCCATCGCTGCTACTACTGCCGTTGAGTTTGACAAGTTCTTTATATGGAATCCCGCATGCCAATGAATGTGCTTTACATCCTTTGCTAGTCGAATAGCTTCTTCCTGTGTCCACGCTGTCGATGAAGCTGTCGATGAAGTCGTCGACGTAGTGGTGTTTCAGTATAGATTCGACTGCTCTTGGCTTGCTGCTGGTAAAACTTATCGCATTCTGGTTTTTTACATAGTGCGCGGTGCATGGGGAGCACGTGGCCCCAAACGTCATCACTTGTATCTCAAAAACGCTAGGCTCCTCCCCTTCGTGTGTCTCTCCACAGAAATCGCTGCGCCCTTCGGTCGGCTTTTATTATACGCACTTGGTGGAACATCTCAGCGATATCTCCACAGATTCCAATCCTTCCACGACGAAATCCATACAACACTGTTGTTATTGGTACTAACTGGGCGGGACCTTTCAAGAGAAAGTCATAAAGGGAGAATTTAGCGGCTGCGTCCCAGACGAGTCTGATTTTCGATTGCTTGTTTGGGTTCCGAACAATAAAAATAGGCAAATACCAATTTCGATCGCTTTTAATATCCAGCTCTGTGCAAGGCACCTTTTTTGCATAACCTTTTTCCACCAGGTTGGTTATCTGCGTCGATAGGATGTGCCGAAGCTGCTCGTCCTTCCCATTTTTCTTTTCCAGGTGATGATATCGTCGAAGAGTCATAGGATAGGTATTCGACAAGGAAAAGTCATCGAACTTCCAAAGGAGTCCTGCTTCGAAACGACCTTCGACACGCGAGCGAGTTTTCTATAAAATGTTAGTTGTCCTTTTTTCTTCCGCCGAGATAATTTGATGAGCTGGAATGCGTATGCCTATATTTTCGATTAAAAAGTATTTTTTAACAAGTTGGTGAAGGTCCCTGTCGCCGTTGTTCTCGTCAATATAGAGTTAAAATTTTCGGGTATCACTTCCGGGGCAGCTGCTTACCTCGGGCCCATGTACGGACCACCCCAAACGTGTTTTAGTGGCCATAGGCTGTGACCAACTATCCTCGACCACCTTTAAAGGCACCCCCAGCTCCCAGTTATCCATGCCGATCAAAATCCTTGGCTGCGCAAAGCTGATACGACTGTATAGGCAGACCCACCGTATATGGGTACCGATCCTTCAGTCTCACTGGAGATGGATTGTGTTGGAAGGTCCAAGTGACGTACTGTGCGAACTTCTTGAAGGTAGTATGTTTCACCACCTTTGTGAAGGGAGACAACTCTTGATTCGTTCTCCACTCGTGTAGTATCGGAGGTCCACCGTAAACAAAGTTCTTCAATTCGTCCTGATAGGTCCAACTCGCTTGCCAGCTCCTCATCCATCAGTGTCAAGGACGATCCACCATCCAGAAAAGCATAAGTGTCCACCGACTTCCCGTTACTGTAGAGAGTCACAGGTAGAATCCTGAAGTAAACATTCGTCAAGTCCGAAGGCGACTGTTGAGTATGACATCCAACTGTTAAAGCCGAAACGCTGCCAGGTCTCCTAGGTGCCAGCTGACACTTGACTGGATTACTACGCTTGCGGACTGCAGTCTGGTGTCCTGTAGTGGGAGTGAAACCGACGCTAGTGGCGAAGTTCGTGGCAGGATTCCATTCCATTTGTGCAGAAGCGTATGGTATCTTAATGCACATCCTTCTACCCCACAAGGTTTTGCAACTATACAGCGAGAATGTGGGTACCTCAACAAACACATATGACACAAGTTGTTTTGCCGGGCCAAATTCCACCTTTCCGAACACCTTAGCTTTTTAAACTGATTGCTACCTTAGCGTGGTTGTACAGATGACTATTTCGTCGATTTGGACGCTTCTCTTGTTGATTCGTTACTGAAAGAGGTGTGGTGTGAGCTTATCGACAAATTCCTTTAGGAGAGTTGGATTGTTCTAATGCGCCTCCCACATGTGGCTTCGATGGTAGCACACACGTTTTTGATTACCAGAACGTATTCGATAAGCGTTTCCATCCTTTCGGCCTTTGGAGGTGCTTGGGTTCTGGCCTTAGCAATCAAGGTGTAAACAATGTGCTCCGGTCGTCCAAATAGTATACGAAGTGTTTTTATTACCTCTGGAACCGCTGCTGGCAGCAAAAGACAATTCTTTACTGCTTCTAACGCTTTTCCTTGTAGACATTTCTGCAGCTTTAGAGAAACCGGGAAGCTGAGTACTTTGCTCGAACGCACTTATAAACACAGACCATTCTTCCGGGGAGCCGTTGAAGAAGGGCAACTCTTTGGGAATCGCTTGCCTTGTGGCCAATTGCATGGGTGAAAGAGCATAAATTTCTTTTTCGGGGGTAAAGGCAACGTCGAATTGCACATTCGCGGGACGACTGTATGCACTTTGATGTTTTCAAAGTGGGTTTGTGTTCCAGAGAGGAGGCTGTGGTTGTTGTTGCCTAAAGTGGTTTTGACTATAGGGGTCAGGTTGACTTTGGGTCGCGGCGGCGGACGTGAGTGGTTGCTGTTGGTCGTGAGTTGACCTCGCAGGTACATCCGCCTTTATTACTACAGCTGCTTTTGACTTTTCCGCCCATTTCTGTGTAAATTGGCTACGATCTACTTAATTGGCTTCCGACTTACCCTTATTCCCGGCGTCTTCGTTTTCCGAGTCTGACGCTTCTGCCAGGATCTGGTACTTTTTCTGGAGATAAAGTTGATTGCTCTCCTCACGAAGCTGCTTTTCCTCCTCCAACTGCTGCATTAGAATCTGTCTTCTTTTGCTGGACGATCTTGAGATGGAGGAAAGGGTCGCGGATTTGAATGGTTCGTTGGGGTTTGTTTGGCTTTCCTTCCGGCACGTTTCACACCGCCAGCTTACATCACCTACGTTGGAGTCGACGTAGACGCAAACGAAATGGAACCAGGCATCGCATCTGGCACGTCTAGAAGTTGGCACAGCTTGCAGTTCTGCTTTTGAGCTGGAGTCCATGTTTTGGCTGTTGATCTTCTGCCTTTTCCGGATATCGTGATTCTTATTGTAATCCAAAATAAGTGTTTTAAGAATTGCTACTTTGGCGAAGTGTGCGGTTTTATAGCCGCAAGGGAAACAAAATTAGTCCTTTGTGATAGCCTTATAGCGGCTTAAAAACAACTGTGTACATTTTATTTATTAAAATGATAATACAAATATTAAGATAGTTAATATACCTTAATTTTCTTCGAAAATGAATGAATGAAATAAATACAGGAGTCTTTAGCTTTGAAAGATTATTTTCTTGGCCTCGTGGCGGGAATGCCTGAACCCCATGAGTTTTTACGAAAAATTACAAAGGATGATGAAATGCAAAAAGGATGAATGAAAATGAACCAATTCACTTTTGTAGGAGTTTTGTTTAGGGTGGCGACGAAAGGTCACTGCAGCTATTCTGCTGAAGATGGCGCCAACAGTTATGTGTAGATTAAGATATTTACTTTTTTTTTTTATTTCCATAAAGATTTACAATAAAAAATTTACTCTTGTTATTTGCTGTACATTCGTGTAATTTCAGTACAAAATACTGGTGGATACACGGGTACCCCGGGTGTGTGTTTTTGCGTAGGTGTCAACTTTGGAAGCTTGTAGCTCCTGAATCACTGGACCAAAATTAATGAAATAACTTAATACTTTTTTGGTTGTGAAATTCTCTTCATTTTATATGATTTAGCTTCTTTTTTTTTTTTTTTGAAGTGCGAAAAATTAAAATAATAATAATATGAATTGAAATAAAAAATAAATAAGACTAGTATGTAATCTTGCTTTAAACAAATTGAATTTATTATATTTTATACACTTCTTATTGGATTTTTGGAAAAGTAGCCTTATGTCGAATACTTTTTTTAAGCACTGTACATATTTATAGAGCTGTGTAGGTTGGTGCGAAAGCAGTACATAAGCAACCGAATTAAGTATTTAAAAAAATAATAAATAAATAAATATGACTACAGATCTGTTTGTTTACATATCAACTACAGCGGACTCCCTCATAACGGACACCCCTCTTATGTGGACGATTCCCTTAAGCGGACAAAATGCACTGTAATGGTTGGCTGGTATGATTTTGTTTTTTTCCTCTTAAGCGTACGATTCTATTAAGTGGACATGGACAGTACTTTCGCATCTATTTGGGTAAAAACATTCCCTTAAATGGACGATATAAATTATTCACATGAGAATGCAATATTTTTCTTTTCTTTACACTTTGTTTTCGCTTCTGTGCGAAATATCATTGTATACATATGTATTTGTGTGGCACCAAAAACGTACACAACGGGTGTACACACAAATTGCGCTCTCTCATTCGGTTAAAAGGAATGAATGCAAGTTAACAGACACTTTGTGTTTGATTAACGTGATCTAGAATGTTTTGTTCGTAAAGCGTTAATTTGTGGGAATAGATCACCATACGTAAAAGAGAATCAATAGGAAGTTTTGTTTGTTTGTTGGCAGCAGGCGCACAGTATTGTTTTGTTTTTGCTGTGTGGGTCGTAATTCTAATGCTCTGCTTTTAAACGATAAGGTTTCTTTTTTTAACAAGCCAGGGCTGGCCAGGTGTGTTAAAAAATATGTTTTTTTTTTGTTTTTATGTCTTTGATAGGTTTTCCCTTTTGTCAGCAACCATCATGCCATGAAAGAAACCACTTATCTTAAAATAAAAAGTATAAATCATTAATTTCGCAGACACACAGAACGGTGCGGAGAGCGATCAATAGGAACAAAATTAGGTGTTGGAAAAACTTGTGTGGCCGGCATATTGAAAAACAAAAAAAAAATCGTTACTCACTGATTGGAACACTGGCGCGAATGAGCTACAAAAACGGAGGTTTCATAGCACTACCAGCGAAGGTAATAAGGTCGATACGTTGACGCATGAATGGTTTGTCAAAGCTCGCGAAAAATGCATCCCTATTTCATTCAAAAGAAAACCAACGATTTTGCGGCGGAGATCAATTTCACAAATTTTGAGGCATCATCTGTACGACGCTCTTTAAAACGACACAGCACTTCGTATATAGAGCTATATCTGGGGAAGCTGCTGATGTGAATCCACAAACTGTTGCTGAATGGACTAGTCGCATTGGATAATTAATTGGAAAATATGATCCTAAAGATATTTTCAATGCGGACGAGACAACCTTGCTTTTTAAAGCTCTCCCTATAAAAATATTTTAGATAAAAGGAAAGATTAACGATGCTACATTCTGTGAATATGCTGAGACAAGTTGAACTATTGGTTATGATTGGAAAATTCTCAAACCCACGCTGCTTCAAAAACATACCGAAAGAAAATCTGCCAATTAAATGGTTTTTCTAAGCCCGGTTAGGATGACAAGTTTTTAATGACGGAATGGTTAAACAGCTTCAACGCCAAAATGAGAAAACTACAGAGGAAGGCTTTACTTTTTTATGGACAACGCAACTCTACATCTTCATCTTTCTTTAAGTAACATCACTTTGATATTTTTCCCAGCAAACATCACATCTGTTTGTCAATCCTTCGACCAGAGCATCATCAACAATTTTAAAGTTTTTTATAGCGAAAAAGTTCTAAAACACCTTATTGCTGGAATGGATAACGTGGTTAATGTGGGAGAGCTTTATTTTACAATTAAAGTGCTAGATGGCATTGATTGGGCTGCTGCAGTCTGGAACAAAGTTCCTCAAGAAACAATAAAAAAAAAAAATGCTTCAAGAAATCTGGGTTTTAACGCAATCAAACCATCCAAACAGAGGACTTCACCCCAGAGGACGACATGCCATTGATCTGTTTTTCAAAATTTATCTTCGCTCGTCAGAAAAACCGGTTGCGATCAAGTTGATTACTTAGAGTATGCCGCATGTGACAACAATGTTCATACCGATGAAGGATGGAATGAGAACTTGGCCGAAGATGATCAAAGCCTTATTAGTGTGAATGACAAAAATGACGATGACGAGGACATGGATGCTTCGGAAGCAGATACTGAAATGGATTCATACTCCTACAAGAAGGGGTTGAACGCTTGTGAATCGTTGTGCAAATTTACTTTGAAAACTGGAGACGAAAAGGCAATGCAGCTGACATCTGTTCTCCAATGTCACTATGAGTCAGTGTTAGTAAGCTGTTGTAATCTCCGCCAAAGCCGGATTGAAGATTTTTTTAATTAACATGTATGCATGCATATGTATAATTTATGTGTATATACTCACCCCAATTCTTCAACTCGTATATACGACAGTCGAATCCGACCATGGTCACATTTAGCTATTACAAAATCGTATTTTACGAACACACTCGTACGTAATCTTTTACAGAAGTCATATGCATCGCGACGCATACGAGTCTCGAATTTTTGAGCTATTACGGTGTATTCAATTGGTCATTTGATGATCGTATTTGTTTCGTATTTTATTCGTCTTAAAAGTTGGCTACGACTCGGCTTCAACGTGAAGGAAAATGGAAAAAAACATTATGTAAGTACACGTATTTTCAATAGAAAGATCTAAATTTGTACTTTTGTGTGCTTTTATTGCAGGAAAGTCACGAATCGTGGTCAATTTGAAAGGCTGGTTTCTGCTATGGCAACAACACGCGGTGTTCCCAAGCGGTCCTCTATCTAAGTACTAACCGTCCAACGCTGCTTGATTTCTATGATCGGACGAGAACTGATAGTCAACATGTTATAGTCGTTGGCGTAAGTACACAAAAAATTTCTCCGAATTGCTGCCAAATTCTCACTTCGTCCTATTCTTAATCGAAAAAGAGGTCTATCAAATTGATATTTTTGATTTATTTTGTTGACCAAAAACTTTACTTTGCTTATAAAAAAAAAAAAAAAAAAAAAAAAAAACACCGCCAAACTTATATGTATGTCTACATTTCGTTTCATTCGCTTTAATGGTTTGACATTTGCATAATTGCGATGATACGCGCTGGTTCCTTTTTTTGAGTGGTCGTACGCATCGGATACGAATTGAGGAATAGGAATTTAATTTTGATACGACTTTAAATACGAAAGAAAATACGACTGGTCATTCGACTTGAAGAATTAGGGTGACTATTTTATACGTACGTAATTATGAATTAAAGATGATATTTTTGTGTTCTTTTTAAATTACAGTTTTTATTTTTCCTCTTAAGCAGACATTCTCTTATGTGGACAAAAAATTTGCAGGTGGCTGTTCGCTTAAGAGAGATTTCACTGTATTACTGTTTGAAAATGTGAACTATTTAAGCTAAGTGCTAAAATTTACAAACTACTGAAGAATTGTTGGCCTGTACGCCAAAAATTGTCCGTTTCGCCGGGATGTGGTGGTCGACTCGTGAATAAACGGCTACCACATCTTGTCTAGACGCACTGTTTGTTCGATGTATAACGAGCCACTTTGATTTCATCTGCTAAAAACAGATGCAAATTATATGCTTTCACTCGTCTTTGGTCAAAGACTGTATAAGTGGAATTCAGAATTCCCATCTATAAATTTATGAGAGGTGATCCAATGCCATTATCATTATCATTAGGGAAAGCTAGCTTCTCCCTGTGTACAAATGGAAAGGTAATACGCGAAACTGTGATAACTACCGTTCGATCAAGCTGATGTCACACACCATGAAGATCGTTGAGCGGGTATTAGGTGATCGACTGCGATGAATAATACAGCTATCTGAGGGTCAGTGCGGGTTTGTCGCGGATGCAATCCAATTTATAAGAATCATAATGGAAAAACATCGTGATTCATTAAAGGATTTGCATATTGTATTGGTTGACTTTGAAAAGGCATTCGACAGACAACCACGAGATATGATATGGGTGGCGCTAAGACATCGAATGGTTTCATAAACCTATGTACAAATGATCATGGATATGTACGAAGGAGTAAAGATAAGAGTAAGATGTCTCGCTGGAGTAACCGAAGAATTTCCAATCAAAGTTGGGGTGCACCAGGGAACCATCTTAAGTCCTTTGCTCTTTATTGTAGTCCTTGACTATCTGCTTGAAAGTAAAGTGACGGACCCAAAGGTACATCAATTATTCTCTGCTGACGATTGGGCCATCATAAGTTAGGATCCTACAACCCTGCAACGAGCATTTGATGGGTGGGTGGACGTTTTGGAGGGGAATGGGTATCGCATTAGTTCAAAAAAGGCAGAGTAGTTGTTCTCTGATCCACTCAGGCATATTCCAGACATTTATTTGAATGGAACAGTACCTCCCAAGTGCGAAAAGTTCAAATATTCTATGATCAATAGCAAAGCAACCTGTGATGACGACATCAATCATCGCGGAAGCGTAGGGTGGATGAAGTGGCGAGAAAACTCCGCTGAGATGAAGATGCTTCGCATGACAGCAGGAGTGACAAAGCTTGATCGAATAAGAAGAAGAAAAAGAAGAATAAGAAGAAAAGGAGAATAAGAAGAAAAGGAAGAAGAAGAAGAAAGGCTTTCGATTGCATTGGTCACTCAATTTTTATGCCAAAATTCAATAAACTCAGACTTTCTAGTGCAACTCTTCGTTACATAACTATCTTAGGGACAGGGTTCAAACAGTTAATACTGATAGTGGAACTTCCAGACCACAGGAGTTCCATAAGGCTGAGTATTGGGGCTACTAATTTTTTCACTTTTTATTTATGATCTCCCGGATTTTACAGGCTCTTACAATATACAAATGTATGCGGACTTCCTGATTTACTTATGTCGTTCAGTAGGCCTTATGGAGGACTTAGGGGCTAGAATTCAACTCTGATCTAATCCCAATAAGCTTAAACTGAATCCCGCTAAGATTCTTATTCTATTGGTCTACTTCTATCGAATATGAAGTCTTATTATGCCCTTTTTTATTTAACTGCTAGCATTCAATGACTGTTTCGTTTTACTTTTAATATACAGAGATATACCAGTGTCTCACATCTCTATCAGGAATCTGTCTTAATGATTAACTGAACGAAATGCTCTGATTTACTCAATCCGTTAGAGGCCTGCGCCTAATCTTACCCCAATTCAAACACTCCACTGCTGAGCGATCATTCTCCATCGCAGGAATTCGAATTTCAGAGGAAGCTACTTTCACATTTATCTAACACTAATTGAAATCATATTATATACATTTTTTACTTATGTTCTTTTGCTGATCTTCATCCAGAGAGTCAATTTATAATTAATAAGCAAGTAGTTTACATATGCATCTACCTAAAGTCGTTAAAATCATTTTACATTTTTACTCTTTTAAATTTATATAGATTTATATTTTATCCTTCTTATGAACTCTTATATGAACTTTGGTATATCTAGTAGTAATATGTTCTCTTGTTTAAATAAATCAATAATAAATAAGCACTACAGTATCAAATCCGTGGATGAGGCTTCGGAATCTTTGCACAGAACCATTAACAATCCACTTAGCCATAATCTTCAGAATAAAAATTACTTTTGAGAAGACAACACTGTAGATAAGATTTCAATGATGATGAAGCTAAGAAGGGAACTGTTAAGATTCAATTACATACCACACAGGGAGGATTTAACTCCGAGCTGTACCTTGTGCAACATGAGAATACGGAAGAGATTAAATGTTTACAAACATTGAAGTATTACAATATATCTCTGGCCTACCGCGAAATAATTATAAGTGAACTTCTATGAATGAATTTTTTAGAACTTGTTAAAATTATTTGTTGTAGCTATAATTCTATTGTTATTCTGTCAATAGAGCAGGCGACAAATGGAGCATTTTGGTGAGAATTATGCAAAGCAAAGTGAAAGCTTCTCCACAAAACGATCCCAAGTCAATCTGATTTAAAACTTTTTTTTATTATTTGGAGATTGAATTGAAACTGAATTAAAAAGTATGAAAAAGTTGTGCTTAAATTTGTAAAATACTACTGAATCATTCAAGTTGAATGAAAAAGCTCTACTCAGCGCCATCTGAAATTTGTAGCGCAAAATAAACATCCCAACTTAAAAAAAGCTAAAGCGGTTTCGTCACTTTTTGTTGTTGTTAAATCTTACTTCACTGAGAGGCGACGTCTCACCAAAACGCACCAATAATAATGGAGACTCTGCCCTAGTACGAACAACTGCGTGCTTGCACCTATGTAGGCAGGTAGCTAAATACCACCTTAGTACAATATTAACTTTAATGGTACCGAGTCAACTCATAATATACATCTAAAATATCTAGGGGTGATGGTGGACCGTATATTGTCATTTAAAATACATCTTACGAATGACGCTTATATGATCAGGACGAACACTATCCTCCAAAAACTTGCTGGAACATCATAGGGAGCATTCGCTAGTACCGTGCGTTCTGCAGCTCTCGGGCTTGTTTACTCTTCTGTGGAATATGCCGCGCCAGTCTGGATAAACAGTAAGCATATATCTAAAGTAGACTGACCGCTCAACACGTCCATGCGCACTGTAGCTGCCACCATCAAATCTACATACTCCAACGGAATGACTGCCAACTCTCAGCAATATTGCGCCACCTTTTGTTTCGAGAAAATACTCATTCGTGAGAGTACAGCAAGATAACTCCAAATGTTGACCTACCCATACATACTGACATCATGTCAAGATCAACAAAAAGGCTCCGATCAAGAAATCCACTTGCTCCGCCTTTGAAATTTTAAATGGAGACCACCCAGATCCGTATTCTTCATCAAAAAATACGTAAGATTTGTATGAATTTTTTTTCGCGACAAATGGTGCTGTAATCGTAGAAAATTCAACAAATCCTTACATTATCATTCAATTTTGAAATAATCGAAAATCGTTCTTTTTTTTATCAAAAAAGTCACATGAACTTGACGGTTAAGGAAGCCTACGAGTATGTTAAGAACTATGTTTTATAAACAAGACCACAGTACGTACCGTTAGTAAGGTACCGAAAATCACATCTCTAAATACTTTAAATAATTGTGATCGTCCTTTGCTGATAAAAAAAAAAAATAAAAATTATACAAACGTTGGGAAGAAATCGACGGACACTCAACACTAACTGATATACGAAGTACCTGTAAAGATGCAATTACGTACTACTTCAAAAAAATTGATCACACATTTTAAAACTAACAGTTTTGTTTAGAAAACACAGTCCGATTACTTACTCTCGACTCTGCATATAAACGTGGTAAGTATTGTCAATTGTCTGGTTTACGGTTCACTTCAATGGATTGAAGAGCAAGTGTCGTTTTTCGTGCATCACCACTACTAATGTCAATCGCTGGTCTGCGTGGCGATTTCTAAGCTACTATTTGGAGTTACGGATATACTCGTATATTCGTCTCACTTATTTAAGAACACTTAGTTCTTTTTATATGTACATATATTCATCGCATTAATGTGGTATTTGGTATCGTATTAAAAAAAATCGTTTACAGGTAGCGAATGAGGTTGTATCGTTTGTCTACCTAGAAGTAATCTTAGGGATGTATCATGTCCATACAATATTTCGATACGATATCAGGGAACTAGCTGCTTACCAAAATAACATTAGAACGGCGATTACATGTAAATCTATTTTATTTCATCACCGAAAATGTAAAGTCAAAGATTTCGTACGTTGTTCTGAAGTTGGGAAATAGACAAATGAATGCTGCAAGTACAAGGTTTTTAAACGCAGAGCAGGTACGGTTTAGTTAATTGGAAAAACATTTTCATTTTATTAAAACTGTTAATATTCAATTTAAAAAATGTTTTCCTCCTGCGAAATTCAAGAGTATTTTGAAAAAATGTTATTTATCTTCGTTCTCCGTACTATCTGCAATAATCTTCATTATCGTTTAAAATGTTGTGGACCTTTCAAGCTTATATTGTCCGCTGTCGTAAAAATTGTATCCCCCCTGTTCTGCATTTCGAGTGAAAGTGGATTAAAATCAAATTTCAATTTCACTTGAAATGAAATTCAGTGTTCTGTATTCCGAGTGGATTCGAATTTCTTGAATCCACTTCGAATTCTTGTTTGAAATGTCATCAGCTGTAAATTTAAAATCATCTCGGACTTTCAATTAAAAGCTTGATCTTTCTTCTGAAAGTAAACTAAAAATTAAATATGAATATGAATTGTATAGTATCGGTAAAAACCGCGAAGAAAACCGAATGGAGAGTTCGCAGGAAGATTTCAAGTGGAATGCAGAACACCAAAATATTAACTTTCGAACATATGTACAATCCACAAATCAGAATGCAGAACATTTAATTCTACTTTGGTGGTTGAATTCACAAAAAGAGGAATGCAGAAAATGGGTGATTAAATCGGACATAAGTTCAATCTAATAAACATAATATGCATACTTCTTTTATTCCTTAAATAGAATATTGAACGAAGTTACAGAATTAGGTATTTTTATGATTAAATTACCTTCCGGGTCACTGAGACTCCTTCGGTCCAGTGAAGGACTAAACGTTTTAATTTTTTTTTAAATGATACTCACACTTATTAAAACGGGCGTTGGAATCAAAACTTGGTAGCTTTTTTTTTAAAAAAAAAAAAACGTTCTCAAAAATTTGGCGTGGCTTTGTACCCTCAAATCAAAGAGAAAATGCATGCCTACATATTACGTTCACCTAACATTTTACGGTTTCTAGTAAAAATATTAAAATATTTTTGCAAAAGTCAGTGAGCAATGACTTTCGACAGTATTCCTTTGCGCACAATGACTTGAATGTCACGTTCTACATAAAGCTGGCAGACGAATTGAAGACTCAAAATGGTGTTAGAGAAGGCCGTGATATTTCGTCAGTATGTCCCTTTGGGTGATGCTCTGTTGCCGGTCAACGACGGAATACAATGGGCACTTACTTCTTACCTAAAAAACATGTACTCCGCTGACGACTATGTTTAGTCTCTCATAGTAAACATGGGAAGGGAAACAAGCGTCGTAAGGCTGAAGATAACTATGTCAAAAACAAACATTTTGCTTTGAAGGTGGCTCATCCGTTGAAATAGAGATTACTGGAAAACCGGTTGCGAAGTAGAGTTTCGGTGCTTATGAATCGGTGCTCGAATCGTATATAAATTAACATTTGTAGCACAGGAACGAACACGAACCAATAGGCGTGACCATTTTCAAATGTAAGTGGCAATGGATTGCTCACATACTTCGTACAAGCGATAGTTCTTTAGCCAGCAATTCATGATGGCAAAAAACCTGACCGAAAGAGAAGCACAAGACGCAGATCAGTTGGGAACAAAGCACAACTGGGGAAGAGAGTACCAGAAACGACACACGACGGCGAGTTAGCGTAGTGGAGACCATAAAACCTGCAAGGGAATCGGGACGTCGTTATGATTGAAGGGAAAAGCGGATGAAGGCGTCACATAAAGCCTTCGCCTTCGTTATAGTATAAGTAACGATTTCATTTGATCGATGCGTCGAACTATTTGTTACATGGGTTTAAGCCATTTCTGCCCAGTAATGCGTATGCGCAACACCAAGGCAAAAATATTTTCAAAAAGATACAATAATTCCTTCAGACAGAAAAATAAATTTAGTAAATGGAGTGAGGTGTAGATAGTCTACACCAGAGATCGGCATACGATCATATTTTTGTGACTTAAAGTCTACTCACAAAAAAAGCGGTGCAAGTTTGTACGGCTCATTCTTATTCTGTACTACCGCATTTTCATATCGACTTCGCCGAAGCGGTGGTATGTGCGTGCCACCGCTTATGAATAACAAAAACACCGCAACTACGCTCATTTGTTCATATGACCCAAAGACAAACGATTTTTGAAATTTTATTTCATTTTATTAATTAACTTCAAATAAAAAAAATAAAAAAATTAATTAATAAAATAAAATTTGTCTTTGGGTCATATGGGTCATAACAAATGAGCGCAGTTGCGGTGTATGTGGTGTTTTTGTTATTCATAAGCGGTGGCACATACAACTGCTTCGACGAAGCCGAGTATAAACCACCACCGCTGCAATTGCGCCACCTCAATGCGATGGCGATACATATTTTATGAAGGATCAATGAGTTAGAGTCGTAGAAAAAACGAATACTTATGTGTTGTACGAATAATTGCGGTATACCGCTGCATATCTTTGGTCTACACCATACTCCATTAACCAAATGATTTTTTTTGTCTAAAAGAATTGTTGATACATTTTTGAGAATATTTTACCCTCAATGTTACGCAAACATTAATGGGCAGAAACGAGTTAAACGGATAATCTGGTATGCAAAAATTGCCACTGCTGTACATTATGTACATACATGTAAATTAGTATAAATTTCGATACATAAAGCGAATTAAAAAAAAAAAAAAAAAAAACCTGAAGACGTGAGAATCAATTTTTAATGTTCTGCGTGCATTAAAGAATGTTTATATATGTATATATGCATATAAGTTTCTTGCTTTATGTAATCAAGGGATGAGTATGAATGTATTTAGTGCACATATGTATCTAACTATGTTCCATAAAACCTGTTGCATACATACATACATTATATGAAATTTGTTAAAATAAAATCGGACAGTAAAAATGAAAGCACAGAACCAAAATTAAAGCAATGAGAAATTAACTTGAACTTCAAACCTATTTGTATAATAATAAGTCCAATATTATTCTGTGTCAAAAAACTTTATTTTATTTGTTAAAATAATAATTGAAATATCCAATAATATCTAGGAATGTTTCATGAGCTACTTACATGCTGGATTTGCTGAGCTTGTTGCACCGGAGCTAATGGTGGAGGTTGAGAATGAGAATTTTGTATAACAGCACTAGTTGGCTGAACAGCAAGATAAATTTTCGTGGGTCCCAGAACACCTTGTTTGCCACTGGATTCTTGAGCTGCAAATACACATTAAATTAATATTCTACCTATTATATTCTTATACTATACACATATGCACCCAAAGTGCTGTAATTTGAATTTTCATTTGCCATGAGAATAGTTTAACTTAATTTAAATAATAGATGGGAAATTGTTTGCATTTATTAAAGTTCAAATCACGAACATTTTTTCCTTGTGAGAATTTAAAGGCGATTTGAGTTAAAAATCGAGTTTGATTGTATAAATTATCTTCTAAATATAGGCAAACAGCTAAGCAATGTGTCTTTCAATCTAACCCGCAGGGACGACGCAGTAGGGGGCCTCCTCGCCGTAGGTGGCTCGCACAAGTTCAAGGGAACCTCAACTAACTTGGAGTGCGCAACTGGAAGGGCTTATTGGCTGATGCCCAGGTTTATCCAGAACTGTAGCGCTATCTAAGTAAGCTAAACAACGTATAAAAAAGATCTGAAAATAAACTATTAGTCTGAATTTTCAATAGATGATAGTTTTTTTTAATTACTGTTCCATTGAATTTTTATTAAAAAAAATTCTAAAAGAAAGGGCACGACTTGGTCGCACGTGCATATGTGAACAAAATAATAGGTAACGCCTACAATAAACTGGCAACACTAATTTATAGTTGTTTGTTTGAGATGCAATTAGTACCGCTACATATCTAACAACGTTGCAGAACTTTTGAAATACGGTATATTTTGCAATGTCTTATTAATTGAGGATAGCAGTGCAATATGTAAAATTACTTCAGTTTAAGCTCGATGGAGGAGGAGGAGGAGGAGGAGGAGGAGGAGGAGGAGGAGGAGGAGGAGGAGGAGGAGGAGGAGGAGGAGGAGGAGGAGGAGGAGGAGGAGGAGGAGGAGGAGGAGGAGGAGGAGGAGGAGGAGGAGGAGGAGGAGGAGGAGGAGGAGGAGGAGGAGGAGGAGGAGGAGGAGGAGGAGGAGGAGGAGGAGGAGGAGGAGGAGGAGGAGGAGGAGGAGGAGGAGGAGGAGGAGGAGGAGGAGGAGGAGGAGGAGGAGGAGGAGGAGGAGGAGGAGGAGGAGGAGGAGGAGGAGGAGGAGGAGGAGGAGGAGGAGGAGGAGGAGGAGGAGGAGGAGGAGGAGGAGTGCAGACAACACCTACAGTTGTGTTCGAAATAATACTTCGCTTAGTTTGAAAATAACGGAACATTTGAAAATTACTCGGACCGTGATATGTATATATACATATGTGATATGTGATATGATATAAAGAAATTTTAAACCCCAAATCAAGTCAATTCAAGCATGCATGTAAAGATATAAGAAAAACAATGAAACAACAAAAACACATCATCTATGTCAAATTTGCCCGAATCTCAACCTGCATCTGAAATTCCAATATTTCGTCACAACATGAACTCATATGTAAACCTAGCCTCTATGAACCCACATAAACATTTCTCAAACCCACAATCCCAACTTGCTAACTACACTCTAAACTCCTTTCCTATTTCCACTGTAATTCAATCTCTCATCAGTACATAATATACTGGTAACAAAACTATATATTTTGGCTGTTTATTTGAACGCGCATCACGTTAAACTACTAACCCAATCTGTATGGATTTTTCAGAAAAGCATTGGGCTTGGCAAGGAGAAGGACCAACTTTTTTTTTATTGCGGTCGGCCTAATCATTCAGGAGATATGCGAAAAAAAATTAGAAAAAGAGTTGAATTTTACGTCACAAAAAGATAACACTGGTAAACAAAATCAAACTTTTTTTCTTTTGTATGAGGTTTTCCAACTGTTTTTCAATAATTTGACGTTGCTGATTTCGAATCTACCGTTACTTTCTATCTAGCAGCTCGAGTTCTTGGGATACAAATACCCTCTAGAATTTTACTTCTTAGTCGACAAATTATTACGAACGGCGAAGTAATTAACCAGATTTTATAAATTTTCCGCGATGTCGTTATCAAGAAGAACTTGTGTAAGCAATCCAAATAGTTTTTGTTTCTTTTGTGGTGAAAATGTTACATGCTTAAAGAATGTCGCTTGAATGTGTCTGACTTTGTAAAACAAGCCTACAAGGACTACTTTGGGAAACCATTAGAAATAAATATCAAGCCCTGGATCCCAATATTTCTGGTTTAATGGCTGCAAGGGGTTTACAAAACTATAACTCAAATGAATGGCATTCATTTATACTCATCGAAACGCAGTCTTTAATGGGTACTTTGCATAATGGCAATGAACTCGGTTCTCGGCTATCGAACATGGACAACGATCGGATTCTGGAACGTTAAGACCCTCCTGGACTCACTCCAGGAAGGGCCATATAACACCAGATTCCTCCAAATGGAACGAGAATTTGCAAGGTATAAAATCGACATCTTAGGGCTGAGCGAGATAAGATGGTTCGATGCTGGAGAATACATCTCCCCAACAAAAAGCACTGTCATGCTCTACTCTGGTAAACCAGCTGGAAGTGCACGGGCGTCCGGAGTAGGACTGGTGCTAACTCCAGCAGCACGAGGAAGCCTCATATCTTGGATACCTCACAGTGACCGGATATTGACGGCTGGGTTCCACAGTAGAGTAAGAAAAATTAACATCATACAGTGCTATGCTCCGACTCAAGACGCGACTGAGGATGAAAAGAACAATTTTTATAGCCAGCTAGGCGCCGCCTACAACCAAACGCCCAATGGGGACATCGTAATGCGATGGGGGATCTCAATGCCAAGGTAGGTAGCGGCAACTCTATGCTTGATGGGAGTTCACAGCGTTGAAGACCGTAATGATAACGGTGAGCGGTTTGTGGACTTCTGCAATGCCAACCGCTTAGTCATTGGAGGTACGTTATTTAAACATAACACCTGCCACAAGATCAATTGGGTCTCTACTGATAGGCAACGAACACCCAACCAGATCAAGCACATTGCGATCAGTCGCCGCTTTAGAAATTGTCTCCTGGACGTCCGAAACAGACGTGGAGCTGACGTCGGACAAGAACGAGATCACCATTTTATGGTAGCTCATTTACGCCTTCGTACTGCATCCGTCAACAGCAACCGCTCAAACCTACTTAACATCACCAGGTAGAAACACCACCGCACATGGCTTTCAACAGACACCTGAAGGCGGATCGATGAGCGTACAGCAATCAAGGCTCGGATTGCAGCGTTCTCAACAGTAGAGAGAACCGAGATAAAAGCGTGCGAAGAAGAAAGAAGTGCAGCGTAGTGTGAGGAGTGACAAACGTCAGCACATCAACTCACTGGCTTCAAGGGCCGAAGAAGCAGCGAGCAGGTGCGGCAGTAGGACTGTTCTTAGCATCACTAAGGAGGTGACTGGTTGTCGGAGCTCAAAACAACACCCAGTGAAGAGTCTAGACGGTAACCTTCTGATCTCGGATGAGGATCAGCTCACTAGATGGAGAGAACATTTTGCTACAGTGCTAAACCACTTAGATGATGGCGGTATGATCTCGAATTCGATTGAACAGTTCGAAGCAACAAATTCCCGAATTCGTACCGTACCTCCCAGTAAAACCGAAATAATAATAACAATTAAGTCCCTCAAGAAGAACAAGACGATGGGTATTGATGGCATCCCTGCTGAGCTATTTCAAGCGGCGCCAAATACATCGGCAAATTTGCTGCATCCGCTAATACGGAGCGCTTGGGATAGTGAACAATTTCCACAGGAGTGGAAAAGGGGATGATCATTAAGCTTGCAAAGGGAAACTTGATGGAGTGCGGTAACTGGAGAGGTATATGAGCTCTTCCAGCTGTAGACAAAATAATAGCTAGAATAATTTTAGAACGAATTAAAAAACATTTGGATTCAATTCTCGATGTCGAACAGGCAGGCTTTCACGCTGGATCTTCCTGCATCGATCACATAAACACCTTACGGATCATAATCAAGCAATGCGTTGAGTATAGGTGCGCGCTACATTTACTGTTTATCGACTTCGAGAAGGCTATCGACAGCTTGAATCGAGATGCTATCTGGTTGGTTAAATAATATTAATTTAGATTTTAACTGCACAATATTGAAAATAAAAGCAAACAACTTTAATCTCCGTCTGACTCTCGAACAGAGAGCATCGGGACCTATTCTTCATAATCGCAAGCGTGTGTACTCTCACTAATAACCGTGCTCTTTACTCCTTTCCCTTGATAACCTTAGTAATCTATCCCAAAAGTGTGCCTGACCCATTTACTACAAAAGTTGCCCCTTCCGAAGTGAAAATGGCCCCTGGGCCAAAAAAGAACTTCGAGCACCGGTTCTCTGATCTTGCGGAAGACCAGCCACCCACTCCACATATACAAGTGGATTCCCCTTCCTACCACACATTCATAAAAAAAAAATCGCGCTTCATTGTGATCTCGCGGAAAACCCCCGACGAACCACTTACGTGTACATCACTTGGTGTGTTTTCGTGAGAACATGCAAAGCAAAGTGAAAGCTTCTCCACAGAACGATTCTAAGTCAATCTGGTTAAAAACTTTTTTAATTGTTTGAAGACTGGTGACTGAATTGAAATTGAAGTAAAAAGTATGAAAAAGTTGTGCTTAAATGCATGAAATACTACTGAATCATTCCAGTTGAATGAAAAAGCTTTTCTCAGGGAAAAAGCTCTTCCCATCCATCGCAACTAATTTTCGACTGAAAAAAAAGTTAAAGTGGTTCCAAGTCACTTTGTGTTGTTGTACTCCGTATTAAATCTTACTTCACTGAGAAGTGACGTTTCACCAAAACGCACCAACTGATTGTAGTTATTCCTCTTCACCACCGAAATCAATAGCGCCATCTCCCTTCTCCATAAACACAAATAGTATAGACCCGACCAACTCACTCAAATCAGATCCAAAACAACTCAATTACTCCACAACGTCAACAACCACTTCCAGACCAATTCACTCAATCCCCCTTCCCGATATTAATAGTCATTTCACTACCTCCCACACAGAATCCAATACCATAAACAAACCAAACAACCAATCTGCTCCAAACCCACCAGCACGTTATAAAACAAACAAAAAATATCAAACTCACCTATATCAACAAACGTTATCCATCACCTCATCAACATCAATAAATACCTTATAAAACCCACAGACGAGGAAGTTGATGAATCAACAACAAAACAAACAACTGCAATCGCGATTCCGCCATTCAGACACGGGCCGATCCTAGCTCTTCACCGAGCAGGATCGGTTCCAGTATTGGATGGCGGAATCGCTGTCTTAACAACACAAACTCACACACCCTAAGAATTCTACATTAAAGGCTACACAAACAAATACAATAAACTTCAACTGCTAATAAAACAACATTCCCCAAAAATAATCGCACTACAGGAAACTCACTTCTGCCATAAAACAACTTTCTCCATTTCCATCAACTACAAAATGTACTGCCAAAACAAACTCCGAAGCTCATATAGTGGAATATCTTTACTTATCCACAGCTCAATCCAGCATCAACCATTCAATCTCCACAAAGATATAGAAGCAATAGCGGCTACCGTCCACTCCAAAATAAAATTCACCATAATAACTGCATACATACATCCAACAAAAATTTTAATATCAAGAACCTCAAAAATGTATTTGACTACCCACAACAACCATGCTTGATAACAGGTGACTTCAATAGCTGGAATAGAATGTGGGGCTCCCCCAACAGCAACCGCCGTGGTAACACAATAGCCAAGTATATAAATCAATCGAATTACCAGATCCTTAACTATAGCTCCCCTACTCACTTTAGCACACATCTAACCTTTACAAACGTCGACCTTACTTTCGGTTTCCCGAACTTAGCGATCGACTCCAAGTGGGAAACTTTAGACGAACTCTCTGGAAGCGATCACTATCCAATTATCATCTCCATGTTTAACTCTCAATGGCTTCCTGCCAAACGAAGGCTCAAATTCAGGACCGGCGAAGCTGACTGGAGTTTATACACCGAACTCGCTGAAAAGTACAACTTAGAATGCCCACTTAGCGACGACACAAAACAAAACAAAAATAAATTGTGGCAAACTTTGAAAAGAATCATCTCAACCGAAAACATCATCAAATATAAAAAAACAACCGCTCTCTTCGAAAGGAAGGTAAAAATACTTAAAAAAAAGAATCGCTCAAGAAATTCACAGCCGAAATGAATCCATCAACCCCAACGACGAAAATATGATCGAATATTAGGTTTTGTGGTCTCCAAACACATCACAGCATCCATTCTATCAACCCCGAACAGTCCCTTAGCGTTAACATAATCGAACCAGAACAAATAGCAGCTTTCGATAAAATAGGAGTCATACAATAATAGACCAGCTAAATAGATGGAAATGAGGGCCCAAATAATCAATTACATTCACAACTTTATGATCAACAAACAGATAAAAACCCGAATTGGAAACCATACCACCAGCCAACGTCCCATTTACAACAGAATTCCCATAATTCACCCATCTCAGTAATTTTTTTTCTAATAGTTTATCACAAACTTACTAAAATATTAACTATGTATAATACAAGGAAATTTACTTCTGTGAATATGTTGAAGACTGTAACATAATAAAACAAAAAAAAATAACTGCGGCAACATCGATCTCGCCCCTCTCTTTACCAAATCGCAACCTGATGTCAATAGTAAAATAGAGTTAGGACTATTTATCTATGGACAAGCTCCTAAATCATAACTCAATAAAATAAAAACCATTTACAACTCCGCAATATGAACAGCTCTGGGCGCATATCGAACCACTAAACTCAATAGCCTATTATTCGAATCAAACATGCACACAATAGAAAATTTAAGAGACCTCCCAGCAATCAAGCTATTCAAATCCCTCCTATTCAGTGCGCAGACCCCATTACTTAATCTAATCCAAAAAATTATAAAAAGGAAACGACCGAAAAAACTCCTCTCAACCATAGCCCGGATCATGGCACTCTGCGAATCTCTCAACATTCCGTACAGACCGATTCAAACAAACCCTCTCTTCCAACAAAACCACCCTAGTCACTCAACACAAATGTAATAGATCCCTCAATCCATAAATACACAAAACTCTCTACCCCTTCGGAGGTATTACACGCAAAAATCCTCGAACTTAAAGACAAACTCAAAGATCATTGGTTCATCACGGGTTCATCTATACTGACGGATCCAAAACAAATAATACAAGCTTCAGTGTCACATCCTCAAAAAAAAGATAATGAAAAACTCTATGCTTTTTAATTATAACTCGGTGTTTTCCGCGGAAATACAGTAAACTCTCGATAATTCAAACCTCTATAAATAGAAGTACTGCCTAAATCCCATGAGAAAACCTCTATTAATCGAAGAAAACCTCTATTAATCGAAGAAAACCTATGCAATTTGTCAAAGGGGAAGTACTACAAGCCCTTGGAAGACATAATAAATATGGCCAAAGATAGGAAGGAATGGTGGATGATAACCCAGGAAATTAGAAAGTAACCCGCACAAGTTCCAGAAATACCGGCAATAGGCTAGAAACTACTTTGAGCAGCTTTTAAACCCACTGCAAACATCAAAAGATATGCACTACGCACTAATGTTTCGAGAGGATGCGGATTTGGATATAGAAATATCAATTAAAGAGGTAAAGAAACTAAATAAAGCAAGACAAAAGTAAATAAAGCACCGGGTGAAGACAGGATTCCGTATGGATTTCCTAAGAACGCTCCCACTGGGTTTGTAGTTGAATTGACTCTGAGTTTTAATCAAATACTCCAAAGGTGCAGAGTTCATGAAGCTTTTACAACTAGTATAATTTCTCTAATATTCAAGAAAGGAGACAGCAATGTGACAATCAATTATAAGGAATATATTTTATGAACTGCATTGCGAAAGTCATGATGGGTATCCTGAATGAACGGTTGTTTACTTGAATAGAACCACATAATATTTTAACACGTTCGTTGTCACCAGTATTTTATTTTTTTTCCACTTGTACAACCCATGCCCGCGTGGCAGCGACACTGCGACCTGAAAGATCTATTGTATTGGAGGGTTGGAGTTAATCTAACAGACGTACTACCTCCCTTATGTGAAAGTGAGTATGTCTTTAGTAGCGGAGCATTTCGGTTCCACTGAAGTAAGTATCTCCTTGTGGAGAATACGTTTCCTTAACCAGTGTAGTGCCGGGCATTCACAAAGAATGTGTTCGGAGGTTTCATCCTCCTCTAAACAGAACCGACAGTCCTTCTCTTGGCACAGGTTCATCTTGTTAAGGTGGTATCTCAAGCCGCAATGGCTAGTAAGAAAGCTCACAAGCTTCTTAATGCTTTCCCTATCTAAGTTAAGGATTTACTTATAGGAGTAAGGCTTGATTAATCGTTTGGATTGTCTTAGACCTGGCCCACTAGTCCAGTGGTCTAGACAAAGTTTGTTTTCCCATTCGTTAATCAGCGTTGTAGCTGTCGCCCCATTGACGCCACAATAAGGTTCAGGACCTATGAACACAGATTCTGAGCCAGCCCTAGCAAGCTCATCTGCAGATTCGTTGCCCACAATCCCTTGGTGTCCAGGTACCCAACCAAGTTTTACCATGTTGTATTTGGCAAGGTCTTGTAATGCATCGTAGCAGCATTTCACAGTTCTGGAATCCATTTGGCTGGACGATAGTGGCATAAGTGCTGCTTGGCTATCTGAGAATATATGTATTCTAGCGCCTTTGATCCCCTTCCTAAAGAAGATTGGTAAGGGTGTAAGCCCAACAATAGCTTCCAGAGCTGTCGTAGGGCAAGTGTGCATAGCACAAGTAATACCAAGGCAGGCAATTCTTTGCAACTTCTGCAACTTGTTTGCCGTTGTCTGCTGGAGTTTTTGGCCACCAGACGATGGCTGCATATGTGATAATGGGTCTAACCATCATTATGTACAACCAATGTATCATCTTAGGAGAGAGACCCCAAGTTCTGCCGTATAGGTGTTTACTGGCCCACAGTGCTCTAGTAGCGCACTCAGTGGCGGACCTGATATGTGAATTTCAATTAAGTCGTTTGTCAAGAATTACACCAAGATATTTGACCTCGCTGGAATAAACTAGTGTGGTGCCTTTAATTGTGATAGGTTCAAGGTTAACCTGTGTCTTCCTTGTAAAAGGCACCAGAACGGTTTTACTAGGATTGATGGATAGTCCTTCTTTGTTACACCATTCTACAACTTAAGATATTGCACTTTGCATGACGTTGGAAATTGTCGTGCCGTGTTTACCTCTGACAAAAACCGCCAAGTCATCAGCATAATCGACGGTGGAGTAGCCTGATCTATGAAGATCTACTAACAAGTTGTCGATGACTATTGACCATAACAGGGGGGGAAAGAACTCCTCCTTGAGAACAGCCTTTGGCTGCAGTTATGGACACCGGCACTCCCCCAGAGGAGGAAGTAATGAATCGACTTAACAGCATGGCGGCCCTGATCCATTGGTTGGTCGATTCTTCGATACCTCTGCTACTGATCGCCCTAGCGATCGAGTCGTGACCCGTGTTATCGACCGCACCCTAGATGTCAAGAAATGCACACAAGGCTATCTCCCTTGAACTAAGTGTTCCCTCTATCTTTTTGACGAGATAGTGAAGGGCACCTACTGTAGATTTGCCTTTCCTGTATGCCTACTAATTCGAGTACAGAGGGTTAGACAGATCTAACCGGTCTCTAATATGGATATCTATGAGGCTCTCCATTGTCTTAAGGACGAATGGTGTTAGACTTATAGGTCTGTATGATTTAGGCAGCTCGCTAGGCCTATTGACCGGCTTGGGGATGAAAAGAAAACCACATTAACCTGCCTCCAGGTGGGTGGTATGTATCGCCAATTGTAGCTGTCTCTAAATAAAGCTGTCAATCCCGGCAGGATGAGGTCAATTGACTTTTGGAGAAGTGCTGGAAACAGTTATAGACACCCCTAGAACATCACTCAAAATAATAGTAGAGGAATTTAAATTGAAGTATTGGCCATAAGGAAATTAAATAACCAGACATTTGTGAAATATTAAATATAATAAATAAGTGATATAAAGTAAATAAACATAAAATTTGTGTTTCATTGACTATCCACACGGTCCGTCGTGTAGGTTCCGTCATTCTTCTTCAGTAACCCTACATAGTTGATATGATCGTTTACGAGCGATTTATGGATTCGTGCCGCTGTAGGCATGTCAGCGATTGTTTCGCAGCATTTCCTCCAACTAGCTCGCTTAGATCGTCTCAATGCTAGATTGTATTTTGTGAGAGCAAACCGGTATTCGTCCCACCTCTTCGTTCGCTTTGCAGAGTTGAAGAGTTTTCTGACTTTCTTCCTAAGTTCCGCCAGTTGGTCATTCCACCAAGGCACTTTGCGTTTTCTAACATGTGTCTTTGGGACACAGCTGTCGTGGAATCAAGCTGTATATTGTTATTTTTGTTGAAAAGTATATTTAAGTGTTAATAAACACTGTTGTGTTTTGTGTTTTATGTTTTAGTGGTTTTCTTTAATTCTGCAATTTTCATACAAAAATTACCATTTTATGCCCGTCGGCGGTGAACGCGGCCTCTGAAAAAACGTGACCCGCGAACGTATGGCTTCAGGAGAAAATACTCTATGATGGACAACTTATACAACCTAGCTTCGATTGTGCTTTTAAAGTTTCGTGAAAAACAGAAGGTTTATGCGTTCTTTGTAGACTTTAAAGCTGTGTTTGATAAAGTATCGCAAAAACTGGTAATTTACAAACTGCATACAATGGGAGTATCAACCAAAGTTGTCAGACTAAATAAATAAATAAATATTTGGCGCAACAGCTCTTTAAAAGTGCCAGGGCCTAGCTTCTCGCAACCAATCATGTTGTGTGTGTTTATTTTTCACACGAATGGAAGGGACATACAGTTTAGTGCCGTATCCGAACGCCGATTTGAGTAGTTGTCAGACTGCTGGAGAACATCTATGGGAGCACAAAGTCATCAGTATGGACAGAGGAAGAGTTGTCTATAAACTTTGACACAATTTCTAGTCTTAAACCGGGATGCCTCCAGTCACCGCTACTGTTCTCTCTATATATAAATGATTTGCATGAATGTTTAGAAGGCGTTTAGTTCTTCTATATATAGAAGAACTAAACATAAGATTGTTTCTTCATGCAGATGGCATTATCATTTTGGCCAACAGTGTACAAACCCCGCAAAGAATGATAAATAATTTAGAAGAGTACCGCATTAAATGGAACTAAGAGGTAAATCTAGATAAGTCTCAAACAATGATTTTTAAAAATTTAGGCAAAAGAGCTAACCAAGAAAAGTGGTATTTCAAAGGCGAAGAGATAAAAATCTCTCTAAATTATTGCTATCTAGGAATGACTTTGACGCCGAAAATGAGTTTATTTGAGTATGGGAATAACCGATTGCCGCATCAACTTAATTGGGGGGACAGACTGCTGGTACCATGGTATGAAAACGTATAGCATTCAATTTGTGCAATGGATTCAAAGAGGACTGTTTATCTAAATGCGAAACAATTAAAGTTATAGAAGTGTGGAAAAATTATATCGGCGAGCTACGAGGTGCGAAAATCAGCGTGTACTACGAACTGCTGTCTGTCAGTGGTATTCACAATACCATGGTATTCGTACCATGATATCAATACCAACGGTCTGTCCCCCAGTTTACTCCTAAGCTTATACAAACAAATTTGTTCTGGGGCGAAAATTTGAATAAGTTAGGTTATGATTTTCAGCTTAGCTGAAGAAATGCAAACATAACTCAAACAGAATGGAACAATAATACATAACAATTATTGAGTAATCTTAAGCTAAGTTCCCATCTGAAACGGATTCAAAGAGCGACGGAAACCAGCAGATTTTACAAAAATCTTGACTTTGCGCAGGTAATTGAGTACTTCATTGATGATAATGATCAAAATAAAATAATGTGGATTTTCAAGGCTCGCTGCGACTTCATAGAACTAAATGGAAGGACTTTTAATATAAAAATCTAAAAATTGTTCATTGTGCAATCTCAAAGAAATCGAAAACATCCAACACCTCATAGATAGATGTCCCATTCTTAGAAAATTCAGACTCAAATATTTTAAGAAAGCATACTTATTAGAAGAGGAAATAATAGGATTATTAAATAGTTCATTCAGTAATTGCGAATATCTAAAAAAAAAAAAAAAAAAAAAAAAAGATATCTTATCAATGGTGGTTTAGCGTACAGAATATTAATAGAAGAATTTAATATTTAAAGTTTTAAAAAATGTTTACTATAACAAATTTGAAATCATGAAGTATGAGACAGACGACATTGAGCCACAGCCGTATGCTCTTAAATCAATAACTATTAATTTATTGAAATTGTTAAATAATGTAAATTTGTATTATCAAATAAATAACCTTTTACTACTACTACATGCACAAATAATGGGGGTTAATAATATAAAACTTTCTACTTAACTCTAATTTAATTATTTTGAATGGCGGGAAACCTACCCATTTTTCCACCAATAACATTTGTTCGCCCCAACTTAGTGCCAATACAACATGGGATGTACTCCCGGATCTTCACGGTATGGACCATTTCCCTCGGTACATCATTTGAGAACAGAAAACTACTACCCAAATATCAAACTGATAGAGCCGACTGGAACTCATTTGAAACCAACATAACATATTTTTAATACAAAGAAAAACCTAGGAAAACATCAACAAAGAAGCAGCAACTATTTGCAAGCGATTCACTTCGGAGCCCGTTAACCATACCGCAAACAATAAATTCGTATAAAAAAAACGGATTGTTCCCTGGTGGAGCAGAGAGCTGCATGTCATGCGGAAAAATAAACAAAATAGTTGCAAAATTTTTTAAAAATATCCTATCGAGGCCAATTTGATCGCCTACCGCAAAGCAGAGAGTGCAGCTAAAAAAGAATGTTTTGAGAAGTTCACCTTAAATATTAACCTAAATTCTTCGTCCAAAAAGCAACTTATTTACTTAAAAGGCTCCCGACACTTGAAGAGTCTCTGCCTGAAACACGGCTGCCTTCCATTCACTGCAGCCCCGGGACGATGCTTCCAGTTGTGAAGACCAAGTTTTCTGGCATCCGCGATAGCGTGGTCTTTATATCGGAGGTTCGGTCTTTTTCGCCGTCTTGAACCTGGGGCCGGTTCGCGGTTGTATCTTCTCCTCCATTCGCCCTCCTCGCATAAGTGACCTTATATCCAACGAAGTATTTTTCGTTCAAAGGTACCCAATATTTGTTCCGCTTTCTTATTTATTATCCAGCACTTGGCGCCATAAAGCAAGACTGGTAAGATAAGCATTCTGTAGACCATTAATTTGGTCGGTCGAGTTAAGAGTTTTGAGCCCAGTTGTTTTGCCAAACCGAAGTACTAGCGGTTTGCTAAGGTTATTCTTCGTCGGATCTCCACGAAGGTGTCATTTGTGGAGTTTATGTTTGCTCCGAGGTAGGTAAACTACTTAACTGACTCGAAGCTGTAGTCATTAACAGTGACGTTCTGTCCAAGGTTTTGAGCAAATAATTTCTTGCTTATTGACAACTTGCACTTAGTCTTGCTATTCAATTGCCGTAAATGCCCCTACATCGGCTTGCCGGGATCTTCCGTCGATGTCAATATCGTCCGCGTATCCCAGCAGTTGGATAGATTTATGAAAGATAGTGCCTTCCTGCCTTACGCACTATATTGAAGAAGTCACATGATAGCGTATCTCCTTGCTGGAATCCGGTGCATGTTTGGAAGAGTTCGGAAGAGCTGTTTCCAAGTTGCACAGAGCATCGCGTGTTTTCCAGCGTTACACGACACATCTGGATAAGTTTTGACGGTATCGCGAATTGGGCCATCGCTTGGTAGAGTTCAAGACAATGAATGGTGGCATAAGTAAAAATGTGGTGAGTTTCGGCTTGATATTCTTTGGTCTTCTCCAGGATTTGGCTTAGTGTGAAAATTTGGTCTATTGTCGGTCTGCCGGGCCACTGGTACGTGCCGATTAATGTGTTGCAGAAAGGTTTTAGAAGTTCACACAACACGTTGGTTAGGACATAAGCGACATTTATCAGAGATATGCTTCGATAGTTCTTACAAGACATATGATCGCCTTTTTTGAAGATGAGTCATATAGAACTGATACTCCAGTCAGGCATGCTTTCCTCGATCCATACTTGGCCGATGACTTGGTACATACGTCGCACCAAGACATCACCTCCGTATTTAAAAAATTCAGCTGGAAGGCCGTCAGAGCCAGCGGCTTTGTTTTTCAGTTTTCTGATGGCTGTGCTAAATTTCTCAATACTGGGTGATGGTATTGGTTCGTCATTGACCGGAAGCGGGTTCTCTTCTAGCCCTATCACTCTTTCTGTTTGCTGCCCGTTAAGCAACTGCTGCAAGTGTTGCTTAAACACATCAATAATTTCCTGCGTTTCGGCGACTAAGTTGCCTTCGTTGTTACGATGAGCCTGTGTTCGGCAGAATTCTATTCCCTTCTTCTAATCCGATACTCCTCTCTCGCTGCTCTTGTCTTGCTATGGACAGATGTAAAGTCACTCATCTATGATAACAATCAATAAGATTGACCAAATCATATCCGACACTGCACGAATCCTCGAGCTCTTCGCAATACTTGGTCCGGCTATTCAGCAGACATCGAAAATCGTAAGTGGGAACAGTTCACACTCCATCACAAAATCTCCAACATGCCTCTATTTTCGTTGACCTGTAAATCACTGCAACAGAATATGAGTATCAACTCAAGACTTCCAAAGACATCGGTGAAGTCTCTGTAATATTCTCCCAAATCCTAACGGATCTTGACATCTGTAGTAAGTCTTCAGGCGCGAAGATGTCGATGAAAACATGTAAAATTCTACACATATGCAGAAAAACGAATTGCCCTAAGCAAATCTTTGAACATTTCAGCCATATTATTATAAGCAATGTACATCATCCAAGTATCCTTTGTGTTATTTTTGACAGACAGTTTACTTTTAAGGATCATTGTGTTAGTCTTAAAAGAAAGTTATCTACCTTAGCTCTAAAAACAGTTTCTGTCATATAAATAGTTTAGTAAGTATTACCCGCGCAATAATACTATCCAAAATCGACTACGGATGATGTATCTATGGAAAGTGATCCATATACATCCTTCTTAAGACTCATCGAATTTGTTTCCTAAAATACGAATAAGCCTAAAAGCTTTCAGATCAACTCCCACCAAAAATATGTTTACCGAAACTGGGCTTCCATCAATTAAGCAGAGTTAACTCAATAGCTGTGTTAAAGTTAAACCAGCCAAACGACAGTTTAATTGAGAGATGCCAACAGATTATTGCTACGCAACAAGTGCTTGAAGATATCGTCAGCATTAAACAATACTCTAAAGTTGGTCAAACATATTGATGTATAAATATGTATCCAATGCAGCGGTATATAAACCTCTCTTTAAACACCCTCATTAAAGCCTCAACTCGCAACGAAGTTTACCAACAGATCTTTCTGGAAACGACGGGCCAAAAAGAACACAATTGGAAATTCGTCTTTACAGATGGTTCGAAGACCGAAGAACATCCAAAAACAGATCCATCGCTTTTGGAGTGGAAAGAAAAAAGAAGAGTGGACTCGAATCAGCTTACAATAGAATTGGCGAGAACCTGTGACGCATCCATGCAACGTAATGCAGCAAACACGCAACGGCCACCAGTATACTGGTGGAACAATGAAATCGCTAGATTGTGCGCAGAGTGCCATTGTGCGCGTGGATTATACCAACACTCCAGGGAACACAACAGCGGCGGAGAACGAGAGATTTATAACTGCCCGGAGAGCCCTAAAAACTGTATTCGTCAAACTGTGAAAACGAAGCTGACCAAAATCCATGGGGAAAAGCCTTTCAAGAGGTTGTGATGAAGTTGAAGGGTGGTCGAAAACCCTCACCCACGTCCACAGTGTTTTTCGAAAACGTGGTCACGGCACTTTTTCCACATCAACAGAGAATAGAGGAACAAACGGAGAGTGCAAATTCGACTCCTTGCAATGCAAAAAAAAATATTAAGGACCAAAAAGCCCCTGGTCTCAATGGAATTCCCAATATTGCCTTAAAAGTAGCAATCAATTGGCGCCTACACACGTCTTTCAGACGTTTACAATACCTGCCTCAAAAAAGGAGAATTCCGCGACCACTGGAAGAAACAAAGACTGAATTCCTAAATGCAGTACTGCCTACATTGTGCATCTGCAAACATTCATTAAAGCAAACACAGGACATTACATACATTACTTTGCGTTACATTCCAAAATGCATTGTAAACAGATTTCACTGCGCAAACAAATGCAAACAAATGCTTATTTTGTTTGATGGTGTTTCGCCGATTAAATATTTATTGCAATGTTCTTATTTTTGTAAAATAATTGAGGATAATACCAAACATTTACGTTTTAATTGTTTTTGTTCTAATTCCAGTATAATTTTGTAAATGTTCTATTATTTTGGCAATAATTGTTTAAAGGGGCGTGGCAAAATCGCATCATCACCTCCTCGTGGTGCCCGCTGGATAGCTATCTGATAGCGAACTAACGATGAGCGTATGCTGAATCTGACGATATATTTGTAGCTGAACACTCAGACGTGCGTAAACACATCTGGGTGAACTTCAGCGCGCATAAGTTTAACCGGACGGGGCTTCTCTTGTTGACCTGATTGGCTGAAATATGCGTCTCAGAAGTCTAGCAAGAGCTTCTCAGAAGGAGAACGTGCGGCGGATGAATTCTCTCGATGGAATTAACGGTGACGTCTACAGGCCAGCGGATACCTTACTTGAGCTACTTCGACATATTTGGAGCTGAGGTCTGTAAGGATTTTCAATACTGCGTCAGGGTACTGAAAAAGAAATGGTGGCGGATGAACCCTTAATGGGCCAACGGCAGCCTTCATATCCCCGAAGTGAGTTACTGGCATTGGTGTATCCGACACCTCGTCCTACTTACTTACTTAGGTGGCGCTACAGTTCGGGGTGAACCTGGGCCTCAACCAACAAGCCTCTCCATTTAGCTCGGTCTTTAGCTAATTGCCTCCAGTTGCGCACTCCAAGTTGGTCGAGGTCCCCTTGAACTTGTGCGCTCCACCTACGGCGATGATTCCCTCTACTGCGTCGTCCCTCGGGGTTAGATTCGAAGACTCTGCGGGCCGGAGCGTTGGTGTCCATTCGCTCTACATGTCCTAGCCATCTCAGACGTCCAATACGCAATTTTTTGACTAGGTCGATGTCGCTGTACAGCTCGTACAGTTCGTGGTTGAATCTTCTCCTCCAAAACCCGTCAACGCAAACGGGACCGAAAATCTTACGAAGAATTTTTCTCTCGAAGCGACCAAGGATATCTTCATCCTCTTTTAATAAAGTCCATGTTTCAGCGCCGTAAAGCAGGACTGGGATGATCAAGGTCTTATATAGAGTCTCCCTAGTTGTTCGAGAAAGGGCTTTACTGTTGAATTGCCTTATAAGCCCAAAAAACAGCGATTGGCAAGAGTTATTCTTCGATTGATTTCTGCACTGATTTTGTCAGTAGAATTTATAGCAGAGCCAAGGTAGACAAAGTCCCTTACTACCTTACTGCCCACGGTGACGTTTTGTCCAATTCGTCGATGTTGGTTTTCCCTTCTTGTTGACAGCATATATTTGGTTTTGCCCTCGTTATCGCTAAACTCATTTTGGCCGCTTCCGCCTCAATGCTTGCAAAAGCACCGGTGACAGCCCGCTGAGATCTTCCGATAATGTCTATATCGTCGGCGTATGCAAGCAGTTGTACAGACTTGTGATAGATTGTGCCTCCGGTGTTGGCTTGTGAGTTCCGCACAATCCGTTCAAGTAAAATATTGAAGAAGTCACATGACAGCGCGTCACCTTGTCTAAAGCCTTTTTTGACATCAAAGGTCTCAGTGAGGTCATTACCGACCTTGATGGAGCAGCGAGCGTTCTCCATCGTCAGCCTGCACAGGCGGACAAGTTTGGCAGGGATGTCAAAACTAGACATGGCTCTATAAAGCTCTTCTCTATAGATGCTGTCATAGGCGGCCTTGAAATCGATAAAGAGGTGGTGAGTATCAATTTGGAATTCTTGGGTTTTCTCCAGGATCTGCCGAAGTGTGAAGATTTGATCAATGGTGGACTTTAGTGGCCTGAAACCGCACTGATAGGGTCCAATCAGGCTGTTTATAAAAGGTTTCAGGCGTTCACACAATATCGCAGAAAAGATCTTGTACGCGATGTTGAGGAGACTGATGCCTCTTTAATTGGCGCAGTTGAGGGGGTCTCCTTTCTTGTGGATCGGGCAAACGATGCTGAGATTCCATTCATCAGGCATACAGTCGTCTGACCAAATATTAGAAATGAGTTGGTGTATGCACTCTACCAATTCATCCCCAGCTGCATTCAAAAGTTCGGGCGGTAAGCCGTCAGGTCGGTCCAGCAGCCTTGTTCGATTTTAGCTTGGATATTGCTATCCTCACTTCGTTTTGGTCAGGTGGACGGAAATTTTGACTATCATCGTCCATGTTGAATGGTTCATTCTGCCCGACATCGGGATGTTGGTCTTCGTCGCCGTTATACAGTCTGCAGAAGTAGTTTTTCCATATTCTCAGCACCGACTGTGATTCTACTACGAGGTTTCCATTCTCATCTCTACAGGTTTCTGTACGGGTATTACTTCTCTGACACGTTCTTTTTACCTTTTGGTAAAACTTCCGTACATTGTTCCTGGAGTATAGACTCTCGATATTCTCAAACGCGCGCTTCTCATACTCTTTCTTCTTTTTTTGGAGAAGCCGATGTTCTTCCCGTCTCTTTTGCTCGTAGAGCTCACGAGCAGCTCTCGTCTTCCTTTGCAGCGCCGCTTTGTATGCCTCTTGTTTTGCTGCATGCACTCGCCGGCATTCTTCGCCAAACCAGGGGTTTCGCGGTGGTGGGCGAGCGAGACCCAGCACATCAGTCGTGGCGTTTCTGATGGCATGTTGGCAGCGTTGCCACTGGTCTTCGGTACTTGATGCTGGCGGCAAAGGGGTGATTGAGAGGGATACGCGTTCAGCGAAGAGTCTGGCGGTCTCTTGCGATTGTAGCTTTTCGACGTTAAATTTTCTCACAGTAATTCTTCTTTGTTGCTCAGATTGGGATATCCGCATTCGTACCTCGGCTACAAGAAGGTAATGATCCGAGTCTATGTTGCCCGCTCGGAACGTCCGGACATCCAAAATACTGGAGGCATGCCTTGCGTCGATCGCAATATGATCAATTTGGTTGATCGTGACATGATCATTGGACCGCCATGTCTGCTTATGAATATCGAGATGAGGAAACCATGTGCTTGCTATGGTGACATTTCGCTCCACAGCGAAATCAATTAGCCTTAGTCCGTTATCAGACGTGATGTCGTGTAGGCTATGCTTACCGACTGCCCTACCAAAGACGTCGTCCTTTCCTATTTTGGCGTTAAAATCGCCCAATACGATTTTAACGTCGTTGTTCATCGACGTCAGATGTTTGAAAGAAAGTCCTGACAGATCGAGGTTCGGATGGTGATCTGCCAAATAAAATCTAGCTTAACTTGGTCTATTGAGCGATGGGCATTGTCCTATCTTGAGGACGTACCAGCTCAGGCAACATTATGTCGGCGAATACATCGCTTCCCAATAACAGATCGATTGATTGTAGCTAGCTTATAAAAAAAATTGGTCTGCTAAATTTAAACAAATTTCGTAAAAGTGGATAGTTTCTTGCTGTTCTTCCTGGACTCCAATTTCTCCTCCCAAAACGCTGTTGCGTTTTTGAAGAAGGTTTCTGCAGTAGAATGTAAATTAACACCACGTCTCAGAGTTCGGCGGCACGTTCAAGCTATTCAAGCTGTGAACCACTTCTGTTGACCTGTCTAGTAGTTCCTTTATGAATTCAGCTCGCTCTTGTGCTATCGTCGCCAAATTAAACGAGCATTTGAGCGGGGTGTTTGCTAAAACACGTGGATGGTCGTTTCTGTCTTGAAGAATAGCCTGTGCCCTGGTGTAGTTGCCATTAGCAATACCCAGATGAGCTAAAGTGTTCGGCTTTTCCAGATACAATTGTTTTGAGATAATTTATCTTCTGGACTTCCGATAACGATGAATTCTTGTGAACAAGCGACACAAACAAATCGTGAGAGCATCACCAAATCCCATAACTGCCTGAGAAGATGGGCACAGGAATGTTCTTTAGTCATAGAAACTACAAAAAAAATTGTCAAACGGCAAACCACGTCTTATTAAACCCTGTACAATTAAGGTTTTGAATAAAACCACTTTCTTTGAACATTATAACAGAATGTCATTTTGATTTATTGCGTTTCTTATACGTATACGTCGTTAACATGGCTCTGTAACGCCCATCGTTGACCGAAACGTTGTTCCCAGCCTCATTTTCGAAGAAAAATGGTCCAATGATGCCACCACTCCACAATCCGCACCAAACTGTCACTCTCTGTGGATGCATTGGCTTCTCGACAATAACGTGCGGGTTTTCCGAGCCCCAGATGCGGCAATTTTGTTTGTTAACGTAGCCGCCGAGATGAAAATGTGCCTCGTCAGAAAAGATGATTTTTCGCCCAAAATCGTTTTCCAATTCAAGCTGCTCTAAGGCCCAAACTCCGAAGCGATAACGAAGCGGATGGTCGTCCGCTTTCAATTGCTGAATCAATTGGACCTTGTTAGCGAATAATCCCAGATCTTTTTGCAGAATTCTCTTCAGGCTATCAGGCTAGTGCGTGAAATGTTGAGCTGTTGAGATCGATGACGAGTTGATGTTCGTAAATTGAGTCTCACACTCTCGGCTACAGCAGCCACATTCTCGTCTGTGCGCACCGTACGACGACGGGGACCATGAGTGTAGTCCACTAGCATACCAGTCTCACGAACTTTTTGCACAAACTTGCGTACAGCAGGCGCGGTGGGTGCTTCATTTCGGGCAAAACTTCTTTTCAAAAAACGCACTGTTTGGGCTACACAGCACTCACTTTGGAAATAAGTTTTCAATATTTCCCAATGTTGTTCAAGCGTAAAGCGACACATTTCGTTCCGCGGAGATATGATACTGACTTTCTGTCAAGATTTCGAGCGGGAAACAGCTGTCAGTGTCAAAATAACCTATGATTTAAAAAGAAATCACTAGATGGCCCACCCGTTACATATATACTGAAGTGGCAGGCAGCAAAGGATAGAACAAAGCAAAACGTGGTGAAAGAAATGCCTTGGGTGCACAACATGCAGGTATATGAAATGTGTATTATTCGCTGGGTTATACCACAGATAAGAGTAATATGTATTTATCTTGTATGTAGTTATATTCAAATCACAAATTTATAGATTTATGTGTTTGGTGTGTACAAGTGCGCGTACATAAAAATAAACAAAAATAAATACTTTTAAAATGCCGCCAATAATAAAGCGAAAAAAGATTATTTTTATTTTGATTTTTTTACGGAATTAGAAGAGTTTCGCAAAATGTAATTTGTGCCAGGCATATGCAAATCAAGAACATCGGCTTCTCCAAAAGAAGAAGGAGCATGAGAAGCGCGCGTTTGAGAATATCGAGAGTTTATACTCCAGGAACAATGTACGGA
Organism: Brachypalpus laphriformis; assembly: GCA_945910035.1. Classification (NCBI taxonomy): domain Eukaryota; kingdom Metazoa; phylum Arthropoda; class Insecta; order Diptera; family Syrphidae; genus Brachypalpus; species Brachypalpus laphriformis. The sequence continues at coordinate 113,752,913 of OX246756.1, read as the reverse complement.
AGTTTTACCAAAAGGTAAAACGAACGTGTCAGAGAAGCAATACCCGTACAGAAACATGTAGAGATGAAAATGGAAACCTCGTAGTAGAATCACAGTCGGTGCTGAGAATATGGAAAAACTACTTCTGCAGACTTCGTATAACGGCGACGAAGACCAACATCTCGCTGTCAGGCAGAATGAACCATTCAACATAGACGATGATAGTCAAAATTTCCGTCCACCTGACCAAAACGAAGTGAGGATAGCAATATCTAAGCTAAAATCCAACAAGGCTGCTGGACCTGACGGCTTACCGGCCGAACTTTTCAAGGCAGCTGGGGATGAATTGGTAGAGTGCATACACCAACTCATCTCTAAGATTTGGTCAGACGAGTGTATGCCTGATGAATGGAATCTCAGCATCGTTTGCCCGAACCACAAGAAAGGAGACAATTATAGAGGCATCAGTCTTCTCAACATCGCATACAAGATCTTTTCTACGATATTGTGTGAACGCCTGATTGAACCCTATCAGTGCGGTTTCAGGCCAGGAAAGTCCACCATCGCTCAAATCTTCACACTTCCGCAGATCCCGGAGAAAACTCAAGAATTCCAAATCGATACTCACCACCTCTTTATCGATTTCAAGGACGCCTATGACAGCATCTATAGAGAAGAGCTTTATAGAGCCATGTCTAGTTATGACATCCCTACCAAACTTGTCCGTCTGTGCAGGCTGACGATGGAGAAAGCTCGCTGCTCCATCAAGGTCGGTAATGACCTCACCGAGACCTTTGATGTCAAAAAAGGTTTTAGACAAGGTGACGCGCTGTCATGTGACTTCTTTAATATTGTATTTGACCGGATTGTACGGAACTCACAAGCCAACACCGGAGGCACGATCTATTACAAGTCTGCACAACTGCTTGCATACGCCGATGATATAGACATTCAGGGCTATCGTGAATAAAATTCCCCCCGAAATGTTTCCCATTTTCGAAAAATAGGTATCGGCAATGAATTTCGAACGAGGGAAAAAGTTTCCCCCGGAAAAAATTGGTATCGTGAAAAAAGTTTCCCCGGAATATTCCCTCATCAATTTGCGGGAGGATTCAAAAACAAAAGCAGCAATTCATGAATAGCGTTAGCTTTTTCTGCCAATTGTTTTGTTTTTCAAGCGAAAAGTGAGAATAGAGGCGTCACGGGTTTGATGTGCAGTAAAGTAAAAAGTTTGATTGCTTTTATTTAAAAATACTAAAATAAACATTTACTTATTTGAATTAAGTCTAACTTAACTATTTCTAAAACTGCCCGAAAATAGAACACTAAAATGGCACTGGCTATTTCAAGGAATACAGAATTTCCTCTTTGGATAGGATACATATGTTGGATGAGTAAATCAGTGAAATGTTTACCGAATAAAATAGGTCACGATATTTGATCCGATGATCGAGGGTTCACTTATCGTCTTCTGGTAGTGAAATGAAGCGATTTTGAACCTTCCAAAGATCCATCCCAACTGAAAGTGCACATGAGGAGTACCATATATACCAACCATTCTAAAAACATAATCTCGCCCAAGGGTTGAGCTACAGCCATTGCAATAACGTCACAGCTCCTTGGCTCAGGATGTACTTGCAGCGCCTGTGATAACTTCAAAGGGTTGGACTTGTCTATTTCACTTCTGGTTATGAATCTTCGTTAATTTTGATCTCATAGGTCTTACTCCCCGGCTAGCTTTGTAAATCTAAACAATAAATTTTATTATTTTTTGTTTTAAAGCAGATAAATGAAAAAAATCTCCTAAATATTAGCTATGATTGATATATGACCAAAAATCCGCGAATGACAACTGTCAAGATATTCGAACATAATTTCGAAAACCATTCAGATTCCGCGGGAAAGAAATTCCGATGGAAATTCACGATAGGAGGAATAATTTCGAGGGAACAAAAAACTTCCGTTGGAACTTTTTTTCCCTCGGAATTGCCGATAACCCTGATTATCGGAAGAACTCAGCGGGCTGTCACCGGTGCGTTTGCAAGCATTGAGGCGGAAGCGGCCAAAATGAGTTTAGCGATAACGAGAGCAAAACCAAATATATGCTGTCAACAAGAAGGGAAAACCAACATCGACGAATTGGACAAAACGTCACCGTGGGCAGCTATAACTTCGAGGTAGTAAGGGACTTTGTCTACCTTGGCTCTGCTATAAATTCTACTAACAAAATCAGTGCAGAAATCAATCGAAGAATAACTCTTGCCAATCGCTGTTTTTTTGGGCTTATAAGGCAATTCAACAGTAAAGCCCTTTCTCGAACAACTAGGGAGACTCTATATAAGACCTTGATCATTCCAGTCCTGCTTTACGGCGCTGAAACATGGACTTTATTAAAAGAGGATGAAGATATCCTTGGTCGCTTCGAGAGAAAAATTCTTCGTAAGATTTTCGGTCCCGTTTGCGTTGACGGGTTTTGGAGAAGATTCAACCACGAACTGTACGAGCTGTACAGCGACATCGACCTAGTCAAAAAATTGCGTATTGGACGTCTGAGATGGCTAGGACATGTAGAGCGAATGGACACCAACGCTCCGGCCCGCAGAGTCTTCGAATCTAACCCCGAGGGACGACGCAGTAGAGGGAATCATCGCCGTAGGTGGAGCGCACAAGTTCAAGGGGACCTCGAACAACTTGGAGTGCGCAACTGGAGGCAATTAGCTAAAGACCGAGCTAAATGGAGAGGCTTGTTGGTTGAGGCCCAGGTTCACCCCGAACTGTAGCGCCACCTAAGTAAGTAAGTAAGTAAGTAAGTATATGCAAATCAAGTGGGGTAAGTTTATTTTACGGGTGTTAGTACTAATAGAGATAGTATGTGCATACATCCACACATGCATATTAACGAATTACCTACGAGTACATTTTACGATATTTTACGATATACGGGCACGTTTACACGCGTCAACTAATTGAATAGTACCCGTCTACCAGAATAACAAAAAACAAGCATTAAGAGTCCTAAGTTATAATATAGCAGGGCTAACAAAATAAGCTATTAATTAGGGATTTCTTTAATTATATTAATGAATTCGACATTTTTGTTCTTTTTGAAACGCACGTTGTAAATTTTGAAGAATCTAGTTTTAAGAGTAATTGTATACAATTTGAATTAAAAAGCATACCAGCAGTAAAAACAAATTTGCATGGAAGAGCAAGCGGAGGGAAACTATTTGGCTACAAAAAGCTGCTAGAACGAGTAACTGGAAATTCTGGATACGAAAAACTTTCATTTAGTCCCAGTATATTTAAACTGTTGTCATTGGCAGCGAGACTTTGATAAAACTAGGGACCTGTTTAACACGTTAGGATCAACAGATTTAATCTTAATCGGCGACTTCAATGGAAGAATCGGAATATCGCAAAATAATTTCTCTAGTGGGTTTGATCCATCATCTTATCTACTCGAAAGGCACAGCTCAAAAGATAAGACCAGCGACAATAAAGGTACCAGAATTCTCGAACTAGCAGATGCTTTTGACTGCCGAATTCTAAATGGGAGCTGTGCAGGTGATTCCCATGGTGAATTTACTTTTCTTCGTGGAACAACGAGTTCGGTCATTGATTATTGTTTGCTGTCTGGATTTTGGATTTCCGCACTCAGCGAGTTTAGAGTAGGAATGAAAACATTCTCCGACCACATGCCTCTTGAGGCAATCTTTCGCAACTGGAACTTTTGCCAAAATTGGCATGGAAGGATAGATTTCGTCATTTGTTCCAACAAAATCTAAATGCAGAGCTCATTAGATTGAGTGATTCTAATATTCCCACCAGTACCGAAACTCTAACGGAAATAATAAAAAGAGCTGCCCCTCAACGTGCCCAATTGGGAATTAATAGCCAAGTTAAAAAGCAAAAGTGGTTTCATAAAGATTGCATGAGAGCCAGGGATACTTCTTTCGCGTTTCTTAGATTACTTCGGTCAAGTAATTCCACTTCATTTAAGCTTCTCTACTCGGCGGCTAACAAATACTTTAAACAGCTTTGCTTATCGAAAAGACAGGCATACGTCCAGAGAAACGTTAACTTACTAAATGGAGCGAAATCGACAGCAGAACTCTGGAAAGCCGTGAAGCTCATAAATGGAAAGAGAAATGTAATCGCCCCCGGCATACAAGCACATATGCTGAAAGATCATTTCAGCCACCTCCTCAACACAGCACTTATATCACCGTCGTTTCAATATGCAGCCCCTTCGATTGATGATGAATTCTTAGATACCCCTATCATACCTTAATAAAGCTCCAGGAGAGGACCGCGTGCCTTTCGAATTCTACAAGAATTGCACCTCGGAATTTCTAACAGAACTTACATCTGAATTTAATTGAATATTCAATTCTGCAGACGTCCCAGGGAGCTTTCGCAAAGCTATAATATACCCGTTGCACAAGAAGGGAAGCCATGAGGACCCAGCTAATTACAGGGGAATATCATTCCTGAACGCATCGACCAAGTTTTTTGCGGCTGTGCTTTTCGAAAGGCTTTCCGCCTGGGTTAAAAACAAGAAAATTCTGCACGAATTTTAAGCAGGTTTATTTTTATTTTATATATAAACGACATAGTAGATGACATTAAAGGAGGATTAGAGATAAACAGAACGAAAATTCCGGCACTGTTGTTTGCAGATGACATGGCTCTCCTCGCGGATACTATTGAAGGAATGCAAGTGATGATACGTAGATTGAAAAACTACTGCAAAACTTAGAATTTGTCACTTAACCTAGCAAAGTCGAAAATTATTGTTTTCAGAAAAGGTGGGGGCAGGTAAAGCCGAGGTGAAATGTGGACGTATCAGGGCGAGCAAATTGAAGTCGTGAGGGAATATAAGTACTTAGGAGTTTTGATAGCATCAAACCTTCACATGAAGAAGCACTTAACATCGAAACTAGCAGAAGCAAAGCGAGTTGGTTCAGTGTGGGGAAGTTGCATTAGCAACAAAAGCATATCACACAGCGCGAAGCTGAAAATATTCCGTGCAACTGCATCTGCTATTATTCTTTACGGAGCACAAGTATGGGGGTACCGTCCATTCGAAGAGGTGGAAAAGTTTCTTCGCTATTTTATAAGGAGAGCACTTAAGCTGCCGGGAAGTTCACCCAACTACATGCTCCACTTAGAGACTAGTATAGCTCCCACGTTCTTGGAGTCTCTCAAGCTCCACTTAGATTATGTGTTACGAGTTATGACGATGAACGAGAACAGACTACCAAAGATAGTTCTATCCCATATGCTATCAACCAGGGAAATATGTGTAGAAGAGTGGGAAAAATTAGCATCCGATTGTGATTTCAATTTAACAGTTAACCCCAATCAGCAGTTAGCAACTTTGAAGGAAAAGTTTAAGACCCTGCTGGAGAAAACAGGTCATAGATTGTATGATAGATTCTTAAGAGAAGCCCAAGCGTCGCAGCACAGACTATATTATAGCAGCCTTAACCTCCATTTGCGAGATAGATCATATTTTCTAGCTGGTAAATCCACCGACATGATGAGCGCCATCTTTAAAATAAGAGGAGAACTTCTACCACTTAATTATATCCCACACCGCCCAGAACTTCCTATACTGTGTGATATATGCAACCGGAAAAAGCGAGAGGATGTATACCACTTCCTAGCAGTATGTCCCATTCTTCAAGAATTCCGCGTAAATATCTTTGGAGTACGTACACTTGAGTTGGAGGAGGCAATAAGCATACTCAACGGCGACAAAGGCTGAGATTCACTCTATATTTACACGACGAATGCCCTACGCTACAGGAATTGCATAATTGAGGAACTTTTTTAAAAATAAACTTTCGATTCACGAACAATAGGTATAAATATTTAAATTTTTTTATAAAATTCTAAATGTCAATCTGGTAGACGACCTTCAGCCAAACCATAAAAGACTAAGAAATTATATCTTCAATGAATTTGTATCTATTTGTATTTTTTTTTTAATTAAATAGATAAATAGTCTAAATAACTAACTAACTAACATTTTACGATACACGAAGTCAATGATATAATAATTTATTGAAGAAGACAGAAGAAGATGTAAATTGTACTTTATTGTCATAGCAAGTGAAGAATTTTTATTCGTAGAAAAAATTACTCCCATACATTCGGATTCACGGGTTATATTCACGTTCACAGTTATAGCTGTGAACATTAATTCACGACTTAATCCAACTCTAGCACATTATGTGCGAATATACTAAAACAATACTAAAACAGGAGCATGCACGTGTCAAACAACAAACACCATCGCAATATGGTGCAAAAATTGTATTGCAAAACTGTATCATTATGATAATACTTGCAAAAAGGAAAGGCACTACCCCGCCAGGCACTACCACTGCTGTGCATGGTACTGATCCTGGACCGAGCAGAAATGTTCGGGTCAGAGCTATACGGATTCCGGTGGCTAGCAACATAATGAAACAGTTTGGACGCAATTTAAGGGTCGCGAGTTGGAACGTTGGAAGCATGACCGGTCGAAGTTACGAGCTGGAAGAGATGATGAAAAGAAGGCGGGTGGATATCTTGTGTGTCCAAGAGACGAAATGGAAAAACACCGGGAATCGGGCGCGTTTCTTGGACGTTAGGACAAAAAATTACAAGATGTTCTACTACGGAACGGAAAAGGCTAGGAACGGAATCGGTATCATCCTTGCGGCAGAGCTACTTGGAAACGTCTTGAGCATTTCGAAGTCCAGCGACCGTTTGATGTCTCTCAAACTAGTAATACAAGGAGAGGTGTGGAATATTGTCAGTGCATATGCTCCCCACGATGGGTACAATCAGAGAGATAAAGATGCATTTTGGCTAGATTTCCACAATCTCCTTAAGGACATCCCAAAGGAAGAATTTCTGTTTGTTGGAGGAGATTTGAATGGACATGTCGGGAAATCAAACGAAGACTATGAAGACTGCCATGGAGGACTAGGATATGGCACCAGGAACCTTCCTGGTGAAGACATCCTAAGCATGTGCAAACCACACGGTCTTATCGTGTTAAATACCATGTTCATCAAACAAAGCCGACACCTGATCACTTACAGCAGTGGTGGAGATGAAACTCAGATTGACTACCATTTGGTAGCCAGTTTCATGAAGCCTCGGGTAAAAGATTGCAAAGTGATCCTGGGAGAGGCAATCGCTCGACAACACCGTCTCCTGCTAACAGAAATTTTTATGAAAACACCAAAGAAAAGCAAACAAACAAGGGTCTCTGAGAAAATCAAGTGGTACAATCTGGACAAAGAAAGAAGAGTGCAGAGCACAAAATATGTGGGATTCCCTACAGCGAACTTGCTTAAAGAAGGCCAAATCACTGCTAGGAGCTTCAAAAGGCCACCATCAACACGCCAAAGAAACATGGTGGTGGAGTGATGAAGCTAAGAAAGTGATAAATGAGAAGAAAGCGGCTTTCAAAGCTTGGTCAAAGTGCCCCTCTAATAATAGTGACGAAAAGCTCGCCTCGAAATGGAATACAGATGCTGCAAGAAAAAAGCGAAGAAGAAGTGCGCTCAGCTTCAAGCAGAGAGTACGGAGGGCCTGTATCGGGAGCTGGAGAAAATATTTTCCCCGGTTGCTGATGCAAACCAGGCTATCCAGGAGCTGCGAAGACACAATATGAACAAGAGTGCCACTATCTTCAAAATAGCCGCCCAAAGAAGGAAGAATGCTCAGGAGATTCGTTCGCCAAAGTTCATTAGCAATGCTCATGGCCAGCTTCTTGTGGATGACGACAAAATTCTGCAGAGGTGGCGGCAGTATTGTGAAGAGCTTTTGAATGAACAGTTTCCCCGGCTATACTTTCCAAGAGCCACCCCTAACTGTGAAGAAATACCCGACATTACAGTCGAAGAAGTTAGTGAGGCGGTCAAATACTCCAAAAAACGAAAAGCGATTGGGCCAGACGAAATACCCTCTGAGTTCTGGAAAAAGATGGGAGATATCGGGTTCAGATGGCTCAGAATTCTCATCTCCAAATTCGTGAGAGGTGATCCAATGCCGAATGAATGGAGGGAAAGTTACCTTCTCCCTGTATATAAAGGGAAGGGTGATACGCGAAACTGTGATAACTACCGTTCGATCAAGCTGATGTCACACACCATGAAGATCGTTGAGCGGGTATTAGGTGGCCGACTGCGAAAAATAATACGGCTATCTGATGATCAGTGCGGGTTTGTCTCGGGTAAATCAACCACAGATGCAATCCAAAGTATAAGGATCATAATGGAAAAACATCGTGATTCCTTAAGGGATTTGCATATTGTATTGGTTGACTTTGAAAAGGCATTCGACAGACAACCACGAGATCTGATATGGGTGGCGCTAAGACATCGAGGGGTTCCAGAAACCTATGTACAGATGATTATGGACATGTACGAAGGAGCAAAGACAAAAGTAAGATGCCCCGCTGGAGTAACCGAAGAGTTCCCAATTAAAGTCGGGGTACACCAGGGAAGCGTTTTAAGTCCTTTGCTCTTTATTACAGTCCTTGATTATCTGCTTGAAGGTAAAGTGATGGACCCCAAGGTACATCAGTTATTCTTTGCTGACGATGGAGCCATTATAAGTGAGGATCCTACATCCCTGCAACGAGCACTTGATGTGTGGGTGGACGTTTTGGAGGGAAATGGGTATCGCATTAGTTCAAAAAAGACAGAGTACTTATGCTGCCCGTTCTCTGATCCACTCAGGCCTATTCCAGACATTTATTTGAATGGAACAGTGCTTCCCAAGTGCGAATATCTGGGATCTATGATCAATAGCAAAGCAACTTGTGACGACGACATCAATGATCGTGTAAGCGTAGGGTGGATGAAGTGGCGAGAAAATTCCGCTATCTTCTGTGACAGAAAAATGCCACCTAAGTTGAAAGGAAGGCTCTACACCGCAGTCGTACGTCCAGCGCTCACATACGGTTCACAATGTTGGACGATGTACAAAAAGTATGAGAGTAAATTAACGGCAGCTGAGATGAAGATGCTTCGCATGACAGCAGGAGTGACAAAGCTTGATCGAATAAGAAGTTCGAAGATCCGTGGAAGCTTCCACATCAAGGAAACCATCGTACAAAAAATAGAGCGTGACCGGCTCAGTTGGTATTGCCACGTTCAAAGAAGAGATCATTTGAACCCTGTTAAAAAGGCAATATCAATGCACGTTCCAAAGACATCGCGATGTAGGAAAGGCAGGCCTATAAACGCCTGGATCAGACAAATGCGACGACATCGGCATTTCATTGGCCTCAGTAACCGAGTGATCCAAAATCGGCAGGCCTGCCAATATTTTCTGAGGTCAAATAGGCGAACCCCACATGCGGATCAGTAGAAATGCGGTGAAGTGGGAGGGTTGTGATCCCTTGTTTTCGGATCATGGCCTCGCTGATAAAAGGAAGAAGAAGAAGCACATTATGTGCGAATGTGAATGAAATGAAATAAATTCGAAAACCAAATTTGGTTTTCTCATTAAGTACAATATGGTTCGAAACCCCACACAGGTAAAAGTCATATATGTATATACTATCATATGAAATATGAAATACGAAAAATGAATGACAATTCAGGCGAATTTTCAACGCAATCGCGATATTTAACTTTTTCCTGATGAATTTTTTCCCTATTTTTGAAGATATCTAAAATTTTGTTCAAGGTAAAATTTCCGAGGGAAAATTTATTCACGATAACCCAAATGCACTTATTTCTCTTAAAATCATCTAAATGAACTGTTTTTGTTCATAATAATTATGGCATCAATAACGTAAAGGTAAATAACATGCAAAGAATTAAAATCAATTTTGTATCGGCAGAATTGGGATTTTGAGACCCAAAGAAGTATTTATATCAAATTATCTTCTTTTGTCTATTTTGTTAGTTAATGACTTTTACCTCTGAACCGACGATATATGTAAAACATTTTACTTGATTTGAAATATAGCCGAAAGCCCTGGTAGCTAGCAGTATGTTTCGTACTATTGATATTATAATTTATTGTATGTTAATAAAGTTTAATAATAATAATAATTAAAAACGCCCTTATAACACCTTAGATACACGGACAGAATAACAACTCAATTTGACAAGTTTTTGAATTTCTCTACAATCGTAACATCAATTTTGAGTAAAGCCTTGATATATTTTTTCACGATTACAGTTGTTTCCCTATGCATATGTACAAACATACAGTAACAGAAAAAACACACAGTAGTGCTTGTTGACATTTTTTTCTATAATTTATTTTAACAATAATAAAAATACTTATCGGTTGGAACAAATTAACAAAACTTTCATTTTTATTGATTAAATAATTGCGGATACCGCTAAATAGGAGTGAAACATTTCAAATTGTCGCGAACAAACTAAATCAGATGCATTCCGTCAGTTATTATTTTTGTTATCGGTTGTATGTTGTGCACAAGTACCGTTATTAATAACCCATATTGTTCTGGAGGTTACCAGTTCTCACTTCATCTGCGTAATTAGTTTTCTACATATTGGTGGTAAGTTGTTAAAATGGCGTTCCGTTATTCTGTTTGCTTGGATACAATTTATAGAGGCAGACCACGAAAAACCACCCGTGAGGACCAAGCAATCTTTAGGAATGGATTAAAAAAAAAAAAAGAAATCAGTGGGGTTTATAAACAGGGAGCTAAATTTGAACCATCCAGAGACGTGTTGTAGATGCGAGTTTAATATCTCTTGGAAGTTGTAAAGAAGCCGTTTATTTCACCTAAAAATCGAATAGCGCAACTGGAATTTGCGAAGGCCCATGTTAACTGGACTGAATCACAGCGTGTGTTGTCTTTCACACAACTCAACTTCAACACAGCCTAACTAATTTTTGGAATCGTGGAACACAACCATTTTCAGTTGAGCTAATGCAACCAACTTAAAATACGAAAATTGCAAATTAACACTGACATTTCGACGTAAACAGAAGAATATTCAAAAGTATCCGGTAATCTTATCTATAATATAATAGTAAACGAAATACGAAAATCGTAAGCAGTTTTGAGCTAATTTTTGATTATGGCCATGAATAGAAAGACGCTACTAATTTTGCGCGCATCCAAAAAAGTATTTGCGATCTTTCCACCTCTTCGGAACTTCCAAATACCAAGCAAGTAAATATAACAATACCCAAAAGTTCAATACAAATATCATATCCCTTATGAACAGATTCATTCGTTATTTCAGACTAAACGAATAATTTTTGTACATTTTGAATGAATTTAAGGATTTATTTAGAACTTAATACTATGCTCTCTTCGTCAATACCACCGATCTTGGAACTGGCTGCTGCTCGTTTTTATTTTTTTTTTGAAGGAACCTATCAAAATGCAAGTGTTTGTAAACTTTCAGACTGTAAAAATACCGCTAAACCATTTCCATTTTTATTTATGTGTACTTCTCTATTTGTTTAAACAAACAAACTGTGGTTTTTACAGTTCACACAACCAATACACAATTGAGCTGTACATCCTAATACAACCAAAATGCACAGACAACTACACAGACAACCACAAATTTCCAGTTGTCTCAGATTGACAGATGGCAGACAACTGGTTGTCTCAAAGTTGAAATCGATAATACTAATTCTGTATTTACAACCAACTGAAGTTGTGTTCCATAATAGGGGCATCCTTTTTTTTAGATGAATCCAAGTTTAACTTGAAAGGTTCAGGTGGACTAAGAATGGTGCGAAGACCGAAAGTTGAACAGATGCATCCACGTTACACCAAAGGAACATTTAAACATGGAGGAGGAGGCGTGATGGTCTGGGGATGGATCGTTTCGGCCACAAGGACATATAGCAAAATGTGATGCTACCGTATGCTGAAGAAGACATGCCGCTAAATGCGACAACGCTATCAATACGACAATGACCCTAAACACACCGCTAAAGTAGTAAAAGAGTGGTTTATGACTAACAAAGTGGAGGTGCTCAGTTGGCCAGCTTAATCGCCTGATCTTAATTCCATAGAAAATCTATGGGAAATTGAAGATCAAAAAATTGAGCGTGATAACTGCCGAAACAATCGAAGCCGAAATTGCATAAAATGTATCTGCATGCCTGAAAGAATCCACCTCAATCTATACCTGACCGCAGCTACTGGAACTATCCTCAAATCCCTCAATCAACATCTCTAATCAATTGGTACACTGACGGTTGAAAAATGTCAAATGGGGTTGAAGCTGGTATCTTTTGCCCCAACTACAAACTCTTTACACCATTAGGTCAATCCACTACTACCTTCCAAGCAGAGGTCTATGCTATCGAGCACATCATATATTCACATCACATATACATCACATATTAATATAGGCTGAATTCCTAAACGTCAAATAATGCGCATCGTGAATGCATCACTGCCGTTGTGATGCGATGTTACGATGCTTTCGTTATGCGATGCTTTGACGATGCCTTGCAATCTTTGAGGTTTGGGAACGATATGAACTAAAACTACTATTATCAAAAAAAAAAAATGTAAATTTTACAAAATTTAGTATGTAATAAATAATCTAAAACAATAATTTCTTACGAATTTGGAGAGGACGCTTCCATTTTGACGAAATAAAAAACAATAAAAAGTCAAATGACATTTGCATCACATCAGTTCATGATGCGTTGTTTGCTTTTGTTTGCGCAGTAGATACATTCACGATGCGTTTCGGAACGGTACATTGTATCACCGCAAACTATTGACGTTTAGGAACGCTTGACTTTGCAGTACTGCATTTAGGAATTCAGCCATAATGTCAGACAACCAAGCAGCACTCAAGGCTCTCGCATCCTTTGACTATAAGTCTAATAGCATGTCCCCACCAAAACTAAGTACGGGATTTAGCAAGAATTTAGCTAAATCCACCTTAATCTTCACTAAATCTCGAGGATTTACCATACGATTTGACGTCTATAAATCCCATCTAAATTCGAGATTTATAATAAATCTCACTTAAATCCTCACGCGACACAAATCAAACAATCCTTTTTTATGTTAGCACATGCCATTTTCGTGTGCTGAAAAAGAAAAAATTGAAGTCTGTCGGAAAGTTTCAAACTTCAAATAAATAAAATAAAATATTGACCGATTTGGATTATTTTTTTGGTAAGTACTTTTCAATTTTTGTACATAATTCGTAAATAATACAAATCATTTGCTTTGCTTGCAGACAATGGAACAATCAAAACAGGTGAAAAGCCGCAAAGCATGGTGCAAACGTCAATATAAATCCTAAATTCCGGTGGGGACACCTCACGTAAATCTAAATCTTTTTTCGCTAAATCTCGTATTTGGCTTTGGTGGGGACATGCTATAAGCTGGTTTGGAATTGTCTCCAGACACTTTTGCAGCTTGCTGCACACAATAAAATTACACTAAGTGGGACCCCGGACACAAAGGCTGGTAACGAAGCGGCTGATAAGCTTGCCAGACTAGGTGCCCAATCTCCTTACATTAGACCTGAACCCTTCTGCGGTTTACCCACTAGCCAGATTAAAATAGAGCTACTTCGCTGGGAACGCGAACAAATGCTCTCACACTTGAATACACAACCTGACCTAAGGCATTCTAAGAAATTTATTAATTTCTCAATAAACAGAGCTAGAGACATTCTATCAATGAGCAAACAGAATGCTAAGATCCTTACTGACTTCCTAACTGGACACTGCTCTCTCAACTACCATCTCAAGAAAATGGGTCATGTTCAATGGGAAACGTGGCGTCCCTGTCTTGAAGACACCGAAACAGCCCATCACATACTCTGTGATTTCCCGGCCATAGCCAGACTGAGGCTAAAGCACATAAAGGCATCACATCACCTTCACATCACCACTTCTTCCTCAGCTCGAACTATTCTTAGCTTCATTAATGAACTTGATTTCAGCTAGTTGACGAATCCAAAATAATCGACCAGGGGATAGCACAAAAGATCTTTTTAGGTCGCAGTGCTCCGGGGGTCATTCTCTGCCTTTCCTCCCGATTCATTAAAAAAAAAATAAAAAAAATTGCTTCTATGCTTCGAAGGTGTGCAGCGATAATCAACAATAATGGATGTGCCACCAAATGTCTAAAATTAAATCACGTACTTAAGTTTTGTCGCATCAATTTTCAATGAAATACTTTGCTTTTGTTATACCATACATTTTTAATTAAACAATAAAAAGGTTTCGTTTGTTATTTTATTATATTTAGTAAGTGTTTTTATTAGAATAATCAAAGAATAATATGATACCTGCATTTGAAAACAAAATATTGGACAAGATGCCTAAAATAACCATTACGTGCTTTAGTTCTGTCCGACACTGGCCATTTTCGAAAACGTCAAGTCAGTCAATTTGACAGCAATTGATCGTCATTTTATGACGCAAAAGATGCAATTGGCAAATATGCAATCGTTTCTCTTGCGCAAATGGTTTTTGATGAACGTCAAATAATTTTTTTTTCCAAGCGCATTTGACGTTTTCGAACAAAAAGTAAAACCAAACAAAATGGATCCCGTACGGAAGTGTGTCGGGAAATTTGTTTTCGACCCGGCGCGACGACAACCCAACTTTATGTGCGACTTGACAGATCCAAGGAAGTAATGCAAGGGGAGGGTGTAAAGCACATAATTTGTTTTGATGAGCGAGTGCGAGGCAAGTATGACATTTTTGACTATCACCTCGAATTTTTTACTGCACAGCTGCGCTGCAGATGATGTTTTCGAATAAGAGACTTTAGCACTGCATTATCGAACACAATGCTAATGCAGTTAACACTCGTATTTGCGTTTTCGAACAGTTGGCTTTTGGAGTTTGCGTTTAAGAGCATGCTGCAATTGCATTTTTGACGCAGATGACGTTTTCGAAAATGACCACTGTATGTATATAAGTACGTAAAGGTGCCAATAAAAAGAACAATAAATCTTGTTTACACATCATTAAAGTCCGTTTTTGCATAACTTAACAAGCCACAAAAATTGAGAAATTAGAAATACATATTGTAATAACATAAGCCACAAAAGGAAAAAAAAAACCTAATAATGCCCATTAAAGTTTAAAAAGTCAGACAGAAAACTCTTATTCCAATGCGTTACTTATGTGACTAATGGCCATATCTATTGGTGTGAGTGAGTGTGCCTAGTCATGCCATTGCTGAGTGCAATGGAAGTAAAATGTGTATTTTTCTAAAAATGTGGCTTATCATGTTATTACAATAAGCCCTTCATATAAATTACTTTGTCTTCTTCATTTCTATCGAACCAAATCTAGATCGTTCCAGACAGAAACGAATAATCTATCTATATATATAAAACGAAGGTGAGGCTGTTATGCGTTCGGTAATGTGTTACGGAGCCCAAGTATGGGGAAGTAAACCCTATGATAAAGTCGAAAAATTGCTTAAGTTTTTCCTGAAGAAACTGTTCCGACTGCCATCAAACACACCTAACTACATGCTGCATATCGAAAGTGAAATTCCACCGTTATACTTATTTACATTGAAGTTAAACATGCAGTATGTAGTTAACCCTTCTGTCAATGAGTAGGTCTGGCCAGACCTTTTCCATTTTCGAAACCATTTTTTTAATTGTTTGTGTAGCTATCTTTACAAAATTTCCTGACTTTGTCAGCGTACATATTTTTAATGCTTTAGTGTGGACAATAAATTGTAAATCTAAGTGGGTGAAAAAAAAAAGTTTTTCTACAACAACCCCTAGAATCAATGGTATAGGTCTGGCCAGACCTTGCTACATATTGTATGGAGAAACGTATTTATTTAACATTTCATCAAAAAAAAAAAAACTCTTACCTAAGGCCGTCAAGAAATTACTAGTTTTATTTAGTGCATTATATATAAACAAAATAATTTATTATGGTATTTTGCAAAAATATGCAACTGCCTGGAGTTTTCCACTAATTACTTATGTTTATGACGTATGCAAGCCATTGGGTCACTTGAACATTCCGTATTTGATTGTAAATCGTTTATTGCCTACGACTTCCAGATAATTAGATCATTAGTGAATTTTACAGTTAGTTATTTTTGTTCAGTTTGTAGGTATATATGTATGAGAGTGAAGGCATGATTATTGCAGGTAGTTATTTTTGTTCAGTTTGTGGGTATATATGAGTGCAGCAATTCTGTTTTACAATAAACATAAGGATCGAAGCAAGAATGAACGATCCAAGGATAATAGGGGTGCTTTCCGTTTGAAACGGCATCGAATCTTTCTTCGGAGCACCATTGCAAAATAGGATTCCAGCAGTAGCCAGACACCAACGGGCCAGAAAAAGTCGTGTAGAATTTGCAAAATAAACGATAAAATACAAAGGAAAACCAAATTTGCATGCACTGTCTGCGAAGAGCCTGTCTGTTTACAACTCAGTATTCAGTTACATAAATGCCATAAATGTGTAAAACAAGAAAAATACTTCGTAATATTAATGTTATGTAAAAAAAAAACTTTAAATTAAAAATAAAAATAATAACATGTCCAAAATAACAAAAAAAAAACTTCAATTATTTCATTGAATTCCATCAATTTTCATACAAAATGTATGAAGGTCCAGCCAGACCTATTCCATTGATGGGAAGGTTTTAAAACATCCATTGACAGAAGGGTTAAAGTTATGAGTGGAGAAGACGAGATGAGGCTTAACAAAATTCTGGCAACAAAAGCGTTGAGAAATCGTTCTCAATTTTATAGGAACTGGGAGGATTTAGCGCCTAAACATAGCACAAGTTTTAGAATGACGGAATCAAACCTCTCAGAGTGGAGAAGATCTGCACAGGAGTTTATATATAATGTCGGCCAGGCAATAAAAAGGGACCACGCAATAGCAGCAAAAAACTCAAGTGCACGATTAATTTATAAAAGACTTATACATGATGGCATCACCTATCTGAACGCCAACCTCAGCATCTCCCAAATTTCACTGATCTGGCGACCGAGAGGAGAACTACTTAAGCTGAATTATATGCCACTTCGCACTGACCTTTCGTCAATGTGTAGCCTATGCAACACAGCGGAACCAGAAGATACTGCACACTTTACTGGCACCTGTCCAATTCTGAAGGAAATCAGACGATTACATCTGGGAGTGCTACTGTCGGGTAGCATATAATTATAGAAACAGAATTATGGAAGAAAACTTTTAATTTTAATCAAAGTAATAAATAGACATGTTAATAATAATTTATAGTCACAATTTTCAATTATGTAGTCAAATTATTCAATTGCCAATCACGGCAGACGGCGAAGCCATTGCTTAAATTGTACTATTTTTATTGTGATTTGGAAAATGAATTGGAAAATAAAGTACCTTTAACTAACTAACTAACTAACTAACTAACTATATAAAACTTAGTGGCAAAATGCGTATGTTTCCCCCTACCGCCTGAGATTTTAAACCAATTTAGTTGTTTTTTTTTTAAATGTAGATAATTATGGTACAAAGGTGATAAGGCAAAAAAAAAACAAAAAATTACAAAAACATTGAAAAATATAAAAAAAAAAAGTTTTTGTTTTTTGTGTGTGCCTGGCGAAGCGGGCGGGGTTTAAGTTAGTATAATATATAGGCTGAATTCCTAAATGTCAAAATAATGCGCATTGTGCCGTTGTGGTGCGATGTTATGATGCTTTTGTTATGCGATGCTTTGACGATGCGTTGTAATCTTTGACGTTTTGAAAAGGTAAGTCACCCCGCAGAGGAAGATTTGAAGGCTCTAGACGGAAAAATATGCACGTTGTTCTCACCACCAAACGTTACTACTTTGATACAACCGACGGATCAAAATGCAATAAGAATTACAAAGCTGAATTAAGCAATTGATTTTGTTTGCGTTCGTCTATTACTGCCAAGAAAAATGAGTACATCATTTCTGCTCTCAAAAATCAATTTGTGACATGCTATTATTTTGATTTTAAAGTCTTGGGATAAAGAAACTGCTCGGATTCTTGAAAAATGCTGGAACCCAGTTTTGAATGATGTTGACGATGGATTTTTAAATCAGGATGATTCTGTCCCATTGTAATTCTTAGGGAACGCTAGAGGGAAACCTTAACAGTGTCGAAGAAGAATCCTTACAAGTTCTTGTTCTTGCTTGCAAATCAATGATAATCAGGTAACCTTCCCCAACCTATGGTTTTGGTACAAGACGGAAATGTTCTTGACACAGTTGATATTGTTAAAAATATTGATAAATCCATCGAATGGGGCAGCCAAAAAGAAAGAATTTATAATTTTATTTATTTATATTATAAAAATAAAAATAAAAAATTGATCCAGTACCCACTAACCTGAACGGCCCTAGTTTCGAACGTGTTCAAGTTAATGAGAGTCCAGTGAAACATATTCTGGGTTAACTTCTACCTTTATTAGCGACTGCTTATTTAATTTCACATATCTTGAATCTAACCGCTTGTCCCCGTTCTTCCACAGAAGGTTACTATCAACGAGGAATAGGAAATGATTTGGGGAAACAATACACAGAACAACATTCACTAGTAGTGAAATTTCCGAAATTTTCTTTGAAGTTTTTGTATGTTTTCCCTACACTACAAAAAAAAATTGGATTTTCCTCGTAAAACTTACAGCATTTGACTTTCCCCAACAAAGACATAAACGAATTAAAAACTTCATTTTTTTTTGGACTTTACAACTCCGCTGGTTTTGCAGCGCCACCCTCGAATTCGTTCGAAATAAAAAAAAAAATCGCGGAATTAATCACACCGAAAATTAGAAAACGGTACAAATTTGTATTCGAAGGAAATTCATCAAAGTGGTGAATATTTTGTTTTTATTGCTATTGTACCAGTTTGTACTAAGGAATATTGATCGTTTCTTAATAATCGATGGGTTCTGTGGAATATTAGAATAAAACAACATAGACAATACCTTTTAACAACTGCTGTTTCACTTGTTGCTGTACTAATGCCAGTTGTTGTTGGGTAAAATCATTACCAACCAATCCCTGCAAAACTATTCTGGGGCCATGCTCAGTTTGAATAACCTGAGCAGTTACACATTTTATTACTGTTCCGGGTGGTTGACCTTGTAATAGACTCTGTTCGATAGTGGTTGATGTGGGCTGTATCTGAGATTCTTCCTGCGTTGGAAATATATGGCCCCCTTGTTCACTCGAGGCCTGTTTTTGCTCTTTAGATATTTGCTCGGTCGTATGTAGTTGAGATTTTTGCTGATGCACAATCTTTTGAGTTGTTTTCGTCGTATTCTGGGCGGGTTCTTTCGGGTTCTCAGAAAAATTAGCATTTGTAACAATATGAGCACTTCCATCGCTTTGGGTTTTGATGTGTGCAACAATTTGCGCTTGATTATTTCCCAAAGGTTTTATAATAACTTGTTGACCGTTAACGGTAGCAACTTGAAGTTTACCTTGCGCCAACTGCTGAGCTAAAGCGGAATTTTGAACCACAAGTTGCTGCTGAGTAGGTTGCGAAACGCATTCGGTACCAGAGGGTTGTGCTTGTATTGGTTGATTCAATATTTGTACTTGGTTCGGTACTTTTAATTTTGGAACTGTAGCTCTAGCTTCAAGTTGAGGCTGTGCATGTATTACCATTTGTTGTTGAGGTTGAGCTGGTTGTATTATTTGCTGCTGCAAAACTTGCACCTGGGACGATTGAGGTACTGATCTTTGTGTCACTATTGTTTGGCCAGGACTAAGAATAATTCTTTGACCTCCAACCATAATTTGTTGTTGGACGTTGCTTGTATTTACAATCTGTTGAATTACTTTCTGGGTTGGCTGAGGGTTTAATAAAATTTGATGTTGCGCCTGTGAAACTGGTTGAGTATTTTGCAGGGGTGTTTGCTGCGTGTTTTGTTGCGTAGGTGACGATATTAAAACTTTTTGGCCTTGAGCATTCTGTCCAACTAAAAGCTTTTGTCCTGGTTGAACAATCAATTGTTGAAGATTTGAAGTCTTTGTACAGGGATTCGCTTGTACAATCTGCCCTCCACCAGTCAAAATCTTATGTACGGTTTGAGAAACACTAACTTGGGGACCGCTTCTTGTTACCTGGACTGGAGGAGTAGCCGAGCTTGTTGTGACCTTTATTACAAAATAAAATAAATCAATATAGGAACCAACATTTTAATTTTAATTAACCTTTTGTTGAACTTCTCTGTTAGCAACTTGTTTGAATCCTATTCCACTGGGAACATGTTTTGCCACTTGTTTGACAGCTAATTGCTTCACCACAGTTGATGGAATAACAGAATTTTGAACTGTTTTTGTATTCGCCGCTGCTTGAGTTTTCAGTGAGACATTTTTATTTGCGCCTATCAAAAAAAAAAAAATGCAAATGCAAAATGGTTTATAGTTTATTAAAGTTATTTAATATACCTACCTTGCGTTGTAGTTAAGACATGCAGCTTCCCATCGGGCATTTGTATTAGTTGCTGTCCGGGGCTTAAACCGCGAACACTTACTTTTCCATCAGGTCCACGAATTATTTGAACCTTATGTTGTGTTGGTTGCGGTGATTGGGATGTTTCAGATATTGAAGTAACAGCAGTTTGCTTAGATGACGCATTATTAATTGGTGTTGCCGGCTTAGCAGACTGTATTGGTGTTGACACAGTCTGATGAATTATTCTTGTTGTCCCATCTGGATTTTTGACTATAACTCTTCGGTTTGATGCAGTTAAATTTGCTTTTACTAAAAACGTTTGAATACAAATGAAATTTAATTCTTTCAATGCATAAGAAAATCTTAATAATACCAATTGGTTGCTTTACATCTGTCGATTTTTTCTGCTGATGTGCCGCTCGCTGTAACTTAACTTGTTGTTCCATTTTTTCCTTTATTTCTTCGTTGGACAACTTAGATATCGAAGTTTTAGAAACAACAGTATTAATTGTTCCAGGTAAACTTGAGGTACTTCCACCATCGATTTGCTTTAGTTGAGAATGTTTGCCATTAATTGAAGTTCGTATTTTTTCTTGTTTTTCTCCAAATAATTTTATTTCCCAAAGTTCTAATTTATCCTCATCAACCCATTCTTCGGAAACTTGGGGCTCAGTTTGCTGAGGAGATTCTGCACGTTTTCTCTTTCTAAGTCCAGACCTTATTGAAGTTACTTCTATATAGACAATATTAAAAATAAATTATTGTTTAGTTTTAGAGACCTTTAATTTGATTCTTACCTCTTATGGTTTTGGGTAGTTCTAATGGTATAACTACCTTTCTTCTTAAATATTGAGTTCTCTCATTGAATTTGCCAAAATGTTTCAACTTTAAAAGCTCTTGGGTAACTATTTCGGTTTCTGTTGTAATCTGATACTTTCCATCTAAAGACGGCGGCTTTGCAATCATGTCATCCCATCTAAGGCAGCAATATAAAATTCTCAGTTGAAGCGCTATTGCTGCTATTGTTGGAGAATTGGTTGTTCTATATAACCAACAGGTTTTAAATAACGGCCTGGAGCAGGGATACGGCCAGACCGATGTATTATTTTTGGCTAAATGGTGATATCCATTTACTTGCACTTTTCCACCAGTTCTTCCCAATTTAAGAAGTTCATACTTCGGAAGAATCATAAGGCTTTTATGTAAATTATTTGTGTAAAAACTAGATATTATTGGGTATTTGGATACGATATTCTTTACATGTGGTTGACGTTCCTTACAATTTTTCAGTTCGCGGACTAAATATATCTTGCATCGTGTTGTGGAAGCCGAATACACCCTTTCGGAACCATTCGGACCGTATTCTGGTTCTACCTTGATATTATCTTCACGTTTAATTACTCTGGGAGGATGTAACGGAAACCGTCTATTTTGCCGCACTGATGACGAACTTTGTTCAATAACCTGGTTCTGCGTTATTTCTTTTGGATTATTGCTTTTAATTCGGAATTTCTGCTTTCTCTTTTTAGTAAGCACTATTTCGTTATCAAATACGCTTGATATTGCATCAGTACTTTCAACTTCAACATTACTGCAAACATCTAAATTGTCTACATAGTTATCGGCATCTGATACCACAACTTCTGGTTTTATTGAAGAACTGTACTCTTGAAAATTCTTTTTAGGTATTTCCTCATGTTCCGATTTTATATATCCTTCTTCTCTTAGATGATGCGGAGAAAAATAAGAAGTAATTAGATTATCTTGAAAGGTAACTGCATTTTCTAAAGCATTTTGAAAGTCCTGCTTTAAATCAATTGGAAACTCTTCAAATTGCTTTTCATCAAAATCATCCAACATTACATTTGGTTCTTTTCTTCCCTCCATTAGTTTCTGTTCTAATATCGAAGGCTTTTTTACAGCACCTAAAATAGCAGCCACAGTCTCTTTCGAACCATTTCCTGCCGTGTGTGCTTTTCTTAATAAAAGAAGTAGTTCTTTTTTTGATCTTGCTTTTTGTAAGCACAACGGTGAGTAGCAGGTGTTCTGTGTTATCTGAGAGACTGCATTTGAATTTGTATTACAATCTTTTGTATAACAACGATATTGCTTTGCAAATTTATTTAATTGGCTAAATTGAAGCCTAACCGACTGTATTTTCTTCGCCAATGTATTTACTAATTCCAAATTAACAGAATTTGACTGAGAACTTTGTTTTTGTTCTACTAAACGTAATATTTGCTTTTCTAAAATAGATTGCTTAATACCAACGTTTGTAATGTCAGAGATTAATGTTTGTTTTAAATTTGGTGAATTGCTCTCTTGTAATTTATTCGTGGATGACATGTTTTGCTCCTCAGCTTCTTTTAAAAGCAGTCTTTTAGACAATAAATCATCCAGCTTACTTTTCCTTCCAATTTTAGGGTAGAGTAATCTGCCAACAGCCGTTAGGGATTTCGAGACATCAATTACATCAATGTTATCGTCTCCATTGAATTCAACTATTTGAATGTGTTTATAATCATCAATATAACCATAATCTAAGCCACTTTTTGATGACCTTTCACACTGCTTCAAAAAGTTATAAGTTCGCGGATCAACTGTGATTATTTTGTGATCTTCTTTATGGATTATGTGCATATTTACTTTACTAGCATGTATTCTTTTATGGGAACGACGATTTCGTTGCATTTGCCTTCCATACGACATCCACATCCAACCCCACTGTCCATGAATACGATACTCTTCACCTTTTTGTTTCCAAACTTGATGCTTTAAGCCCAGAGAATACTTGACATAGTTAAAAGCTAATCTATTTCTTTCTTCCTCATCATCACGCTCCCTTTTCTCTCTTTTTTCTATTTTTTTTCTTTCTTCCCTTTCCGCCGAGGTAGTGCGATGAAATCGTATGTGACCTAACTGCTCATGCCACACATTTGCGAATATAACTGATTTAAAACAGGCCTGCAATAATAATAAAACACAGGAGAAGTCAGATGGTTTAGTGGAGTTTGTAACTGCAGTTATCCACATTTTCCGTATGGAACCCCAATTAGTGTTCATGAATGAAGAAGCTATACTTTGTTCAAAATTAATTAAAGTTTGTCGTAATGTATTTATAACATTTGCTGCCGTTCCGTTTGAGTTTCCCACCCATTTGAACTCAGACGCGGTTGTTAATGAAAATTTATGGGAAAGATGCCTTCGTTTGTCGCGTTCTTCATTTCTTTGAGGTTTGTTTAAAGCAATGGGGTTAACAGTATACTGATTAGTATAGTTCTTGAAAGCATTTTCCATTCCCAATTTGAAATACAATGTTCCATTATTAATTTGATTTAGTTTTTGTCTTGTAATTCTCAATTCAGGGTTAGTTTCTTCGTCCCTTTCATCGACATATTCTCCTTCATTATTTAACGATTTATTTAAAACTAGATTAATCTTTTCATTTTCGAAATCAATATAGGATTTCTTGTTAAATTTGTGTTCATTTGTTAGTTTTTCGGTGATTTTCATTTGCCTATTAATCTCGTCTCTTTTCTCAATTAATTCCTTGTATAGATTCAATTCCAAGTCATCTCCATCCAATGCAGATAATATCAATTCGAATTGTGCCGTTGTGCTGTAATACCACGTTTCGGATCCGTTTTGATCTTCGACAAAAATGCGGCGAGCAACAAACCAATATTTTCTTCCATGCCTGTCAAGTCCTAATATTTCATGGCGAATAAGAACTCCCTGCTTTTCCTGAGGCAAAATACAATCAACGGCGCCAGTTACCTTATGCGACTGGCATAAATTACACTGCCAATCTTCAGTTGGCACATCAACCAATGGTGGGTCAACACATTCCAAATGAAATACCGCCGGACATGTTTCGCAACACAATAAGTCCCCCAACCGATGGCAAACACGGCAATGGTCATCATAATGTATTGGACCTTCTTGAAGCATTACATCACGTACCGCAGTGGTATTCAACAACTGATCAGTGAGGAATTGAAGTACGGTCAATCTATCTTCCACACCGGAATATGGATATTCCTTTGACTGCAAAATATCATGAACATTCCTGTCAAAAATTGCATCACTTTCTACGTAACAACGGAGAACTTCCGGCCATGTGATATTGTCAATCAAAAATAAGCTTATATTTACACTGTCCTTTTGATCCAAAGGTCCGAAGTGGGTAGTCTGCATGTCCTCCTCACGAAGAATTGCCTTTAATAGCATGATGTGCGTTTCGATAAATAAAGCACTCTGTTCTTCACATATTAAAGAAGCACAGAAGTCTTCTATACGAAAGGGCGAGAGGCGGACTAAATGCCTAAATCTTCTTAGCACTTCATATATTGTAACTGCTCGAAGAGCTAGCCCGTTTGAAATAAGCAAGTCCTCCGAAGACTTAGGAAGTATTAAAGCAGCAAATTCACGTTCCTGCAACCAAATTGGATCAGGACTTGGTGGACGAGTTGGTCTGCTTAAGCCACCTTGACTAAAACTGGATTCAGAAAATTCACTTTCGCTTTCATTATCTCCGTCTACACTTTCATCTTCCGTAGGCGACATGAGTAATGGGTCATCGTCGGCATCGCTTTTATCCGTTGAGTCTCCAAAATCGGACCCATAGTGATATTCGGATTCATAACCTACAAAATACAATAATTCTATTAAGTACTGTTGAAAAGCAATATATTTTCGGATCAAATTGTGACCATAACGATATACCTAACAGGTCTCTGACCTAAATGTCGAACATAGTCCAGACATATTCGAAATTCAAAGTAAGCATACCATGTTTGTTTGCAAAGCACAAAATGTATATATACAGATGTATGAATATATGTGGATCAACAGCCAGTTGCCGCGGCTGTGTACTTGGTAGGTACACATTTAATTTCATTTATTTGTACAGAATCTTTTACATTGGACTTAATAAGTTAAAGTCTATAACAGTAAAAGTTAATAAATTTTAATCTGAATAATTTATAAATTCATATTTTCGGTTTTAGTAATTATATTTATTTAAATAAAACTTTATCAAATGACTTGGTTCCACGTATGGTATCTTTCTAATGTCCATGGGTAGAGCGTTCTATTTTTTAACAACATAAACAAGATATTAGATCTGGGAGTCTTAGCCCATAAACCTACATACTCGTAGGTTGAATAAAAACTAAAGAACGAGAGGAAGCTGAGAACTGAAGTTTTTCATACAGATACTTGGGCTCTATAATAATGAAGTTATTATTTAGTGTTTTAGAGGCCGCAAAGTTTGTTAATTTTTTCCTGGGGTTTCACTTGAACCCACTTTCTGAATCTTTTGCGGAAATTTATTTGAGTTATGACCAATCGGCAACCGAAGTGTTTTTATTTGATTTGCTGGATTAATCTTTCCGTATAATATTGGTTTCATTATTTTGCGTAACTGTAAGCACAGATAATAAACTTACCCGGATGTCGCATCCCCATACAAAAAAATGTTGATCTTTTTTGCGATGAGGAAACAACGATGGGCAAACAAAAAGCTTTTCTGCTTCACAAAGAAAAAAAACGGAAAATAAATTTTCTGTGCGAAAAGCTTTTTCTTTTGCTACTCTTTGTACCGTCTGCGACCTGCGACTGCGAGACACAATTTCATTTATACATACATATGTATGTACATATATTTATATGTAGGTATGTACGTATTTTCCCTTTTCATTTTGCTATATTGACCGAAGTTTCGATCTGTGGTGTGGTAAAATATATCTAAATTGTATTTTTTCGAAGTGAAAAGTGATATTTTACTGTGTGTGTCCAGTAAAAATTTTTAAGAGTTAATCTAGGAAAGGTAAAATACCTACCTATATTATTTAAATTTATTTTAGGTTGATTAGGTACCTTGGTTCCGAAGTTGCGAAAAAAGAAATCGACTTAGAGGAAATGTCGTGGCGAATAAAGCGCGATATTGTATGCTGCAATGCAACAACTGCCCAATTTCCAGAAAGGAAAATGCTTAGATTTCCTAAAAAGGGAACTAAGAAATATAATGACTGGCTAGCACAGGCAAAGGAATCCCGTGATAACGTTGAAAATCATAAACGGCCATACATTTGTAGTAAACATTTCGACTTGAAATTTTTTGGGAAAAAAAGTTAAAACACGACGCTTTTCCTACACTTTTTATGAAAAGGAGTGAAATGTTTTTGAAATCGAATGACAATGAACTTGCTTTTGATCCTAAGAAAGCCAAAACAAACTACTCTAATCACAAAAGATTAAAAGTGGAAACGAGTACCGATATATCCATTGATGAATCAAATGAAGTTTCAGCACTTATAGACTGCAACAGATCTATAGATTCCATAGAATATGTATGCAAGAAATGCGAAACGAACACAAAAAAGCAATTTTTTTTATATTCAACAAATAAGTAGACTGAAAAAAATTAACAAAATCCTCATAGAGAGAGCTAAAAAAATGTCTAAAATTCAGAAATATCCTGGCAATTAAAGTCCGCAGGCTAATGGAAGAAAAAATAGATTTCTTACATGATATAAATAAAAATTTGAAAACATTTTGCAAACTCATTTTATCACAAGCTAAACGACTATTTACCCAAGAAGAAAGGTGGATTTGCCAATGTATATTTTTCCGCTCGTCGTCTGGATATAATTTTCTTCGCTATCAGCTGCAATTGCACTTGCCACACCCAGCTTCATTGCATAGATGGATAAAACTTAAAAGTTTATCTCCTGATCTAAACGAAAATGTTTTTGAGGAAATACAAAAAAATGTTTTAACATTGGAACCAAAAGACAAAGAAGTCATTTTAATATTCGATGAGATGAGTATCCAGGCGAATTTAACATACAACAAATATAAAGACATAATCGAGGGCTTCGTTGATTATGGAGAAAATTAAAGATTAGATTTGTGTGCGAAATCAGTTTGCGTGTTCATGATTCGTGGTATATGTGGTAAATATAAACAAGTGCTTTATCATGTGACCTGTCCAAGCAATATACCAACAAAGCAGCTCGAAATTGAAGTATACAACTGTATTGACATATGTAGAAATCTGGGACTAAACGTAAGAGGCATTTGCTGTGACCAAGGCTATACGAATCGAAGCCTTTTCAATAAATTAAAGCTGGGTGAGGACAACAGTTCCTTTTTTTAAAAAGAAAAAAAAGTGTTTGGAATGTATGATGTGCCACATTTAATCAAAAGTGTAAGAAACAATCTTTTAAGATCAGACTTACAAACTCTGGATGGAGTTGTAAGCTGGAAAATAATTGAGTATATCTATAATACAGAAAGAAATAATACCACAAAAATGTGTCCAAAACTAAAATATGTTCATATAGATCCCACAGAATTTCAAAAAATGAATGTGAAACTAGCGGCACAAGTACTTAGCAGATCCGTGGCTTGCGCAATTAATGCATTACAGCGCTTGAATAAATTTCCAGAGAAAATTGCACAGTTTGCGCGCAACCAACAGCAGAATTTATAAATAAAATAATATTAAATTAAATATTTGATTTATTAAATGGAAGACCTGCACTTATTCGAAATGACGCAAATATTGGATTTTTAAAAGAAATGCAATCATATTTAAAACAAATTCAGCCAATCAATGCAAAATGTAAACCCTTCTGCTTTGAGGGCCTGATTATGACAATTGAAAGTATTTTAATGATAAAAAAAGAAGTATTCAATGATTACTGTGAATTACATTATATATATGTTAACAAGTTCAATCAGGACCCACTTGAAAACCTTTCTGGAAAAATAAGAGCAAGAAATTTTAATAAAAATAATCCAAACGCGTCTGAAATTGGCTCATTACTGGCCAAAATTATGGCTCTAAAATTTTTGTTTAAGGCAAAATTTTTCAATTGTGAAGAAGAAGATTCTGAATATTTACAGTTAGATTGGAATGCTGTGTTGGATACTGAAAATAAAACAAAGATTGTTCTAACACAGGAGCAAGAGAAAAATGAAAACATATTCGATCTAGCCAAATAATGTGAATCCGAACTTCTAGCGGTAGAATTACCAGATGAAGACACGATTTCAATCAAAATGACAGAAATGAATGACATAACCACAAGGTATTTTGCAGGTTACTGTTTTTTTAAAACACTTAAAAAATGAATGCAGTTTGACAAAGGACAAAAACAATTTCGATCTCACGGAAATATTGATCAAATTGAAAGAATATGAACACTCGAATGAAAATCCAATACTTGTCTGGCCATCAGACAAGTGCTTCAAAATATTTCAACTTCATATACAATAAATAAAAATATAGTAAATCAATGTATCTCAAAAACGAATTTGCACTATCCAGATTGGCTTGAAACGACAAATAAATGTTATTCGGACAAAATTGATACAGTCAATTTCCTTGTGGTAGTTCTGCTTTGGAAAAATTGTAAGTGGTTTATTGACAAGAGCATAAACAAGAAAAGGAATTCAAAACAAAAGACAAAAAATTTGCAAAATTTAATGAATATGTAAACTAAAATAATTATTTACATATATAAATATAAATATTTACATAGGTAAGAGAGGTGGTGGGGGGTCAATATTCTGCCACGTCCGCGTTCGTGTCCCCTGGAAAACACTTTGGTTAAGGCACTGTGAATAGCTAAAAAATCGCACTTCTAATATGTATTATGTAAATGTCTAAAGACAGGGGGGGGGGGGGGGGGGGGGTAAAGTGGTGCGCTTGGCCCGGTTAATTTAATAAACTCCGAGTTTTGTCGTTAGTAAATACAGTCGAACTTTGATAACTCGAATATTTCGAATATTCAATAACTCGAATGAAATTGGTTGACAATAGCGCCAAGACTGAAATTTACATGCAATTTTTATTTGATAACTCGAACTTCTATTACTCGAATGTCTTGATAACTCGAAGAAATTATTGAAATGGAATTCCCAAATTCTGCGTGTTTTTACAAGTTCGTTTTATAATGCAT